>CM065704.1:25305561-25323061 GCA_017654935.2 Phymorhynchus buccinoides
CGCGCGCGCGCGCGCGCGTGTGTGTGTGTGTGTGTGTGTGTGTGTGTGTGTGTGTGTGTGTGTGACTCTCTCTCTCTGTCTCTCTCTCTGTTTCCAGCGCACTTGAATTAAGAAGCTTAAACTATTATTGTCATCTCAGTGATGTCCCAAGGTCCAGGTCATAGGACATAGTCCTATCAAATCTGAAAATGTCCTGACATGTTCCGCCCTCTCAGGACAAAATCTCCTACTGGAAATCGACACGGGCAGACACTGTGTCTTTTAGATTTCAGCGAGAGTCAGGACTTCTTGTTCTATACAGATTTTCTTGTTTTAAGGACACTTTGTTCTATTACGTTTCATCCAAGGTAATCTACCGGTATCAAGTGATTAACACACACACACACACACACACACACACACACACACATATATATATATATACACGCACACGCACACGCACACACACACACACACACTGCCAGTTATTTCATACATTTTTTTTAGAGAACACAAATTTTCTTTAAAAGGAGTTTTATCAATAGATCTATTATTTGTCTGAATGAAAGGCCTTGGATTGATTACTATTATAATAGCCCACTTCCATGACGTCCCCGCCTCCTTTATCTTTTTTTATATACACAAATAACAGTCAACTTGCTCGCGCTAGATAACCGTGTTTCTTATTATTCTATTATTTTTAATTCAGAAAGATGTTCCGTCTTGAAATTTAGAATTGATAAACAAGTCCAATGAAACAATCACGGTTTCATCGAAGATTGAGAAAAATACGCATTTAAGCTTACGCACGATTTAAGCTTACGCACGATCCTAAATACTCACTGTGATAACGGTGCTTTGCAAACGGAGAAAGTACCATAAAAAGAGGGTAGGTAGGGGGTGGATTCCGTTTGTGCATACCCCCCCCCTCCCCCCCCCCCCCCCTTTTTTCTGTCCATCTAAAGTGCCACAACACACCCCAAGAAGTTAAAAATTATGATTAAAAGTAGTAACAGACGCTTGAGTTAATCTGAGTTAATTATTTTCTGGCGTGCAGAAGAGATACATCACTTTTCGCCCAATCACCTTTTGCCCAAGTCTTTGTTCTCGTTGCGTACCAGTGAGTACCTCCGAGTCGAAGCTCAGCAAACGGAATGTGCCACGGTTCGCCCAAATTGCTCTAGCACTGTTCGCCCAAAACGGTTTCCTAAGCGCGAACAGTGAGAACAGTAATCAAACCCTAACCCTAACGCTAACCCTATTTCTTTCTTTTTTAAATATCTGTTTGATTCAACCATTAAATTATTGATTCAATTCCCTGATTTCCTTGCATGATTTTTGGGCGGAACGTGATGGATGTAAACCGGTATAATTTCCAATTGGGCGAAAGGTGATTGGGCAAAACGTGATTGGGCGAAAGGTGATTTGGCGAAAGGTGATTGGGCAAAACGTGATGCACCGGCAGAAGAAAATGCGCACGCGCAAAGAATGACAAGTTTCACTGTTAGTTGTAAAGGGGCCGACTGACGCATCCAATCTCAGTCGTACGACTATCCACCTGTCTACTACGTCTGTGAGTGCGAGGCATGATTCTGGTGAAATACAACTGTCTAAATGATTCTGATGAAACCCTACTATTCTCGTTCCCTGTATGCACGTCAGGGCTCCCAATCGTCCTGCAAAACAAGGGGTCCCAGGGACTCCTTCACTTACAGCATAGAGGGTCCTAGAGGCGGGATAGAGGGTCCCAGTGGCATAGCGAATGCTAAAAAGATTTAGTTTAGTGCATCCCTGAGACCCTCTGCACATTCTTTTAGAGGGTCCTGTAGAATATTAGTGCTTCATATACCCCCAAATGGGGTTCCCTGGGAGCCCTGCACGTAGACACCAAACATACACACATTTGATAAAGAATGATACAGACAAGTACGCATACATGTGTGCAAGAGGATAATTATACTCCTATATAAGTTACTAGATAAACCCGTGCTCCGCACGGCAGCACCCCTCCCTTCCGCCCACTCACCCGTGCTCCGCACGGCAGCATGAAGCATCTGAGCTTCCTAGCTTCGCTTGGGGTTTCCCCTATCCTGCTTTCCCCCTCCCCGTGTTCCCCCCGGGCCCCCCTCCGCCCACCCCCAGCTTTCCAAACTTCCAGAAGGTACTCGCCTCCCTCTTCTCCTTCCTAGCTTCGCTTGGGGTTTCCCCTATCCTGCTTTCCCCCTCCCCGTGTTCCCCCCGGGCCCCCCTCCGCCCACCCCCAGCTTTCCAAACTTCCAGAAGGTACTCGCCTCCCTCTTCTCCTTCCTAGCTTCGCTTGGGGTTTCCCCTATCCTGCTTTCCCCCTCCCCGTGTTCCCCCCGGGCCCCCCTCCGCCCACCCCCAGCTTTCCAAACTTCCAGAAGGTACTCGCCTCCCTCTTCACCTTCCTAGCTTCGCTTGGGGTTTCCCCTATCCTGCTTTCCCCCTCCCCGTGTCCCCCCCCCCCCCCTACCTCCGCCTACCCCCATCTTTCCCCCTCCCTGGGCTGCGCCCCCCTCCCGTCCGCCAACTCCCCTCTCCTTTAAATTTTTGTATGAAAAGCTTCCCCCCCAAAAAAAAAAAAAAAAAAAAAATGTGGCCAGGGGCAGACTCGAACCCGCGACCTACACGACCTAACCTATCGAGCTAGTAAGGCTTTGTCGAAAGGCGACGACGAAAATGGTGTTTTACGTCCTCTTGGTCTGAATCAGACACATATGGGACATTTGTAAATACAAATATGGTGGGAACAATTCTGGAGGCAATGCCCGGAGGCAGTACCAGACCAGTAAAGTCCCGATTTTTTTTATTAATACAGATAGGTGTAGCGGTGACCACGCCTCGGTTAAACCTCATCGGCTATACCTATGGCACCGCTACAAGTATTCATGCGATGTACTAATGTGTTAGAGAAGGAGTTCTTCTACTGATTTGTCGAAAGGCGCTGTAGCAAGTTCATTATAAGAGGAAGAAGGGATGACCTGCGTAACTTCGGTAATCTTCGTGTTTTCCGAAGGTAGCTTCGGCAATTGTCGGGCGAAGCAGACGACCCAAATTTTGGATGTATAGCCAACTTAAATAACTTCGGCAAACTTCGTGTTTTCCGAAGGTAGCTTCATGACGCAGCTTCAAAATAATGCCAAGTGTGATTAGATAAGAGTGCTGTCAAGTAGGGGAAGACGTGGTAAAAAGCGCATGGGCGGGTAAGAAGCCCACCCCAATTATCTCATGAAATGAAGAACATTTCAGTCAAATTTGCCCATGAGACGAATGCTAGACATTAACGTTCGTCTCATGGGCAAAATGAGACTGAAATTTGCTTCATTTCATGAGATAATTGGGGTGGGCTTCTTACCCGCCCATGCGCTTTTTACCCCGTCTTCACCTAGTGCCGTTTCGCCATCCTCTTGTGCATCGTGTAACAGACCTGTGCAATAACGCGAGCAACATTTTGCCTTCAAAATCAACTTTCCAAAGCAAAATTTTAAATCTGACATAGCGGAATAAATAGATGAAGTGGGTATCTTGACCTGCATTGCAAGCAAAAGTCCGATATTTACTCGGTACTCGAGTTTTTAGCTGTCCCTCCTCGGATCCTTAGCGCATTTAATATAGATGATATTCTAAATGTATGCCATGTATGGTTTCTTCTGTTGTACTTGTTTTTTTCTTTTCTTGTTGAGTTATGTTTGGTTTATTGTCTATAAAAAATGTAAAATGAAAAATAAAGTTCAATAATAAAAAAAAGAATGATACAGAAACGCGGATATTTCATCAGATTCGTGTAGGGAAATAAATATAGTGAAGGAAACTAGTAGGATATCAGTTAGACAGTAGTATTTAATGAGAATCACGCATCACAAAAGTCACGGATGGATTAGCTGTACGACTGCAGTTGTACAAGTGAGTCAGCCCCTTAGTTCATGCACGCACATGCAAAAGTATGCTCCGTCTATTATCAGATACAGTGGAAACTCCCGTATAAGACTCCCTCCCACATAAAACCTACTTCTCTAAGACATGGCCCTTCTTTGTAAGGATCAAAATTACCTCCCTGATAAGACCCCTCCCTTAAAAGACCTCACTTCGGATGATTTTTGAAGGTCTTATAATGGAGGTCCCGCTGTATAAGTTCTTTTGAATAGCCCTCTTCAGACCTCTGCAATAACTATTCCAGTATGTTTCATTCGTTAACAATCACACATGCTTTGTTAACAATCACCACATGTTTTGTCCGATAGTCAAGACACATTTTGTTGTTAACTGACAATCACACATGCTTTAGTTAACTACCACACATTTTTAAAGTCAGAAACTGGTCGGGTTGTTTTTCTCTGTTAACAATCACGGTACACTTTTGTCAACAGCAACTCGATTTTGTTGAAAAATAAAAATCACAAAATTGTGTTGACCGTTTTCCTGCTTCTGAAACCTGGCCACCAAAAACCGTCGTAGCATCATTTTAACTCTTCTAGCACCATGGGCGAATACATTCGTCCAGTACATAACTCTTCACTCCCACCAAATGCAAAGACATTCACTGCCAAGCACCCTGCCATGTGTTTGTCTACTTTCAGAGCTTATGTCAGTGACTTTTCCGTTAAAGCAACGCACATGCACTCAAAAACAAATCGTTACCCCCCTCTTGTCGGTTGAGATGCAACGGACAACCAAGAACGCCAAAAAATACATGGCGCTAGAAGAGTTAATTTAAACGAGGTTCCGTGGTGATTTCTCGTTGTTGGAGCAGCTACTCACAGCCCGAAATTACTCAGAAACGGAAGTTGGACAACCCCAAATCAGTGCAGGCCCACGGATACAGATCGTGTTATGTACACTATATAACACACACAAAACGCTTTTCCGATATCTATCTAAGACATCGTGCATAACGGATAAATATACTGGATGGAGATGGAAGAGAAGAAACGCCAGGTTAGAAATCTCTTGCAATTGCATGCGTCGTCGAAATAATTACCCAAGCCAACATGGGGGGAAAAAACAAGTGTGCGTGCCCCGAAAAGGTGTGTGGAAAGACTGGAAACCCGCAGTTGGGAAACTGGAGGAAAATAAGAAAATAAACTCTTCTGAGAGCTGGACAACAACGGGTCTTTACAGAAAAGGAATGCCTTTGGAAGCCAGTAAAGGCCATTGAAGGCAAAAGCCACTGCACCGGTCTGCTACAAGATGCACAACTTGAAGGGGTGAGAGGTTAGTGAAGGAATACCTTTGGAAGCCAGTAAAGGCCATCAGGCAAAATCCACTGCACAGGTCTGTTACACGATGCACAAGGGGGGTGAGAGGTTAGTGGAGGAATGCCTTTGAAAGCCAGTAAAAGCCATCAGGCAAAATCCACTGCACAGGTCTGTTACACGATGCACAAGGGGGGTGAGAGGTTAGTGAAGGACTGCACAGGTCACAAGGGGTGAGAGGTTAGTGAAGGAGGTCACAAGGGGTGACAGGTTAGTGAAGGAATGCCTTTGAAAGCCAGTAAAGTCCTTCAGGCAAAATCCACTGAACAGGTCTGTTACACGATGCACAAGGGGGGTGAGAGGTTAGTGGAGGAATGCCTTTGAAAGCCAGTAAAGTCCTTCAGGCAAAATCCACTGAACAGGTCTGTTACACGATGCACAAGGGGTGAAAGGTGAATGCCTAATATGAGACAAAACCCCACTGCACTATACTTGGCTGCACATCAGGCCTATGACACGATGCCCAAGGTTGGTTAATGCCTTAAACCAGTAAAGGCCACGAGACAAAAAACAACACCCCACTATGCTTGGCAGAACAGCAGGCCTGTAACAAAATGCACTCAGAACGAGGGGTTTGTTAATGCCTTAATAAAAGAAGTAATAATAAAGGTCATGCGACAAAAACCACTGCTCCATCTCTGCACAGGCCTTAAACACGATGCGCAAGGAACGAAAGGCGAAATGCCTATTGGCCAATGCAACTAGGGTTATTAACTCCCTTGTTGGTCAGTACCCAAAAGGGCATTCACTCTTGCAAAAGGCAGCCACTCGGTGGCCTCAAATAGGGTTACTGGCGAGAGTTACTCCCTTGTTTGGTCAGCACTCAAGCATCTACCAAGGTCATTCACTCTTGCAAAAGGTGGTCGTTGCAGTGGCCAATAAAGACACAAGACGTAGGTAGCGCAACACAATGCCTATACTTGACTGCACAGGCCATATAACACGCACGATGCGCAAGGGACAGAGGGGAGAATGCCTAGGAATGGAGAAAAAAAAATGGCGACACCCAAAGACACACAAGACGAAACACCATGCACCACACTGGGCTGCAACAGGCCTCTAACACGACAGGGAAGGGAACCGCGGAATGCCTAAAGGTCACAAGACGAAACACCATGCACCATACTGGGCTGCAACAGGCCTCTAACACGACAGGGAAGGGAACCGCGGAATGCCTAAAGGTCACAAGACGAAACACCATGCACCATTCTTTGGCTGCAACAGGCCTCTAACACGACAGGGAAGGGAACCGCGGAATGCCTAAAGACCACAAGACGAAACACCATGCACCATACTGGGCTGCAACAGGCCTCTAACACGACAGGGAAGGGAACCGCGGAATGCCTAAAGGCCACAAAGGTAGAGAAACAAATAAATAACAAGTCCGCTATACTTGGCTGCACAGGCCCAGGCCCAGGCCGTGGTCGGAGTCGTTGGAGGACGTGTCCTGGGAGGAGGTGAGGGAATAGTTGGCCGAGTCCCGGCGCCCGATCTCCGCCTTAGTCCTGTGGGGCGCCACGCTCAGGTGGCGCGGGTACAGCCCTCCACCACCCGCCTTGTCCACACCCGACACAAAATCCACCTTGCCCCCTACCACCACCCCCGCCCCCGCCCCTGCCCCTGCCCCCGGCCCCCGAGGCGGCAGGCCTTTGTCCGTGGAGGATGAGGAGGAGGAGGAGGAGGAGGGTGGCTCTGCCGCTAGACTCGGCTGCCCATTCTCTCTGATGGAGGGCAGGCTCCCGTTCTCAGACTCCAAGGTGCTGTTGGCGGACTTGTTGTATTGCCCGTAGTGGTGGGGCTGATGGTGATGATGATGATGATTGTGGGAGGTGGTGGGTTGGAAACTGTGAGGGTGGTGGTGGTGGTGGTGGGGATGATGGGGATGGTCGTCGTCGCTGCCGCTGATGGTGGAGCCCTGCTTGCTGGACCTGACCCCGGAGTCCAGGGAGTCGTCCAGGCGTACGGTGATGTCCCCCAGGTCGGTGGTGGTGGTGGTGGTAGTGTCCTCTCCTCTGGAGAAGGGAGCCCGGCCCTCTCCGTCCTCAAGGTCCAGCCCCAGCTCACCGTTGACGACGGGCGCCGAGGACTCCAGGGGCGGCCTCTCCAAGGAGCCGTAACAGCCCAGCTGCAGGTTCTTCCTCTGCTCCCTGTAGGAGCTGGCCGTGCGGGAAGACTCCTTCAGCTTGTCCCTGAAGGAGGACATCAGGGTGGGTAGGGGCTCCGCGACAGGGAAGGAGTCATTGGCGGAGGCTTCAGCAGCGAGGTCCGTGTCCTCCCCAGCGGGCAGGTGGCTGAGGCTGCTGCTCTGGCTGTGGTCCACCACGGCGTACAGGTCGTCGCACTTGCTGCGGATGCTGTGGCGGTAGTCTCGGGACAGGAGCTTCTCGTTCTGCTTTCGGAGCATCACTCCACCTCCTCCTCCTGCAGGACCGGGGTGGTCCCCCGCACTGTCCCCTTCCCTGTGGAACCCCCCAGCAGAAGCAGCACCAACAGCAGCAGCAGGTGGTGGAGCAGTTCTGCTGCGGTTGTCGTGAACGTCCACAGTGACGTTGAGGTGCCTGGGAGTGGAGGGTTGAGTGAAACCGTTATCTCCTCCTCCCCTGTGCTCTCCTCCCCCGGCGCTGGCCCGTCTGTCCGGGTGGTGGACAGTCTCCTCGAAGGTCACCCTCTGACCCCCGAGTCTCCGCCCGGCTCCTGCTCCCCCCGGTCGCGCTTTGCGCCTCGCCCCGCCCCCTCTGGCGGGCAGGTAATCAACGTGGTCGTTGTGAGTGACCGGGGGGTCCGAGTCTTCCGTCCCCGCCTCAGAGTTGTCCACGTCGTGATCCGCCGCGGCGATCTCCCCCGAACCGGTGGAGGACAAAGCGTCCGAGTAGCCCGGAGGAGATTCCCTGCTGTGGAGCGCCCCACCGCGACGCCCTCCGCGAGGCAGGTCCTGCATCTCCATACAATCCCCACCACCACCTCCACCCCCACCTCCACCACCGGAGCGGTCAAAGGTGGGGTTCTTCACCACCACCTGCTCGTCGTGGATCATGAACAGCGGCTTGCCCAGCGGCACGTAGTCCAGGATGCGGAACTGCCACTGCTGCTTGACGGTCAGGCCGAACCACAGCCCGATCCACAGGATCATGTAGCACACCTCGCTCACCAGCCCCGCCAGCACCAGCCCGTCCTGCGTGGGCCGGTACACATTGACCAGCTCGTAGATCACCGGGCCTTTGAACGCGGCCAGCCCCACCAGCCCCACCATGGCGCAGGAGTGAGGCACGTACCCCTGGCACCCGCTGTTCACCACCACCATCTTCTTCACGAAATTCGCGCTACTGTTGGCGTCGTTGCTGCTGTGCCTGCGCTCCACGATGCGGAGCTTCTCGGCGAAGTAGTGCGCCCCGTATTCGAACACGGTGGTGGTGGACGCCAGCATGACGGCGGAGCCGAGGACGTAGAGGGCCAAGGAGGTTCCGCAGCCCAGGGAGAGGCGGACGTTGAGGAAGACGCGCTGCTGGTTGTGGCACACCTTGTACAGGCAGGACAGGGCGGAGAAGCCCAGCGCGGAGGTCAGGGCCATGGTCAGGAGGAGCAGCGCGAAGACCAGCGTCAGGGCTTTGTTGGTGTACCTGGGGAAGGGAGGAAAACATACAGAGAGAGAGAGAGAGAGAGAGAGAGAGAAGTCGATTGGGGGGTGGAGAATTTGGGATGGAAATGGTGACATAACACTGTGTCTCTGTCTGTCTATGTCTGTCCGTCTGTCTGTCTGTCTCTCCTCTCTCCCTCTCTCTCTGTATGTGTGTGCGCTAGCATGCGCGCGCGCGTGCGTGCGTGCGTGTGTGTGTGTGTGAGTGAGCGAGTGTATGAGTGTGCGGGTGTGTGTGTGTGTGTGTGTGTGTGTGTGTGTGTGTGTGTGTGTGTGTGTGTCTGTGTGTGTGTGTGTGTGTGTGTGTGTGTGTGTGTGTGTGTGTGTGTGTGTGTGTGTGTGTGTGTGTGTGTGTGTGTGTGTGTGTGTACGCTTGTCAGTTTCCTCTGTGTGTGTCTGTGTGTGTCTGTGTGTGTGTGTGTGTGTGTGTGTGTGTGTGTGTGTGTGTGTGTGTGTACGCTTGTCAGTTACCTCTTCACAAATGTCTTCAACATTGGTTTTAGGTGTCTGCTGAGAATAAGAAGAGAAGGAGGAGATGATAGGAGGAGAGAGAGAGAGAGAGAGAGAGAGAGAGAGAGAGAGAGAGAGAGAGAGAGAGAGAGAGAGAGAGAGAGAGAGAGAGAGAGAGAGAGAGAGAGAGAGAGAGAAACACACAGACACACATAGACACACATATATATATATATAATTATAAACACATAGACACACCCAACCTTAAGACACAGACTGAAAAACCCCAACTACACACAAACAACAAATACGACAATTAACACGAAATCATAATAGACAACCAACCAACCACCAAAATAATTCAGCTTACGTATACGTACCAGAACACAGAGGCGTACCGGACGCCGAAGGTCACCAACCCCAGAGCGAAGCTGACGAAGGGCAAGGACACGGTGTGGTCACTGCTGCCCCATCCCCACCCCCCGTGACTGCTGCTGCTGCTACCACCACCACCATCCCCTGAAGCAGCAGCAGCAGCAGCTGAGGGCACCAGCACCCTGGATCCGTTGCCCACGGTGTGGGTCAGGTTGATGCTGGCCAGGAGGTCGCTGCGGTGAGACCGGTCCTCCCCGAAGAGAAAGTCCACGTCCGTGCTCCAGGCCGCGTCTGAAAAAAACATAGATGGAAAATCCGATTAACGTCCTCCGGTCTGGCACAGACGGACACACGCGGGGATAGTCGATATATATAAAAGATGGTGGGACGATCCTGGAGGTACTGCAATACCAGGAAAGTCCGTGCTCTAGGCCGCGTCTGAAAATTTGAAGCGATTCTGCAGACTGGTTCGTGAGTTACAGGGCGAACACACACACACACACACACACACACACACACACACACACACACACACACACACACACACACACACACACACACACACACACACACACACACAGAGGGTAGTAGTCAATCTGTTTAACGTCCTCCGGTCTGGAACAGACACATATGGGACATTAGTAGATGTAAAGATGGTGGGAACGATACTGGAGGCAATGCCCGGAGGCAGTGCAATACCAGTAAAGTCCCGATTGTATTTTTAACAATACAGATAGCTTTGCTAACTAACACACACACACGCACGCAGAGTTGTTCAAATATAAGAGGCATTAAGATGTATGGACTGAGTTGTTCTATTAAAAGTCTCGGAAAGCACACTCTATTAGCCTAATTGTCATATGGATTGAGTTATCAGTCGCTTATAAATGGCCAACCTATGGCGATATTTTTCACGCCAGAGGGCAGTCAATGCACTAGGGGCTTATCACGCGATTTTCGTACTTGGGCGTAGTGAGAGAGAGAGAGAGTGATGGTAGGACCACTCACTGTCTCTCTCTCTTTCTTGATCCCCAACTAATAATATAGAGAGGATTAGCCCCACACGAGCGTCATGCCCTCTGGCGTGAAAAAAATCGCATTAAGTCTCTCATTGACGTCATTTTTGGGGGTAGTCAACGTGAAGAAGACAGGGCGCGAAGAAGCTAGCATGCACCGAATTAGGAAAAGTTCGCAAATAGCCAAGGGACATAATTTCACAGTTTGCGCTTCACGGGGGACAATCCGATGTTGTGGTAAAAAGGCACATTCTATTCACCGATAATTGAGATGTAGGTGAAGACGGGGTAAAAAGCCCATGGGCGGGTAAGAAGCCCATGCCAATTATCTCATGAAATAAAGCAAATTTCAGTCACATTTTGCCCATGAGACGAGTGTTAGTTAATGTTTAGCGTTCGTCGCATGGGCACATTTGACTGAAATTTGCTTCATTTCATCTTTACCCCGTCTTCCCCTATAAAGTCAAAGTCCGGGACTAAAAACAGCTTTTCAATATCTAAAGTAATAGTCATGTCCCTAATGGCCTTCGGCCGAGAGGACGTACCACTTTAAGTTTGTGTAAAAACAGCTAAAGGGGTTTCTTTTTTTTCTGAATCTTTGGTGTCTGGTCATTGTCAGAAAGAAGGGAGGTGAGGGAGAGATACAGAAAGAGAAAGACAGAGAGGTGGTGGGGGGGCGACAGAGCGAGAGAGAGAGAGAGAGAGAGAGAGAGAGAGAGAGAGAGAGAGAGAGAGAGAGAGAGAGAGAGAGAAGAGAGAGAGAGAGAGAGAGAGAGAGAGAGAGAGAGAGAGAGAGAGAGAGAGAGAGGTAGGGGGAGCGACAGAGCGAGAGCGAGAGAGAGAGAGAGAGAGAGAGAGAGAGAGAGAGAGAGAGAGAGAGAGAGAGGAGCGACAGAGCGAGCGAGAGAGAGAGAGATAGAGGGGGAGAGAGAGAGAGAGAGAGAGAGAGAGAGAGAGTAAGAGAGAGAGAGAGAGGGGAGCGACAGAGAGAGAGAGAGAGAGAGAGAGAGAGAGAGAGAGAGAGAGAGAGAGGGGAGCGAGAGAGAGAGAGAGAGAGAGAGAGAGAGAGAGAGAGAGAGAGAGAGAGAGAGAGAGAGAGAGAGAGAGAGAGAGGACTTTATTTCATGATAACAGACCTCGTACAAGCAGAAAAGAAGCAGAACTTGAACCGCCCATAATAATAATAATAATACGACCAGTTCAAAGTTTTGCTTTCTTTTTCGTTCTTCAAGTTAAACTTTAAACGCCCCCACAAATCTTCCAGTTGCGGAGCAGACGGGCAGGGCCTTGTTAAAACAGGATGAAAGGTGCCATCTGGATCTAGAGGAGACACGTGTTTCGAGCCAAGTAGGAAAACAGAACCACAGTGAGCAGGATGACATGCCATATGAGTGTGCGTTCGGTAATTGTCGTGATTTTAGATTATCTCTCTGTCTCTGTCTCTCTCTGTCTCTCTGTGTGTGTGTGTGTGTGTGTGTGTGTGTGTGTGTGTGTGTGTGTGTGTGTGTGTGTGTGTGTGTGTGAGAGAGAGAGAGAGAGAGAGAGAGAGAGAGAGAGAGAGAGAGAGAGAGAGAGACAGACAGAGAGACATGGGGGGGGGGGGGGGGGGGGGGGGGCTACATCCACATTTTCGCCCTTGTGTGTGTGAGTGAACGCATGTATTTCAATATCCGTATGACGTTTTACTGAATGCGAGGAATGGATAGAAATGAAGGAGTTGTGTAAAGATGGCGAAATAGCACTAGGGGAATACGGGGTAAAAAGCCCATGGGCGGGTAAGAAGCCCATGCCAATTATCTCATAAAATAAAGCAAATTTCAGTCAAATTTGCCCATGAGACGAATGCTAAACATTAACACTCGTCTCATGGGCAAAATGTGACTGAAATCTGCTTCATTTCATGAGATAATTGGCATGGGCTTCTTACCCGCCCATGGGCTTTTTACCCCGTCTTCACCTACTAAGAGGATGGCGAAACGGCACTAGGTGAAGACGGGGTAAAAAGCGCATGGGCGGGTAAGAAACCCACCCCAATTATCTCATGAAATGAAGCAAATTTCAGTCTCATTTTGCCCATGAGACGAACGTTAATGTCTAGCATTCGTCTCATGGGCAAATTTGACTGAAATTTTCTTTATTTCATGAGATAATTGGGGTGGGCTTCTTACCCGCCCATGCGCTTTTTACCCCGTCTTCCCCTACTTGACAGTACTCTTATCTAATCACCAAAAAAAAGGGGTGTCCCTAGCCATGTGGCGAGATGGGAAATGGCGAATCGGTATCAGTACCCAGATGTTTGACCGTTTCCTCTGTAGCCTATTGCAGTTTTCATTGACATCATCATAGACAAACAGACAACGTTTTTATGCACATAAACAAGACAGACAAAAAACCCACCAGAGTTTGTAAAGATGGTAAAGTACTGGTGTTTTTTGTGTTCAGAACTGAGTGAGCGGGGCGAAATTCCCCCCCCCCCCCCCCCCCCCCCCCCCCCCCAACAAAAGAAAACAAGTGCAACGCCGAGCGGCTGCAAAGTCCCCTCGCAGCATCGCCGAGCTACTCCGAAATCGGAATGTGTGGGCTGTACACATACATAAAAACGCATCAAAACAGCACGTAACTACATAAAAACGCATCAAAACAGCACGTAACTACATAAAAACGCATCAAAACAGCACGTAACTGAGTAGTTTTTTTTTATATATAGCCTTGGGGTTCGGACCCGTGATTTGAGCGCGCGCGATCATGCGCACACGAGCGCACAGAAAAATTCATGACAACTGTGTTATAGACCATTCATCAAGAAATGTTGTGAAAAAACCCTGCATTAAAATACATGCAAAACTTCGCGAGATATTAGCGATTATGTGTTTCGGGGTTTGAACCCCGTAACTGGCGCGACCTTGACCTTAATGTAAAACTAAATACATCAGTGGATAGCTTGCATCTTGGCAAACTAGTATACCAAATTTGATGATGATAGACTGAATAGTTTTTGAGAAAAACGGACGAATAGCCGGACGGACGGAGGCACGCCGGACGGACACCGGACGGACGGACGGACCAGACAAAAACAATAGCTCCCCGAACCTTCGGCTCGGGGACTAACAAAGCAATTTACAACAGATGGGTTAACGACTTTCAGAAGTGAATTATATTGGAAGAAAGGAGAACCGGAAAATGGGAGTTTGGAGAACTTCCAAATCCAATTTGCTTTTTTTCGAGTATAGCTAGTGTGGTAGTTACGTACATTCATCCCCATGTTATTTGCCTTACCACTACTAGTTTTGTTGTTATCAGTGAGGGGGGTGAGAAACACGCAGAGAGAGAGAGAGAGAGAGGAGGGAGAGAGAGAGAGAGAGAGAGAGGGGGGGGGGAGCGAGAGAGAGAGTCGGAATTGTAATGAAAAAAGGCCTACAGCCCCTTTCAGGGGGGGGGGGGGGGACGAACATATATTATACACAACCATTATTAAAAACAAAACCATACTCAAGATAACAAGGGCATCGCCGAGCGGCAGCAACGCATTGTAAGTGCATCACCGAGCAGCAGCAAGGCATTGTGAAAATGCAAACCCGGCCAGAGTTATGTCCTCCCCCCCCCCCCCCCACCCCCCAATAAACAATCTCTCTCTCTCTCTCTCCCCTCTCTCTCTCTCTCTCTCTCTCTCTCTCTCTCTCTCTTCATAGTTTTACGACACGATTCAAAAGTAGTAGGCCGGAAACATGTCTGCCGCTCGGCAACATTGTAGTTCCGGGGGATAATTTATATACGAATGTTTTATACTGTTAGTGTCACATCCTGACACAACATTTGAAGAGCTTATGTCTTCTAGTTCACGAGATACAGCTTGGACAATAAATATATAGCGCAAAGAAGGAAATTTCGGTTTTCAAGGTCACACTTCAAGGTCAAGGTCATCATGGCGATAATTTATGCTCGGATGTTTTCTACTCTAGGGTTATACAGTACTACACACAATCTGAAGCGCTTCTGTTAAGTACAAATGTGGAAAAGATGGCTTAAAACCCAATTTGTAGACCCCTACCACTTTCAAGGCCTACCGATCTCCCGGACCGTGACCTTGACCTTGATCGGTATGCCACAAAGAACGGGCATAAGCCAAAGTACATACATGCCAAATTTGAAGACTCTAACACCAACGGTGTGGGAGTTATGGCCCCTTAAAGATTTTTCGGTTTTCAAGGTCAAACTTCAAGGTCAAGGTCAAACTTCAAGGTCAAGGTCAGCACGGTGTTGATTAACGAAAGGAAGCTTCCTTTTCAAGCTGTCTCTGCCATTTTTAATAAAAATCCAAACAGTCGTTTTTAAGATAATCGATACACAGACACACACACACACAGACAGACACACAAACCGATCGCAATACCTCGGCCTCTGACCGGGTAAAAAGCCAACATAGAATCAATCACTGAAACATTCGCCATAAAGGAGCACAGTTTTCCTGACCTGAGAACACAGAGAGAGAGCCACTCATAAGATTACTTGAGATGAGATACAGATTTGTGTGACTGTGTGTCATGAGAGCGAAGAGAGAGAGAGAAAAATGTTAGACGTGCGAGAGACCTTGAGATACGAGAGAGATGAGAGAGATAATGATTACATAACTGCACAGACGCAATGAAGTGAGAGACTGGGTGAGAGAGGTGGGTGGGTGAATGGTGTCTGACCGCCGATCTTTTCATCAAAGAATAAAGAGAGCCTTGAGCCTCACCGCCAATGACTGTCGCATTTTAGCACCACAGTTGATTTCACCTATGTCACTAAAACGGGTCTGTCCGAATTGGGGTCTATTATCTAAAAGGCCCTATTGTCTTAGTTTTTCTGGAAGTAGGGATAGACCTTATTCTATATTTGCCCTCTGAAGAATCCCCAATACTGGCGATCGATTTTGTTCTCTACCCAGGTCAAATCCCTAATTCCCCCCTCTTCTGGCTGAAATATGGCTGGCGGTGAAAAGTCTCTCTACCTCAGACCCGTCTACCCTCTCTCGCAAATCTTGAGTAGTCTGGTTCACGGTCCGGGAGATCTGAGGCTCCTCTAGTTTTGGTGCAAAATGTCTTCGTTTTATTCATTTAAACCATCTCGTCTCTTCACTGAGAGAGAGAAAATGGAGTTTTACGTCCTCTTGGCCCTGAATCAGACAACATATGGGACATTTTGTAAATACAAACTATGGTAGGGAACAATACTTACAGGCAATGCCGGAGTGCAGTCTCGAAACCAGCTAACCTCCCGATTTTCTTATCAGTTAATACAGACAGCTGTAGCTCGTGAACCACGCCTCAGTTAACCTTCATCGGCTATGGCACCGTCAAGTAATCGTAGTATACTTCAACGATCGGTAGGTCACAATGTGCACTGAAAATGAGTAGTTATGAGCATTATTTTCAATTTTGAAGAGTTTTTAGAGGTCCAAATTGAGTAGAATACTAGTTTCTTTTCTGTTCTTGCTGCTGTTGTTCTTCAAGCATCTAACCAGATCTTCTAAGTGGTGTAAAGACGACCTCAAGCTGAGAGCTTTTTTTGGGGGGGAAACGTAAAAATTCGCGTTCTCATAGAATTGTCGACGGCGAGGAGTTTTCTCGCGGGGAACTGACCGGCGAGGAAGTGTCAGAATACGAATACTTTTTTGAATGGACAGACAGATATAGGCAGGCAGGCAGGCTAGACAAAGATGTCCCATCTGATAGAAACACAAAGCCGACTTACAGAACTCCACCCACTTAACCTTAAAACTAAACTAAATTGGTATTTGGAGTGCCGAGAAGTCACAGAGAATTTATCTCTGTGAAATTCCGGGGCTGCTCCCCCCTGGAGAAAGCGTCGCCGCCCCGCCGCAGCGCCTACCCCTTGGTAGGTTTTCAATCAGGGTGAGGAAGTGGTGTGGGCAAGACTTGGGAAATCCTAGCTAGAGAGAGATTTGGCCATACCATCCTACTATAAGCGGGATTCTCTCGTCCCTGCTCTCCTGCTCCGACTTCTCTCTCTACCTCTCTGTCTCTCTCTGTCTCTTTTTCTCGTCTCAAAGCTCTCTCTCATGGTCTCTAGCTTTAAGTCCCTATCTGTAGGGGCGCGCGCGCGCCTATTCACTTTCTCTCTCTCTCTTTCACGCACACACACGCGCGCGCTCCTCTCTCTCTCGTACTCACCCTCACATCTCACTCGAACCATGAAACTGTGAAAAAGATCTCTCCTCTGACACTCTCGCCTCTCTCTCTCTCAATCAGGTGAACATAGTTTTGTGGGCTGAAAAAGAATCATTCTATTCCCATCCCTTGTTTCTCTTCCTTGCTTTTGTTCACAGAGAGAGTTGTTCTTTTTTTTGCCTCTCCCCCCCGCCCCCCCCCTCTCTCTCGTCTCTGTCGTCTCTCTCTCGTCTCTCTCATCTCTCATCTCTCTCTCTCTCTCCTCTCTCTCGCCTCTCTCTCTCTCTCTCTCTCTCCCGTCTGGAAGCAGTAGTAGTAATAATTGTCTTCTCCATTACACTCAGCTCTCTCTCTCTCTCTCTCTCTCTCGCTCTCTCTCTTCTCTCTCTCTCCCCCCTCTCTCTCTCTCCCTCCCCCCTCCCGTCTGGAAGCAGTAGTAGTAATAATTGTCTTCTCCATTACACTCATTCCTCTCTCTCTCTCTCTCTCTCTCTCTCTCTGCGCTCTCTCCTCTCTCTCTCTGTCTCCTCTCTCTCTCTCCTCTCTCTCTCTCTCTCTCTCTCTCTCACTCAACTGGTGTTACAGTCATTACGTCAAAAAACC
>CM065704.1:25333061-25335561 GCA_017654935.2 Phymorhynchus buccinoides
CATTAATGCATCCATCCATTCATCCATCCATCCATTCATTCTTCTCATCCTCCTCCCTTTTTGTCGCCGCCCGTTTCCCATTTGAGACTTGAAGAAAATATTTAAAAAACCCAACACCGTTGTAAAAAAAAAAAGAGATTTATTTTAAAAACCTTTTACGAACTAAAACGTCAACTGACAAACAAAACCTTTCCACGCCCTAACACATCCCATGATTGTCATCAACATCAAATAAGTGATTAAAATCGAAGGAAAAAGAAAAGAAAAGCACAGAGAGATCAAAGCGTAACGTATTGTATATAACGCCTTTTCCATTTCGCCCCCCCCCCCTTCTCTTCGTTATCGTTGTCATCGTCGTCGTCGTCCTCCTCCTTCTCCCCAGCCTTCTTTTTTTTGGGTCTTGAATCTTCTCTTTCTTTCTTTGTTTTAAAATTATTACTATTCCTCTCCTTCTCCTCGTCCTCATTACCAGCCGCGAGGCGAAGCTTGCAGTAATGTTTTCAGGGAATTATGTTTGTTCCTGGCTTGACAGTCTATTTATCTGACTATGTATCTACGTTAACACGATAGCGTTTGAGCGGAGGGACCTAAGACGCTCACATTTTTGCACGCGGATAGGTATTTAGGATATATGGGCCAGGAAACTGTCTGAGCGATCGAAGGAGAAGGAGGAGAAGAAGAAGAAGAAGAAGAAGAAGAAGAAGAAGAAGAAGAAGAAGAAGAAGAAGAAGAAGAAGAAGAAGAAGAAGAAGAAGAAGAAGGAAACGAAGGTCATTGATCAGATGGTCACGGTCACTGGAGCCGAAAATGCTGCCCGCGCAAGGGGTACTGTAAAGCGCAGGTGGAGACTGATCGAACATTAAGCTTCAGGGGTGTTTGTATGTCCCTTTGTTCATGCAAGTAAGGTCACTGGACCCGAAAATGCTGCCGCGCGTCTGGTTGATGTAGCGTTTTCACGCTCTAGTCGTCCATTGTCGTCGTCCTCCTCTTCCTCCTCGCCTCCCCTGGCCCACCCTCCTCCTGCAACTCCTCCTCCTCCTCCTCCTTCTTCTTTTGTCTGCCAAACATGTGGGCAGAGGCTCCAGTCAAGGACAGTTATTAACGTTCTTTTCATCAGTTCTGGAGGATGGACAATCGACCATTCTTCTCCCACCGCCAGTCTTTTTTTTAATATTTATTTTTTATATCTCTCCAGCAATGACGACGCGAGAGTCAGACTATTATAGAACACAGGTATGAATGGAGCCTTTTGATGCTGCCGCCCCACCAAAGAGCCTAATAATGTTACAAAGAGTGGTGTTTATACTTCGCATCCTACAAACCTGGCACACACAAAAAATAATGAAACCGTGAAAGATGCAACATAAACTGAAAAAGATATCTGGGCCTATACGTAGAGGATGGGTCTACATAAAGACACCCCAAACCACACCACCCTTATTTGGAAAAAGAAATAAAACCCAGACAAACAAACAAAAACAGAATCTGTTGCAGCAGACACCAGCAACAAACAAAACGGCCTTTTTAAAAAAGTCTGCTCTCTTCCAAAGAATCACGACATTGTCAGAAATCTTACAGGGATTTCAATCAGGATTTCAGGGTATTAAGGTTGTATTATGGTTATGCCAAATCCAACAGACATTAGTTTATTTATAATCTCGTTTAGCCCTAATAGACTGAGGCCTATTTTATTAGAGAAGAACCAGCTGCTTCGCGAAGGGAAGTAACACACCCACCCCAAAGAGTACTATCAACTATCACAAAAAAGATTAAAGATCGTACATTTTGGCTTCTTACGCTCAGGTATGGTATGAGAGAGATGTAGTATCCAAGAGTACTATCCACTATCATACAAAAGACTAAAGATCGTACATGTTGGCTTTGACTCTCAGGTGTGGTATGAAAGAGAGAGATGTTGTATCAAAGAGTACTATCCACTATCATAAAAAATAGTGAAGATCGTATATTTTGGCTTTTCACTCTCAGATGTGGTATGAGAGAGAGATGTTGTATCAAAGAGTACTATCCACTATCATAAAAAATAGTGAAGATCGTACATTTTGGCTTTTCACTCTCAGATGTGGTATGAGAGAGAGATGTTGTATCAAAGAGTACTATCCACTATCATAAAAAATAGTGAAGATCGTATATTTTGGCTTTTTACTCTCAGATGTGGTATGAGAGATATGTAGTATCAAAGAGTACTATCCAATATCACAAAAAAGACTGAATATCGTACATTTTGGCTTTTACGCTCAGGTGTGGTATGAGAGAGATGCAGACCCCCCCCCCCCCCACCCCCACCCCCCCCGCCGCCAATCCCCCTGGGACTGATATGACACGATCCATCATCACGTGATTATCCCACCCACAGACGATGCTGTGAAGACTTGTCTGTCTCTGAAGGGACGATCGTTGATAAAGCAGACAATTGGCTCTTCAACGCCGGGAGAGGTGATAGCGTCAGTTCAGGTTGTTGGACTTTTCGAAACCACAGTCG
>CM065704.1:25358061-25365561 GCA_017654935.2 Phymorhynchus buccinoides
GAGAGAGAGAGAGAGAGAGAGAGAGAGAGAGAGAGAGAGAGAGAGAGAGAGTGACAGACATACAAACAAGCAGACAGGCTCAGACAAAAGGAAAATGAGCAAAAGGAATGCAGAGAATTGTGATCGAAACATGTCGATCACCTCTAATTAGTCGCTTTTAATTAACTAATTCGACGATTTGGACTTGATTTGGTTGGGCCCGTTTGCGTATCATTCCCTTGATTGGGTTTTTTTTTTTTTTTTAACGCACCAGATCACGACCGTGTCAAAATCACGGGTTTCACGTGTTTTTTCTGTCTTATAGCTGGTAAGAACTCTTGCTTTGACCAGGCTTAACTCCCACACAAATGCCCCCAACTTCAAACCGAAACGTCATTTTAAAGAGCAGCCTCAATTTGAAGTTGGGGATATTTGTATGCGGGTCACAGCTACCCAGAACCCCCCTCCCCAACAAGGGCGCTATATCTGTTCTTTCTAAGCTAAGTCCTTCACAAGCATGACAATTCCACGAAAACAATAAAATAAAATAAAATAAAAAGTGGTTACAGAGGGAAAATAAATGTCAGTATTCACATGTTACAGCCAAGGCTAATGCGTTTAGTGCAGGTCGTTTGATTCCTTGAAACTCTTTTTTGTAAGTGATCATGAAAATTCCAGAACTCTCCTCTCTCCGTCTCTCGTCCCCCCCCTCCACCCCCACCCCCGCTCTCTCTCTCGCTCTCTCTCGCTCTCTCTCTCTCTCTCTCTCTCTCTCTCTCTCTCTCTCTCTCTCTCTCTCTCTCTCTCTCTCTCTGTGTGTCTCTCTGCCTTTCTCTCTCTCTGTTTCGGTGTCTCTATGTGTCTCTGTCTGTCTGTCTCTCTCTCTCTCTCTCTCTCTCTCTCTCTCTCTCTCTCTCTCTCTCTCTCTCTCTCTCTCTCTCTCTCTCTCTCTCTCTCTCTCTCTCTCTCTCTCTCAATGCTAACACGTTTGTTGGTTTCTCTGTCTATCTCTCTGTATATGTGTGCCCGTGCATGCTTCCCTGTGCATGTCTGTATGCGCACGCATGTAGATAAGCTCATTCACGCAACATATCTTTTATCTTTTTGCTACTAACAACAGTTTTCCAAAAACTCCACACGATCATGACGGAACCAGAAAGTACTAATAAAAGAGAACGATTGTGAAATTTCCTTCACCAAACACTGACATTGGGCAGACTTTTCTGCCACGAGACAGGCATGAGGAATGCAAACTGAGGGCAGCTCAACGCTAGTAGAAGATTATATATATGTGACCTAGCACCACGAAAGGGACATTAAGTGTCAAACTGACCATTCTGAGAAAATTATACATTTGAAAACGTCAGACAATTCTCTTTCTAATGATACAAGAACCATTCTTGTATCTTTTTCCGTTCCAGAGTTATGAGCATTTAAAGTTAGTAGGGTGAGCGTCAGCCATTATGAGAAAACCCTGTTTAAAGTCTAGCCTAGCTGAAGAAAATGCATCAACCTACTCATTTGAAAACACTTATAAGACCATTAAGAGACCATGTTGATGATTATCCTTTACAAGTATGCAAGATAAGATGCTAGAGAACACCAAAATACCCATAACTCAAAATTGACAAAACATGAGATTTTTGACTTTACAAGCCTGTTGTGAGAAACTAGCTCAGCGACTCAATGTCCCTTTCGTGGTGCTGGGTCACATATTGGTTCTATAAATTATGTGTTTTAAGGGAGAGATTGATAGATACGTTGATAGATAGAATGCACGGACACACAGAAAAGCGTTAGTTGAAATCTCACTCGGCACTAGAAGAAAATACGTTGGTTCTAGAACTTTTCAGGACAGAGGTTAATAAATATATAGATAAAAGATCGATAAATATATGGATAAATACAAAGCAGAGACAAAGAAAACTTTGGTTGAAACCACACTCAGCATTAGAAGAAGATACATTGGTTTTATAAATATGAGGACAAAAGTTGATAAATATATAGATAAAAGATCTATAAATATATAGATAAAAGATCGATAAATATATAGATAAAAGATCGATAAATATATAGATAAAAGATCGATAAATATATAGATAAAAGATCGATAAATATATAGATAAAAGATCGATAAATATATAGATAAAAGATCGATAAATATATAGATAAAAGATCGATAAATATATAGATAAAAGATCGATAAATATATAGATAAAAGATCGATAAATATATAGATAAAAGATCGATAAATATATAGATAAAAGATCGATAAATATATAGATAAAAGATCGATAAATATATAGATAAAAGATCGATAAATATATAGATAAAAGATCGATAAATATATAGATAAAAGATCGATAAATATATAGATAAAAGATCGATAAATATATAGATAAAAGATCGATAAATATATAGATAAAAGATCGATAAATATATAGATAAAAGATCGATAAATATATAGATAAAAGATCGATAAATATATAGATAAAAGATCGATAAATATATAGATAAAAGATCGATAAATATATAGATAAAAGATCGATAAATATATAGATAAAAGATCGATAAATATATAGATAAAAGATCGATAAATATATAGATAAAAGATCGATAAATATATAGATAAAAGATCGATAAATATATAGATAAAAGATCGATAAATATATAGATAAAAGATCGATAAATATATAGATAAAAGATCGATAAATATATAGATAAATGCAATGCACGGACCAAAACAAACTTTAGTTGAACTCCACACTACAAGAAGATACACTGGGTCTGGAAATTCCAGGACAGATATGAAAATGTATATAAACAGAATCGAAAGACAAAGGAAGCTTTAGTTGAAACCTCACTCAACATTAGAAGAAGATATATCAATTTCAGGACAGAGATAAAAATGTAGATAAATATAATGGAAAGACAAAGAAAGCTTTAGTTGAAACCTCACTCAACATTAGAAGAAGATATATCAATTTCAGGACAGAGATAAAAATGTAGATAAATATAATGGAAAGACAAAGAAAGCTTTAGTTGAAACCTCACTCAACATTAGAAGAAGATATATCAATTTCAGGACAGAGATAAAAATGTAGATAAATATAATGGAAAGACAAAGGAAGCTTTAGTTGAAACCTCACTCAACATTAGAAGAAGATATATCAATTTCAGGACAGAGATAAAAATGTAGATAAATATAATGGAAAGACAAAGAAAGCTTTAGTTGAAACCTCACTCAACATTAGAAGAAGATATATAAATTTCAGGACAGAGATAAAAATGTAGATAAATATAATGGAAAGACAAAGAAAGCTTTAGTTGAAACCTCACTCAACATTAGAAGAAGATATATAAATTTCAGGACAGAGATAAAAATGTAGATAAATATAATGGAAAGACAAAGAAAGCTTTAGTTGAAACCTCACTCAACATTAGAAGAAGATATATAAATTTCAGGACAGAGATAAAAATGTAGATAAATATAATGGAAAGACAAAGAAAGCTTTAGTTGAAACCTCACCCATCACTAGAAGAAGATACATTGGTTCTAGAAATCTGGGGACAGAGGTTGATAAAATATGTAGATAAATACAATGCATAGACAAAGACGGTTGAAACCTCACACATCACTAGTAAAACATACATTGGTTCCGGAAAGTTCTGGACAGGGATGGATAAATATTATAGGTAAATACAATGCATCTATAGACAAAGAAAGCTTTGGTTAAAACCTCTTCAATTTGTTTTGTTTTGCTGGTGGTTGTCTTCAATCAAGTGGTTTATAAACTCAAGGAGTTTGTTATCTCCGTTGTTAGGACTTGTTATCTCACTAGATTTTCTGACTGTCTTTGTGTGTCTGTAATAAAGTTCTTCTTCTTCTTCTTTCTCTTGTTTCTTCTTCTTTTTCTTCCTCTTCTCCTTCCTCTTATTTTTCTTCTTTTTCTTCTTCTTCTTCTTCTTCTTCTTCTCTTCTTCTTCTTCCTACTTCTTCTTCTTCTTCTTCTTCTTCTTCTTCTTCTTCTTCTTCTTCTTCTTCTTCTTCTTCTTCTTCTTCTTCTTCTTCTTCTTCTTCTACTTCTTCTTCTTCTTCTTTTTCTGCTGGAATACTTTACTGCAGGAACCAAGGCCTCTCTCTATCTGCATGTGTGTGTTTATGTTTGTTTGTCAGTCCTTATCTGTCTGTCTTTGTGTCTGTCTATCTATCTATCTATCTTTAAAAAAAATGTTCTCTCTCTTTACTTCTACACAAAACACATGATACACTGTTCTCTCTTACTTTACCTCTGCACAAAACAAATGATACACTGTTATCTCCCCTATCCAGACCTGTTTACCCACTACACAAGTCTTGAGTAGTCTGGATAGCTGAAATGAGTAGTTTTTGTGCAAAATGTGTAGTTTTATTCATTAAACCATCAACTAATGTTCACTGAAAATGAGTAGTAATCAAGAATTAAAGAGCATTATTTTCAGGTTTGAAGAGTAGTAAAGCTCCAAATTGAGTAGAATACTACTCGAAAAGAGTAGAGTAAACAAGTCTGCCTATCTATCTATCTATCTATCTATCTATCTATCTATCTATCTATCTATCTATCTGTCTGTCTGTCTCTCTATATATCTGTCTGTCTGTCTGTCTGTCTGTGTATCTATCTGTCTATCAGTCTGTCTGTCTGTTTGTATGTCTATCTATCTATCTATCTATCTATCTATCTGTCTATCTATCTATCTGTCTGTCTGTCTATCTATCTATCTGTTTGTCTGTCTGTCTGTCTGTCTGTGTATCTATCTATCTGTCTATATGTTTGTCTGTCTATATATCCATATGTCTATCTATCTTCTATTTATCTGTCTGTCTGTATGTATGCATCTGTCTGTATGTCTGCCAATCACTCTGCCCCCCCCCCCCCCCTCCACTCTCTCTCTCTCTGGCATCACCATCAAAGACAGCACTCACTGCCACTGCTATGCACGTGCTACGTTCTTGTAGGTATGACTGTCTTTCCACGTTCAGTTGTTTTCTTTCTTTTACTTCTAGCTCCCCATCACTTCGGATTCCTCCACAGAGCCCGGCACATCATTTCTGACAAGGTGATTGACAAGAGATAAGCCCGTTTCCTGGCCACTATACCCCCATTTCCAACGACCTTGTCAGCCCCTGAGATGACGAAGAATATGAGAACGAATACCTTCAGAAAATGACAAGTATATCTGATCTTTACTCAAGCTAAGTAGCAGCGTTCCTTCCTTTGAAGACAAATGCTATCGAAACTAAAACGTCCTGTCATGATTCTGCATTTGTGCTGAAATCAGGCCACTACCCTCGTTTCCAACGACCTTTTGAGCCCCTTAAAAGCTGAGCTGACGGAGAATATGAGAACGAATGGCTTCAGAAAACGACAAGTATACCTGATCTTTACTTAGGCTAAATGGCAGCGTTCCTTTCTTTGAAGACAAATGCTAAAAGTAAAACCAAAAGTCCTGTCATGATTTTGCATTTTTGCTGAAATCAGTTACCTGATCTTTACTTAGGCTAAGTGGCAGCGTTCCTTTCTTTGAAGACAAATGCTAAAACCAAAAGTCCTGTCATGATTCTTCATTTTTGCTGAAATCAGCTGATATTGTTATTATCATCCACCCAAGCACGTGTACGGTACATAGTAATGGTGCCTGCCAGAACGGTCTATCTCAAAAGGAATAAAGAGCACAGATGGGCAGTTCTGGACATTCACCCCTCGGACT
The DNA here is from genome assembly GCA_017654935.2 of Phymorhynchus buccinoides. NCBI lineage: Eukaryota > Metazoa > Mollusca > Gastropoda > Neogastropoda > Raphitomidae > Phymorhynchus > Phymorhynchus buccinoides. The sequence continues at coordinate 25,363,789 of CM065704.1, forward strand.
ATGGCAAAAGTTTGGTCCCTAATGTGGAGACAAATCTACCATAGGAGAGAGGTCTCTGGGTGTTTTGGGGTGTTTTTTGCTATGATGATAAAATCTAGACTTCTAGACTTCTATGTAGATACATGTGTGTTGTATATAAGTAGTAAAGCTGTCACCCTGCTATCGCCCCCCACCCCCCTCCAGGGGTCCTACATACAAAACAAGACAGGTAATACAATATTCCTATCAAAACTGAAAATGTCTTATTGTGTTCACCCCTGTCAGGACCAAAAATGTCCTGTTAACAGGACCAAAATGTCCTGTTGACATGACCAAAATTGTCCTGTTGACAGGACCAAAAATGTCCTGTTGACAGGACCAGAAATGTCCTGTTGATAGGACCAGAAATGTCCTGTTGACAGGACCAAAAATGTCCTGTTGATAGGACCACAAATGTCCTGTTGATAGGACCAGAAATGTCCTGTTGATAGGACCAAAAATGTCCTGTTGATAGGACCACAAATGTCCTGTTGATAGGACCACAAATGTCCTGTTGAAAGGACCAAAAATGTCCTGTTGATAGGAACACAAATGTCCTGTTGATACATAACACTGGCAGGCTTATTGGTGTCTTGTAAGAGCCAGGACATTTTGTCCTGTTGATTTGTTTGTTTCAGGACATGTGTTGTCCTATCACTTTTCCTTCTTGGGTACATCACTGACATGATATCATTATAATGATAGTCAATATCGTCGGTTATCATTCCATTCAAACGCTAGTGAAGAGATAATATTGGCTGCTATGGTAGTGTGTTAGTGTTATCGGTGTTGTCTGGAAAACATCCTCACTCTATTCAATACCCGAAGATAAATTCCCATGCCCTTCTGTGTTTATGTAAGAGAGAGGGAGAGAGAGAGAGGGAGAGAGAGAGAGAGAGAGAGAGAGAGAGAGAGAGAGAGAGAGAGAGAGAGAGAGAGAGAGAGACAAAGAGAGAGACAGCGAGGAGAGAGAGAGAGAGAGAGAGAGACAGAGACAGAGAGAGGGAGGGGGGAGACAGAGACAGACAGAGAGAGAGACAGACAAAGAGAGAGAGACAGACAGAGAGATAGATAGACAGAGAGAGAGAGAGAGAGAGAGAGAGAGAGAGAGAGAGAGAGAGAGAGAGAGAGAGAGAGAGAGAGAGAGAGAGAGAGAGAGACAGACAGACAGACAGACAGACAGACAGAGACTGAGTCAGAGGCACGAGAGAGAGAGGGGAAAAAAATGATTGCATCAGGCCTAGTGGAGAGAGAAAGAGAGAGAGAGAGAGAGAGAGAGAGAGAGAGAGAGAGAGAGAGAGAGAGAGAGAGAGAGACAGAGTCAGAGGCGCGAGAGAGAGAGAGGGGAAAAAATGATTGCATAAGGCCTAGTGGAGAGAGAAAGAAAGAGAGAGAGAGAGAGAGAGAGAGAGAGAGAGAGAGAGAGAGAGAGAGACAGAGAGAGAGAGAGAGAGAGAGAGAGAGAGAGAGAGAGAGAGAGAGACAGAGAGAGACAGAGAGAGACAGACAGAGACTGAGTCAGAGGCGCGAGAGAGAGAGAGGGGGGAAATGATTGCATAAGGCCTAGTGGAGAGAGAGAGAGAGAGAGAGAGAGAGAGAGAGAGAGAGACAGAGACAGAGACAGAGAGACAGAGAGAGACAGACAGAGACTGAGTCAGAGGCGCGAGAGAGAGAGGGGAAAAAAATGATTGCATCAGGCCTAGTGGAGAGAGAAAGAGACTCATACTCAGACACTTTATTTTACAAGGAAAATAA
>CM065704.1:25370561-25378061 GCA_017654935.2 Phymorhynchus buccinoides
ACCATCTTTCTTTCTTATCTACACCCCCCCCCCCACCCTCTCTCCTTTTCATTTCTCGACCAGCCGCCACTTTAATTGCCCGGCAGCTTCAAAAGAACGCCGATTAAGGCATTTGTCTCTTTGAAACCCGATTTACCTCCCCTGTCAGCATGTACCACCTACAGAGGTTATCTCCCTTTAACACCCCCCCCCCCCCTTTATCTCCATTCCCCATCACGAGATAGTGATATCAACAGTCGGATCCCTTTGAAGACAACTATTCCTTCCCTATCACGAGCAAGATAGGAATGTCGGCGCGTGATTGTTCGGTACTAGTATGCATAAAATTATAGCATCATCTTGTGACGTGTCGACTGCTATAAACCAATGACAGGCTTTCATTGTTTGAAAGTGAAGGCTATAATTGAATATTCTGGGATAAATCTCTGCTGGCATGGCCAATGAGTGCAAGAGCGTCCGAAATGTGAGTGATGCACTCTTTAAGTGCCTCCTTTGTGCTCTCCCCTTTCGGGTTTGCCAAGTGTTCCCTGACCGAAATCAATGTCGGTTGAACGTGTCAAGGCCACGGCCGACTTTGACAGCGTTTGCTGGGTGTTACTCATGCGATGGTCAGCATTCCTTATGTGTGGCTTAAGGGCTCTGAGCACTTTCATATTGGTTTGAGGGACACGCAAACTGTTGCAGTTTTCAGGGATGGGGTATTTCTCAAGCTTTGCTTTCAGTTTTTTGTCATGAAGTTTAGATCCGAATTTTTCTTCCACAATGGTGGCCAGTTTGTCTGAAATAGGTGGTCCCCTAGGTTAGACTTGATTGTCAAATGCCGAGGCAATCTCCTCATAAATGTTGTCTCGTTCAACGTCAATGCCTAGGAGTTTTTCTGCCGTGTCTGAATCGTCATCACTTGTACCTGTCTCTCCTTCTTCTGTCTCGTCTTTTTGGTCTCTGATTGAATCGTCATCTGAATCGATTTCTTCGTCCAGTCTCTGTCTTTTCTGACTGACATTGTCCGCTCCATCTTTTTGTTGTTTTCTCTTTTTTTGTTTCTGTGGCACTTTCTATTTTTTCTAGTCTCTGTGAAAAAGAAGTAACCAATGAAAATATATCTCGGAGGGTAGGTTCTTCTGGGGGTGACACAAAAGAAGTTTCTTCTTCGTTGTTGTCTTTCTCATTTGCTTTTGATAGAGCCATAGTTAGGTCTTTGGTCTCGATAATATCGCACTAGTATGAAGATAAATTTGTATAAAAAACGAAATGATTGTGATACATTATCCAGGTCACACACTTATAAGCACCCACACAGTCAAAAGAAACAAGCACCCATTTAGTGAAAGGAAACACAACACCCTTCAGTGAACAGCAGGCTGATAGCACACACAACAATAACAACAGCGTAGCCGGGCAGCTCAGGCAAAACGATGCTACTCCAAGAGTGGTCTGGCGCCAACTGAGTGGGATACCGCGCCAAATCTCCTATGTACAGTGTACGGTTATGGGCTGAGCAAGAATTGGAGTAGTGAGAAAAAGTTTTCACACAAGACGCTGAAACGTAGCTAGAGCAACACTCACAACCAGTCATAATAAGCCCTCTAGTAAGTATTATTGATGGCTGGTGATTGAGATCTGGTTTGTTTGACCCTAGTTTTGATCTAGATCCTATGTTCAATGATGAATAAGGAGTAGATAGATATGTTATTGAAAAGAAGTGGTAAACATTCTGTTCTATTTATGTGCACTGATTATTTGTGTGTGTGTGTTTTTGACTTGAACACTTTTGGTACCAGAACCGGAGTTTATGCCTACTAACCCTTTTGTCTATTTTTAGTAGGAAACCTATGGGTCGCAATCTTGCACTTTATGATACCATTCCTTTCCAGGTGTTGGATGGAGAGTGATGTTGGCTTAATCACCTTTTATGTTTTACTGATCTCAGTTTGTTAACTGAAATTCAGATTATGTATTTCTTAGTGCTATTGTACAAGGGAAGCCTTCTAGCCGGTTGGGATTCACTAATTCCCTGCCGACTGAAGCCCCTTGTCTCTAAGCCATAGAGAACTACATCCACATTCTCCTGTGATTAACAGCAGGGCATCGTGGGCCGGACGATCATCCCGGACTCACAAGCACCAAGACGGGGACGCCGCCAAGACGCCCCGCACCCAGAATCCGCGAGGAGACCACGCCTGAGCCATGCCATCCCGCGAAGCCGTAACCGGAACGACTGGGAGCTACTATCATCTGACGAGCAAGCCCAGCCACCCCAGCATTCGCCGATCACTACGGAGGAACTTGACAACAGCTAAGTCCCCCGGACCGCGCCAATCATTTGAACTTTCCTCCGGACAATGATGATTAGTGACCCTTCCTGCTTGGGGCTAACCTTCTAGAAAGACAAAAGTCTTGTAAATCCTTTCGGATTCCATTGTTTTTTTTATTCATATTTTGTTTTGGCGCCATTGAGCTGCTTTATTATTATTGTTGCATAATCTTATGCAGATTTTGTGAGTAAATAAAATACAAGTGTCAAATAATCCTGAACCCTTTGGTCAGACTGATGAGAGTGGGAGTCTTGTAATTTCATGTAAAACCCTACTTCTCTCTGTCTGCCATTAAGAGCAAATCAACCACTTGTATTTCTTACAATCATACGAGCCAGAACCCGGGCACAACTATAAATTTATTAGATGAAAAGGGGCCGGGAAAGTTGCTCACCTCCCATACCCTAGAGAAGTGGGCTAAAGGCAAATTTTCTACTTGAAAATTTAACGCACTACAAGTCTTCCCTAGGGACTTAGCCTTTTAACCCATTACCTCGTCACAGTGCGAACAACACATTCACCTACAGTCAGACATACGGACAGAACAGAACAGCCACACAAGACCTGTTCAAATAGAAAAGTACTTTCGTTCTTACAGACCTTTGGAGTTAATTACCTATGCTCAAATTAATGGAAGCTGTAATCTGGGCGTGTAATCATGAATGCATTTTAGACTTAGTCAACACAGGTAGTAGTATATATATTAGGCTAAACAGCCAATCGTTTGGGGAGTTTAGTCTAATTTTCTATACTACTACCCGTGTTGACTGTCTAAAGACGCGCTCATGATTACACGCCCAGGGTGTGTCTCCAGCATCCAAGCTTAAAGACCCACCAGATCACGTGTCAAAATCACGTGTTTCACGGGTTTTCCCTCTTATAGCTGGTAAGAAATCTTGCTTTGACCAGGTTTGACTCCCATACAAATGCCCCCAAATTGAAAACGAAACCACATTTTAAAGAGCAGCCTCAATTTGAAGTTGGGAACATTAGTATGTGGGTCACAGCTACCCAGAAAACCCCAAGGGACTTAATCGTGGTGCCGTCAGTGTATCGTTAAAGTTAAACTGGTTTCACGCCTCAGAGTAAGAAACAGATAGAAAGCCACGGAAAAGGGGTGGGGTAGGGGTGGATGGGGGAGGAAAACGAAGGATCCACACGTCCAACTGCAATCATACGACTATCCAACTGTGGCAACGTCTGTGAGACATGGATCTGGTGAACTACTACTGTCTTACATTTTTCTGATGAAATGGTAGGGGAAGACGGGGTAAAAAATAACCAATGGGCGGGTAAGAAGCCCATGCCTATTATCTCATATGAAATGAAGCAAATTTGAGTCAAATTTGCCCATCAGACGAATGCTAAACATTAACGCTCGTCTCATGGGCAAAATGTGACTGAAATTTGCTTCATTTCATGAGATAATTGGCATGGGCTTCTTACCCGCCCGTGGGCTTTTTACCCCGTCTTCTTACCCTATTAGTTTCGTTCACTAATATTATCACGTAGACTCCAAGGCACTAATCTGACGAAATAGCTGATATAGTAATGCATAATTATAGTTCATCAGATTCGCGTACGGGGATCCACAAAAATATCGTGAACGAAAACGAGTGGGATTTCATCATATTCATGCCTCACAAAATGACTAGGCGTTCAATTTAGTGCAAAACGATGTCCTGCAAAATTAATATAGAACACTAAAAAAAATATTGTTAGTGAATTTTTATTTGTTGTGAACTCGACGGGTTATAAGGTTAGGCTTAGGGTTAGGGTCAGGGTCAGTGCATAGTGTCAGTTTGAAAGGTTAATTAAAAGATACACATTCTGTAAAACGTAGGTCATGGTATCCGCGAGAGGACTTAACAGATGTCCTCCAAATATGTAACACGCATTTTTTTCGTTAGTGAAGTTTTATTTGTTGCGTACTCGACGGTTTAAGGTTTGGGTTAGGGTTAGGGTTAGGGTTAGGGTCAGTGTAGTGTCAGTTTGAAAGGTTAATTAAAAGATACACATTCTGTAAAAACTTTCGCTGAAATCCGGCATTGTCGCGCGAATGACGCCTGTTAAGTCCTCTAGCGCACATTTTGTCCTTATGTGCACATTTGTCTAAAATGATCCTGTTTCTGCTTTTTTCGGTATTTATTGCAAGTATTTACTTCATTACTCGCCATGTTACATTACCACACAAAATTCGAAGTCATTCTACCCACTGGTTCATGTGATACAGCTCGGACATGAAGGAAGGAAATTTCGGTTTGGTGAGTCTTCCTTGGCGGAGGTTTTGCACTGGCGGTTCAAAATTCAGGATTTGAATAGGTTGTGACATGCTGATCAAGAATATGGTAGGATATATATATGGCTATGGGAGACCCTAGACTTATCGAAAAATGATGGTATTCGCGAGAGGACAACATGGTCGCGAGAGGACAAATTGTGTCGCGAGAGGACTTAACAGATGTCCTCCAAATATGTAACACTCTTTTTTGTTGTTAGTGAAGTTTTATGTGTTGTGTACTCAACGGTTTAAGGTTTGGCATAGGGTTAGGGTTAGGGTCATGTCAGTGTAGTGTCAGTTTGAAAGGTTAATTAAAAGATACAAATTCTGTAAAACTTTTGCTGAATAACCCGGGCATTGTGTCGCGAATGACGTCATTTTCCATATTTGGAGGATACCATGTGCACTTTTGAGCGTCCTGTTCACAAATGTTAGTTGGACAGTAGTACGACGGCGGTTGGACGTGTGGGTCGGCCCCTATAATGGGGGGTCATTCCAGTCAATGGCACCGGTGAAGAAAGCCGGTGTAGTGGTAGTAGAGATGTTCGCGTGTATATAAGGTGACAGATAGACAGCAGGTGCTGCGCCACATGCTGACGTGGCACCTAATCGCTGGCCCAACAACAACAACAACATAAGCCACCCTTCACCCCCTCACCCCGCCCACAATCAATAACAACAAGCCATTAACATCACCACCATCCACTACCATGGACAAAAAACTGCAACAGTACCAACACTCATCATCACTACTATGTATGTGTGTGTACCTGCGTGCATGCATCCGTGTGTGTGTGTGTGTGTGTGTGTGTGTGTGTGTGTGTGTGTGTGTGTGTGTGTGCGTGTGTGCGTGTGCGTGTGTGTGTGTGTGTGTGTGTGCGTGCGTGCGTGCGTGCGTGCGTGCGTGTGTGTGCGTGCGTGCGTGCGTGTGTGTGTGTGTGTGTGTGTGTGTGTGTGTGTGTGAGAGAGAGAGAGAGAGAGAGAGAGAGAGAGAGAGAGAGAGAGAGAGAGAGAGAGAGAGAGAGAGAGAGAGAGAGAGAGAGAGAGAGAGAGAGAGAGCGTTGCGTGCAAGCCTCGTGTTAATTTTACTTTCCAATGAATCATTATTTGTTTGCTTTTAATGTCTAAAGCGCACTGAGCTCATATTATGAGAAAGAGCGCTATATAAATTCCCATTATTTTTATTATTATTATTACTACCACTATCAACAACAATATTATCAACAACAACAAAACAACGTCTAAATACAGCTAAAAAAGCAGCCTCATATTATCCACCCTTTTCTTAGTTGGAAGAACATTCAGTTGATAACTTTTATTTCCAAGTAGGCCTACATGTACTTGTGGCCGTGTGCCGTCTTCACTATCAGCAAGCATTGGCTGTATCCCCACAGCTACTTGAGCGAGTTGGAAGTAAATCAGGGCTAATAGTACATGTACTTGTGGCCGTGTGCCGCCTTCACTATCAGCAAGCATTGGCTGTATCCCCAACAGCTGCTTGAGCGAGTTGGAAGTAAAACAGGACCAATAATACATGTACTTGTGGCCGGCCGTGTGCCGTCTTCGCTATCAGCAAGCATGGGCTGCATCCCCAACAGCTGCTTGAGCGAGTTGGAAGTAAAACAGGACTAATAGTACATGTACTTGTGGCCGGCCGTGTGCCGTCTTCGCTATCAGCAAGCATGGGCTGCATCCCCAACAGCTGCTTGAGCGAGTTGGAAGTAAAACAGGACTAATAGTACATGTACTTGTGGCCGGCCGTGTGCCGTCTTCGCTATCAGCAAGCATGGGCTGCATCCCCAACAGCTGCTTGAGCGAGTTGGAAGTAAAACAGGACTAATAGTACATGTACTTGTGGCCGGCCGTGTGCCGGCTTCGCTATCAGCAAGCATGGGCTGCATCCCCAACAGCTGCTTGAGCGAGTTGGAAGTAAAACAGGACCAATAGTACATGTACTTGTGGCCGGCCGTGTGCCGTCTTCGCTATCAGCAAGCATGGGCTGCATCCCCAACAGCTGCTTGAGCGAGTTGGAAGTAAAACAGGGCTAATGCATAATATATAATTATACAGAAGCCATGAGTAAATATGATGCAGTCGCCAATTCCTTCCTACTTCCAACAGTATTGGAAGGGTTTCGTCCGACCAAAATGTGCATATTTGGTGAGTTCTACTCATTCTGTCAAAAGAAAGGAAAACTGTGGAAAGGTCTCCACCATTTTTCATCCGACTTGGTTGGATGGTGTGAGGCGGGTTTTCTTTCAAAACCCATTGCCAGAGATAAAGGTTTGTGGCATGATCCAATCTCTCTGCTAAATGCTTCTTTCTGGGCTATTTCGGTTCCTTGCATCCAAATTCGTCTTTCTGAATCTCTCTCTCTGTCTGTCTGTCCACCCGTCTCTGTCTCTCTGTGTTTCCTTGTGTGAGTTTTTTCTGCTTCTCTCTCTTTCTGTGTCATGTGTCTGTCTCTGTCTGCACCCCCCCCCCCTCCCTTATTATTTGTCTCTCTCTGTGTTTCTTTGTTTCTGTCTCTCTTTCCTCACACACTATTAACACACACAATTCCAAAAAAAGAGAAGAAACTGGATTTTCATACACACACACACACACACATACGCGCGCGCGCGCGCACGCACCAAACACACACGCGCGCACGCGCGCGCGCACACACACACACGCACGCGCGCGCACGCACGCACCACACGCACGCACGCACGCACGCACGCACGCACACACACGCACACACACACACACACACACACACACACACAGGAGTGACATCAAACTCTATAAACGCAAAACATAAAACGCAAAAACCCCAAAATGCAACATAGTGATGACAAATCATTCAGAAAATATCTCTAAAAAGTTCTTGACCATCCGGAACAATCCCTAAATTTAACGGAG
>CM065704.1:25385561-25400561 GCA_017654935.2 Phymorhynchus buccinoides
TGTCTGTCTGTCTCTCTCCTAAGAGAGAGTACGAAGCAAAGAGAGAGACAGAGACAGAGACACAGAGACAGAGCTAGAGAGACAGACAGAGAGAGGGAGATAAAGAGAGAGAGAGAGAGAGAGAGAGAGAGAGAGAGAGAGAGAGAGAGAGAGAGAGAGAGAGAGAGCTAGAGACAAGATACATAGAGGGGAGAGAGGGGGAGAGAGAGAGCGGGGGGGGGGGGGTGAGAGATAAAGGGGAGAAAGAGAGAGAGGGGGAGAGAGAGAGAGAGAGAGAGAGAGAGAGAGAGAGAGAGAGAGAGAGAGAGAGAGAGAGAGAGAGAGAGAGAGAGCGAGAGAGAGAGAGAGAGAGAGCGAGAGAGCGAGAGAGAGAGAGAGAGAGAGAGAGAGAGACAGACAGACAGACAGACAGACAGACAGACAGACAGACAGACAGACAGGCCGTCAGGTGAAAAAGAGTTCTGAAGTGGGAATGCCAGACAGTTTTTAGAATGTCAAGCCATGTTCAGACTCTGATGGGACAAGTGTCTTCTCCCTGGACATGAACACTACAATGGGCAGTTAGAGAAGAACACAGCTTGAAAGAGATGGGAAGAGGTAGAAGTGACGAGAAACAAGGAGAGAGAGAGAGAGAGAGAGAGAGAGAGAGAGAGAGAGAGAGAGAGAGAGAGAGAGAGAGAGAGAGAGAGAGATGGGAAGAGGTAGAAGTGAGGAGAAACAAGGAGAGGTAAATGGAGAGAGAGAGAGAGAGAGAGAGAGAGAGAGAGAGAGAGAGAGAGAGAGAGAGAGAGAGAGAGAGAGAGAGAGAGAGAGAGAGAGATTTAGAAATAAAATTGACTTGATAGACATCCAGGCGGAGAAACAAAAACTGATACATAAAGTATTAAACAGACACAGACAGAAAGACAGAAACACAGACAGCGCTCAGAAATTCCGAGACAGAAACACAAAAGCATAGAATTTAAAAAAATAAAAAACCCACGACACTTTCTCTTTCCAAATACGTCGCAAGCTGCAGACACCCAAAGAACGGGCTGCAACCAGACTTTTGGCATAGTCTCACTGTCTGTGACCCCCCTCCCCCCCCTTTGTGACGTCACTTCTGGCGAATGCCACCGAATCCTCCAATGGCATGGATCGTCACAGACAAGCCATTCAGCCAATCGGATGGAGCGACATAACTATGATAATGGGGGGGGGGGGGGGGGGGGGGGGGGGGGGGAAACCAAACCAAAGCGTGCAGTCATACCGAGTCTAGGATATCGTTTTTGCACCCTACAGTCTAATGTTTCGTGACTACGGGTGTACTTGTGACAATACTGTCACTTGTTTCTTAACCCTTTCACCGCCAGCCATTTTTTCAGCCAAAAAAATACCATTAAGCTTAACTGGGTAGAGAAAAAAAAAATCTGCAATATTGGGAATTCCTCTGTGACATGTATAACATTAGGCCTGTCCTTACCTCCCAAAATTAAGAAAATAATTATGGTCTTTGGATAACAGGCCCTGATTTGATGCCTTTTCGTGACATTGCTGTTTAACCATTGTGGTGCATAAATGTGACATTGGCGGTCAAAGGGTTAAACATTACGACCAGGGTTTAGGGGGGGGGGGGAGGGGGGGGGGGGGGGGGGGGGGGGGGGTAGGTAGGTGAAAGAGTTTGAACGTGACTCGGTGCTTGCCCGTTTCACTCTGAGACATTAAGAGGGGTTCGGGTGGGAATCGCGTTTTCTGCAAGGATTGTCACATGGCTTTCTTCTTCTTCTTCTTCTTCTGCGTTCCCAGGCCCTATGGCCACAATGGGTAAGGTACCGTATGTGTCCGGTTTTCAGTTTTCGCTGGTCTCCCCGCTGCGTACAGCCGACACATTCCGATTTCGGAGGAGCTCAAGGGAGAAAAATTATTTGGAAGATTTTTGTTGTTGAAAAAAAAGGCAGGAGAATGGGCCAATAAGTCAGAAAGATAGTAGATGATAGACAGAAAGCAAAGGGGAAAAGGCAGAGTCAAAGAGAGTGGCAGATCAGAGGAAGTTACAAGCACAGAACTTCCAGAAGGTGGGGGAACTATTTTTACGTAAGACACCCCCCTCCCCCAGGTATCCCCGCGGGGAACATGGGTTTTAAAACGTTACAGAAACGACTGGTGTTTTTCAAGCGATGGTCTGACTGGGAATGCAAGTGTGGGTTTAATAAATAATCCGAACAGAGAAGTGGCGTGTTTTGAGAAGGGAACATTGGGTTCTTTGTCTAAATCTTGTTTCATAGCGTTCCCACGTTTTTAGTGGTCATACAAAAACACACGTATGCACACGCATAAGCAAGAAATCTTAAAAAATAAATTAAAATAAAATAACTTACACAATGCCATGATAGTTCATTACGCAATACACACGTAGACAAATACCAAGCTTTTAGTCCCGGTGTGGTGTTCTCAAAGTAGATTTGTTCTCAAACCATCCGCGCATGTGCGAAGAGTTAGGGATAGGTTTAGGGTTAGGATTAGTGATAGAGATAGGTTTAGGGTTGGGGTTAGGGTTAGGAATAGAATTAGGAATCGGGTTTAGGGATAAGGTTAAGGTCAATTTAGTGTCGAATACACAAAAGATAAAATTTGATGGTACGTCACGATCGGTTTCGCACATGCGTAGATATGTTCAGAACAAATCCAATTTGAGAATGCTACACCGGCTATGTCCTGCACACAGCTGTTTCGGGAGGAACACTTAGTTTATCTATATTTTCAGAAGTTGTTTCAAGCCAACTTTAGTTTACCATAAGTTGCTTTTCATAAATTACAATCACGAATATGTTGTAGTATGTATCAAAATTACTTATATTCAGTGGATATTGCTAGATGTTCACTCATGGGCAATTTTATTTATGTTTGTGTTTTATTCAAGAACATTTTCTACTAAATATGTTACATGATACTGCTCAACAAAATAAGTTGTTACCATAAATCTGATGGAAGAAATATATTAAAAATACAATGAAGAACATACAGCCCAAATATTTTTACAAGCAAAAGCTTGGTTCAGTTTTTATCTAAGATTTCTAAATTCAGTCTTTTAGCTAAATAGCTTGATTTTGTATGGGGTGGAACAGCTGTGTGCAGACCAGCAATCGACAGTTGAACTGTACAGTGGTAGAGCTGGAAAACAATGCTTCCGTTGTGAGAACAGTGTGGTGCATGGTGAGAACTTGGCACTCCACTCCCTATGTGAACCCGCACCTCCACCCAAGCCACTACTAAACCACCCCCCGCCCCACACACACACACACACCGACCCCACACACATCTTTATATCTGGTCTAAGGCCGGGTTCACATTAGACGCGTAAGTTCCGTACGGAAAACCCCAAATAAGTGGAAGAAAGAACGGTAAAAGCTTACGCATATCTTTTCCCTTCTTTGTTTCACTTTTTTTTTAATGGATTGCGCACGGGTTTCCGCATGGAATATCCGCTTATATGTGTACACGGCCTAAGAGTGGTATAATTTCAATTTACATTACATCTTAAAGGGGCACCTTGACGACCAAATCGTTTGCACGAAATTTCCACAATACAAGCCTTTTTATTTATTTATTTTTATTTTTATACAGTTTAGAAAAAGATTCAACCACAAGGAGTGGCCTCCACCCATGCCATCTAAAATGGCTTCTCTCTCCGGCATCTCCGCCCAGGAAGAATCACCGTTTTGACGGTTTGATTTCTAGGAAACGAGAGAGAGAGAGAGAGAGAGAGAGAGAGAGAGAGAGAGAGAGAGAGAGAGAGAGAGAGAGAGAGAGAGAGAGAGGGGGCGTTTGTGTACATGTATGTGTGTGCGTGCGTCTGCGTGCATGCATGCGTGTATGTGCGCGCGCGAACGCGAATGTGCGCGCCGACAAACATGTGTGTGTGTGTGCGTGTGCGTGTGCGTGTGTGCGTGCGCGTGCGTGCGTGCGTGCGTGTGTGTGTGTGTGTGTGTGTGTATGTGTGCATCTACTCTTCACATCCTACCTTCTTTTGTACTTTTCGTTTCTCTTTCTCGTCATACACCCCCAATCCCACCCACCCACCCCACCCCCACCCCCTCTTCTTCTGCCCTTCGCTCTCATCAACACATTTTGGCCATTCGCTTCTTCATGATAATTTCCAACTCACCCCCCTCCCCCTCTCCACCCACCCCCCGCCATTCATTCCCTCAACCACCCACCCACCCACACCCCACATAACCCACCCCACACCCGCCTCATCCAAGAAAATTCCGTTCTCGTGGTTTTCAGATCGATGCCATTCGATCATCACGATGGTTTTAAAGGGGGGTCCGGGGGAGGGGGGGGGGGCGAAAAGAAAGGGAGAAGACTCCCAGATGTTCCGTTGATGAAAAGGGTACCCACCCCACCCCACCCCAAAATGGCTCCCTGGTCTTGCTTATCCTTGTTCCAGTGTCCAGTTTCCAGTGCTTCTCGTGCTGAAACTGAAAGCCTTAGCACTCATACGAGGCCGCCAGATCCGCTAAAGGTCTTGTCCACGCTGTGAACATGTTTCACTCTTTCACCATGGCAACACGGTGATTATGCCAGTCATAGTAAGGTCTCAATACACGACAACGGCTTTTTTCTCTCCACGCTTTCGCCATGGCAGCACAGCGGTATGCAAGTCATAATTATTAAGGTCTCAAAACACGTCAACGTTTTTTTCTCTTTCCCCATGGCAACACAGTGATTATGCCAGTCATAGTAAGGTCTCAATACACGTCAACGTGTTTTTTTCACTCTTTCCCCAAGGCAACATAGCGACAGCTTGCTCGCATTATCTCTATGTTGCCATTGGCGGGAAAGAGTAAAGAAAGGTTCACGTTTACAGAGACATTTTATGACTGACCTATCACTGTGTTGCCATGAGGAAAGAGTGAAGAAGGTTCACCGTGTACAGAGACATTTTATGACTGACCTATCACTGTGTTGCCATGAGGAAAGAGTGAAGAAGGTTCACCGTGTACAGAGACATTTTATGACTGACCTATCACTGTGTTGCCATGAGGAAAGAGTGAAGAAGGTTCACCGTGTAGTGTACGGAAGGGGGAGGGGGACGCAACACTCCTACTCCTACCAGCCTCTTCCTTCAGGACTTCGTGCTGTGGCCATCCACCATACCAATCATGGCTCCCATTCACTGATTCAGTGCCACATTTTCCGTCCCACACTCGCTATACCTCCCAACCGGTTCACCTCACTGGCGCCTATTTAAATTACCCTGTATACTCAATAGCGATTGTTCGGAAAGAATTAAGGGGAGTAATTTCATAGTGGTGTGGGAGTTATCTTGCCCAATTCAAGATAGATCCCCAGCTCTCGCCTCGCGTGTTTGAGTAGACATACAGCAGCAATTAAAAACACTGTGCGTCATTCTAACATTGATGTCATTTATATTTTGACGTCCCATTTTGCAAGTTTTATCTGTTTGTGGCCACTGGCTACCCCTAATTTTTCCATTAAACAATGTTTGCAAGTCGCTGACTGGCACCCTGCGGTTTCAAGCTTCGACACCATTGTTGCATTGTTGCTATGGTATTTGACAGAGGTAAATGGAGGTAAACAACTCTAATTTTCACGAAGTGCTCTCCCCTAGTTGTTTTTTTCTCCGAAAATCGTCTATTGCGCCCGTTGTAGTCATCAATTGCGCCCGATGAACTGGTTGGAAATGGCTCATAAGAAAACTGGACACGATGGGAATTTTGCAAACAAATTCAGGTTTCGTTTCAGGAGAATAGAGCTAACATTCCTTATAAAGATCAGTACAGAAAACAGAATGTAACCCTTTCAACGCCAGCCATTTTTCAGCCAAAACCTTCCACTAAACTGTACCTGGGTAGAGAAAAGATTTCGTGTGCAAAATTTGGGGATTCATCTGCGACATGCATAAACTAGGGCCTGTCCTTACCCCAAAAAATGAAATAAGAACATATTAAGGTCACTGGATACCAGACCCTCATTTGAAGCCTTTCAGTGACATGCGTGTTCAATCATTGTGGTGCCAAGAGACGACAGTGGCGATGAAAGGGTTAAGGTCATTGGATACCAGACCCTCATTTGAAGCCTTTCAGTGACATGGGTGTTCAATCATTGTGGTGCCAAGAGGCGACAGTGGCGATGAAAGGGTTAAGGTCATTGGATACCAGACCCTCATTTGAAGCCTTTTAGTGACATGGGTGTTCAATCATCGTGGTGCCAAGAGGCGACAGTGGCGATGAAAGGACTTTAAAAAAAAATATATAGCTATTCTAGTTTTTTGTGGGTTTTTTTTGTCATCTGAAGTTTAACTTCTAAGATACGTCAACTGCGGAATGCAGGCGCAATTGGTGTGCATACCTGGATAGGTGCAATTGAATCATTTTGGCAATTGAGTGGTGACCCTACCAACTCCCCATCTCGTCCACTCCAATCATTCTGTCTTCCTGACCACTTTATTATTTTTTTATTTTTTTTAAGCTTTCTATTCAGATTGAGGGCAGAAATCTACGGGAGGGCCAAGGAAGGTTTAAAAAATAATTGATCAGAAACGGTATCTAGGAAAATAAGGAGAAGAAAATTATAAGCTAAAGCGTCCTATCCACGATAAACATCATAGTCATTATCATGATCTCGTCATCATCATAATCATCATCATCGTCGTCATCATAATCATTGTCATCATGATCATTGTCATTATCATCATCATCATCATCATCAAAATCAACATCACCTTCCGTGGGGATACCGGGGGTCTTTTGTATAAATAGTTCCCCCACCTTCTGGAAGTTCTGTGCTTGTAACTTCCTCTAATCTGTCAGTCTCTTTGACTCTGCCTTTTCCCTTTGCTTACTGTCATCTACTATCTTTCTGCCTAAACTACTGGTCCATTCTCCTGCCTTATTTCAAGAAACACTGTCAAAAAGATTTCTTCCAGCCGAAGTCGGACTTGCTGGGCCTAATTATTTCTCACTTAGGCGCATAACGGCAGCATGACGCATCTGCGCTCATAATTGACAGGAAACTGTCTGAGCGATCGAAGAAGAAGAAGAAAATCATCATCATCACCATCATCATCATCATCACCATTATCATCATCATCACCATTATCATCATTATCATCACCATTGTATCATTATCATCACCATTGTATCATCATCATCATCACCATCATCATCATCATCATCACCATTATCATCATCATCATCACCATTGTATCATCATCATCATCATCATCATCATCATCATCATCATCACCATCATCACCATCATCATCATCGTCATCGTCATCACCGCTTCCACTTTCATCACAATCTGATCACGCCATTGTCAACACCACTTCCTTATATCAGGCATCAGAATAGTTTGAAGTCCAAATCCTCTGAAAACCGCAGTCCAAGGGCAATCAAGACCCCAGACTATAGCGGGATAACACTGAAATCAATTCCTAACATGACGAAAAAGGCTCTATGCTGTGATAAATCACTAGACCAAAAGACATCTCTAAATAAAATGGCAAAACCTCTGACAGAAGAGGCCAATCCTCTGTCAGAAATTCTCAATCCTCTGAAATGAGTTGATCCTCTGACAATTCTGATACCTGTTATATTATTACAGAGCAATAACTAGGGATGCTATATTTAATACTACATTATTTATCGTAATTTCAGTACCAGGAAAACGGAACACGACATTAATTTCTATCAGTTTATTTCGTGTACATAGAGAGCATTACAAAACAGACAGACATCGGACAAAATACCCAATCGTGGATCATACCCTTAACTTAAAATGATTCCTCCTTTTAAAAACCAAACTATTAGCAGTTATTCTGATTGATAGATGGCGCCCATTGACGTTGGCTCTTAAAAGTCCGGTCGGCCATCTTGTTAGGTTTTAGTTTTGATTTTTATTCGTTATCCGTTGATTTGTGCTCATTCCTTGCAGAACTGTCCACATTCGCCAACCCAACGTGTCCCCTAAATTTCGCCCTCCTACCCCCAAAGGCACGCTTATTTCGCCGAGCAAGGAAGGGTTATACTATAAGAAGTAACCGCACTGAAGAAGAATCAATACGTATTACGTCATTGATCAATTAAAAAAAATTATATATATAAAAATAAAAAGACCTTAATAAGGACTGATGATAAAACATAACGCGATGCTTTCAAACACTTGCAAGATTTAAAGAAAAAATTAGGTGTATGTGGGAAGGGGGGAGGAGGGTGGGGGGGGGGGGAGGAGGGGGGGGAGGGGGAGAGGGTGGGGGGTTAGAGGATCTGAAATGCCTTTTCCCGTTAGTTTCTGCTGTCTTTTCACTTGTTTCTTTTTTTTTCAGTTTAACATTCAGTTGTGTTTGCTTCAATATACGTGTGAATAGTTGATGCATGTAACCAGGGGCGGATCTGAGGGGGGGTTTCCAGGGTTTCCGGACCCCCCCCCCCCCATTTGCCCCAAGCATGTACCTTCTACAAGGGTTAAAAAGTAAGAACATGGCTCAATTTTTGCTTTAATGATCACTAAATTGCAATAGTTTGTGTGGGGTTTGCCCCCTGGCCCCCACAAGGCCACTACACCTTAACCCTGGACCTATGCTGCTCCCTGGACTTCCCGCGGACCCCCCCCTCCCCTTCGAATCATTTGGTCCGCCCCTAGTAACCGTACTGATGAATGAATATCTGTGCATTAATTTGGTTTGAGTGAGAATACCCGTCGTTCTTCTTGAATTGTTACTTTTTTTTAATTTAAAAAAAATCCACATTCTCGATTCGTGTTTACAAACTTTCCTAGTGAGACGTGTTTTTTTTATAATTCATCTCTGTCTAAGGTTTTGGAAGCCGACATAGTAATAGGGAATCCGAGCCTCTCTGAGCACATAAACATTATCCTTAGCATCATCAGAAGAATCCTTAGAGAATAATGTTAGCTGATGAGAGATATGGGGGGGGGGGGGGGAGAGAGAGAGAGAGAGAGAGAGAGAGAGAGAGAGAGAGAGAGAGAGAGAGAGAGAGAGAGAGAGAGAGAGAGAGAGAGAGAGAGAGAGAGAGAGAGAGAGAGAGAGAGAGAGAGAGAGGAGAGAGAGAGAGAGAGAGAGAGAGAGAGACAGACAGAGAGAGAGAGCGAGAGAGAGAGAGAGAGAGAGAGAGAGAGAGAGAGAGAGAGAGAGGGAGAGAGAGAGAGAGAGAGAGAGAGAAAGAGAGAGAGTAAAATAAATGTTTTTCACACGCAAATAAACACACGCGAGTACGCACGTAGTCCGCCGAACACATGCATGTATGCGAGCGCACATACGCCCACGCGCGCGCACGCACACACTCACACACGCACGCACGCACACACCACACGCACACACACACACACACTCATGCACACGGATGCAAAAAATTGAGCCATGTTCATATAGGTGATGGGGAGGAAATGAAATGGGGAAGGGACAACCACATTCACTTCAGTATCCCATTCATTTATCTCTCTCTCTCTCTCTCTCTCTCTCTCTCTCTCTCTCTCTCTCTCTCTCTCTCTCTCTCTCTCTCTCTCTCTCTCTCTCTCAATAGAGTTATTTCAATGCGTTATATTATTAGGCTAATGTTTAGTAGTTTGGAATGTTTTGTTTTGCATGTTGAGTTATTTTTCGAGTTGCTTTCGTATTACTTTTCATTCTGAGGACAGGATGAAAAAAAGCTGTCAAGCTTACTCCTTTATCCTCAATAAAGATCATTTTGACTTGACTTGACTTGACTTCACACACACACACACACACACACACACACACACACACACACACACACACACACACACACACACACACACACCACACACACACCACACACACACACACACACACACACACACACACACACACACACACACACCATGCAACTTCACTCTCTATTTTCCTCTCCCTTATTTATCAGCACCGTAACATTACGGTCTCAACTCCTTCCACTCTTTGACTGGGTCAACCCACTAAATAAAGCCCCCACCATCCCCCACCCCCACCCTTAGTTAATGAATCCCTCCCGTCCCGTCCCCTTAGTTAATGAATCCCTCCCGTCCTTGATGGGATCAAATGAACCTAGAGAATAAAGCTCCCACCTCCTTACTCCTCCTAGCACCAGTACAGCCTCTTTCAGCCTCTCTTCCAGTCACGCTCTGTTCCTGCTGTGAATGAATATTTCACGTAACGTCCTACCGGTCCTAAGGACACATTAGTTCTAATTTCGATTTGGTGTTCCTGTTGTTAATCCAGCTCTTCTTTTGCATTGTCCCTCTGTGTCTTATTATCAATACTCCGGCTGTGTTCGGGTCAGCCTTTTGAAGCTACACCCGCTCATTTCCCACAATGCCAACCAATAATGGCGGTGAGGGTACTTCCGCTTTCCTCCCGGTCCTGTACCGGTTTCACTCAGCCTCTAGTGTTATTAGGGTAAGACGGGGTACAAAGCCCATGGGCGGGTAAGAAGCCGATGAGAGATTTCAGTCAGATTTTGCCCATGACACGAGTGCTAATGCTTAGCGTTCGTCTCATGGGCAAAATTTGACTGAAATTTGCTTCATCTCATGAGACAATTGGCATGGGCTTCTTACCCGCCCATGGGCTTTTTACCCCGTCTTCACCTACTCTAGTTCGTGGGTTTACTATTTTTGGTCTGGGCCGGGTGTGTATGTTAGCGAACGGTTTGTTTCAAGGTCTGTTTTCTCTTACAATTATGAACATTTGGGTGCTGACACCTTTTTCATTCGTAAAAAAGAACCTAAGCGAACGATTTGTTTCAAGGTCGGTTTTGTCTTACAGCTTTTAACTTTTGGATGCCAACAGCTTTTTATTTTTATTTTTTATTTTTTGGGTATCCGTAAAATAATCCGATATGATGTACCCCCAAAATGATTCTCATTTTATCCGCCTTAATAATAATAGTGTTAAAGCTGGATGGACTACTGGTTGCATACCCAGGCGTTCCTACTCGCCGAAAACATGCGTGATTTATCTAAACAGTTTGAAATGTCTACTAAATATGATCATTTTCAATGTATTGAGGAGATGCTATCTTCATTTGTAAAGAGAGAGTCAAAGGGAGCGAAGTGGCAGTGTGGAGAAAAGATGGCTGGGGGGTTAGAAAGACGGCAGATACAACGAGCAAATAGAGATGCAGAGAGATACACAAACAGAAAGGGCAAATGTTAAGAAAAACTCACTCCATTCATTTCAAACGGATTCAGTTAGGGTTAGGGTTAGGAGTAGTGTTTGGGATAGGTTTAGGGTCAGTGAAAAGTCAATTTTCATACCATACCATAACGTGTTTTCCCCCCTTTTTTTGGTGTGGATTAGACGGTTTCAGTTAAGGTGAGGGTTAGGAATAGGGTTTGGGATAGGGTTAGGGATAGGTTTAGGGTCCGCTTAGTGTCAAATACACACAACATAATTATAACATTGATGACTAAGCAGACTCTAACCCTATCCCAAACCCTATTCCTAACCCTAATCCTAGCCCGAAACCGTCTGAAATGAATGGAAGGGGCAGAGGAGGGAGCTTTTCTTAACATTTGCCCAATAAAGAAGAAACATTGAGAAGTAATATCATTGATTTTCACGATTTATTTGATTCCAAAAGCCCCCCTTGGGGGTACATGGTCAAATATATGAAGGGGTAGAAGACGTATTATATTTGGAATGACAGCAGCAGGTTCAGAGAGAGAGAGAGGGGAGAGAGAGAGAGAGAGAGAGAGAGAGAGAGAGAGAGAGAGAGAGAGAGAGAGAGAGAGAGAGAGAGAGAGAGAGAGAGAGAGAGAGAGAGAGAGAGAGAGAGAGAGAGAGAGAGAGAGAGAGAGAGAGAGAGAGAGGAGAGAGAGAGAGAGAGAGAGAGAGAGAGAAAGAGAGAGAGAGGGAGAGAGAGAGAGGGAGAGAGAGAGAGAGGGAGGGAGGGAGATGAGAGAGAGAGAGAGAGAGAGAGAGAGAGAGAGAGAGAGAGAGAGAGAGAGAGAGAGAGAGAGAGAGAGAGACAGAGACAGAGATAAACAGAAATAGAGAGAGAAAATGAGAGACATGAAGAGATATATAGATAGATAGATAGATTTATTCTCTTTTTTGGGATACCATCTCAGTTGTTGTCCCTCTTGTCTGGTTGTGTAGTTTATCTGTCCATATTTTAACTTTGGAACATTATTATGTTCAACTTTGTACTCACGATGTTTATTACGATTATTTTATCTGAGTGCTGGTTTTGTTGGGGTGTTTTTTGTGTTTTTTTTGGGGGGGGGCTTTTTGCCAATATACACAGGGAAACCTTCCCATTGTGGAAGGACCTTGATGTTGAGGTGAGAAGACTCCACATGACTTGGGTAAGATCCCCAAAGCCGTGTTCACCTGATGAGATCCCCACGGTTCGAAACAGCTGTCGAGAACTGGGCACCCTTAAGTAAAAGTTGATGGTCTGAGAGGGCTTTAATTAATTAAAACAACACCGGTTTTGCAAGGGGACAAAAAACAAACACCTCTTTTGACTCGGATTGATACTCCAAACCATCCTGGTTTGCCCACGCGTCATTTTGGACAAATCAAAGTCTTTGAATAGATCGAGCTGTAACGCAAGTCGATACAGCGCCTGTTGTTCCCACAAAGTTAACGCGATATAGTGAGGAAGAAGCCAAAACAGGGGTTCGAGCAATTGTTGTCGGTCATTGTAAGGTAAAGAATTGGAAACGACCGTAAGAGTGGTCAGAACAGAAGGGTCAGATTCCTTCCTATTTGTGACCCAGCACCACGAAAGGGACATTAAGTCGCTGGGCTAGTTTCTGACAACAGGCTAGCAAAGACAAAAATATCATTTTTTATCAGTTTTGAGTTATGGGTATTTTTATTTTCTCTAACATCTTTCAAATGTATAAACGACAATCTTTGTTAAAGGCTCTAAATACTCCGAAGAGTGCTTTAAAACGAGTAGGTCAATGCATTTTCTTCAGCTAGGCTAAACTTCAGACTGTGATTTCTCAAAATGGCCGCCAGTCACCCTACCAAATTTAAATGGTCATAACTCTAAAACGGGAAAAAAAAGTTACAAGGATGGTTCTGATATAATTTGGAAGAGAATTGTCTGAAGGTTCTAACTGTACCATGTTCTCAGAATGGTCATTTTGACACTTAATGTCCCGTTCGTGCTGCTAGGTCACATGTGTCTGCTGGGGGGAATCGCCAGTTCTTCCACCGAGTGTGTCAATGTTGTCTTCAATTTGTCGTTTGTCCTTGTTTATGGTCGCTGGAGACACTCGGGTGGTGGGGTGGGGGTGGGGGGCAACGTTGTTTTTATTGTTGTCCGCTGTTGTCCGTTTTGCTCAGATTCTAGTCATGCTTTGAAAGCTTGCAAAAAATGGTTGAGATTGAGCGTGACCGTTTGATTGTGTGTGCTCGTGTGTGTGTGTGTGTGTGTGTGTGTGTGTGTGTGTGTGTGTGTGTGTGTGTGTGTGTTGTATATATATATATATATATATATGTGTGTGTGTGTGTGTGTGTGTGTGTGTGTGTGTGTGTGTGTGTGTGTGTGTGTGTTGTGGTTGTGGTGCGCGTGCGCGTGTGTGACACGATGTATGTTTTTTTTTACAACTTATAACTTAGAACTAGAACAACATACATTTGGCCAATTTGGGGGCATAATCATTATGATATACTAATCGTCATTTACTTACCATTTTTTAAGTTGCTTTTTATGTTGTCTGTGTTCGAGCTTTCGGCGTTTACAGACAGTTTTGATTTAGTATTATAAACAAACAACAATAAAGCATTTGACCCTTCAAACGTGATTAACAGATGATCAGACTGTGACAAGTATCGACGCTTCGAACATGATTACACACACGCACACACGCGCGTGCACGCACACGCTTCACACACATACACACACACACACACACACACACACACACACACACACACACACACACACATATATACACACGCACGCACAGAGAGAGAGAGAGAGAGAGAGAGAGAGAGAGAGAGAGAGAGAGAGAGAGAGAGAGAGAGAGAGAGAGAGAGAGAGAGAGAGAGAGAGAGAGAGAGAGAGAGAGAGAGAGAGAGAGAGACAGAGAGAGAGAGACAGAGACAAAGTCAAAGTTCAAAAAATGTTTTTAATTGTTAGGCCTCAGGCCCATAACAATAGAGTTCACATTCCAGAAAAGAATACATGAAATATACAAAACAAAGGAAAAAACAGAAAGAGAGAGAGAGAGAGAGAGACAGAGAGAGAGAGAGAGAGAGAGAGAGAGAGAGAGAGAGAGAGAGAGAGAGAGAGAGAGAGAGAGAGAGAGAGAGAGAGAGAGAGAGAGAGAAGAAAAACGAAATTTTATTTAACCAGAGAAACATGAGATAAGCAATACAATGCTTTTTGTCCACCCAGCCCTGGGGAGAGAGAGAGAGAGAGAGAGAGAGAGAGAGAGAGAGAGAGAGAGAGAGAGAGAGAGAGAGAGAGAGAGAGAGAGAGAGGGAGAGAGAGAGAGACAGAGAGACAGACAGACAGAGCAAAGGAAAAATATTATTTAGCATGGCCTAGCTGCCTTGTTCTGTCTAACCCCACTCCACAATTTGACTACGGTGTAATAATGGTCGCCATCCACAGGTGCGTGAGTCAAGTCAGTTTTTCTTTTCTCAGTGCCCCTCAAAAGCAAATTTGCGATTAATGTGTAAAATAGAAGTGCCACCCTCATACCTGTGGGTCCTCTCCCCTTGTGTGTGGTGTGTGTGTGTGTGTGTGTGTGTGTGTGTGTGTGTGTGGGTGTGTGGTGGGGGTGTGTGTTGTGTGTGGTGGGGGTAGTGTACTACACTAAAAAGGACCCCGTTTTCCTTGTCACATCAAGGGCTAATATCGACAGACTACAACAGACCAGTTAGGTGATGTATAGGACTGTTTTGTATGATCCGCTCTCTTCTTTCCCTCAACCCTCAAACAACAACAAAACACACTTTTTTTTCCCCTTCTCGCGGGTCACAGTCTCGATCGCAGCGTGGGAGCAGGG
>CM065704.1:25423061-25428061 GCA_017654935.2 Phymorhynchus buccinoides
ACGTTTTAGATGTAGAAATCGCTGTTCCGAGAATACTCAGAATTCGTGAGGAATGAGTTAATGACATACATCTGTTTTGCCATCTCATAAATAAAAAGCATGAAGTAAGAGGGGAAGACGGGGTAAAAAGCGCATGGGCGGGTAAGAAGCCCACCCCAATTATCTCATGAAATAAAGAAAATGTCAGTCAAATTTGCCCATGAGACGAATGTAGACATTAACGTTCGTCTCATAGGCAAAATGAGACTGAAATTTGCTTCATTTCATGAGATAATTGGGGTGGGCTTCTTACCCGCCCATGCGCTTTTTACCCCGTCTTCCCCTAATGGAGAAATAAGGGGGGAGGTGAAGGGGGAGGGGGGGGGGTGTAGGAGGAGCGCACGGTGGCAGGAAAGCTTCTCGGAACTATGCCTCAATGGATGGCAGGTCAAGCGCCGCTTCTTCATTAGGTAGGAAACGAGATTGGGGTGGGTTTTTTGCACCGATTCCGTGTTTCTTTGACTTTAAAGGGCCACCCTGACGGATGAGTTTTTGTAAGAAACACGTCCAGATCACCAGGAAAACACCCTTTACAAGAGATTGCGGCACTCACTTTGCTCTGGTTTCCTAGAAATCAAACCGTCAAGTCGGCGATTCCTCCTTGGCGGAGGTGCTGGAAGTCAAATTCTTTCACCCAAAGAGAAGGCGTGTGCCGTCTCTTTTCTAATGGCCGCCTGCGTTTAGACCAAATCGTTTGCACGGAATTTTCGCTATACAAGCCTTTTTTTTTTTTTTTTAAATTTTTTTTATACAGATTATCTAAAGGAGTTTCGCTCACAACAAAGGAAACAGCTCCAAAAATTGTTTTTACTGCACTACAAAAAAATAAAAGGCTTCAACCACAATGAGTGACCTTCACCCACCCCATCCAAAATGGCTACTCTCTCCGGCATCTCCACCAAGGAGGAATCGCCGTTTTGACGGTTTAATGTATAGGAAACCAGAGCAAAGTGAGTGTTCCGATCCTTGAAAAGGCTGTCTTTCTGGTGATCTCGACGTGTTTCTTGCAAAAACTCATCCGTCAGGGTCCACCTTTAACGGGGTTTTTGTGTGTGTTGTTTTTTCCCCCCTCCCCCTCCCTTCTTTCAGTTCCTTTCTTCTTCTTCTTTTCTTCTTTGGTTCATTCGTTTGTCCTTTCTTTCTCTTTTCGTTCGTTCGTTCGTTCAGTTTCGTGTCAGTTTCTTACTTTCATGTTCTGTCAACACAGGAAACTTAGGGGAAGACGGGGTAAAAAGCGCATAGGCGGGTAAGAAGCCCACCCCAATTATCTCATGAAATGAAGCAAATTTCAGTCTCATTTTGCCCATGAGACGAGCGTTAATGTCTAGCATTCGTCTCGTAGGCAAATTGGACTGACATTTTCTTTATTTCATGAGATAACTGGGGTGGGCTTCTTACCCGCCCATGCGCTTTTTACCCCGTCTTCCCCTACTCTTTGTTGGAAAAATCCATTTGTATCAATCCATCTGACTTTAGACCTAATATGTTGATGCATAGCAGATCCATAGTTAGTTTAGTGTACAAGATACGTCTACATTCATGGAAAACTAAATACATAGAAACTAATTGTCTCTGCACTCAGAGATTATCAATTCATCATTTACTATTATCATTTACTAGCATCGTGCTTATTTTACTTTCTAATGATTAATTATTTGTTTGCCTTTAATGTTCTTGTTATCAATGTAAAGCGCACTGAGCTCATGTGAGAAAGAGCGCTATATAAATTCCCATTATTATTATTAGAGTGCCCAATGTTGCTCTCTAAATACCAAATGTTCAATATGGACCTCCAATGATATCGTAAGTGACGCAGAAATTGACATTGCTTTAATTGCGAAATTAATGCTGTCCACGCCTATTGGAAGCTTACTGTAAATGGGTGTTTTTTAAGCTTGCATGTTGTTGTTGTTGTTTGTTTTTTTTTAATTAGTTCAATTTCTGCATGTCGTCTAAAATCACTATTCGTGTTAAAAGACATTAAATTGAAGATTCATTCATGTTCTGTCTTTTTCTCTCTACATTCTTTTTTCTCTTTTATTCGTCTGCGTTATTCTACTTCGTAGAAGTCTGTCCTCTCTCTCTCTCTCCTCTCTACCCACATTATTTCTCTTTCTTCTTTTTGAGACATGCGCGTTGTTTTTTTGTTGCGCCAGTATAATATTAATCTTAGATATAAAAAAAAAATGCCAAAAAATATTAATGTTACTTCGCAGACTTGTTTACCACCTACACAAGTCTTGAGTAGTCTGGATAGCTAAAACTAGAGTACCTTTATAAGTTCTAATTAAGGTACTCTAGCTAACACGGGTAGTTTTGGTGCAAAATGTGTAGTTTTATTCATTCCCTTACTGAAATCATCAACTAATGTTCACTGAAAATGAGTAGTAATCAAGAATTAAAGAGCATTATTTTCAGGTCTGAAGAGTAGTGGAGTAGAGTAGGTCTGTACTTGCTTTGGAAGCCACAGTACACTAATTCCCCTCATTCTAGCTCCTTTCAGTTTTCCACAGAGAGCTATTTGCTTCAAGTTATTTCTTTTAAGAAATATTCTTATCATTGATTTTTGTTAGGGATAGGAAAATAGAAAATACCTTACAAGTGGTATGCCACCATAAAACGCGGCCTAATGGATAAAACACTATAAATTGGTTTATGCTGGTGACGAGTGTTAATAAAAGGCATGAACTGAAAGGAGCTGAGAAAAGCTACTGCGAAACGCAAGTTCAGCAACAACAGCGACAGCAGCAACAACAACAATGAAGACGTAAAACGCTGACTTAATGTTCGTTCAATGTTAGATGTTACGATCATTTACAAGCCTTTTACTTTACAAGTTTCAGCCTGTCGTGACCACGCTCGCTGCAGCGCACGTGACTATTGCACTGAGACCTGGAGTACAGTCTGCATGCACTTTTACGTGACTATTGTTCCGATAATTTTTATCACTGATATAGGCCAACTCAGTGCAGTCCGGCCCGTGCAACCGGCTTTGGGGCTTATCTAGACACACCCCCCCCACACCCCCCGCCTAACCCCCCACCAATGCCTTCCACTCCATCCTCCTTCAGCCCCCCCCCCCCCCCCACACACACACACCTTTCCAAATGTGCTGTTTAGGTGGAGTTATAGCCCTTAGTCCTTGACACCAGGTGATGTTCCATTTGAAGGTATAGTAATTTGCAAGCTCTCTTCCTCCTCTTCTTTTTCTTCTTCTTCTTCTTTTTCTTCTTCTTCTTCTTCTTCTTCTTCTTCTTCTTCTTCTTCTTCTTCTTCTTCTTCTTCTTCTTCTTCTTCCAAGTGATGATGGACAGGGCTTTCTTCAGGCGTACGGAATCCAACGACTGGTCACTTTGCCAGGCGGCGTGTGCTCACCCCTAATGATTAGAAACAGTGCAGTACTGCCCTACAATTTGGCATTAAAACTACGTACACTCCTCGATCTTCTTGGGCTCTAGCAGCAGCAGAAGGCCTGGTGGCTGATGGTAGGCAATGCCACCACCAAGGCCGGCCCTGAAAGCGTCTGGACAGGTGTTTTCTGTCAAGGCTGCTGGAAGCACATTCCATTCCCTCAGTGTACAAGGGAAAAACGAATGGTAGAGGACCGTGTGAGCTGTCTTCTCTTGGTAGAACCTCTGCGTTCCTCTCGTTCTAGGACCGCTTGGGCCGCAGATACTGGTTTTGGTCTAAGTCAACCAGCCCGTTGTTCATCTTGTGCAGTAGGCACAGGCGGGTAGATCTTCCTCCGCTCTTCTAGAGTGTTCCACTGAAGCTCCCCTAGCATATTCTCAACCAGCCCGTTGTTCATCTTGTGCAGTAGGCACAGGCGGGTTGATCTTCCTCCGCTCTTCTAGAGTGTTCCACTGAAGCTCCCCTAGCATATTCTCAACCAGCCCGTTGTTCATCTTGTGCAGTAGGCACAGGCGGGTTGATCTTCCTCCGCTCTTCTAGAGTGTTCCACTGAAGCTCCCCTAGCATATTCTCAACGCAGCCTGGTGTCTTGTCTCCGTAGTTGTTGAGAGTGAGAAGCTCCCCTGATTCTGTCTTGTCTCCGTAGTTGTTGAAGGAGAACCTGACTGCCTTGCGCTGTACCATTTCTAGCTGGCGTACGTCCTTCTGAAGATGAGGATCCCAGGCTGCTGAGGCGTACTCCATAATGGGCCGTGCCATGGTGGTGTATGAAGCGGCCTTGACTTTGGTGGTACAGTCATTGATGTTCCTGCGCAGGTACCCGAGGGCCCTGTTTGCTTTTGTTGCTGTCACCTCTGTGTGTTTTGACCAAGTTAAATAGATTATTAAAGATGAGTAGGTAAAGTAAGATTATATTTGATTTTGCCATGAGCATGTGCTTACTTCTATTTTTTAAAAAAAAATTGCATGTTGAAAATGAGTGCATTTAGTAGGGTTGGGTTTGATTGTGTCCTGTCTGACTATATATGGTTGTGTTATGCATGCTTTATATTGCTTTGTCTGTGCTTCATTTTCCCTCTTTTTTCATTTATATTTTTATATAGAAAATATGCATTTGTTTGTCCTAGGGCTGGATGTAAAATAGCCTGTAATTGCTTATTTTTTTGCTCTCTATAAATTAAAATTCGTTCGTTCGTCCGTTTGTTCGTTCGTTCCTTCCCCCCCTCCCCCTCTCCCCCTCCTCTCTCTCTCTCTCTCTCTCTCTCTCTCTCTCTCTCTCTCTCTCTCTCTCTCTCTCGGCATAATCAGATTATACCGTCAATATTGGATTAAGGCAAATAAAACAAGCCAGGAGAGTTGCCTTCTGTAAGGCCACCTGAACAGTTCATTTTCTCCTGGGGTGGGGGGGGGGTGGGGGTGGGGGGGGGGGGAGAGAGATCCGATCTTTGTACAATGGTGTAATGGGGGCGATGCGTGTAGGGGCCTTAGCTTTCAGGACCACTTTATCACCATGTGAGCTAACCTAGGAGCCTGTAGACAACTCCCCGGAG
>CM065704.1:25430561-25433061 GCA_017654935.2 Phymorhynchus buccinoides
TGAGAGTCATAGTCTTCCACACAAGAGACTAAACCGTACCACGATTGTCCATGACTGTAGAAAACCATCTGTTGTACAGCTCTCATGTTACTGTTGGCCCCTACTACAGGCTAATGCCAACCAAATGATAAAAAGCCATTTGGTTTAAACGTTTTTATTGTCTTTACATAACAAACATACATAGCAACAAAACTGAAACAACAACAAGCTAGGCTTATGGCGTGCTCAGTATAAGAAAAAGTGCATATCAGACAATATAGGCGGATTTAAATAACTATATGCTTCAATCAAAATAAACAAATGACACAAAACCGAGTGTCAAGATAAAGAAAATAGGGGTAAATCATAGTAGAATCAAGACCCCCTAAACAAAAATAACAACAACAAAAACACACACAAAAAACACATACCCAAAAAACAAACAAAATCAAATTAAAATTGATTATTTCAAAGCAGAAAACAATTGCAAATCAAAGATAATGATCTCATATAAAACACGCTAATGCCTTACTTTTTAAGCAACAAAACTTAAACTTACAGACACGAACAAACAGACATAAACATAGAAAGACAGAAAGACACACCAGCAGATATATACACTGAGAGAGGGAGAGAGGAGGAGAGAGAGAGAGAGAGAGAGAGAGAGAGAGAGAGAGAGAGAGAGAGAGAGAGAGAGAGAGAGAGAGAGAGAGAGAGAGAGAGAGAGAGAGAGAGAGAGAGAGAGAGAGAGAGAGAGAGAGAGAGAGAGAGAGAGAGAGAGAGCGAGAGCGACGTCCACCTTAATTAGCGACCTTAGCCCTGTGTCAATAGTAAATGATGAAAGCAATCACATCATGCACAACATCACTAAGTCATCAATTACAGCATACACAATAGCATCAAACACTGTCACTAATTACAAATACAGAAAACAGAAAGAAAAGGATACAAACTCTCATATGATAACGGCAAGAAACAGAGGATGA
Organism: Phymorhynchus buccinoides; assembly: GCA_017654935.2. Classification (NCBI taxonomy): domain Eukaryota; kingdom Metazoa; phylum Mollusca; class Gastropoda; order Neogastropoda; family Raphitomidae; genus Phymorhynchus; species Phymorhynchus buccinoides. The sequence continues at coordinate 25,431,527 of CM065704.1, forward strand.
AGAAGACCACATCAACAGATATATTCCAGCAGGCACACAAGCAAACAAAGAAACTGATGAGCAAGCAGACAGGTAAGAAAGAGCAGGTATCTGAGCCATAGTAATAATAGAATTCAACAATCCTTTTCCTGTTACAACCTTTTGCTTTGAGCAATGAAATAGTGCACTATTTTGAAAATTGTTTCATTTTCTGCTATCGATAACGTTTGGTCACCAAAGAGAAGACTGCGGGTGTTGACTTTGTTAGGATCCAAAGTCAAAATAGTGTCTTTCCTTAGTTGGGTGTAGTTTGTACAATATAAAAGGTAGTGTTCTGCGTCTTCGGTATGGTGGCCACACGAGCATATTGAATCAGTTACTAGGTGTCTATTGTATAAATCATTGTTTATATTACTCATCCCTAATCGTAGTCTACAATGCTTTACTTGGTCTTCTCTGGATCCAATATAATAGTAAGAAGGAACAGTTACATCACAAAGAGACAGATGGCGTTTGAAACGACTAATGGAATCTGTTGACTTAATATCATCTGGTAGGTTGTTCCACGAATGTGTTGTACTTGGTAGAAATGAGTTTTTGTATAATTCAGTCCTAGATCGTGGCACTATTCTTTCCAGTGGCCGACGTCTATGATACGGGTTTTGATTAGAAACAAGAGAAGGAAGCAGATCGGTTAGATAATCAGGGCAAAGTCCATTTACCATTTTGTAATATTGAATTAATTTATGTCTTTTTCTCCTCTCTTTTAAAGAATAAAAACCAGATTCATCGTATAATCTTTGGTGGCTTGTACCTTTAACTCCGCCAATAATAGTACGAATTGCTTCGAGGTGAAGATTTTCTAGCAATGTTGACTGGGCATCTGAGCAATTATCCCATATAAAATCTGCATAGTCAAATATAGGTAGTATAAAAGATTTATACATTATTTCTAAAGTCTTACGTGCTAGTCTGTGTTTGTACTTTCTAAGACATGCTATTAGCATGTTTACTTTGCTAGATATAACTTGGATGTGTTCGTCCCATTTGCAATTATTCTGGAAAACTACTCCTAGGTGCTTGTGTGAATTTGTAGGTTCTAGAAGCTTGTTTCCAAACGTAAGGGGTGAATTGTGAGTGTTATCACGCGTTGTATTGAGAAGTTTAGTCTTGTTTTCATTGAAAGATATTTTCCAATCAGTTGCCCATTGGGCAATTTTCTGGAGGTCTGAATTTAGAATTTCTGCTCTAATGAGTGGTTCATTTAAGGCATGTGACAAACTGGTATCATCAGCAAAAAGTTTGATTGTTGCTTCAATACTATCAACAATATCGTTGATATACAACAAGAATAGTAGGGGACCAAGTACTGATCCCTGTGGGACACCCGCCAATATTCTTTTTAACTCTGATTTTTCACCTTTTACAACCACTGACTGTTGTCTGTTGTTCAGGTAGTCACTAAAAAAGTCATGTAATTTCCCCCTTATACCCGCAGCCTCCAGCTTCAACAGAAGTCCTTTGTGCCATACACGGTCAAATGCCTTAGATATATC
>CM065704.1:25440561-25450561 GCA_017654935.2 Phymorhynchus buccinoides
CCCACCCTTCTCCATTCTCCACCCACCTTACCCATCACAGGAGCAGGCGGATTCACGTGCACTGTTTTCACCTCTTCGATCAAACGTAATGCTCCCAATCCCCATCATAATTGACAGGAAACTGTCTGAGCGATCGAAGAAGAAGAAGAAGAAGAAGAAGAACAAGAAGAACAAGAAGAAGAAGAAGAAGAAAGAAAAAGAAGAAGAAGAAGAAAAAAAGAAGAAGAAGAAGAAGAAGAAGAAGAAGAAGAACAAGAAGAACCAGAAGAACCAGAAGGAAAAGAAGAAGAAGAAGAAGAAGAAGAAGAAGAAGAAGAAGAAGAAGAAGAAGAAAAAGAAGAAGAAGAAGAAGAACAAGAAGAAGAAGAAGAAGAAAAAGAAGAAGAAGAAGAAGAAGAAGAAGAAGAAGAAGAAGAAAGAAGAAGAAGAAGAAGAAGAAGAAGAAAAAGAAGAAGAAGAAGAAGAAGAAGAAGAAGAAGAAGAACAAGAACAAGAAGAAGAAGAAGAAGAAGAAGAAGAAGAAGAACAAGAAGAAGAAGAAGAAGAAGAAGAAGAAGAAGAAGAAGAAGAAGAAGAAGAAGAAGAAGAAGAAGAAGAAGAAGAAGAAGATGAAGAAGAAGAAGAAGAAGAAGAAGAACAAGAACAAGAAGAAGCAGAAGAAGAAGAAGGAAAAGAACAAGAAGAAGAAGAAGACCCCTAGCTAATGCACTTGTATCAGAGTGTTCAAGTGCTTCGGCACGGTTGGGATGATCCCTGGAGTCTTTAAGCCAGGGTAAGCCAACAACCACCACCAACAACAACCTCTTCGATCATTTCCGGTTCTCACGCAAGCCCATGTTTTATTGAGAGTACGTACACGGCACACTTCGAAGGATTTACATACAGGTCGACTGAAGTATTAATATAATTCGATTCGAGAATCATCGACAGTATTTTCTGGTAATCCGTAATTTGGTCAGGGAGGGGGGGAACAAAGTCAAAGGAAAATTGGTCAGAGGGAAATTGGTCAGGGGGGAAAAAAGTCAGAGAAAAAAAGTCAGAGGGAAAATAAGTCAGAGGAAAATTAGAGGAAAATAAAGTCAAAAGTCAGAGGAAAAATAAGTCAGAGGAAAAAATTCAGAAGGGAAAAAAAAGTCAGAGGGTCATGGGAAATAGTCACGGGGAACCAGTTATCACTATCAAACACACACAAACACACACAAACAACAACAACAACAACATACAGTATTCATACGGCGCTGAATCTTGATAGAAATCAAATCAAAGCGCACACACACGTTAGTATTCATAACGCATTCAAACAAAAACGCAATACAAAGCGAACACACACGGATAACATAAATGGAATATAGCAGAAACAGACCTAATGGCAAGAGAGAGAAGATAAAGAGAGAGGAGCTTCAATGACGGGGGAACAGGTGGGTTTTGAGGTTAGCTTTGAAAGCAGAGAGAGTCGGTCGCTGACGGAGGGAGAGAGGAAGTTTGTTCCAGGAGGTCGGTCCTGAGACAGCACAAGAGCGCCGACCAACAGTCGAAAGCTTATACCTAGGGATCTGGAGAGAAAGAGGGTCAGAAACTGAACGTAAAGTGCGAGCTGGCGTATAGATGGAAATATTGTCGCAGAGGTAAGATGGAGCAGCTTTATGAATAGATTTATAGCAAAGTGTGTTTAATTTATACTCAATTCTGTCTGCGACAGGAAGCCAGTGCAAAGAACGCAGAAGAGGGCTAAACAAACACACACACTCTTTTCCACACCTTCTGTAAAGCCACAACTATTTTGGTCGTGCCATTCCCGCCACTGCCTCAGTTGTAGAACTGTACATTTCAGAAGAAAAAGATAATAAATAAGCCAAAGGAAAAAACTTCCCATTCAAAAGGGACATAATTTGAGGACAGACTATCCACGTTCCCACGTCACCTACACCCCTTTTTACGTAACACACACACACACACACACACACACACACACACACACACACACACACACACACACACACACACACACACACACACACACACAAAGGAAATGAGTCGCTAAATCAAAAGCAGCGGAACTTTCTTCCTTTGAATAAAAGCCGTTCGCATTCAGCTGTGGTTGTCTACTAAACCAGAGTTACGTGTAATCATACATCTGTATCATTAAAAATTCGGGACTTTCCTGGAGTTGCACTGCCTCCGGGCATTGCCTCCAGGATCGTTCCCACCATCTTTATATCTAATAATGTCCCATATGTGTCTGTTTCAGACCGGAGGACGTTAAACGGATTTTCATTCATACTAAACCAGAGCGTTTCGCTCGAGCGCTTTATCAACCGCAACTGGACGCAAAGTTACTTCCCATGCACTACCACTCTATTAATCATGTTCTTCCTCCTTTTAGTCAAGAACCACCTTGTGGTCATTACCCCAAGCATGTTTGGTTGCACGTGCAGCGACGGAAGTAAGGTAAGCATTGGGGGCACGCAGTGACGTAATAAAATAGCACCAGGCCGAGTAATCATGAATGCGTGTTAAAGACAGTCAACACGGGTAGTAGTATGTAAACTAGACTAAACTCCCCAAACGATTGACTGCTTGGAAGATGCCGATCCCAGGGATCGGGTATAGACTGCTAGCCCAGTCGCTGCGAAGTTCTGACTCGCAGTGGCTCGAGCACAGGTAAAAAAGAACGGTTGAACCGTCTCTCTCGCCAGCCGCGATAAGAATGATGGCGCGCGCCTCGCGTGAACGCTTTATATATGCCGGCTGTGGGTTTAGTGTACATGCTACTTACTACCCGTGTTGAATGTCTAATAATACGTGTTCATGATTACACGCCCAGGTCAGTTTGGGTTAGGGGGACATTTAGTAGTTGCAGATGGGCTGCCCTCAGGACCTCCGTTTTAGCTAGATAGCCAGCAAAGACGCTTAGAAAGCTTACGCAAGCTCTGAGTAAGTGTTTTTGATAACTGTAGCACTCAGAGAATTTAGGATAGCACGAATGAGTGAAGATTTCCTCCAGCCGAAGACGGACATGCTGGGCCTAATTATTTCTTACTTACTTAGGCGCATAACGGCAGCATGACGTATCTACGCTCATAATTGACAGGAAACTGTCTAAGCGATCGAAGAAGAAAAAGAAGAAGAAGAAAAAGAAGAAGAAGAAGAAGAAGAAGAAGAAGAAGAAGAAGAAGAAGAAGACGATGAAGAAGAAGAAGAAGAAGAAGAAGAAGAAGAAGGAGAAGAAGAAGAAGAAGAAGAAGAAGAAGAAGAAGAAGAAGAAGAAGAAGAAGAAGAAGAAGGGTGAGGCACTAAAGGACGTACGGATGGATAGACTGAATAGCTAGATGAATGGGTAGGGGTTTGGAGGACAAACGCGTCGGGTGTGTGTATCATTTCCTCTTTCTTTCTTTCTTCGGATTGGGGATGTTCATCTTGCCCGGAACTCCCTCCCACCTGGTTTCATTTAGACCATTACAGTGGCGCAAAGGATGAATGCTATATATGTTGCGCCCAATCCGTGAAATTGCCTATTTCATGAAATGGACAAAATGTTTTGCCCAATTCATGAAATGGACAATGTCAGTATATCACAAATTTCAATTTCCATTCACACACGTATTGATTAAGGTAGATTCACAACAGTAGCACGCTTTTCTACATTGTATTTTCACCCCCATCATGTTCCCCAACTCTACCACATGCTACTCTGGGGCATGCCTGGGCCGCATGTTGTATCAAACGTTTTATCAAAGTAAGTCTGAATAAAAGAAGTTTAAACTCATCTTTAGATACAATTTTTCATTTGATTGAACCAATTCTTGATCTCTGTATGTTAATGAACAAAACACATTTTTTATTCATATTGCATTTCTAAATGGCAGGTGTTAACCCTTTCACCGCCAGCCATATTTCAACCAAACAAATCCATTAAATTTACCTGGGTAGTGAACAAAATCCTTCTGCAGTATCAGGGATTCTTCTGTAGAAATATCTCAAATAAGGTATATCCATACTTCCCAAAACTAAGACAACAGGTCTTTGGACAATGTACCCCAATTTGATGCCTTTTAATGACATAGGTGTTAAGTCACCGTGGTGCTAAAATGCGACTTTGGTGGTGAAAGGGTTAAATTGGCTATTTTCACGAACTGGGCAAGTAGTTGTGCCCATTTCATGAAATGGGCAATTTCACGGATTGGGCGTAACATGTACACACATTCGTGTCCTCCATCCCGTGTTCAGTCTCTCTTTCACGTGAAATCAATGAGATTATTTCCGCTGACGGGGGTGGTCGGTCACCATAGTTGTCCAAGCACGAAGTCCAAGGTCATAAAGCGTGAACGTGTCAAGGAAGCAGGCCGACATTACGATATCATCCTACACCTATCTATATTGTTAAAAACTCGGGACTTTACTGGTGTTGCACTGCCTCCGGGCATTGCAGCCAGTATTGTTCCCACCATCTTTGTATTTACAAATGTCCCATATGTGTCTATGACCGAGAGGACGTAAAACACCATTTTTTCGTTCGTGAACGTGTCAAGGGCCAGACACACTGCATACGATCTGACCCCAATACGATCCGACTGTGACGATGTCTGCGAGTCGAGATTCACTTGAAATACTTCCATCTACAACTAATTCTACAATTTTTGCTCGCTATACTCATTTGATGCTCACGAATCAAATTTTTTTTTTTAAATGTCTGATACAAAAATACAGATATTTCATCAGATTGTTTGTACGGGGGATTACAAATTTAGTGAACATAGTAGGATTTCATCATATTGTTTATTTAGACAGTAGAATTTCACGAGAATCAAGCCTCACAAATGTCAAATCGCATCGCATTGGGATCGAATCGTGTGTGGTGTAGCAGGCCCATTAAGCCGGCGCCGCACTGCATACGATGTGACCCCGATACGATACGATTGTGACGATGTCCGTGAGTCCTTCTTCTTCTTCTTCTTCTTCTTCGATCACTCAGTTTCCTGTCAATTATGAGCGTAGATGCGTCATGCTGCCGTTATGCGCCTAACTAAGAAATAGTCAGGCCCAGCAAAAGTCCGACTTCGGCTGGAGGAAATGATATCTTTTTTTGAAAGTGCTTCGTGAAAAAAGACAGGAGAATGGACCAGAAAGGCAGAAAGATAGTAGATAACAGTAAGTAAAGCGAAAAGGCAGAGTCAAAGAGAGTGACAGAGGAGAGGAAGTTACAAGCACAGAACTTCCAGAAGTTGGGGGAACTATTCATACAAAAGACCCCCCGGTAAGTCATGATTCACGTGAAATACTTCCGTCTAAAAATAACTCTACTATTTTCGTTCACTATACTCACGTAGACCGCAATACACGAAACAAATGAAATGTCCGGTACAAAAATAAGATATTTTATCAGATTCGTGTACGGGAGACTACAAATAATGTGAACATAACTATAGTAGGATTTCATCAGATTTATTTAGACGGTAGAAAAATTACACGTCAATCATGCCTCACAATTGTCAAAATCGGATCGTAGTGGATCGAATCGAATCGTGTATCCCGGCCCTTTAATTAATGAGATACGGCTGGTGGTGGTGGGGCGGTCACTTAGTTGTCCAAGCACAAAGTCCAAGTCATAAAGCGTGACCATGTCACTGTCACTGTCACTGTCACTGGGTGCCGTGTCAATCACCTAGGTATAGCTATCTGTTGGTCTGTGATTTCAGAGCCTTCTTCTTCTTCTGCGTTTCCGGGCCATATGGCCCATAACGGGTAAGATACGTATGTGTCCGGTTTTCATTTTTCACTGGTCTCCCCGCTGCTTACAGCCGACACATTCCGAATTCGGAGGAGCTCACAGGAGAAACATTATTTGGAAGATTGTTTTTGAAAAAAAGGCAGGAGAATGGGGCCAACAAGTCAGAAAGATAGTAGATGATAGAAAGCAAAGGGAAAAGGCAGAGTCAAAGAGAGTGGCAGATTAGAGGAAGTTACAAGCACAGAATTTCCAGAAGGTGGGGAACTATTTTTACAAAAGACCCCCCCCCCCCCCCCCCCGGTATCCCCACGGGGAGAGACTCGTGGAGGGGGCGGGGTCGTCCAGCTCCCCGTATGGAGGCACGAGGCATCCATCCACTGCCCCGATTTCAGAACCGATACGTGTCCTCTTCGTCTCTGCTCCTTCTACTACTACTCCTCAGCACACAAACAGTTAGAACAAAGTCGGCTTAATAAACAAAGTCGTGTTATAGTTTGAAGATGTCTAATTTTATTATTACGGAACCAAAACAAGTCTTAATTTATTATAAAACAATTTTTTATTTCGTTTATTACATCAGTTTGTTGTAGCAATGATAGTTCGACAAGCAGCCTAAGGCTCGGTGCACATCTCGTGTCCTGGCTAATACAAAGCATCTGTTTTGTTTCATTCTGTGTTTTTTTTCTCACACCTGCTGCCGTGTCGTTCGCACCGACTGGCTGTGCTTTGTGCACGCATTTGGTCCGCTGTCTGCCCGTGTTGTTTGGGTCTTGGGGAAGGGAGACCAAAAGAAGCAGACCTGCTTGTGTGCATAACCTGTCAGCGAGTCAAAAGCGACAAGGCACGCGATTGTCAAACATGCCGGGTCCTCGGTAGAACACAGATGGACACCGAGCATGCCTTGTAAACGAAAGGTACTTACTTTTCTGGTCATCCTCACTATTTAAACCTGCATAAGCGTAAAAGGGAGGGGAGGGTGGGGGGAGGAGGGAGGAGGGGTGAGGGAGGAGGAGAACATATACAATTTCATAACAATTTTACTATCGTGAACAAACATACGGTAAGCATATGGTGACAAATTCTTTGAATATTTTCTAACCATTTGTGTCCCACAAAACCTCTGGTTTTCTTACAATAAACTTGTTTGTTTCTTGTTCTTGTTCTTGTTCTTGTTCTATACAACGGTAGAGAGTGGGGGAAGGGAGAAGGGATAAATAATGGCAGGGGGGGGGTGGAGCATTAGTAGTGGACTGGAAGCCGTTGGAAGAAGGTGGGAGAGTAAAGTAGAGGAGGGGGTTAGGTTGAAAGGAACTGCGCTTCTCTTTGTATAAGCTTACTGGTGCTGTCTTGTCCTTCCTTGATAACATCGCGGCACTTTTGACAGCGCGAAAGGTGTGAAAAACCAGTTTGTGTTGGAGCGTAACGGTGGATCAGTACGAGTGTGTAAAAAAAAAACCCACGACGGGGGAGTGGGGGGGGGGGGGGGGGGGCGAGGAGGGTGTGGGGGGGGGGGAGGGAGAGAGACGAGGGAGCTTGTACCAAACAGCCTGAATTTAAGTAAAACTTCATTTTTCTTTTTTGCCATTCACACTTTCACAAAACCTCTTTGACGTTTAATTAACACGACGTTGCCCAGCAGTCAGGGCTGGATAATTACGCTGGTTTAGAGTAAAGAACTTAGGAGCGGAAATGCGAAAGTAGTAGGAAGTTCAAATCTTCGAAACTGCAATGGTGGGTTGCGAAGATAGCATCGACCCTTTTTTGACGCGTTGTACAAAACAACTATAGTCTAGCAGGAAATGAGCGTCAATTAACCGTTTAAACTACTGTCTGTCTGTCTGTCTGTCTGTCTGTCTGTCTGTCTGTCTGTCTGTCTGTCTCTCTGTCTGTCTGTCTGTCTGTCTGTCTGTCTGTCTGTCTGTCTGTCTGTCTGTCTGTCTGTCTGTCTGTTCTGTCTGTCTGTCTGTCTGTCGTCTGTCTGTCTGTCTGTCTGTCTGTCTGTCTGTCTGTCTGTCTGTCTGTCTGTCTTGTCTGTCTGTCTGTCTGTCTCTGTCTGTCTGTCTGTCTGTCTGTCTGTCTGTCTGTCTGTCTGTCTGTCTGTCTGTCTGGCTGTCTGTCTGTCTGTCTGTCTGTCTGTCTGTCTGTCTGTCTGTCTGTCTGTCTGTCTGTCTGTCTGTCTGTCTGTCTGTCTGTCTGTCTGTCTGTCTGTCTGTCTGTCTGTCTGTCTGTCTGTCTGGTCTGTCTGTCTGTCTGTCTGTCTGTCTGTCTGTCTGTCTGTCTGTCTGTCTGTCTGTCTGTCTGTCTGTCTGTCTGTCTGTCTGTCTGTCTGTCTGTCTGTCTGTCTGTCTGTCTGTCTGTCTTCTGTCTGTCTGTCTCTGTCTGTCTGTCTGTCTGTCTGTCTGTCTGTCTGTCTGTTGTCTGTCTGTCCTGTCTGTCTGTCCTGTCTGTCTGTCTGTCTGTCTGTCTGTCTGTCTGTCCTGTTGTCTGTCTGTCTGTCTGTCTGTCTGTCTGTCTGTCTGTCTGTCTGTCTGTCTGTCTGTCTGTCTGTCTGTCTGTCTGTCTGTCTGTCTGTCTGTCTGGTCTGTCTGTCTGTCTGTCTGTCTGTCTGTCCTGTCTGTCTGTCTGTCTGTCTGTCTGTCTGTCTGTCTGTCTGTCTGTCTGTCTGTCTGTCTGTCTGTCTGTCTGTCTGTCTGTCTGTCTGTCTGTCTGTCTGTCTGTCTGTCTGTCTGTCTGTCTGTCTGTCTGTCTGTCTGTCTGTCTGTCTGTCTGTCTGTCTGTCTGTCTGTCCTGTCTGTCTGTTCTGTCTGTCTGTCTGTTCTGTCTGTCTGTCTGTCTGTCTGTCTGTCTGTCTCTCTCTCTCTCTCTCTCTTCTCTCTCTCTCTCTCTCTCTCTCTCTTCTCCTCCTCTCTCTCTCTCTGTTTTTCTTTCTTCTTTCTTTTTACCGGCTTCGGCTATATCAGACCAAGTTTGACATAGGCTAGAACACCAAGGCTACATCAAAATGTTGCTACGCCATGCACAGTTATGTGTGGATTGTCTTTAAGCCTGTGGGACAAGATCCTAGCATAACATTATCAGTCTCCAGAATCCCCCGAAGACGGAGTGTGGCCGTGGCTACCCACGTGACGGGGAAATAAAAAATGGTCACGCACGTAATGCTTTCTTCTTCTTCTTCTGCGTTCAACAGGCTACGCATCAAAATCTCAGACCGAGTGCTGCCGCAAACCTGAATGTCGTCTGGGGTCGTCTGGGGTCCCCCAGAGTTTTGTTTTAAGGTCCATCCCTCCAGGCCAGGTCTGTTGCCGCATCCTCATCATACAGAGGGCAGTTTCTTGAAGAACATGGGAAGGGGTCTGGTCAGCTTGTCCGCACTGCGAGTCTGCGACCCCAATCTCTCGTAGGTGTGCGTGGAGGCCGCAGTGCCCTGTGCGCAGGAGGAAGATAGCAGTTTGTTCTCTTCTCTCCAGTGTCCGGATTGGGTCCATGTGTGCCTCGTAGCCGTTGTTTCGGCGAAGCCAGTCCGCTTTGAACCTACCACGGATGAGATTCTTGGCTTCCTCATACATAGCAGGGACATCAGACTGAGTGAGCTGGCTACCTTCCTTTGCAAGGCGATCTGCACGCTCATTTCCCGAAAGGCCAACATGAGTAGGCACCCACTGGAGAGTAGTTGGAGCCTTTTGGATCAGGGTGGCAAGGGAGGCCTTGGGGGATTGGACTAGAGGGTCTGGATCAGCACAGTCAAGGGCCTGGAGTCCGTGGAGATGGCGACGCTGCCGAGGGGCTTTTTACAAGGAGAGGAGAGGAAGTCTGCTGCTGTTCCTATGGCCGGTACTTCGGCTCTAAAGTTGGAGCAGCGCTTTCCTCCTGTTACTGCTAAGCTGCTGTAGTCTCCGTCTGAATATTCGTAGTGATGCACTTGTACCATTATAGTGTTCAAGTGCTTCCGCTGTTGGGGTGGCCCATGGACTCTTTTAGCAGTTACTGCTAAACTGCTGCAGTCTCCGTCTGAATATCCGTAGTGATGCACTTGTACCATAGTGTTCAAGTGCTTCCGCTGTTGGGGTGACCATGGACTCTTTTAGCAGTTACTGCTAAACTGCTGCAGTCTCCGTCTGAATATCCGTAGTGATGCACTTGTACCATAGTGTTCAAGTGCTTCCGCTGTTGGGGTGACCCATGGGATATGGACTCTTTTAGCCGGGATAAGTCAACAACAATAGCATACAGTGAGGACAGACCTATAACAAAAGACACTACGCTACTAGGACT
>CM065704.1:25458061-25463061 GCA_017654935.2 Phymorhynchus buccinoides
ATATCTAGCTCTGCCCAAACAAAAAAATACAAAAGTAAACAAACTTTAAAAAGGAACTTAAAAGCAAAAGCAAACACAAAAAATGAAGCACGCAAAGAAGCAAGAAGAAGAAACACATATTTGTCATCAGATTCGTAAGCGTGGGGGAACTACCCAAAATAACAAACTAGTAGGATTTCATCAGATTCATGTAGACGGTAGTATTTCACGAGAATCATGCCTCACGAAATGTCACAGTTGAGTAGTCGTACGACTGCAGTTGGACGCGTGGACCCTTAGGCCCAAAAAACAACAAAATAACGTTGGTTTCCGGTTTCCCGACCGACCCTAGTTTTGGGCCGCCGACCCTAAACTTTTTGTTGTTGTGGACAAATGGGGGAGAAAAAACCACACAAACGAAAACGAAAGCTAACAGAAACATAAAACATCATAAGCGCAAAAGTATACACTGTTTCGTTTTATTAAAATATATCAATATATTCACACACACTGACCGAACAAAAGTTTATATCAAACAATAAAATAAAATAAAAAGCCTAGTACCTGCCTACCCTATTTTTCAAACTGATGAAACCCCAAACATGACATCTTTTGGGGGGGGGGGAGGGGGGGGGGGGGGGGGAGGGGCTTAAGGAGTTATGTTCTCATAACTACCCCCCACCCCCCACCCCCCACCCCCACCCCTTCTCCAGCCCCTAATATGAACTTAATCAGCATCTAAGGCTCGGTGTACATCTTGTGTCCTGGCTAATACAAAGCATCTGTTTTGTTTCATTCTGTGTTTTTCTCACACCTGCTGCCGTGTCATTCACACCGACTGGCTGTGCGTTGTGTATGCATTTGGTCCGCTGTCTGCCCATGTTGTTTGGGTCTAGGGAGAGAGAGAGAGAGAGAGAGAGAGAGAGAGAGAGAGAGAGAGAGAGAGAGAGAGAGAGAGAGAGAGAGAGAGAGAGAGAGAGAGAGAGAGAGAGAGAGAGACTAAAAGAAGCAGACCTGGCTTGTGTGTTATAACCTGTCAGCAAGTCAAAAGAAACAAGGCGTGTGCTACCTGTCACACGATTGTCAAACATGCCGGGTACTCGGTAGAACACAGATGGACACCGAGCATTAGCCTCCTTACCTACCCTCCGTACCCAAACCACCTGTGCTCTATTTAACTGACTATAGTCGCCTGACAAAATCCGAACAATCAGGCGACAGACGACTGACGGTATTGGTTGGGCTTCTATCTAATAGTTCTTTTCTTCTAGTCAAGTTTCTGCAGTGGTGTACAGTTCAGTGGAATGAATGCTATCATGATTTGACATGTGTACGATTTAAACGAGGTTCGCTTAGAGAATTATGACAGCAAATTAGCTTGGGAGAGAGTGGGAGATTTTTTATTTTTTTTTGGCTGTTCCTTTTTCATTTCGTTTTTTCCTCTTCCAACGCACTCTCTCTCCCCCCTCCCCCCCCCCCCCCCCCCCCCCACCCACTACTCTCTCTCTCTCTCTCCTTCTCTCTCTCTCTCTCTCTCTCTCTCTCTCTCTCTCTCTCTCTCTCTCTCTCTCTGTCTTCTCTCTTTATTTTGGTTCTGGCTCTGTCTCTCCTCCTCCCCCCCCCCCCCCCCCCCCCCCCCCCACTCTCTCTCTATCTCAGATTTGAACTCCATTCTCAGTTGAAGGAAAGATCTGTCGTACTAAACAACCACTATTTGGAAGTTCCAGGTATAGGGCTGTAGAGCCTATAATATACAAAGGTATTACCAATACGGGGTGGGGGGGGGGGGGGGGGTGGAGCAACTCGTGATAGGAAACGAAAGCTTTGCGAGAAATAAATGACGAAGAAATCATTAGGATCAACAGCCAAGACTATGTAATGTCTAGCTTACAACTTTTAAGAGTCTATATAAGTAGGCTATAACAGTGTACGAATCTCAAGAGGAGAACTGGAGCATCTCTATCTTTTTTCTTTCTCGCTGTTTCACTTTCTGTCTCTGTCTGTCTCTGTCTCTCTCTCTCTCTCTCTCTCTCTCTCTCTCTCTCTCTCTCTCTCTCTCTCTCTCTCTCTCTCTCTCTCTCTCTCCCACAACACCCAAAGAACATGGGCGACAGCGGACCAAATGCATATACAACGCACGCCAGTCGGTGTGAATGGCATGGCAGCAGGTGTGAGAAAAACACAGAATGAAGCAAACCAGAGAGAGAGAGAGAGAGAGAGAGAGAGAGAGAGAGAGAGAGAGAGAGAGAGAGAGAGAGAGAGAGAGAGAGAGAGAAAAGTAAGGGTAAGATGGGGGAAAGGTGTCCGAGTGACAAACCGTTCAATACTACACATGGTAGTCTTCCGATTATTTAACGTGGTGACAGCCCTGACATGGCCTTAGTTGTCGACGGGGGGCTATCATTTTAACCTTAATCTTTTTTAAAAAAGTCTTCCGATCAGATTTTTCAGTTATTTAGTAAAGCTTTATTTTGTGTGTGTATTTGACGGTTTAAGGTTTGGGTTAGGGTTATAAATAGGGTTAGGGTCGGTTTAGTGTCAGCCTGAAAGGTTAATAATAAATACACTTTGGCTGAAAACCCACATTGTCAAGCGACATCTTCCATATTTGGACGTAATTTCCATATTTGGGGGGGACGCTATGTGCAGTATTGAACGTCTTGTGTCAATACTGATGCCACGTACACAAAGTAGAAAGAACAAGTCAGAGGCAAAGCCTTCAAGGCTCACTCGAACAGGAACATGTGGGACAACAACAAACAAAGATTGAGGGGGGTGCTTAAAGTACAAGACTGCCCATAAAATTTTAAAGTACAAATGAAACTACCGTTAATGATGGATACAACTAAAAAAATAACAAAATAAAAAAGTGCCCGTGCCGAGAATCGGACCCGGAACCATTGGCATGACAGACTCTACCAATGAGCTATCGAGGCTTTCAGTGTTGATTAGTTTCTTAACTCATGTTGCCTGTTGAATACTCTCTAACCCACTAATCTAAAATGCTATCTGTTTGCAGTGTTGTTTTAAGTATTTAGTTATTCAAATCATTATTGTTTGAAAGCTTGCATAAACATCTATATGTGTGCAAAGTTTGAACAATGCCTATGCCTTCTATTTCCCGAGAAAATGCCAACGTTAAAGTTTGGAGATTAGACCACGGACGCAACGTACACACACACACACACACACACACACACACACACACACACACACACACACACACACACACACACACACACACACACACACACAGACACACACACACACACACACACGCACACGCGCGCGCACGCACACGCACACACACACACACACACACACACACACACACACACACACACACGCGCGCGCGCGCGCGCGCGCGCACGCACACACACAACCGAACAACTATCATAGTATAGACTCACAGACGAGTGAGCCAAAAATGGAAGAGGGCAAAGGAATGAATGAATAGGTGGAGGGGTTGTAAGGGCTCTTTCGCTTTTTAAAAAAAAAGGCAAAGCTGACGTAACATCCGGATAAACAGACCAACGCGGTCTTCTGGGAACGTCACGTTATAATACGGTTAAGTGGAAGGCATGAACCTCTCAGTATTAAATAAAAACAATCATGGAGCTTAGTAGAGGCAAAGATATTCTAAAAGGGTAAGATGGACTACTTAAGAGCTCGGCGAACCGGGCTGATAGAGTTATCGTTAGTGGCGACAGTACACCATTCACAGTGGAGGCTATCCAAAAATTCAGACTGGAACTTGAACGGAGAATTCAACTGGCCTATCGACGTGTAAAATGTGTCCTGTTGAAAAGGGACATAACCAGTGTTTCTGTCCTCACTACTCATATAGGGAAAAGAGACTGGATGCTTATCTTCCCCTATACAGTCTTTGGTAGAGGTCAGTAGCCTACAGAATAGGGCCTATTTTGAGGAAATACCCGAATACGAGGATCTTTGTCTTGGATCTTTGTCGGGATTGCTTCCATGGTGGGGTTGGGTGGGGGTGGGGTGGATTCCCCTCCCCCCACCCCCCACCCCTCACCCCTTTCTCGGAGTTAGCATATTCCTATTAGGGAAAGACGGGGTAAAAAGCCCATGGGCGGGTAATTAGAAGCCCATGCCAATTATCTCATGAAATGAAGCAAATTTCAGTCAAATTTTGCCCATGAGACGAAACAAATGGACTGAAATTTGCTTCATTTCATGAGATAATTGGCATGGGCTTCTTACCCGCCCATGGGCTTTTTACCCCGTCTTACCCTACTTTGTTTCTTCTTCTGGATGAGCCAGTTAAAAAGAAAACGTGAATCAACAACAATCCCGTGTTTTCTGTTAGCAAACTGCCAAAGATTATACTTTACAATCCGGAATAAATCCCGTTTTATGTTTTGGAACACAAAGATATAACTTGTGAAGGCGAGACTGACTGCGAATAATTATATATCTATGGCACAACTATTCAATTATAGGCCTAAAGCGTTCAATGTTGTTGTTGTTGTTGTTGTTGTTGTTGTTGTTATAAGACGCGGTCAAATAAATCTAACATTTACAAAAAGAAAGTACAGAAACAAAAGATCGTCGTAATAATATAGACTGTTGGATTGCAGGCCAGAAGAAAAGGCGAGAGAGAGAGAGAGAGCAGAGAGAGAGAGAGAGAGAGAGAGAGAGAGAGAGAGAGAGAGAGAGAGAGAGGAGAGAGAGAGAGAGAGAGAGAGAGAGAGAGAGAGAGAGAGAGAGAGAGAGAGAGAGAGAGAGAGAGAGAGAGAGAGAGAGAGAGAGAGAGAGAAAGAGAGAGAGAGAGAGAGAGAGAGAGAGAGAGAGAGAGAGAGAGAGAGAGAGAGAGAGAGAGAGAGAGAGAGAGAGAGAGCGAGAAAGAGCGCGCGCGCGAGAGAGAGAGAGAGAGAGAGAGAGAGAGAGAGAGAGAGAGAGAGAGAGAGAGAGAGAGAGAGAGAGAGAGAGAGAGAGAGAGAGAGAGAGAGAGAGAGAGAGAGAGAAAGCGAGAGGAAGGGTACTGGGGTAGAATT
>CM065704.1:25468061-25470561 GCA_017654935.2 Phymorhynchus buccinoides
CCTTACCAATATGCGTAAAATATACGAACTAAGAAAAAGCATTTGTTGACGAACAATTCGACTAGGAAGAGTTACTATCCCTGAACATGGTCTGAGTGTTGCAAGAATGACGTACCTCTTGCCACTGTGAATATAAAATGAAGATGATGGTATTTCTATTTCTAACAATAATATCTGTATTGTTAAAAATTCGGGACTTTCTTGGTGTTGCACTGCCACCGGGCATTGCCTCCGGGATCGTTCCCACCATCTTTATATCTACGTCCCATGTGTGTCTGTTTCAGACCGGAGGACTTTAAACAGATTTTTCTATTTCTATTTCTTCCGGTGTTTTTTTTTCTTTTGTTTGTTTGGTTGTTGTTTTTCGAATGAAACTTTTATTTTAGAATTTACTGTCCGTGTCTCCCTTCCACAGAAACAAAAGGTTTTGTACTCACTTGCTCGAATATTTCTACCACATCTCGATGTCTTCTTCAGCATTCTGAGGCTTGGGTGTTGTTGACAGTCAGATTCGGTTGAGATGAGTAGATGTCAGTTGAATTGTGGTAGAAAATAGACATATTCAAACAAAGGAGTACAAACTGTTTGTCTCCGTGGAAGGGAAATGCTAATAGTATTGTTGTTGTTGTCGTTCCCTGGCTTAAAGACTCCAGGGATCATCCCAACAGCTGAAGCAATTGGACACTATGGTACAAAATGCACCAGCTAGAGACGAGAACGATACGTGTGTGACCGGGTTGTTTTTATTACCCCGCCACCTGGGCAGCCAGACCCCGACTTCGGAGGAGCTAATAGTTTTAAAGGTGGATCCTGGCGGATTAGTTTTTGCAAGAAACACGTCGAGATCACCAGAAAGGATCAAGGATCGGAACACTCACTTTGCTCTGGTTTCCTAGAAATTAACCCGTCAAAACGGCGATTCCTCCGTGGCGGAGATGCCGGAGAAAGAAGCCATTTTGGATGGGGTGGGTGAAGGTCACTCATTGTGTTTGAAGCGTTTTCTTTTCCCTTTTTTTTTGTATTGCGAAAATTTCGTGCAAACGATATGGTCTAAACGCAGGCGGCCATTAGAAAAGAGACGGCACACGTCTTCTCTTTGGGTGAAATAATTTGACTTCCAGCACCTCCGCCAAGGAGGAATCGCCGATTTGACGGTTTGATTTCTAGGAAACCAGAGCAAAGTGAGTGTTGCGATCTCTGTAAAGGGTGTTTTCCTGGTGATCTGGGCGTGTGTCTTACAAAAAAACCTCATCCGCCAGGGTGGCCCGGGCTTTTGCCAGAGACCAAGAGCCTACATTGATGAAAATCCGTTTAACGTCCTCCGGTCTGAAACAGACACATATGGGACATTAGTAGATAGGTGGTGGAAGCGATCCTGGAGGCAATGCCCGGAGGCAGTGCAACTCCAGGAAAGTCCCGAATTTTTAACGATACAGATGTATGTATTTAATAAAAAGTAAAGAGCCTACATTCAAGAATTTCTGCCTACATTCAAGAATGTATGTCATATGTTATAGCCGTTTAGACCTACCTCGGGGTGCCCCCTTTGGAGGCGGGGCCGGGCCAGGCCCTATCGGAAGCCTCCCTGTAGCGTCGAGCGGCCAGGTAGGTGGCGTAGCTGTGCAGAGCCAGAGCCAGCAGGCAGAAGGCGATGGACCAGAAGGAGTTGAGGCTGGTGCTCTGCGTGATGATGCCCACCATGATGTGAGGAGGAGGAGGAGGATCTACTCGGGATATTACTCGCTTCCTTCTTCTTCTTCTTCTTCTTCTTCTTCTTCTTCTTCTTCTTCTTCTTCAGAGACTCTTTTCTCCCACCCAAGGACCACAGGGAAGGGAGTATTTACGCGTAGCTCATTTGCTTCAACCGATGAACGAATCTGAAGATTGTCAAGTAATCCAGGTTTTATGGCGTTCTGTCATGGTTTATTGCAGAGGGATTAGTCTCATTGTTTCTTCGTTTGCTTCTTCTTCTTCTTCTTCTTCTTCTTCTACTGAGACTCTTTTCGCCCACCCAAGGACCACAGGGCAGCAGGAGTATTTACGCGTAGCTCATTTGCTTCAACCGATGAACCAATCTGAAGATTGTGTCACGTAATCCAGGTTTTATGGAGTTATGTCATGGTTTATTTATTGCACAGGGATTAGTCTCATTTTTCTTCTTTTGCTTCTTCTTCTTCTTCTTCGAATCTGAAGACTGTTAAGTATCCAAATGCTATGGATTCATGTCATGGTTTTATGCACATGGATTAGCCTCCTTTTTCTTCTTCTGCCTTTTTTTTCTTTTTCTCCAAATCTGAAGACTGTCACGTATCCAAGTGTTATGGATTCATGTCATGGTTTTATGCACATAGATTAGCCTCCCTTTTTTTCCGGTTCTTCTTCTTCTTCTTCTTCTTGGCCTCTTTGTCTCAAAGGACCAGAAGGAAAGGATTTATGTATAATACATTCGCTTCAACAGATGAATGAATCCGAAGATGGTCACCTATCCATTCAGTTTTAT
>CM065704.1:25473061-25478061 GCA_017654935.2 Phymorhynchus buccinoides
ACAGAGAAAGAGAGAGACATAGAGAGAAAATAGTCAGAGACACAAACAGACAAAACAGATAAACAAATCTGACAAACAGACAGACAGACAGACAGACAGATAAACGGATAATACTATATTCAGACAAGAGAGAGAAGGAGAAAAAGACAGTAAGCTGACAAGGATCGCATCATCATCATCATCATCATCATCATCATCGTCATCATCATCGGTGGGGCTTTAAGCTTTAGTCCGCTACAAGGAAAAAAAGGAGAAACGGTATCACGCGCGCCATCCATCAACATCAGCATCAACATCAACATCAACATCAACGCAGAAATCCCCACCCTACCCCCCGGAGCTATGAAAAAGCGAAACGGTCCAGAGGTATATAATATATCGACGTGCTCCCAGGTGGTCAGTCTCTATGTGTCCCTGTCTTTATGTGTCACTCTTATTGTGTCCCTGTCTTTTATGTGTCATTCTCATTGTGTCAGCGTCTCTGTGTGTCACTCTCATTGTGTCCCTGTCTCTATGTGTCACTCTCATTGTGCCCCTGTCTCTATGTGTCACTGTTAGTGTGTCCCTGTCTCTATGTGTCACTATCGTTGTGTCCCTGTCTCTGAGTGTCATTCTCACTGTGCCCCCATCTATATGTGTCACGATTATTGTTTCCTCTGTCTCCATGTGTCATTCTCATTGTGCCCCTATCTCTATGTACCATTCTCAGAGACAGGGGACACGTAGAGACGGGCACACATAGAGACAGGGGACACATACAGACGGGGATATGATAACCGTAGAGACTAGAGACGAAATTTGGGGACACCTGTAGACGGGGGCTCGTCGATACGAGGCCGAGAGCCCGCTTTCTATGGTCAGGGAAACCCGATCAGACCTAGTAGCTGTCCACGACAGACAGATCGAAAAGACAGACGAACAGATATACAAACAAACAGACTAGAGTGACAGACGGACGGAATGACCCAAAAAAAACCCACTACGAGGACATGACGAGGATTTCATATTAACTTTGTGTGAGTGACAGACTGACAGTGTTCGCTACCCTCCCATCTCTCTCTCTATCTGCGTGATCTGACTGTCACTCCCATCATTTGTACCACCCACACCCTCTCCCCTCCTCTCCCCTCCTCTCCCCTCCACTCCCCGTCAATCTAGATGGATGGTTACAATTATTGTACAGTCTTACTGTAGGTACTGTAGGTATACCGCGCCTAACTGTTGCTTACTCTATTTTGTCGAGACTCCATTATTGTGTGTTCGTTCCTCAATCGCGTCTATTAAAGGTGGACCCTGACGGACGAGTTTTTGCAAGAAACACGTCGAGATCACCATGAAAACACCATTTACAGAGATCGCAACACTCACTTTGCTCTGGTTTCCTAGAAAACAAACCGTCAAAACGGCGATTCTCTGTTCGCTTGGTTGCAGCACTAACGTTGAACTAAGTAGAAGAAGAAGAGGAAGAAGAGGAAGAAGAAGAGGAAGAAGAAGAAGAAGAAGAAGAAGAAGAAGAAGAAGAAGAAGAAGAAGAAGAAGAAGAAGAAGAAGAAGAAGAAGAAGAAGAAGGTGGAAGAAGAAGAAAGAAGCAGAAGAAGAAAAAGAAGAAGAAGAAGAAGAAGAAAAAAAAGAAGAAGAAGAAGAAGAAGAAGAAGAAGAAGAAGAAGAAGAAGAAGAAGAAGAAGATGATGATGATGATGACCTTGCCCGGGCCAGGGGACATACTCCCTCTCTCGGCCAAGCGGACTTGAGGTCAGCTAGTTGGCGTTGGGGAAGGTCCCCAAAGACCAACAAGTTCGCTCGGTTGCAGCACTAACGTTCAACCAGTTGAACTAATGTTGAACTCAATGTTCAACCAGTGCAAATGCTTCGTTAGCTTCAGAGTAGTCCTAGTCATTCCACACACAAAAATGTAGCTGGATTTTCCATGAATGATGATGAAAATGATGTTTTACGTTCTCTCGGTCATAGACACATATGGGACATTTGCAAATACAAAGATGGTGGGAACAATACTGGGTGCAATGCCCGGAGGCAGTGCAACACCAGTACAGTCCCGATTTTTTTAACAATATAGATAGGTGTAGCGGTAACCACGCCTCGGTTAAACCTCATCGGCTATGGTACCGCCGTCGATGCTTTTGATCTTAGCAGAAAGGCTTAAGTATAGCTGGATTTTCCATTACCGTAGAAAGTCATTTATTGTACGGTACGACTCTCATCTTACTCACCCCCCCCTTCCCCCCCCCCCCGCCCCCCCCCCCCAAAATTCCCCCCCCCGCCCCCCCCCGACCCACCCCCCCCCCCACCCTTTAGACCCCCCCCCACCCCCCCCCAAATTTCCAATCGCCCCCCCCCCCCCCCCCCCCCCCGTTACCCCCCCCCCCCCCCCCCCCCCCATATTCCCCTTAGTCTAATCCCACCCAAAATTAGTCAATGTCAACCGACGATTAACCCTTTCAACGCTAGCCATTCCTCAGACAAAATTTACCATTAAACTTACCCGGGTAGAGAAAATACTTCGTCTGCAATATTGGGGATTCCTCTATGACATGCATAACATAGGGCCTGTTCTTACCACTTAAAATTAAGAACATATTAACCCTTTCACCGCCAGCCATATTTCAGCCAAAATTGTCCATTAAATGTACCTGGGTAGAGAACAAAATCCATCTGCAGTATTGGGGATTCTTCTGTGACATATCTAAAATAAGGTCTATCCTTACTTCCCCAAACTAAGACAATAGGGTATTTAGATAATAGACCGCAATTTGATGCCTTTTAGTGACATGGGTGTTAAATCACTGTGGTGCTAAAATGCGACTTTGGCGGTGAAAGGGATTAAGGTCATTGGTCAGCAGACCCTCATTTGATGCCTTTCAGTGACATGGGTGTTAGATCATTGTGGTGCCAAGAGGCATTAGAGTACGGATGAAGTAATATTGAAGACCTCCCGAAACTTCATGGAAACCACGTAGTATCTGTTTTTCTTCGCCGGAGATCTTAGAATGTTCTTCTGTCTTTCTATCAAGCCCCATTGTTTCAATGAATCTGTGAAACGCTCCTCTCTCTCTCTGTCTGTCTCTCTCTCTGTCTCTGTCTCTCTCTGTCTCTCTCTCTCTCTCTCTCTCTCTCTCTCTCTCTCTCTCTCTCTCGCTCCCTCCACTCGCACACACACATTACCTTCTCTCTCTCTCTCTCTCTCTCTCTCTCTCTCTCTCTCTCTCTCTCTCTCTCTCTCTCTCTGTGTCTCTCTCTCTGTCTCTCTCTGTGTCTCTCTCTCTGTCTCTCTCTGTCTCTCTGTCTCTCTCTCTCTCTCTCTCTCTCTCTCTCTCTCTCTCTCTCTCTCTCTCTCTCTCTCTCCTCTCTCTCTCTCTCTCTCTCTCTCTCTCACACACACACACACACACACATCATCTTCTTCCCCCCCCCCCTCTCTCTCCCCTCTCTCATCAAGGTGGTGAACAGCATGCCCTAAAGTGATGCCATTAACGGTGATTAATTGCAGCTCATCAGAAAGATAGGTGTCTATCAAACGCGCTGCTCGTCTCTCTCTCTCTCTCTCTCTCGTCTCCATCTCTCCCTCTCTCTCTCTCTCCTATCTCTCTCTCTCTTCTCTCTCTCTCTCTCTCTCTCTCTCTCTCTCTCTCTCTCTCTCTCAATCTCTCTCTCTCTCTCTCTCTCTCTCTCTCTCTCTCTCTCTCTCTCTCTCTCTCTCTCTCTCTCTCTCTCTCTCTCTCTCTCCGGGTGGTGGGTGGTGGTGTATGTGTATGCGCGCGCGTGCGGGCGGGCGTGTATGTGTGCGCGTGTTCGTGCGCGTGTGTGTACACGTGTGCGTGAGCGCACGCGCGTGTATGCGTGTATGGTTATTTATCTGATGAATTTCCCATCCCCACAGGGCCACTATATTATATTATAATCAACCTGCACAATATAACGTCAAAGCGTTTATATTCAAGGCTTTTAATTAAGAAAAAGACAAAAGCAGTTATAAGCTGTTCTTTTTGGTATATATACAGGGCTCCCAGGGACCCCCATTTGGGGGTCTATGAAGCACTAAAATTCTAAAGGACCCTCTAAAAGAATGTGCAGGGGGTCCCAGGGATGCACTAGAAAAATTATTTTTAGCATTCGCAATGCCACTGGGACCCTCTATCCCGCCTCTAGGACCCTCTATAATGTAAGTGAAGGAGTCCCTGGGACCCCTTGCTTTGCGGGACGATTGGCAGCCCTGATATAAATCGAAACCGCTCAGAAGCAGGAGGCGCAAAAATAAGATTCTGAAGTAGCCAAGGTTCAACTGTCAATACGTACAACTTAAAAGTTCACAGAAAGATAAATCACCACTAAAATCAAAAAACCTAAATGCCAGCAAAGAGCGATTACTTCGCAGCCTACCAACCTTGCAAAGAATGAAGCCAACTTTCTCACTTCCCACCTGGAAGGTGAAAAGGGGGAAGTGCTCTAAGTATGGCTACAGAGGCAGTGAGTGAGTTCACAATTATCCCCACCTGTAGTGTAGGTGAAAAGGGTGGGAGTAAAAAACAAAACCCACCGGCTTCAAGTCAGCTGCGGACTACGAACTCTGTATATTCAGGCTTTTGGGTTAAACTGACCTGAGGCTATTGTCCAGAGTCGTAGGCTGTACCGTAAAAGAATCTCAAATCCCAATCTGAACCAGGTACTGTAACCACGAGTGCGTCTTGGACAGCTAACACGGGGAATAGCGTGTGAATTAGACTAAACTGCCAACACGATTGGTAGGGCTGTTCATTCTAATCTATACACAAAGAAAAAAGTTAAGCACCCCTTAGCTATTACAAGGCTACCATTATTCCGTTATAAGCAGGGTTGAAGCAGTCATCCAGGCACAGGGAGGAAACACACGCTACTGAACTTTGATTTGCCAAATGAGTTTTGGACACTACCGTTTTCCCACAATAATTAACTTTTGATATAGCAAATTGTTACATTGATACTTAAACATGGTATTTTTAAAA
>CM065704.1:25483061-25486727 GCA_017654935.2 Phymorhynchus buccinoides
AGCTATTGATGTTTTTTTTTGAATGAACTTTGGGATTATTTTTTTTCTTCTATTTTTAAATAAACACTCCGCCTTGGCATAAGGCTGTGTCAGACCAATTGACATAAGCTAGAACACCAAGGCTACATCAAAATGTTGTTATGTTCTGCATAGTTATGTCTTTAGCCATGGCTAATCTGGCAAGCTCCTAGCATAATAACATCATCAGTCCAAAATCCTCCAAAGTCGGAGTGTGGGCTGCCCACGTGGCGGGGGTAATCAAAAACGGTGACATAAGGCTGTGTCAGACCAATTGACACAAGCTAGCAAACACCAAGGCTACATCAAAATGTTGCTATGTTCTGCATAGTTATGCAAAGGGGGATTGTCTTTAGCCATGGCAAGCTCCTAGCATAACATCATCAGTTTCCCAAATCCTCCGAAGTCGGAGTGTGGCTACCCAACGTGGCGGGGTAATCAAAACCGGTCACACGCGTAATGTTCTCATCCCTAGCTGGTGCATCTGTACCATAGTGTTCAAATGCTTTGGCTGTTGGGATGATCCCTGGAGTCTTTAAGCCAGGGTACCGACAACAACACAACAACAACAACAAGCGACAACAACAACAACAACAACAACACAACGACAAACAACAACAACAACAACGACAACGACAACAACAACAACGACAACTTGGAAACGCGACAGAACAACAACAACAACAACGACAACAGCAACAACAACAACAACAACAAACAAAACAACAACAACAACAACAACAACAACAACAACAACAACACACAACAACAACAACAACAACGACAACAACAACAACAACAACAACACAACAACAACAACAAATCAACTTTGGTGGAAGGTGGGAGAGAGGGGGGGGGGTGTAGATTACAGTGTACATTTTTTTCTGGGCTGCTTTTCGCTTCGTTGAATTTTTAAAATCCGTCGGGTGAAAGTCGAAAGGTACTAGGGTAAAACGGGGTAAAAAGCCCATGGGCGGGTAAGAAGCCCATGCCAATTATCTCATGAAATAAAGCAAATTTCAGTCACATTTTGCCCATGAGACGAGTGTGTTAATGTTTAGCATTCGTCTCATGGGCAATGGGCAAAATGTGACTGACATTTGCTTTATTTCATGAAGATAATTGGCATGGGCTTCTTACCCGCCCATGGGCTTTTTACCCCGTCTTCACCTATATCATGAAAGGGATAGAGAAGGCTTGTTGTAGCACCTTCTGGGGTTCACCTCAATATGGTGGGGGTTCGCCTGATAACCGCCGCACCACCCCAAACACCCCCACCCCCCCCCACCCCCCATGTTAGTCCCCGCCACTTTGGAAGAAGAAGGTTTTTTTGCGTTCGTTTGTGTCTGTTTTGTTTTTCCTGTGTTCTTTGTCTGTCCCCCCACAGTACATATCTTGTCAACCACGTTACGGCACAAAAGGACTTCAGCTAATGGAAATAGAATAAGCCAGTAGGGGTAGTATCCTATAGAGTCACCTGAAGAGCTCATTTTTTTTAAATTATTATTATTATTATTATTATCATTATGGGTTCTGAACATTATTATTATTTATTCCTGTCCATGCGCCGATTGCTTTATCTCTTTGTGTATCCATCATATCAATCAATAATCAAGGGAAATTGATTAAGTCTACGATCATAGGAAGAAGAAGAAGAAGAAGAAGAAGAAGAAGAAGAAGAAGAAGAAGAAGAAGAAGGAAAGAAAGAGAAGAAGAAGAAGAATGCAAGAGAAGAATGAAAAAGAACTGAAAGAAGAAGAAGAAGAAGAAGGAGGAAAGAAGAAAAGAAGAGAAGAAGAAGAAGAAGAAGAAAAAGAAGAAGAAGAAGAAGAAGAAGAAGAAAAAGAAGAAGAAAGAAGAAGAAGAAGAAGGAGAAGAAATAAGAAGAAGAAGAAGAGAGAAGAAGAAGAAGAAGAAGAAGAAGAGAGAAGAAGAAGGAAGAAGAAGAAGAAAAGAAGGAAAGAAAAAGAAGAAGAAGGAGAAGAAGAAGAAGAAGAAGAATGAAGAAAGAAGAAGAAAGAAGAAGAAGAAGAAGAAGAAGGAAGATGAGAAGAAGAAGAAGAAGAAGAAGAAGAAGAAGAAGAAGGAGGAGGAGAGGAGGAAGAGGAGGAGGAGGAGGAGGAGGAGGAGGAGGATGAGGAGGAGGAGGAGGAGGAGGAGGAGGAGGAGAGAGGGAGAGGACAAAACATAAATACACAACATTTGACTGTCTAAAAAAAAACAACAACATCATAAGTAACAACATTAATATATTTACGATGAGAATTAATTAAACCAGCTTGCACATTCGTTTTACCTTTAAAACAAAATTCATTCTCCACTACATATAACTCCAGGGAACGGCTGAGAACAAGTAACTCTGGAGAAACTAGACCTAAAGGGAAACACAAAGAACAATAACTTTTTGGCGGACACCGCGTCCCATCCTATCATTATTAATACTAGCGCCAACGCCGAGTCCCCAGTAACGCCTAGTAACGGTAACGCCAAGTACTGGTAACGCCGAGTACAGCAAATTTGAAGCGATTCGGTTAAGAAACGGCGGAGTCGTATAGCGCGCGCGTTTCTGAACCGATTCGCTTTCGGTTTGGTACACAGATAGTCACACGTCCCCGGTGATCTACCATCCGAAATGCGAAGGCAATCGGGTTCCAGAAACACCGGAGATACGGGCGCCGAGAGGCCGGCGGATGCGCGTTTCGCGCATTTGCGCAAACCAACGCAAATGACATTGCAAGCCGCCTCGGTTGCAGGTTGCCATCGCCCGTTAGGGGCTCACAGCAAATTTGAAACAAAGCGATTCGGTCGACAAAACGGCGGAGTTATAAGGCCCGTTTCAGGTTTCAGACACACACACACACACACAGCACAGACCACACACACGGACAGTTGGCTTTTTACTATATGATTATCAGCTAAAACCTATCCCCGTTGAGTAATCATTGCAGCAGAGGAGGATGTGTTGCCATACTCAATGATATCCTCGCTGCTATTGTTGTTGTTGTTGTTAATTGCTGTTGTTGTTATTGTTGTTGTTGTTAGATTGTTGTTGTCAGGTGTTGTTATTGTTGTTGTTTGTTGCTGTTGTTATTGTTGTTGTTGTTCCCGCTGCTGGTGGTGCTGGCATTATTGTTGATGTTGTTTTGGTTCTAGAAGGATTGCTTTTCTTTTGACGCGTGTACTGCACTGCCTACTGCATCTCGGTTGTTGGTTTTTTCCCCCCATAACCAAAGAACAGTCGAATGAGTACGACGCGAAAAAAAAAAACGTCTGCAGTTATATGCTTTGATTGCCCGAAGAAATAAAAGCCTTTTAAAAGAAAGCTTTTAGCCAAGGGGGAGTGTATTGTGAGGTACACAAGAAAAGCACGGCCCGGCTTGGTCGTGAATAAGTAAGTGTGAAGATGTGTGGCATCCAAGCCCGAGGGATGAGAGAGAGAGAGAGAGAGAGAAGAGAGAGAGAGAGAGTCGGAGAGAGAACAAGAATCAAGAACAAGGACAACGTTTTAATGAACCGGGCCATCTGCCCATGTCAAAGGGAACAGTGGGAAAGGGACATTGTTAAATCAAACCAAAAAAAAGGGGAAAATCCATAGTACAAAATATTAAGCAAGATATATTCATACATAACTAAACCAAGCCCTCGCTT
>CM065704.1:25487227-25497227 GCA_017654935.2 Phymorhynchus buccinoides
CAGCTCTCAGCCCTTTTTCCTTCTATCCCCCCCCCCCCCCCCCCCCCCCCCCCCCCCCCCCCCCCCCCCCCCCCCCTCCCCAACCTTAGCTAATGTCAACGACGATTAACCCTTTCAAACGCTAGCCAGCCCTCAGACAAAAATTACTCATTCAAACTTAACCCGGGTTTAGAAGAAAAATACTTCGTCTTGCTTTCCTGCACTGTCTCGCGCAATATGGGGATATTCCTCTATGCCATGGCATAACATTAGGGCCTGTTCTTACACCTAAAATTAAGAACATATTAACCCTTTCACCGCCAGCCATATTTCAGCACAAAATTGTCCATTAAATCTACCTGGGTAGAGAACAAAAACCATCTGCAGTATTGGGGACTTCTTCTGTGACCAATCTAAAATAAGGTATATTCCTTAATTCCCAAAACTTAAGACAATAGGGTATTTTGATAATAGACCCCAATTTGATGCCTTTTAGTGACATGTGTGTTGAATCACTGTGGTGACTAAATGCGACTTTGGCGGTGAAAGGGATTAAGGTCATTGGTCAGCAGACCCTCCTTTGATGCCTTTCAGTCACATGGGTGTTTAGTAGTTTTTAGATCATTTGTCGGTCTTGTGACATTTAGCAGGTTTTCTTTACTTGAAAACATTATGACGGTAGTGAAGTAATATTGAAGACCTCCCGAAACTTCATGGAAACCACGTAGTATCTGTTTTTCTTCGCCGGAGATCTTAGAATGTTCTTCTGTCTTTCTATCAAGCCCCATTGTTTCAATGAATCTAGTTGAAACGCCCCTCTCTCTCTCTGTCTTGTCTCTCTCTGTCTCTCTCGAGTCTCTCTCTCTCTGGTCTGAATCTCTCTCTATGGGACTCTCTCTCTCATCTCTCTCTCTCGCTCCCTCCACTCGCACACACAAACATACCTTCTCTCTCTCTCTCTCTCTAGTCTCCAACTCTTCTCTCTCTCTCTAGCTATCTCTCTCTCTAGTGTGTGTATCTCTCTCTCTGTCTCTCTCTGTGTCTCTCTCTATGTCTCTCTCTGTCTCTATCCCTGTCTCTCCTCTCTCTCTCTCTCCTCTCTCTCTACTCTCCTCTCTCCACTCACAAACAACACATCATCTTCTTACCCCCCCCCCTCTCTCTCCCCTCTCTCATCCAACAGGTGACGTGAACAGCATGCCCTAAAGTTGATGCCATTAAGACGGCTGATTAATTGAGAGCTCATCAGAAAGATAGGTGTCTATCAAAAACGCTGATCTCTCTCTCTAGACTCTCTCATCTCGCTCTCTCTCTTCTCTTCTCTCTCTCTCTCTCTCTCATCTCTCCGGAATTGGTGAGGTGTGGAGTCTGGGGGGTGTCACTGTATGTCGTTATGGACACACAGCGCTGGCGACACATAAAGATGTCGGGCGGGCGTGTATGTGTGCGCGTGTTCGTGCGCGTGTGTGTACACGTGTGCGTGAGCGCACGCGCGTGTATGCGTGTATGGTTATTTCTCTGATGAATTTCCCATCCCCACAGGGCCACTATATTATATTATAATCAACCTGCACAATATAACGTCAAAGCGTTTATATTCAAGGCTTTTAATTAAGAAAAAGACAAAAACAGTTATAAGCTGTTCTTTTTGATACATAGACAGGGCTCCCGGGGACCCCCATTTGGGGGTTTATGAAGCACTAAAAATCTAAAGGACCCTCTAAAAGAATGTGCAGGGAGGGTCCCAGGGATGCACTAGAAAAAATTTTTTTTATCATTCGCAATGCCACTTGGACCCTCTATCCCGCCTATAGGACCATCTATACTGTAAGTGAAGGAGTCCATGGGACCCCTTGTTTTGCGTTGACGATTGGGAGCCCTGATAATAAATTCGAAACCGACTGAGAAGTCGGAGGAGGCGCAAAAATAAGATCCTGAAGTCGCCATGGTTCAACTGTCAATACGTACAACTTAAAAGTTCACAGAAAGATAGATCACCACTAAAACCAAAAAACCTAAATGCCAGCAAAGAGCGATTACTTCGCAAGCCTACAAACCTTGCAAACCAGAATGAAGCTCTGCACTTCTCACTTTTTTATACCTGCGAAGGTGAAAAGGGGGAAGTGCTAAATATGGCAACAGAGGCAGTGAGTGAGTTCACAATCATCCCCACCAGCTGTAGTGTCTGAGTACGTTAAAAGGTGCGGAGTAAAAAACCAAAACCTACAGACCGGCTTCAAGTCAACGCTTGCGAGACTT
The DNA here is from genome assembly GCA_017654935.2 of Phymorhynchus buccinoides. Taxonomy (NCBI): domain Eukaryota; kingdom Metazoa; phylum Mollusca; class Gastropoda; order Neogastropoda; family Raphitomidae; genus Phymorhynchus; species Phymorhynchus buccinoides. Next base: position 25,489,466 of record CM065704.1, read on the forward strand.
GAAAAACCCCGAACTCTGTATATTCAGGCTTTTGGGTTAAACTGACCTGAGGCTATTGTCCAGAGTCGTAGGCTGTACCGTAAAAGAATCTCAAATCCCAATCTGAACCAGGTTCTGTAACCACGAGCGCGTCTTGGACAGCTAACACGGGGAATAGCGTGTGAATTAGACTAAACTGCCAACACGATTGGTAGGGCTGTTCATTCTAATCTCTAACATGTTAATACCCGTGTTAACTGTTTAAGACGCAGTCGCAGTGGAATAATTTACCGCACCTGAATGCAAATGGAGTTTGACCAGCTTTAATGTCGCCCTGTTCGGGTGTCCGGTCACTACTACGGGTCACAAACACTACACTCAAAAGACACACACACGACACACATGCACACACACACACGTGCGCGCACACGCACACACACACGCACACACACACACACACACACACACACACAAACACACACACACACACACCCCACACACACACCACACACACACACAAACACACTGATACGCACAAACACGCACACACTCACAGAGAGAGTCGAGGAGCGAGAGAGAGTCGAGAGAGGTGAGGAGAGAGAGAGAAAGAGAGAGAGAACACTGAGAGAGAGAGAGAGAGGATGAGACGATGAGTGAGAGAGAGATAGAGAGAGAGTAAAAGAGAGAGAGAAAAGAGACGACGGAGTACGCAAGTGCACAGGATGACGCACACACAGATACACACACACACCACCAAACACACACACACACACACACACACACACACACACACCACACACACACACACACACACACACACGCATCACAGGACACACCTTGGTTTCCTTCTAGTGAGATGGAACACCTGCTCTCCAGCCACTCACTACCATCTACCTACCTACTCTCTACCTATCTATCTATCTAGTCTATCTACCTATCAATCTATCTATCCCTGCTACGTCTCCTTAGTCCTCACTCTTAGGCTGGAGGGACCAATCCAACACGTCCAACTGTGACGATCGACATCTGCTATGCATGATTCTGTTGAAATTCTACTGTCTAGGGAGAATCTGATCAAACTCCTACTAGTTTCTTCTTTAGACCTCAATGCACGAATCGGATTAACCTCTTAACTGAGATAATAAAGATGTTTTTTTACTTTGACATTGAATTGACTTGACACACAATCTCACACACACACACGTTCACATTCACACAGAACCGCCCTTTTCCCTACCATAAAGTGGCCCCATGATCCACAATCGCACGCACGCACGCACGAAACGCACGCACGCACACACACACATACACACACATACACACACAACACACACACACACACACACAACACACACACACACACAAGACACACCTTTTCCCTTACCAGATCTGCACACCACCCCCAACACAAACACACACATAGCTGACATACACACACCACACGCACTCAATGTCACACACACACACACACACACACACACACACACACCACACACACACACACACACACACACACACAAACACACACCACACACACACACACAACACACCTTTTCCCTTACCATATCTTCACCCACCCCCAACACACACACACACGCGCGCACGCAATTACACACCACATAGTGACATACACCACACACACGCACTCACGCACTCACTCACAACACACACACACACACACACACACACACACAAACACCACACACACACACACACACACACACACACACACACACGCAACACACGCACACACGCACACACTCACACACACCTCATTATCCTGTACACCCCCCACCCCACCCCACACCCACCCCCCCTCAACAGAATCTGTCACAGGCGTTTAGTTCTAGTCGGTTGCTTTCAAGATTCTACTGTTCACACACTACCCTCATAAAGTAATACTAATAGCATAGTAGTGAGTGAAGTCAACGACACTTAATGAGCTGTTTAGATGGAGATAGCCCTCAGCCCTGGACACCGTTTGAAGAGTTTGTCAAGGACGCAAATACAGGCTCACTCTCTCATTCCCTGTTTCATTTTCTCTCGCGCGCAAGCGCAACAAAAGGATCTTTCTTCTGTTTGATCAGGGGAATGAATTAATGAATGAATGAATGAATTAATTAATTAATTTTATTTATAGAGGGTAATAAAATAAGCAATAACATGCTTTTGTTTTTACATCCAGCCCTCTGGAGAAAACCCCCCATATAAAAGTAAAAAATGAAAAACGAAAGTGAGCACACGCAAAGAAACGTAAAGCATGCAAACTACAACCCTATAATATAGTAACATACCCAAAACAATATCAAACGTAATACGTGACCCAGCACACGTGACGAAACGGAAAGCACAGCTGTTCCACCCCATACAAAATCAAGCTATTTAGTTAAAAGACTGAATTTAGAAATCTTAGATAAAAACTGCACCAAGCATTTGCTTGTAAAAAATATTTGGGCTGTATGTTCTTCATTGTATTTTTAATATATTTCTTCCATCAGATTTATGGTTAAAAAAACCTTATTTTGTTGAGCAGTATCATACAACATAATTTTTATTTTTTAATTTTTTTTATTTAGTAGAAAATGTTCTTGAATAATACACAAACATAAATAAAATTGCCCATGAGTGAACATCTAGCAATATCCACTGAATACAACTAATTTAGTCACATACTACAACATATTCGTGATTGTTATTTATGAAAAGCAACTTATGGTAAACTAAAGTTGGCTTGAAAACACTTCTGAAAATATAGATGAACTAAATGTTCCTCCCGAAACAGCCGTCAAAGGGACATTAAGTGTCAAACTGACCATTCTGAGAGAATTATACATTTGAAAACTGCAGACAAAAGTCTCTTTCTAATGATACAAGAACCATTCTTGTATCTTTTTCCGTTCCAAAGTTATGAGCATTTAAAGTTAGCAGGGTGAGTGTCGGTCCATTTTTGAGAAAACACAGTCTAGCCCCTAGCCTGTTCAAAAAATGCATTGACCTACTGGTTTAAACGTTTTAAAAACTTATAAGACCACTTAGAAACAATACTAGAGATTGTCCTTTATAAATGATGAAAGATAAGATGTTAGAGAACACGAAAATAACCCATAACTCAAAATTAACCAAAAAAATGAGTTTTTTGACTTTGCAAGCCTGTTGTGAGAACCTAGCCCAGCGACTTAATGTCCCTTTCGTGGTGCTGGGTCGCATATTATCAACAGTACTATACTCATTTTTAACATGCAGAAATTAAGAAGTAGGCACAAACACACGGGAAAGTAAAACCCAGTCCCACTTTACATGCTCATCTTTAGCATGCACAAATTGAGAAGTGCACAAACACGTCACAAAATCAATCCTAATCTTACTTGAAATACTCGTCTTTATAATGAACTTATTTGAAAGAAAACACGTGCACGTAATAAAGTCAAACCTAGCTCTACTTTACCTAATGTGCGTGTGTGGTGTGGCTCTGTGTGTGTGTGTGTGTGTGTGGGTGTGTGTGTGTGTGTGTGTGTATGTGTGTGTGGTGTATGTGTGTGTGTGTGTGCGGTGTATTGTGTTAGTGTGTGTGTGTGCGTGCGCGCTCGTGTGTGTGTATGTGTGTGTGTGCGTCTGTGTGAGTGTGTGTGTGCGTGTGGTGGTGTGCGTGTGCGTGCGCGTGTGTTGTGTGTGTGTGCGTATGCGTGTGCGTGTGTAGTGTGCGTGCGTGCGTGCGTGGTGTGTGTGTGTGTGTGCGTGCCTGCGATGATGCGCGCGTGCTGTTTGTCTGTGATATATATAATGTGTGGTGTGTTGTGTGTGTGTGTGTGTGGTGTGTGGTGTGTCGTGTGTGTGTGTGTGTGTGTGTGTGTGTGTGTGTGTGTTGGGGATCTTGGGGCAGTTATGGTAGGGAAAAGGTGTGTGAATTTGAATGTGTGTGTGTGTGTGTGTGTGTGTGTGATGTGTGTTGTGTGTGTGTGTGTGGTGTGTGTGTGTGTGTGTGTGTGTGGGCCAGTGTTGTGTGTGTGTGTGTGTGTGGGGATCTTGGGGCAGTTATGGTAAGGGAAAAGGTGTGCGAATTTGAATGTTGTGTGTGTGTGTGTGTGTGTGTGTGTGTGTTTGTGTGTGTGGGTGTGTGTGTGGGTGTGTGTGTGTGTGTGTGTGTGTGTTGGGGATGCTTGGGGGCAGTTATGGTAGGGAAAAGGTGTGCGAATTTGAATGTGTGTGTGTGTGGTGTGTGTGTGTGTGTGTGGTGTGTCGTGTGTGTGTGTGTGGTGTGTGTGTGTGTGTGTGTGTCGTGTGTGTTGGGATCTTGGGGCAGTTATGGTAGGGAAAAGGTGTGCGAATTTTGAATGTGTGTGTGTGTGTATGTGTTGTGTGTGTGTGTTTGGTGTGTGTGTGTGTGTGTGTGTGTGTGTGTGTGTGTGTGTGTGTGTGTGTGTGTGTCCCCTTGTGTGTGTGTGTGTGTGTGGTGTGTGTGTGTGTGTGGGTGTTTTCTTGTGTGTGCTGTTGTGTGTGTAGTGTTGGGGATCTTGGGGCAGTTATGGTAGGGAAAAGTCATTGGTGTGGCTATTCCCTGTTCGAATTGCGAAATGTGTGTTGTGTGTGTGTGTGTGTGTGTGTGTGTGTGTGTGTGTGTGTGGTGTTTGTGTGTGTGTGGTGTGTGGTTGGGGATATTGGGGCAGTTATGGTAGGTCAAAGGTGTGCGAATTTGTTGCCTGTGTGTGTGTGTGTGGTGTGTGTGTGTGTGTTGCGTGCGGCCGCCTACGTGCACGGTGCGGTGCGGTGCGTGCGTGTGCGTGTTGCGTGGTTTTGTGCGTGCGTGCGTGCGCATTTGATCGTTCGCGTGATGCGTCTGTGTGTGTGGGTGTGTTTCAAGTCAAGTCGAAGTCAAAGTATAAAAAATTCTTTATTATCTCGATAATAGAAATTACAGTGTGGTCTCATACAAGCACAGTACAAAACAAGGAAATACACATATTCACTCATTAAATAGGGAAATAGAATACGCCAGTAGGGTAGTATCCTATAGGGTCACCCGAAGAGCTCATTTCTAAAGCTGGGGTGTGGAGAAGGGAAAGGGGAAGAGGAGAGGGGGGGAAGAGGAGAGGGGGAAAGAGGAGAGGCAGTAGAGGGGGAAAGTGGAGACAGAGTGTGTGGGTGTGTGTGTGTTGGGGGGGGGGGGGGGGGCGGGGGGGTGTCACTAACACCTCAGTGACAACTACAGAACGACATGTCGTCAAACTGCTAATTGGTTGGCTAGATGTCATAGCGAATCAATCAAACATGGCGATAACGTTGTTTGTGTAAAACTCTTCACCACCTGTTCGACCTGTCTGTAGCCTATATCATTTTTTGTTTTGTTTTTATACAGCAAGCGTTCTTGACGAATGCTAATCATTGAAAGACTCGTCATTTATTATCCAGGTGCCCCTTCAGAATGTATTAATGTGAGATTTAACTAAATATGAATGTAAATAGCTATTGATGTTTTTTTGAATGAACTTTGGGATTATTTTTTTTCTTCTATTTTTAAATAAACACTCCGCCTTGGCATAAGGCTGTGTCAGACCAATTGACATAAGCTAGAACACCAAGGCTACATCAAAATGTTGTTATGTTCTGCATAGTTATGTCTTTAGCCATGCAAGCTCCTAGCATAAAAACATCAGTCCAAAATCCTCCAAAGTCGGAGTGTGGCTACTCACGTGGCGGGGTAATCAAAAACGGTGACATAAGGCTGTGTCAGACCAATTGACACAAGCTAGAACACCAAGGCTACATCAACATGTTATGTTCTGCATAGTTATAAGGGGGATCGTCTTTAGCCATGGCAAGCTCCTAGCATAATAACATCATCGGTTCCAAATCCTCCGAAGTCGGAGTGTGGCTACCCAACGTGGCGGGGTAATCAAAACCGGTCACACGCGTAATGTTCTCATCCCTAGCTGGTGCATCTGTACCATAGTGTTCAAATGCTTTGGCTGTTGGGATGATCCCTGGAGTCTTTAAGCCAGGGTACGACAACAACAACAACAACAACAACAACAACAACAACAACAACAACAACAACAACAACAACAACAACAACAACAAATCAACTTTGGTGGAAGGTGGGAGAGGGGGGGGGTGTAGATTACAGTGTACATTTTTTTCTGGGCTGCTTTTCGCTTCGTTGAATTTTTAAAATCCGTCGGGTGAAAGTCGAAAGGTACTAGGGTAAAACGGGGTAAAAAGCCCATGGGCGGGTAAGAAGCCCATGCCAATTATCTCAGGAAATAAAGCAAATGTCAGTCACATTTTGCCCATGAGACGAGTGTTAATGTTTAGCATTCGTCTCATGGGCAATGGGCAACATGTGACTGACATTTGCTTTATTTCATGAGATAATTGGCATGGGCTTCTTACCCGCCCATGGGCTTTTTACCCCGTCTTCACCTATATCATGAAAGGGATAGAGAAGGCTTTGTAGCACCTTCTGGGGTTTCACCTCAATATATGGTGGGTTTTTTTTCACCCCCCACCCCACCCCCCCACCCCCCATGTTAGTCCTCCCCGCCACTTTGGAAGAAGGGGTTTTTTGCGTTCGTTTGTGTCTGTTTTGTTTTTCCTGTGTTCTTTGTCTGTCCCCCCACAGTACATATCTTGTCAACCACGTACGGCACAAAAGGACTTCAGCTAAATGGAAATAGAATAAGCCAGTAGGGTAGTATAATATCTATAGAGTCACCTGAAGAGCTCATTTTTTTAAATTATTATTATTATTATTATTATCATTATGGTTTCTGAACATGATTATTATTATTCCTGTCATGCGCCGATTGCTTTATCTCTTTGTGTATCCATCATATCAATCAATAATCAAGGGAAATTGATTAAGTCTACGATCATAGGAAGAAGAAGAAGAAGAAGAGGAAGAAGAAAAAGAAGAAGAAGAAAGAAGAAGAGAAGAAGAAGAAGAAGAAGAAGAAGAAGAAGAATAAGAAGAAGAGAAAGAAAGAAGAAGAAGAAGAAGAAGAAGAAGAAAAGAAGAAAGAAGAAAGAAGAAGAAGAAGAAGAAGAAGAAAGAAGAAAGAAGAAAAAAGAAGAAAGAAGAAGAAGGAAGAAAAAGGAAGAAGAAGAAGAAGAAGAAGAAGAAGAAGAAAGAAGAAGAAGAAAGAAAAGAAGAAGACAGAAGAAGAAGAAGAAGAAGAAGAAGAAGAAGAAGAAGAAAGAAGAAAGAAGAAGAAGGAAGAAGAAAGAAGAAAAAGAAGAAGAAGAAGAAGAAGAAGAAGAAGAAGAAGAAGAAGAAGAAAAGAAAAAAAAGAAGAAGAAGAAGAAGAAAATAGAAGAAGAAGAAGGAAGAAGAAAAAGAAGAGGAGGAGGAAGAAGAGGAGAAAGAGAGGAAGAGGAGGAGGAGGAGGAGGAGGAGGAGGATGGTGGAGGAGGAGGAGGAGGAGGAGGAGGAGGAGGAGGAGGAGGAGGAGGAGGAGGAGGAGGGAGAGGACAAAACATAAATACACAACATTTGACTGTCTAAAAAAAAAACAACATAAGTAACATTAATATATTTACGATGAGAATTATTAAACCAGCTTGCACATTCGTTTACCTTTAAAACAAAATTCATTCTCCACTACATATAACTCCAGGGAACGGCTGAGAACAAGTAACTCTGGAGAAACTAGGCCTAAAGGGAAACACAAAGAACAATAACTTTTTGCGGACCGCGTCCCATCCTATCATTATTAATACTAGCGCAACGCCGAGTCCCAGTAACGCCTAGTAACGGTAACGCCAAGTACTGGTAACGCCGAGTACAGCA
>CM065704.1:25517227-25527227 GCA_017654935.2 Phymorhynchus buccinoides
CAGACAGACAGACAGAGAGACAGAGACAAAGACACACAGAGAGAGAGAGAGAGATAGAGAGAAACAGAGAGACGGGGAGAGAGAGAAAGAGAGACAGAGACAGACAGATATGCATACAGACAAACAGAGAGACAGACAGTCAGAGACAGACAATGAGATACAAAAGCAGAAAAACAAAGAAATGGGGAGAATGACAGGGGGAGAGAGAGAGAGAGAGAGAGAGAGAGAGAGAGAGAGAGAGAGAGAGAGAGAGAGAGAGAGAGAGAGAGAGAGAGAGAGAGAGAGAGAGAGAGAGAGAGAGAGAGAGAGAGAGAGAGAGAGAGAGAGAGAGATCTGAGGAGAGAGAGAGAGAGAGAGAGAGAGAGAGAAATAGAGACAGAGAGACAGACAGACAAGCAGGCAGACACAAACAGACGTGGTTAGTATCAAATGAACAGAAACCCACCACTTTGCCAACAATGTCAGGCATACTATATATCATTTTTATGACATTGAAAACGAATCCATTGATTTAAATCTACTTTTTTCCCCCATTCAACAATGTGTGTTCCTCCTCATCGACATTATACACTAGCATCCTACTTCTTTTTTACAAATAAAAGTTTTGTTCTCAGTACCGTTCACGTTCCTCTCGCTTCCTATAGTAATACGTCTGTATCTCTTAAAACATGGTAATACTAATAGTTTACCTTACAGAGTAGGCATGCAAGTCCTATACTTTAATATTAAAACAATTTCTTCCCCCGCCCCCCCCCCCTCCCGTGGGGATACCGGGGGCCTTTTGAATAAATAGTTCCCCCACGCGCCGGCGTGCACACACGCACACACACACACAGAGAGTCACACATATACACACGCGCGCGTGTACACACAAACACACACGCGCGCATACACATACTATATACACAACACACACATGACGAACACACACACAAACACACGCACAGGGAGAGAGAGAGAGAGAGAGAGAGAGAGAGAGAGAGAGAGAGAGAGAGAGAGAGAGAGAGAGAGAGAGAGAGAGAGAGAGAGAGAGAGAGAGAGAGAGAGAGAGAGAGAGAGAGAGAGAGAGAGAGAGAGAGAGAGAGAGAGAGAGAGAGAGAGAGAGAGAGAGAGAGACAGACAGACAGACAGACAGACAGACAGACAGACAGACAGACAGGCAAATTCATGGTCAATGTGACATAATTCACACGTACCTTTGTCACCAACTCTCCAGAAATATCTGACACTGGAGTAAAAATAAAAAGATTTTTTTTAAAAAATCATAACAAAACGAAACAAAAATCAACTCACTCACATTCCGAACTTGAAAGCTAAAAAAAAGAAAGAAAAAAAGTAATATAAAATCACCACCAGTCTATCATAATAAATCCAATCAATCAACACACACTGTAGGTGATACTAATTAATTAAGCCACACGAAGTTCACTACACTCCATAATTATAATAATAATAATTATTATTATTATCTTTTTCTCGCTTGTCGAAGTCCCAGGCTTACACAAATAAACCACGTACAACAGACACTCGCAACTGACTGTGAAACACCTCCCAAACCACCAACAATCTCTCCTCCTCTCTCTTCGTCTTCTCTCCTCGCACTCCAATATTTGTCCGATTATACTCAGCGAAAAGTTCAGTCGATCTGACTATCAATGCACCAAGCCAGTCCTAGTAGGCCCCTACTAGCTAGCCTAGCGTAGCAGCAAGTAGGCTAGGCTACTGCAGACAGAGCCAACGATCGACTTTCGTTTTTGTTCGCCGTTTGGTTTGGCGAGGCTTTCACACGTACGTAAAACCGGCAAATGTTCAAGAAGAGCCCCCTTCCTCTGCCCCTGTCCCTTCGTTTCCGCGACGGTTTCAGGTTAGGGTTAGGAATAGGGTTTGGGATAGGGTTAGGGATAGGTTTAGAGGGTCAGTTTAGTGTCAACTACACACAAGAATAAAAGTTGATGAATAAGCTGACCCTAAACTCTATCCCAAACCCTATTCCTAACCCTAACCTTAACCTGAAACCGTCTAATCCACACACAATACAAAATCCATGGTATGTTATGAGATTAACACTTAACTGACCCTAAACTTATCCCTAACCCTATCCCAAATCCTATTCCTAGCCTTAACCTGAAACCGTCTAATCCACACACAATACAAAATTCATGGTATGTTATGAGATTAACACTTAACTGGCCTAAGCCTATCCATAACCCTATTCCTAACCCTTACCCTAACTGAAACCGTCTCCCCCGTGGGGATACCGGGGGTCTTTTGTATAAATAGTTCCCCCACCTTCTGGAAGTTCTGTGCTTGTAACTTCCTCTAATCTGTCACTCTCTTTGACTCTGCCTTTTCCCTTTGCTTACTGTCATCTACTATCTTTCTGCCTTACCGGTCCATTCTCCTGCCTTTTTCTCCACGAAACGCTTTCAAAAACATTTCCTCCAGCCGAAGTCAGTCGGACATGCTGGGCCGAACTATTTCTTAGATAGGCGCGTAACGACAGCATGACGCATCTACACTCATAATTGACAGGAATTTTATAAGCGCTTCGAAACGTTTCAATAACGATTAATGTTTTAGTGGCAATTTGAAAAAAAATACATAAACAATAATTATTCAATAGCATAGCACATGACTTTGTGTGCCCTGTTGAGATGTACTGATATAAACTTAGCCTCTCTGATTGTTGGTTTATAGTGTACTTAGTATGTGGTATTTTGTAACACCACCCACATTCTTAGTTGTTGTTTTTTGTTGTTGTTGTGGTTTTGTTGTGTTTTGTTGTTGTTTTTTCTTTCCTTTTTCTTGTTTTTTCTTTTTCTTTTTTACTTCTATTGTTTGTTTTGTCTAGTTATAAATTGGTGCATGATGTATTGTTATCTTTGCCTAGTTATTTTTCTTATTCCAATAATATTTTTCTCATAGCTATTCAAGTAATTTCATGATGCAGCCTTTTGTTCGTAACTGAAACGTTTATGAGTGCGCTTATAAGCTGATAGCTTGTTGTGCTCATACAATAATTTGTGTACACTGCAATGTATTATGTTAATCAAATGTTGTTTAAACCATAACTGACAGGAAACTGTCTGAGCGATCGAAGAAGAAGAAGAAGAAGACTGAAACCGAACTGAAATGAATGGAAGGGGAAGAGGAGGGGGCTATTCTGAACATTTGCCGTCAAACCTCTAGCCCTACTACCAGACAGTCCTCTCCCCTACTACCTTGCCTAATAGCGTGAGGTATAGGTAGAGCTGAACGAGGCACGCACGCGCTTCACACGAGAGTCCCAGGTACACCACGAGCGAAGACACGTTCCCTCCCCTTGTTTCTGTTCCACTACTCTTTCTATTGTTGTTGAGGATTGTATTGCGGCCCCTTTGGGTTTTTTATGTAGTAGCAAGTCACGCAGTTCGTTTGCGGTGGGGGTTTTTTTAGTCCCCGAGCCGAAGGTTCAGTTCGGGGAGCTATTGTTTTTGTCTGGTCCGTCCGTCCGGCGGCGTGCCTCCGTCCGTCCGGCTATTCGTCCGTTTTACTCAAAAACTATTCAGTCTATCATCATCAAATTTAGTATACTAGTTTGCCAAGAGGCAAGCTATCCACTGATGTATTTAGTTTTACATTAAGGTCAAGGTCGCGCCAGTTTCGGGGTTCAAACCCCGAAACACATAATCGCTAATATCTCGCGAAGTTTTGCATGTATTTTAATGCAGTTTTTTTCACAACATTTCTTCATGAATGGTCTATAACACAGGTGTCATGAATTTTTCTGTGCGCGCGTGTGCGCATGATCGCGCGCGCTCAAATCACGGGTCCGAACCCCAAGGCTATATATAAAAAAACACGATTCAGTTACGTGCTGTTTTGATGCGTTTTTATGTAGTTACGTGCTGTTTTGATGCGTTTTTATGTATGTGTACAGACGACACATTCCGATTTCGGAGTAGCTCGGCGATGCTAACTTTGCAGCCGCTCGACGTTGCACTTTTTTTTCTTTCTTTTTTTTCTTTTTTTTTTTTGGGGGGGGGCATTATCAATGTTTCCCCGTAAAATCTATTATAGTAATGGTATGTATGGAGGAGCGCGTCGTATATGTGCAGCAGCCTTGGGGGCTTGGTTGGGCCTTTGACACGAGGGTCCCGGGTACCTTGTGCCAAGAGTGGTGAGGTATCTTGGGCAAGGCATCTCCGTTGTTATACGAGTTGTAGCAAAGGCATGCTTTAGTCACTGTGACCCCCTTCACGTTTACGATCCTTATTCTCAAGGTCCTTATTCTTTCAGTTTGATGAAAACAATAATCCTTGGCTGATCCTAACTCTAACCCGTTCCTAAAAATGGCAGAATATTGGGTATTAGGTACTTTATAGTCACAGAGGCGTCTCTGTGAAATTCGGGTTGCTCCCACCTGGAGAGCGCGTCGCAGCCAGAGGCGCGGCACCCTTTTTTTGCAGGCAATTTTGTGTGACTGATGAGGAAGGAAAGGGGGTGGGGTGGGGGTGGGTAGGGTGGGGTAAATTTTGACCAAAATATGACAACTTTTTCGTTGCCACTGGGTTTAACGTGCGCTAAGTGCATGGGCGCACGGGACCTCGGTTTATCGTCTCATCCGAAAGACTCCACGTTCAGATCGTAAGGCCCAGTGCAAAGTGAGAGGTAAAAAAAACCTGTGCCCGGGTTCGAACTCGGGTTTGCTTGACACGAGGCGAACGCGTTACCTCTGTGCCACTGTGCACCATGTTGCCTCTCCGTGAACATTTTCAACTCGTAGGTCTGTATGTCATGTACCCCCCCCCCCCCCCCCCCCCCTGTGAGATACGGGGGGGGGGGGGGGGGGGGGGTCTTTGGTACCAATAGTTCCCCCACCTTCTGTGCTTCGTAACTTCCTCTAATCAGCCACCGACTCTTGCTTCTTCCCTTTGCTTACTGTCTGTCGATCTATACTATCTTTCTGCCTAACCGGTCCACTCTCCTGCCTTTTTTTTGCCCCCAAGAAATTCTTACAAAGCTTTTTTTCTCCAGCCGAAGACGGCCGGACATGCTGGGCCTTTTCTAACTATTTCTCAGTTAGGCGCACAACGGCAGCACGACGCATCTGCGCTCAATAATTGACAGGACAAGACAAGTGTCTGAGAGCGATCGACGAAGGAGTAGTGTGTGTACCATGCGGGTCGCTTGACAGACGGAACGGAAATTCTGCTTAACGTCCTCCGGTCTGGAGCAGACGCATATGGGACATTAGTAGATATAAAGATGGTGGGAACGATCCTGGAGGCAATGCCCGGAGGCAGTGCAACACCAGGAAACACCCGAATTTTTAACACTACAGATGTACTATTATGCGGTACCGCTTGACAGAGATCAGACAATCAGGGATATCAAGGATCAAGTCCTTCGACTTACACACCACCCTGTTTCTAGGGGAAGACGGGGGTTAAAAAAAAAGCCCATGGGCGGGTAAGAAGCCCATGCCAATTATCTCAAGAAATATTAAAGCAAATTTCAGTCACATTTTGCCCATGAGACGAGTGTTAATGTTTAGCATTCGTCCCATGGGCAAATTTGACTAAAATTGTCTTTATTTCATGAGACAATTGGCATGGGCTTCTTACCCGCCCATGGGCTTTTTACCCCCGTCTTCACCTACATTCTTTTATTTACCCTCCCCCTTTCTTCGGTCTAGGGGAAGACGGGGTAAAAAGCGCATGGGCGGGTAAGAAGCCCACCCCAATTATCTCACGAAATAAAGAAAATTTCAGTCAAATTTGCCCATGAGACGAATGCTAGACATTAACGCTCGTCTCATGGGCAAAATGAGACTGAAATTTGCTTCATTTCATGAGATAATTGGGGTGGGCTTCTTACCCGCCCATGCGCTTTTTACCCCGTCTTCCCCTACCGATTCTCTCAAAACGGTGTTCAACATTTTCCTTTAGGGGAGGTTACATGCATAAATGTTCACTCACAAAGGAAACTGGTGTTGAATACTTTCCTTTGAAAGTAACTTGCCAAGATAGTATTTACTGGGACCCTAAAGGCTTTTACACAGCTACTGCCCGACACTTTTTGGTCTTCAAAAGACGTATTGGAAGAAAACCCACCATAGCACATTTCTGATTCACCTGATTCACATCTGCTTGGCGTCTTACAGAGGCAGATCAAACAAGGCCCGTGGATACAAAATTAGGCTACCTCGTGTAAGTTTCTATGCGAGCCCAGGCTTGGTTTAAATAGCATTTTTGTCTTCTGAAAATCACAAATCAAAAATGATCATTAGATAGGGCAACAAGAAAACTTATATAAAGCCATATCTTAAAGAAAAAAGTGCACAGACAATAACAGCTTTGTCTTAATATCTCTTATCCTTCCTCTGTCTCTCTCTCGCTCTCTCTCTCTCTCTCTCTCTCTCTCTCTCTCTCTCTCTCTCTTCTCTCTCTCTCTCTCTCTCTCTCTCTCTCTCTCTCTCTCTCTCATTATCACCATCGTCAGCATCCCCTCTCTCCCTCTCTCTCTCTCTCTCTCTCTCTCTCTCTCTCTCTCTCTCTCTCTCTCTCTCTCTCTCTCTCTCTCTCTCTCTCACTCTCCTCCTCATCATTATCACCATCGTCATTCTCATCATCCTCTCTCTCTCTCTCTCTCTCTCTCTCCTCTCTCTCTCTCTCTCTCTCTCTCTCTCTCTCTCTCTCTCTCTCTCTCTCTCTCTCTCTCTCTCTCTCTCTCCCCTCTCCTCCTCCTCTCTCTCTCTCTCTCTCTCTCTCTCTCTCTCTCTCTCTCTCTCTCTCTCCTCATCATTATCACCATCGTCATCCTCATCATCCTCTCTCTCTCTCTCTCTCTCTCTCTCATTCTCCTCCTCATCATTATCACCATCGTCATCATCATCCATCGTCATCATCATCATCATCTCTCTCTCTCTCTCTCTCTCTCTCTCTCTCTCTCTCTCTCTCTCTCTCTCTCTCTCTCTCTCTGTCTACTCCTCTCTCTCTCTCTCTCTCTCTCTCTCTCTCTCTCTCTCTCTCTCTCTCTTTCTCTACTCCTCTCTCTCTCTCTCTCTCTCTCTCTCTCTCTCTCTCTCTCTCTCTCTACTCCTCCTCTCTCTCTCTCTCTCTCTCTCTCTCTCTCTCTCTCTCTCTCTCTCTCTCTCTCTCTCTCTCCTCATCATTATCACCATCGTCATCCTCATCATCCTCTCTCTCTCTCTCTCACTCATTCTCCTCATCATCATTATCACCATCGTCGTCATCATCATCATCATCTCTCTCTCTCTCTCTCTCTCTCTCTCTCTCTCTCTCTCTCACTCTCTCTCTCTCTCTCTCTCTCTCTCTCTCTCTCTCTCTCTCTCTCTCTCTCTCTCTCTCTCTCTCTCTCTCTCTCTCTCTCTCTCTCTCTCTCTCTCTCTCTCTCTCTCTCTCTCTCTCTCTCTCTCTCTCTCTCTCTCTCTCTCTCTCTCTCTCTCCTCTCTCTCTCTCTCTCTCTCTCTCTCTCTCTCTCTCTCTCTCTCTCTCTCTCTCTCTCTCTCTCTCTCTCTCTCTCTCTCTCTCTCTCTCTCTCTCTCTCTCTCTCTCTCTCTCTCTCTCTCTCTCTCTCTCCCCCCCTCCCTCCAATAACGAACACAGATTTTGCGGGAAATTTGGCTAATGGAATGGGTCGCATCACATTGACCTTTTGTCGAGATGATGATTGTAGACTATAATAGCGAACCGGCCGAAATAAAAGAGAAATGTAGTGAACGCATAAACGTATTCCGCCAGTAAATAATCATAGGTTCACACAGGAGAAGAAGAAACAATAACAGAGTACGTCAACATGAGTACAGCGCCAGAAAAAGAAGACAATCAAACGTGATGATAACATCAACAAAATTGTAATTTTGTGTGGGCTGGTGGTTCTTCTTCTTCTTCTCGTCAATCGGCCACCTTCATCAGGTTGAAGATGTTGCCGATATTAACCAGGGACGGTATTCACGTTGAGATAGCATGAGACTTAGCATGATGCTAACTTAGAAGCTCTTCCAATGTCCTATAGGATTTAATAGGACTTTTGGAAGAGCGTCTTTTGGAAGAGCTTCTAAGTTAGCATCATGCTAAGTCTCATGCTATCTCGACATGAATACCGTCCCAGGTTATAGACACACTGACCCACCACGATTAAGTCCCTTGGTTTTTTTCTGGGTAGCTGTGACCCATATACAAAATAGTAACCCTTTAGCCGCCAGCCAGTTTTCAGCCAAGATATACCATTAACCCTTTCACCGCCAAAGTCGCATTTCAGCACCACATTGATTTAATACCTATGTTACTAAAAAGGCATGAAATTGGGGTCTATTATCCAAAGACCCTATTGCCTCAGTTTTGGGAAGTAAGGATAGACCTCATTTTATAATATACACAAAGAAAAAAGTTAAGCACCCCTTAGCTATTACAAGGCTACCATTATTCCGTTATAAGCAGGGTTGAAGCAGTCATCCAGGCACAGGGAGGAAACACACGCTACTGAACTTTGATTTGCCAAATGAGTTTTGGACACTCCTCGTGACGTTTTCCCACAATAATTAACTTTTGATATAGCCATATGAAATTGTTACATTGATACTTAAACATGGTATTTTTTAAATTGAAAATGACAGCCCTTTTTGTTTCAGAATATTAGAATGCATTTGTAAAACCATACATTAAATTATGCGTTTTCTTATAGTCAGATAGTCAAACTTTCATTTACCAATCAATGGTGTTTCATTCTTTATTGATTATTTGCAATAAATCTGGATTTCATCTCATCTACAGCAAAACAGTGGTGGGGTGCTTAACTTTCTTCTTTGTGTATATGTCACAGAAGAATCCCCAATACTGCAGATGGATTTTGTTCTCTACCCAAGTAAATTTAATGGACATTTTTGGCTGAAATATGGCTGGCGGTGAAAGGGTTAAACTTAACTGGATAGAGAAAAACATTATCTGCAATAATATTGTTAATTCCTCTGTGACATGTATAATATTAGCCCTATCCTTACCTCCCAAAATTAAAAAAATAGGGTCTTCAGATAACAGGCCCTGACTTGATGCCTTTTAGTGACATGGGTGTAAAAACCATTGTGGTGCATAAATGCAACATGGGCGGTGAAAGGGTTAATTCCCCCAACTTGAAATTGAGGCTGCTCTTTAAAATGATGTTTCGCTTTCAATTTGGGGAGGGTGTGACGTAAGTGTCCCGCGCGACCCCTCTTTTCTTATCTACCCCCCCCCCCCACCCCCCCCCCCCCCCCCCCCCCCCCCCCCCCTTTTCATTTATCTGTCCGGCCGCCACTTTAATTGCCACCCACCATCTAAAGAACGCCGATTAAGGCATTTGTCTCTTTGAAGCCGATTTACCTCCCCTGTCAGCATGTACCACCTACCGAGGTTATCTCCCTTTATCTCCATTCCCCATCACGAGATAGTGATAGCAACATTCGGCTCCCTTTGAAGACAACTCGTCCTTTCTAATCACGAGAATGATAAGAATGTCGGCGCGTGATTGTTCGGTACTAGTATGCATAAAATTATAGCATCATCTTGTGACGTGTCGACTGCTATAAACCAATGACAGGCTTTCATTGTTTGAAAGTGAAGGCTATAATTGGAGAAGTGAGAAAAAGTTTTCACTTCCGAGAGGACGTAAAACAAACAAAAACAAACAAAAACAAAAAAGTTTTCACACAAGACGCTGAAACGTAGCTAGAGCAACACTCACAACCAGTCATAATAAGCCCACTAGTAAGTATTATTGATGGCTGGTGATTGAGATCTGGTTTGTTTGACCCTAGTTTTGATCTAGATCCTATGTTCAATGATGAATAAGGAGTAGATAGAGATGTTATTGAAGAGAAGGGGTAAACATTCTGTTCTATTTATGTGCACTGATTATTTGTGTGTGTGTGTGTTTTTGACTTTAACACTTTTGGTACCAGAACCGGAGTTTATGCCTACTAACCCTTTTGTCTATTTTTAGTAGGAAACCTATGGGTCGC
>CM065704.1:25534727-25539727 GCA_017654935.2 Phymorhynchus buccinoides
TCTGTCAGTTTGTACAAAGTTTTCGATTGCGCGCGCACTAAATCTTAGTGCTGCAGACAGAGGGATTGGTTGGCCTTTGGGGATCTTCCCGAACGCAGTCTGTCCTCGAATCCCTTTGGCCGAGAGAGTGGGGATGCATCCCTCTCAGGGGCAAGGCATCTCAACAACACACACAATATCTAGCCCAGCCAACCGGAATAGCAGCTGCCCCTTATTAATTTTGGTATGGACCTGGGGGCTGGAAGAAGCCTAAAGGTAGAAGCGTGAAGAGTATGGGGGGTGGGGAGGTGGTGTTGGGATACGGGTGTGGAGCTGTATTGTATTTGTACAGTATCGTTTCGTCGAAACGAAGTTTTCATAAATGTTTTTAAAGACCCACCACGTCACGTGTCAAAATCACGGTTTTCACATGTTTTCCCTCTTATAGCTGGTAAGAAATGTTAAGAAATCTTCCTAGCATAAGAGGGAATGTGGCACGTGACGTGGGGGGTCTTTAAAGGTATTCTGTCACGACAAGAGAAAAACCAAACAACATTCCCACTTTCTTCCCCCCTTCCTCTCACCTCTCCCTCCCAGGGGTGGATCAGTCATCCAAAGGGGGGGGGGGGGGGGGGGGGACGGTTCCAAGTCCAAGGGCTGGGCTGGGAGATCTGGGGAGGCTCGCCTCCCAGAAGCTGACGATACTTTGAATGCAAAAGATGCAAAAGAGGTCTCCACTAGAAGAAAAGGGGCGAAACTCTGGATTGAAATTAGATGAGGCAAAGATATTCTAAAAGGGTAAGATGGATTACTTAAAAGCTCGGCGAACCGGGCTGATAGAGTTATCGTTAGTGGGGACGTGTACACTATTCACAGTGGAGGCTATCCAAAAACTCGGACTGGAACTTGAACGGAGAATTCAACTGGCCTATCGATGTGTAAAATGTGTCACGTTTCAAAGGGACATAACCACAGTTTCTGTCCTCACTACTCATATAGGGAAAAGAGACCGGATGTTTATCTTCCCCTGTACAGTTTTTGGATGAGGTCATCGATTATCTCCTCTTTTTATTTGATTCTCCTTTTTATTTTATTTTTTTATTTTTTAGGGGGAAATGGTGCACTTTAATATAAAAGATGCAAAAAATGGAAGAAAAGGGGAAAACTGGATTGGAATTAGATGAGGGGTATGGATTACCCCCTCTTTTTCTTTGTTTCTATTTTTCATTTGTTTTTCATTTTTAGGGGAAGAGGGAGTACCCTGAACCCCTGTAACACCCCCAGATCCGCCTCTGCATCCCTCTTCCTTCCTCTAAGTATGCCAGCATCTCTCCACTACTCATATACTTGTGGCGGTGCCATAGCCGATGAGGTTTAACCGAGGCGTGTTTACCGCTACACCTATCTGTATTAATACCCAAAAAATCGGGACTTTACTGGTTTCGTACTGCCTCCGGGCATTGCCTCCAGCATCGTTGCCACCATATTTGTATTTACAAATGTCCCATTTGTGTCTGATTCAGACCAAGAGGACGTAAAACACCATTTACGCATCTCTCCACTACGATAAAAACAAAATTCCCTTCCAAATCCTGCCACTTCCATTTTGTCCCCGGAAATGACCCGAAACGTGTCGGTAGCTCTGGACAATGATCCCTAAGAACAGTTCCGGAGGATCCCACCTCAAGAGAAGGATCACTCGCTTCATTACCCCCGCCACCTGCTTCAAATCTCTACTCGGTTCCTCTAACGCGTTGTTTCAAAACTATCTGGTCAACCATCTATCAATCGACATTGTCCGTCACTTATCTGGACAACAACAAAGTAAGTCACCACTCAGAACGTCTAAAAACAAAGTCGCCGCTTAAAAAGACCCACTGACCCACCACGATTACGTCCCTTGGTTGTTTTTCTAGGTAGCTGTGACCCACATACAAATGACACAAATTGAGGATGCTCTTTAAAATGAGGTTTCGTTTTTAATGTGGGGGCATTTGTATGGGAGTCAAACCTGGTCAAAGCAAGATTTCTTACCAGCTATTAGAGGGAAAAGACGTGAAAAAACCCGTGATTTTGACACACACATGATCTGGTGGGTCTTTAATTAACATCTCCCTAACGTGTTTTGGTTGGCACCTTCGGTAGAATAATATAAACAATTTTGCTGTAAGGAAAAACAACTTGTTGTTCGTTTTGTTTGGCCTTGTGTTCACAGCTCATCTAATGGTCATCAGAAGCAAGGTCCGTGGTTTTCATAGTTCTGGATTGAAAGAGCTGCTGGTTTTATATCTGCTTTGTTGGGATTGCAGATGTTTGTCACTTACCGAATCACAAACTAGCAGATTCATCAAAGAATGAAATAGTGAGGCCAAGAGAGGAGAAAACGAAATTGAACAAAGGGTGAATACTCTCTTTCTAATGAACTCCCCTCCACCAAAGTTGATTACGATACCAATCACCTAGCAGTGCGTGGGTCAGAACCAAAGTGAAACAAACAAAGCATCATTCTCAAAAAAATAATGTGCCAAGTTCGCCTTTATGACCCTCCACCCACACAGTACACATCAACAATGGTGGAGAGGACAACATACACACAAATCAACATCTATCCAAGAGTGGCATAGCCTTCTAACCTTGAATATGTTAGGGGAAGACGGGGTAAAAAGCGCATGGGCCGGTAAGAAGCCCACCCCAATTATCTCATGAAATGAAGCAAATTTCAGTCTCATTTTGCCCATGAGACGAGCGTTAATGTCTACCATTCGTCTCATGGGCAAATTTGACTGAAATTTTCTTTATTTCATGAGATAATTGGGGTGGGCTTCTTACCCGCCCATGCGCTTTTTACCCCGTCTTCCCCTATACATAAACAACACACAATACAGAACAAACTAGAAGCCTCGAAAGGAAGATTCACCCTTTGTTCAATTTCGTTAGTAGATTCGTCGTTTAATGTATCGCAAAAAGTTTAGTAACTACATAAATAAATGAATTTCTGATAAGTTTGTTTTTGTCAATAATAACATTTGAAAGTTACCACAGGAGCAATAGAACAATGCGTAGCGGGTTCAGATTATCAATGGCAGTTACATAGTTGTAAAACATGACTCAATAGGACAATGCGTAGCGGGTTCAGATTATCAAAGGCAGTTACATAGTTGTAAAACATGACTCAATAGGACAATGCGTAGCGGGTTCAGATTATCACAGGCAGTTACATAGTTGTAAAACATGACTCAATAGGACAATGCGTAGCGGGTTCAGATTATCAAAGGCAGTTACATAGTTGTAAAACATGACTCAATAGGACAATGCGTAGCGGGTTCAGATTATCAAAGGCAGTTACATAGTTGTAAAACATGACTCAATAGAACAATGCGTAGCGGGTTCAGATTATCAAAGGCAGTTACATAGTTGTAAAACATGACTCAATAGAACAATGCGTAGCGGGTTCAGATTATCAATGGCAGTTACATAGTTGTAAAACATGACTCAATAGAACAATGCGTAGCGGGTTCAGATTATCAATGGCAGTTACATAGTTGTGAAACATGACTCAATAGGACAATGCGTAGTGGGTTCAGATTATCAATGGCAGTTACATAGTTGTGAAACATGACTCAATAGGACAATGCGTAGTGGGTTCAGATTATCAATGGCAGTTACATAGTTGTAAAACATGACTCAATAGGACAATGCGTAGCGGGTTCAGATTATCACAGGCAGTTACATAGTTGTAAAACATGACTCAATAGGACAATGCGTAGTGGGTTCAGATTATCAAAGGCAGTTACATAGTTGTAAAACATGACTCAATAGGACAATGCGTAGCGGGTTCAGATTATCACAGGCAGTTACATAGTTGTAAAACATGACTCAATAGGACAATGCGTAACACAGAGAGAGAGAGAGAGAGAGAGAGAGAGAGAGAGAGAGAGAGAGAGAGAGAGAGAGAGAGAGAGAGACAGACACAGAGAGAGAGAGTGTGTGTGAGAGAGAGGAGGGAGAGAGAGAGTGTACGAGACACAGAGAGAGAGAGAGAGAGAGAGAGAGAGAGAGAGAGAGAGAGAGAGAGAGAGAGAGAGAGAGAGAGAGAGAGACAGACAGACAGACAGAGAGAGATACACTGAGAGAGATAGGGAGAGAGAGAGGAGAGAGACAGAAAGAGAGAGAGAGAGAGAGAGAGAGAGAGAGAGAGAGAGAGAGAGAGAGAGAGAGAGAGAGAGAGAGAGAGAGAGAGAGAGAGAGAGAGACAGAGACACAGAGAGAGAGAGACACAGAGAGAGAGAGAGAGAGAGAGAGAGAGAGAGAGGAGAGAAGAGAGAGAAGGAGAGAGAGAAGGAGGGAGAGAGAGAGAAACAGAGAGACACAGAGAGAGAAAAGGAGGAGGGAGAGAGAGAGAGAGAGAGAGAGAGAGAGAGAGAGAAGGAGGGAGAGACAGAGAGAGAGAGAGAGAGAGAGAGAGAGAGAGAGAGAGAGAGAGAGAGAGAGAGAGAGAGAGAGAGAGAGAGAGAGAGAGAGAGAGAGAGAGAGAGAGAGAGAGAGAGAGAGAGAGAGAGAGAGAGAGAGAGACGAAATACGAATGTTTTATTGAGGGTAAAAAGGATAAGCTACAATAGCTTCTTTGCACCTGGCCCTCTCACTCACACACTCACACCATGCATCAGGCAATGAAACATTGACATAAAAACAATCAAGTCAAGAAAATGAAAAAACAATTGGCACATGAAATAATTGACAGAGAATCAAATTGGAACATTAAACAGATATACAGAGATACATAAATGTTTTACAACTCTTTGCATAAGTTGATATTTGCAGTAAAACTCATTAACATAGAGAGAGAGAGAGAGAGAGAGAGAGAGAGAGAGAGAGAGAGAGAGAGAGAGAGAGAGAGAGAGAGAGAGAGAGAGAGAGAGAGAGAGAGAGAGAGAGAGAGAGAGAGAGAGAGAGAGAGAAGGAGGGAGAGAGACAGAGAGAGACAGAGAGAGAGAGAGAGAGAGAGATAAGGAGGGAGAGAG
>CM065704.1:25544727-25547227 GCA_017654935.2 Phymorhynchus buccinoides
GAGAAGAGAAAAGTATGTAGGGTAAATAACAAGAATAAAGCTATCAAAATAATGAAAAAGAAACCCAAAAACCGGAGGTAGGAAGGGGGTGGGGCGGAAGGAGGATCATGTAAGCTTATGTGTTAGGCTTTTTGTGTAGGGGAAGACGGGGTAAAAAGCGCATGGGCGGGTAAGAAGCCCACCCCAATTATCTCATGAAATGAAGCAAATTTCAGTCTCATTTTGCCCATGAGACGAGCGTTAATGTCTAGCATTCGTCTCATGGGCAAATTTGACTGACATTTTCTTTATTTCATGAGATCATTGGGGTGGGCTTCTTACCCGCCCATGCGCTTTTTACCCCGTCTTCCCCTACAAAAGTTCAAGCTTATCTTTTTATTCTTTCTCTCACACAACTATTCTATATTCTATTTGTGTGACCCAGCAAGCATCACGAAAGGGACATTAAGTATCAAACTGACCATCCTGAGAAAACTATACATTTGGAAACGTCAGGCAATTCTCTTTCCAATGATGCAAAAACCATTCTCGTATCTTTTTCCGTTCCAGAGTTATGAGCATTTAAAGTCAGTAGGGTGAGCGTCGGCCATTTTTACGAAAACACTGTCCAAAGTCTAGCCTAGCTGAAGAAACTGCATTGACCTACTCGTTTTAAAACACCTATAAGGCCATTTAGAGACCATATTAAAGATCACCCTTGATAAATATGAAAGTTAAGATGTTAGAGAACACAAAAATACCCATATCTCAACACTGACCCAAAAATGAGATTTTTGACTTTGCAAGCGCGAGCCTGTTGTGATAAACTAACCCAGCGACTTAATGTCCCTTTCGTGGTGCTGGGTCACATTTGTTTAACGTCATCGATCGAGTCTTTACATACACTGACGTTTTCTTTCGTGATTTGAACTGGCCAGGTGCCATAGACAGTACAAATGGTTTGCAAAGGGAAAACAAAAAATTCCAGCTCATCAACGAAGCTCGTTGTTTTGTGCTTTCTTCTATTCTATAAATAGAGATAATTTACAATGAAAATTAGCCACCGTCATCTCTGTTATGCAGTACATGGAGCCTAGGAAACCTCATACGTATATATTTGTTCTCTCTCTCTGAGTGACAGGCTTAAAAACCCACCAAATCACGTGTCGAAACCAAGGGTTTCACGTGCTTTCCGCTCTTACAGCTGGTAAGAAATCTTGTTTCGACCAGGTTTGATTCCCACACAAATGCCCCCAAATTCAAAACGAAACATCCTTTTAAAGAGCAGACTCGGTTAGAAGTTTGGGGAATTGGTATGTGGGTCACAGCTACCCAGAGAAAACAACAACAGGGGACTTAATCGTGGTGGGTCAGTGGGTCTTTAAGACCCACCACACCACACCACACCACACCACACCACACCCACCAATAAAAGGTTCTCCTCAGACAGGAACTACACCACCAGGGCTATCAATGTCCACCCCCCGGCCTGACCCAATCAATTATTCATCCTTAGTTCATCCTCACTTCTCCCTGCTGCCGTAGTAGCCCCCCAGACCCCCGGGATCAGCAGAATGATGAGACGAGTCAGTTCTGTCACCGAGAGAGAAAACAACACCAAATCCTCCTTTAATTCGTTCTCACGTTCACTCTATAAAATAAATATCCCATGTGTTATATTCTGTCCCATACTCCCCCTTTACTTCTCTTTGTTTTTTCATATCTTTTTTTTTTAGTCCCCGAGCCGAAGGTTCGGGGAGCTATTGTTTTTGTCTGGTCCGTCCGTCCGTCCGGTGTCCGTCCGACATGAATTTTTCTGTGCGCGCGTGTGCGCATGATCGCGCGCACTCAAATCACGGGTCCGAACCCCAAGGCTATATATCAAAAACTATTCAGTTACGTGCTGTTTTGATGCGTTTTTATGTATGTGTACCGCCGACACATTCCGATTTCGGAGTAGCTCGGCGATGCAGCGAGGGGACTTTGCAGCCGCTCGGCGTTGCACTTGTTTCTTCTTTTTTTGGGGGGGGGATTGAGGTTGTGAAAATATACAAAAGTAGATAACTCTCCTGAAATTAGCTTCCCCTACACCAAAATTGCTTACGACACCCTCCGCTTAGCTCTGTATGAACAAGAGTCAAGGGGAATAGAAGCAAACCAAATATCATCCTTAAAATAATAAAAACAAGTGCAACGCCGAGCGGCTGCAAAGTCCCCTCGCAGCATCGCCGAGGTAATCCGAAATCGGAATGTGTCGGCTGTACACATACATAAAAACGCATCAAAACAGCACGTAACTACATAAAAACGCATAAAAACAGCACGTAACTGAATAGTTTTTTTATATATAGCCTTGGGGTTCGGACCCGTGATTTGAGCGCGCGCGATCATGCGCACACGCGCGCACAGAAACATTCATGACAACTGTTATAGACCATTCATCAAGAAATGTTGTGGAGAAAAAACTGCATTAAAATACATGCAAAACTTCGCGAGATATTATTATTAGCGATTATGTGTT
>CM065704.1:25554727-25559727 GCA_017654935.2 Phymorhynchus buccinoides
AGAGAGAGAGAGAGAGAGAGAGAGAGAGAGAGAGAGAGAGAGAGAGAGAGAGAGAGAGAGAGAGAGAGAGAGAGAGAGAGAGAGAGAGAGAGAGAGAGTTTCGCGTTGCTAAGAGAGAGAGAGAGAGAGAGAGAGAGAGAGAGAGAGAGAGAGAGAGAGAGAGAGAGAGAGAGCATGAGTTTCACGTTGCTAAGATAGTGAGAGAAAATGAGTTTCGCGTTGCTAAGAGAGAGAGAGAGAGAGAGAGAGAGAGAGAGAGAGAGAGAGAGAGAGAGAGAGAGAGAGAGAGAGAGAGAGGGGAGAGAGAGAGAGGGAGAGAGAGAGAGGGGAGAGAGAGAGAATCCAGAGAGAAAGAGAACATGAGTTTTGCTTTGCCAAGAAACGTCCTCTAAACGAAACGTCCCCTTTTGGTGTCAAAGGCTAAGGAAACAAACTCCACCTAAACAACCATTAAGCGATGGGATAGATGGGGGGGGGGGGGGGGGCAGGGGGGGAGATGATTAGAAGGGGGTGATGAGGCGGGTAGTGGGGGGTGGGGGCGCGGGAGGGCAGAGCTAATTAAATCGCACCTGGTCAGTCTCAAACCACAGAACAATGTTGTTGACCACTGCACTGACCAGTCTGGGGCATGTCAGTAGTGGCCGGTGGTCAAGTGCATCATCAGTATTGTTAGTAGCAAAGAACTAAATCTGGAAGATAGTTATGGCACGTGGTTTTCACGCGAAGATGTCCAGTTGTTGGTTTAACCCTTTCACCGCCAACCATATTTCAAACAAAACTTTCCATGAAATTTACCTGGATAGAGAACAAAATCCATCTGCAGTATTGGGGATTCTTCTGCGACATACATAAAATAAGGTATAGCCTTACTTCCCAAACCCATATGACTTCTGTCGAGAGGACGTAAAGCATACAATTACTTCCCAAAACTAAGACAATAGGGTCTTGGGATAATAGACCCCAATTTGATGCCGTTTAGTGACATAGCTGTTAAATCACTGTGGTGCTAAAATGCAACTTTGGCGGTGAAAGGGTTAAAGGACTTTATTAGATACACAGCACGTGAACATAATAATATATATATATATATATATATATATCAAACTCATCAGCAACAACAAGCTAGAAGCTTATATTGTGTTCTCTTTACAGTTGAAAATGTTGCTTGACGACTGTTAACACATACATACATGTATATACATGTCCAGTTGTTGATATCGGTGCGCCCCGGTTCGCATATTGCCGTTTCGCATACTGCCGCTTCGCATAAAGCCGATTCACATACTGCCGCTTCGCATACAAAGCTTTGTGGACATGGCATTTCGCATAAAACTCAGAAAGTTAGGGATAGGGTTAGGGATAGGGTTAGGGATAGGTTAGGGATAGGGTTAGAGATAGTAAGAAAGTAACAGAAAGTCACGTAGAGTACATTTATTTTTATTTTTTTATTTTTTTTTGGTTACAATTTATTTATTTATTTTTAATTTAGAACCTGCAAGAGTGCATGATATGCGAAATGACAAACCCGTTTATGCGAACTGCCAGTTTTTTGAGGAAGAGACACTCGACTGGCTCCCGCGGCTCTGATCAAAGGATTATGCGAAACGCATTATGCGAACCGGTGGGCAGCCGTTGATATTATTGTTATTGAGTAGCCCACTTGATTGATTATTTTGGGGGGGCGAGGGGGTTGTTTTGTTGGTTTGAGGGGCCCCTCAACACTAGATTGCAAAATTCTGTGTTGAAAAGACAATTAACTGCAGCTTTATTGCTAGAATGCGTGTCTGTAGTGCACACACCCCACACCCCTGTGTTATATGTGTATGCATGTGAGCTTGCATGCGTGCCTGCCCGCGTGCGTGTTCGTGTATGCGTATGTGCGTGCGTGCGTGCGTGCGTGCGTGCGTGTGTGTGTGTGTGTGTGTGTGTGTGTGTGTGTGTGTGTGTGTGTGTGTGTGTGTGTGTGTGTGTCTGTGTGTGTGTGTGTGTGTGTGTGTGTGTGTGTGTGTGTGTGTGTGTGTGTGTGTGTGTGTGTGTGTGTGTGTGTGTGTGTGTGTGTGTGTGTGTGTGTGTCTGTGTGTGTGTGTGTGTGTGTCCGGGGCAGCCCAGTAAGAAGATTGTGTGCAGCTTTTTAAGATGTCGACCCCTGTGGCTTAAATATCAATCAGGGCTCCCAATCGTCCCGCAAAACAAGGGGTCCCAGGGACTCCATTTACAATACAGAGGGTCCTAGAGGGTCCCAATGGCATTGCGAATGCTAAATATAAATTTTCTAGTGCATCCCTGGGACCCCCTGCACATTCTTATAGAGGGTCCTTTCGAATTTTAGTGCTTCATAGACCCCCAAACGGGGGGCACTGGGAGCCCTGATCAATACATACTCAATCCCACTATACAAAAAGTAGCAGATATGATAGACAATCGGAAAACATAATAGTTAGGTTTACCATAATTATACAATAATCATAAAGTCCTCAGACGTACATTTTCCGCAGCTGAAAAAAACCCCACCATGATATCAAGCTATAATTATTGATCATCTAATAACAAAACATCTAGGCTTACTTTTCGTGGGCACATTTTACTAAAGGACAGGAAATAGGGTTGTTATAAACAAAGTTTACTGTTGTGTTAGGTTTGGTTGGGGGGGGGGGGGGGGGCGTTCATTTTAATAGTAATAGGCCTAACATGATTATGATATCGTCATGTAGAAAAATAAATCGAAGGATTTAACCCTTTCACCGCCAATGTCGCATTTTTGCACCAGAACGATTTTGACACCCATGTCACGAAAAGGCCTCAAACCAGAAGCTGTTATCCAAAAAGTCTATTTTCTTAATTTTGGGAGGTAAAAATAGGCTTTACTTTATGCATGTCGCAGAGGAATAACATGTCACTGAGGAATGACATGTCACTGAGGAATGACATGTCACTGAGGAATGACATGTATTGCAGATGATTTTGTTTCTCTGCCCAGGTAAGTTTAATGGAAAACTTTTGCTGAAAAATGACTGACGGTGAAAGGGTTAATTAGGCCTACGGTACCGTGTAACGGGGAACATCTAATCCGTACCTCTTCTGGAGCAAATCTCTTTTGTTCTGTTTTACACACAGAGACACTCTTGAGACTGACTCTACTCTACAAGGAATTGAGATTTATCCGACGATTCAGAGTTATGTGATTCCGTAAATTCTTCTTCTTAAAAAAGTACGTATGTGTTCTGTTTTCAGTTTTCACTGGTCTCCCCACTGCGTACAGCCGACACATTCCGATTTCGGAGGAGCTCAAAGGAGGAAAGTTACTCTGAAGATTTGTTTGGATAAAAAAACAAAAGGCAGGAGAATGGGCCAATAAGTCAGAAAGATAGTAGATGACAATAAGGAAAAGGGAAAAGGCAGAGTCAAAGAGAGTGGCAGATTAGAGGAAACTACAAGCACAGAACTTCCAGAAGCTGGTAGGGGAACTATTGTTACGAAAGACCCCCACCCCTCCACCCGGTATCCCCACGGGGAGAGACTCGTGGATGGGGCGGGGGGTCGTCCAGCTCCCCGTATGGAGGCACGAGGCATCCACCCACTGCCCCCTCCGTACATTCCAACAATAACTTATGATGCAGAACGTTCTATGAGTTGTACGGTAACTGCTTCCAGCCGTAGTAGACTTTCATAAAAATCAGTTGTTGTTGTTGTTGTTGTTGTTGTTGTTGTTGTTGTTGTTGTTGTTGTTGTTTGTTTGATTTGTTGGTAGGCAAACAACAAGCAATCAGACACACCGATAAAGAAGGGGGGGGGGGGGGGGAGGAGAGGGGGGGCTCTCCGGTAGAGATAAAAACTTGATTACTTAGATTACGGGGTATCAGGTATAACTTTCTTGTTGTTGTTTTTCGCACAGGAACATTAATTGCGATCCGTGCTGATTTAGAAAAAAAGGTAAAGGTTCAGGTTTTTAGTACAATATAAGACCTCCCGTTATAAGACTCCCTCCCATATAAGACCTACTTCTCTGAGACATTGCCCTTCTTTGTGAGTATTAAAATTACCTCCCTTATAAGACCCCTCCCTTATAAGACCTCATTTTGGATGATTTTTTGAAGGTCTTATAAGGGAGGTTCTACTGTACAACTGTAGCCTGGGTGATTCAAATACTTTTTTGGGGCGCGCGCGCACGTTTGTGTGTGTGCGTATTATGACTGTGTGTGTGTGTGTGTGTGTGTGTGTGTGTGTGTGTGTGTGTGTGTGTGTGTGTGTGTGTGTGTGTGTGTGTGTGTTTGTGTGTGTGTGTGGGGTGCGTGTGTGTGTGTGTGTGTGTGTGTGTGTGTGTGTGTGTGTGTGTGTGTGCGCGCGCGTGTGTATGTGCGTGCGTGTGTATGTGCGCGCGTGCGTGTGTGTGTATGCGTGCGTTTGTGAGTGTCCGTTCTTTAATTGAACGCATTTCCACCTTACATGCAGTGATCTTAGACACACAAAAAACGAGAAAAAAATGTATGTTTATGTGTTAGTGTAATGGGTATTTTGAATGTGCATCTAGGGAAGGGATAGGTACGGGTGTATGAGGGTCTGCTAGTCTATGTACACATATAAATCACTTAAATAAATGGTGGGTGGGGCGGGGTGAGGGGTGTATTTGTCTTTGTACATACATAAATACAGTGGAACCTCCCGTATAAGACCTTGAAAAATCATCCAAAATGAGGTCTTATAAGGGAGGGGTTTATAAGGGAGGTAATTTTAATACTTACAAAGAAGGGCAATGTCTCAGAAAAGTAGGTCTTATTTGGGAGGGAGTCTTATAAGGGAGCGGTCTTATAAGGGAGGTGCCACTGTACTGTCAGCTAAATGTTATTGAAACGCTTAAACTTAGTACTTACTTAGAAGAATTTAATCAACATTAAAAGAAAACAATCAATAAAAAAAGAAAGAATAACGTTAAAGTAAAATAATAACAATAACAAAACACGTCATAATAAAATGTCCAATAGGGCTCTCAGGAAGTCCACGGG
>CM065704.1:25562227-25587227 GCA_017654935.2 Phymorhynchus buccinoides
TTTTATGTATGTGTACAGCCGACACATTCCGATTTCGGAGTAGCTCGGCGATGCTGCGAGGGGACTTTGCAGCCGCTCGGCGTTGCACTTGTTTGTTTTGTTTTTAAATCGCACACTGTTACAAAGAACAAGGGCATCGCCGAGCGGCAGATATGTCCTTTGCCGGCTACGCCCTGTACATCCTTTGACGTCACCCTCACATCATAGGCCCCCGTCCTCCTTGAGCCTCGTTCCCATTCTAATGTACTCCTGCTCTTACATGACATGGGAGTACAAAAAGTAAGAAAAAGAGGAGGCCAAAAAAATGGCACGAATTAAGAATACGTATCAGTATTTGTCTGTCTGTCGGTCGGTCTGTCGGTCCACAATTGTCGCACATATTGTAAAAGAGAAAACAAATACTTGGGCAAAGAGTAACATTTCAGTTGTCATATCTACAGTCCTTAGGTATGGAAAGAATTGTATACTGAACAGAGCACATGAATCTTCATTTTAAAGCGTACCAAATAATAAACATACGTAATACAGACACTGCAACAGACACGACGAGTATGCGGTGCTTCTTTCGATGAGTATAAGTAGGATACATAGTTTTAAATGTTTTCCAAAAGATATAAAAAGTTACGAAATGGTGCAGAGATAACATTCAGGGCCTGTATTCACGTTGAGATAGCATGAGACTTAGCATCATGCTAACTTAGAAGCTCTTCCAAAAGTCCTATTAAATCCTATAGGACATTGGAAGAGCTTCTAAGTTAGCATCATGCTAAGTCTCATGCTATCTCAACGTGAATACAAGCCCTGGTTTACAGATTAAGATTATTGAAAAGCCAGGGGAGGCGACTCAGTGTATGCAATGATTGGAGTGGTAAAATAGACCGCTGCCACAAACGATTGCGAATCCGCGCTTGTTAATGTTTAAATTTGTACTGGTGATCGAAGAAAATGTTAATGTTTCCTAAAAAAAAATCTTACGGAGAAAACTACTCTTTTCAAATCATAGCCTGCTATATTTCTTTTCAAAGTACTGTGCCCCTTCCATCCGCGTGTGTTTGTGTGCATGCGTGTTGTTTGTGCGTGTGCGTGTGCGCGTGTGTGTGTGTGTGTGTGTGTGTGTGTGTGTGTGTGCGTGCGTGTGTGTGTGTGTGCGCGCGTGTGGTGCGTTCGTGTGTGTGTTTGTGTGTGTGTGTGTCTGTCTGTTTAGTGAGTCCGTGTGTCTGTGTCTAGTGTGTGCGTGTGCGCGCGCGCGCGTATGTATAATATATTTTTGTCGTTTCTTTATTTATATTGCTTGCTGGTTTATTCATTTACTATTGTAAGCGCTTAGGGCTTTTTTTAAGATTAGGAGCTATAAATGCTAATTAGTAGTAGTAGTAGTAGTACTAGTAGTAGTAGTAGTAGTAGTATGTGCTTTTCTGAGCCATTCGCAAACACGTGGAAAATTTTAAAGGGACAGACAGACAGACAGACAGACAAACAGTGACTGGGAGAGATAGAGAGAGACAGAGACAACGACGCTCCTCAAACATTGGGATTTCTCCGTTGTTATAGCACTAGAACTACAAAAAACAGACAGTTTTCAAAACGCTTTCACTTCCCAAAGTAAACTTAACACGCGGAGACACTCGGGATAAAACGAAGCTTTATTTTTATTATGACTGAAAGCCACACCCCTTGTAGACTATAATACCAGGCCTACTATAATAGGCTACTGTGAAACCGACTTAACCAGAACAACAGAATCCCAAACACTGAAACGGGAGGGGGGGGGGGGGGGGGGGGGAGGGTCGTTGACAGGTTAAAACTCTCCACACAAAAGAACGACTTTAGAACTGATACAAGGCGATTTAACCGGCCTGAAAAGTAACTGTAGACCCCCTGTCCAGAGTGAGGAGATTGGACACCATTTTCTGTCAACCGAAGCCTGGGGGGTTCTTATTAGCATCCATTGTCAACAACGAGACAGTTGAGGGAAGATGGGAGGTAGGGAGATAAGATAGATACTGAGATAGCTCAACCAATCAATGGCCACAGCGAGAACGGGGGCCCAGGGGGCCGTTTCACAAGGGCTAACGTTACGTTGCGCTCGCTCAAATCGGCGAAAACGGTCTAAGAAACACCCTTCGTTTGCCGATAGTTCGCGTGGCGTTTTGTTCTTGACAAACCCCCGAGCAAGCGGCGAACTATCCGGAACTAGTAGGGGGTGAATAAGTTTCTTGTTGTTGATTGGTCCATTAAAGTTTGTTTAAAATTTAAAAACAAAATTGACCAATCAGACAAGAGCTTGTAATATTCTTCCGCAAACGTTTTCTAAAGTGTTTCTTAGGCCCCGTTTGGTGTAAGGGTTATTCGCGCGACGACCGTTATCTAAAGAAACTAGACCCTGGTACTCTACCAGAGACCTCTGGCGGCCATACTTGTCAATTATTCCGGTTCGAAAGCTAAGGGAGGTAAACACGATTTACACCTGTAAAGAGTTGTCGGTAGATGCATAGTAGGGGAGGTGTGGTTGAAAGGGTTGACACTATTAGTAGAGGGGGAAGTATGGGTAGTTTGGGTCCTACCTACCCGTGGTGAAATAACACTGGTTGGATGGGGTGGATTGGAAGACAGGAGAGAGAGAGAGAGAGAGAGAGAGAGAGAGAGAGAGAGAGAGAGAGAGAGAGAGAGAGAGAGAGAGAGAGAGAGAGAGAGAGCGAGAGCGAGAGCGAGAGAGAGAGAGAGAGAGAGAGAGAGCGAGAGAGAGAGAGAGAGATAAAAAAAAATTAAAAAAACAGGCATAGAGAAAGTGAAACAGACATAGGCAGATTCAGAGAGAGAGAGAAAGAAGAGAGAGAGAGAGAGAGAGAGAGAGAAGAGAGAGAGAGAGAGAGAGAGAGAGAGAGAGAGAGAGAGAGAGAGAGAGAGAGGGAGGGAGGGAGGGAGGTAGGGAGGGAGAGAGAGAGAGAGAGAGATAAAAAGACAAAGACAGAGACAGACAGAAAGAAAGAGAGACAGAAATAGAAACACGGATTCAGAGACAGACAGAAACAGAGACAGAGAGACAGGGACAGACAGAATCAAAACCAGAAAACAATACATACGAATGTTTACTGAGGGTTAGTAAAGGTCAAGATGTGCCACCCCCCCCCCTACATTTCTCGGTTAATTCCATGTTTCTGTTTTTGCCTTTCTTACCAAACATAAAGCTGTATTTTAGGAACATTTTCAGCTAATTATCTTTTTGGAATACTAAACCCTAACCCTAAACCTAAACCTAACCCTAACCCCCCCCCCCCCCCCCCCCCCTTCTATAAGACGGGAAAACATAATGAACCACGACTGTGACAAATGCGGCGGTGTACCGCACTACATAGGGGGGGGGGGGGGGGGGTAGGGTTAGGTTTAGGATTTAGTATTCCCCAAAAGATAATTACGTGAAAATGTTCCTCAAATACAGCTTTATGTTTGGTAAGAAAAAAGAAAAACGGAAAAAAATGGAATTAAGCGAAAAATGCAGGGTGGGGTGGGGGGTGGGGTGGGGGGGTGGGGTGGGGGTGCGGTGGGGGGTGGGGGCACATCTTTACTAAAGGAAGAAGAAAAAAAGAACACAAAGCCAGACTTTATGCAAAATGACATAACATGTCCACAAAAATATAACAATAAATAAAATAGTGGGGAAAATAGTAAATGACAGTAAAGTGTTTGCAAAAAAAAAAAAGACACACAGACAGACAGAGGTGTAGGAGAGTAGAGGGGGAGGGAGGGTGGGTCAGGGAAGGGAGGAGGTGTGGGGGAGGGTCAGGGGGGGAGGGGGGAGGGTGGGGGGGGGGGGGGGGGGGAGGGGGGGGGGGGGGGGGGTAGCCGGATGGTGCCTATTAACTGCTGCCACTCGACTGTTCAATGGAACTGTTTCTGTTGGAAGTTCCTTTGCATCAATCGCCGCAGATCTATCACCTTGCAAGATTGGCTATTTTTGGAATACTTCAAATTTCAAACCTACTTCGATCTAAGTCTACAAGAAGATGTCCCATTCCCCTACTTCTCGATGTCAGTGTTTGGATTTAGATGGGTTTTTTTTAATTAATTTAAAAAAAAGACAGTAAAATCTACACTAATAAAGGCTACATAATTATCAAAAGCATCTTTTTTTCACCATGATGTGTGTGTGCATTTCATTTCATCTTCAAATGTACTTATCAAAGCCTTTCAAATGAACACGTATTATTGGGTATAAAGTAATAACATCACATGAAGAAATAAAGAATTTAAATATAATGTCTTTAAAGACACACCCCCCCCCCCCCCCCCCCCCCCCCCCCCCACACACACAC
Organism: Phymorhynchus buccinoides; assembly: GCA_017654935.2. Taxonomy (NCBI): domain Eukaryota; kingdom Metazoa; phylum Mollusca; class Gastropoda; order Neogastropoda; family Raphitomidae; genus Phymorhynchus; species Phymorhynchus buccinoides. Next base: position 25,566,541 of record CM065704.1, read on the forward strand.
ACACACACACACGTCACGTGTCACATTCACTCTTATGCTAGGAAGATTTCTTAAGATTTCCTACCGTGATTTTTACAAGTGACGTGGTGGGTCTTTAAATGGTTGTTACAAGACGGAATAATCTCTATTTAAGCGTTTCGATGGCTTACACATCTATATTTTATAGTTGCAACAGTCTTTGCACAATGAGTAACGGTCGTTACACAGAGTGTAGCGGTTGTTACAATGCGGAATACGCTCTATTACAACGTGTGCATGGCTTACACATCCATATTCTATAGTAGCACAGTCCTTGCACATTGAGTAACGGTCGTTACACAGATCGTAACGGTTGTTACAAAACGGAATGCTCTCTATTTAAACGTTTCGATGGCTTACACATCCTCTATACAGTAGTTGCAACAGTCTTTGCACACTGAGGAACGGTCGCTACACAGAGCGTAACGGTTGTTACAAGACAGAATACACTCTACTTAAACGTTTCGATGGCTAGCACGTCCATATTCTATTGTTGCAACAGTCTTTGCACACTGAGTAACGGTCGTTACACAGAGCGTAACGGTTGTTACAAGAAGGAATGCTCTCCATTTAAACGTTTCCATGGCTTACACATCCATATTCTATTGTTGCAACAGTCTTTGCACACTGAGTAACGGTCGTTACATAGATCGTAGCGGTTGTTACAAGACGGAATGCTCTCTATTTAAACGTTTCGATGGCTTACACATCCATATTCTATAGTTGCAGCAGTCTTTGCACATTGAGTAACGGTCGTTACACAGATCGTAACGGTTGTTACAAGACAGAATACTCTCTATTTAGACGTTTCGATGGCTTGCACGTCCATATTCTATTATTGCAACAGTCTTTGTGCACTGAGTAACGGTCGTTACACAGAGCGTAACGGTTGTTACAAGATGGAATACTCTATTTAAACGTTTCGATGGCTTACACATCCATATTCTATAGTTACAATAATCTTCGCACAGTGAGTAACGGTCGTTACACAGAGTGTAACGGTTGTTACAAGACGGAATACTCTCTATTATAACGTTTAAAGGGCTTACACTTCCATATTCTATAGTTGCAGCAGTCCTGAACAAGGTTTGATTAAAAAAAAATAGGCCAAAGTGACCACTGGTCGGTGACACTGACCACTGGTCAACGACATCAAAATGTGTTCATTTGAACTCCTAATACACTAATTTGCAGTCAAACAGTGAAAATAGGCCAAAGTGACCACTGGTCAGTGACACTGACCACTGGTCAACCACATCAACAATTGTTCATATGATCTCCTAATACACTAATTAGCATTCAAACGGTAAAATTAGGCCAAAGTGACCAGTGTCAGTGGTCAGCTTGTTAGTCATTTTATTTAACAAAAAATTTGTTTTAATGAGAACTTGTCAAGAATGAGTTTTTATAACTCCAATTTTCATTTGGACAAAACGGCGGTTCAAAATCGGGCGCCGTTTTGTCTATAGAGAATAATAGAGGATAATAGAAAATTTGGACAAAACGGCGGTTCTAGCCCCGCCGTTTTGTCTATAGACAAAACGGCGGAATTTGGACAAAACGGCGGTTAACAGCCTTCATAGGTAGGCCGATAACGTTTTGATCACTTGTACATCTCTGTCACTAGCCTAGAAGAAGGGCGCTTAACATTCGATGATTCGTGCATGCATGATTGTCAAAGGCAAACTTTAAAAAGACCAAGGATCTCAATATCTCATTTTGATAAATCCATTTAAACAGCACAGCGTTGTGTTACTCAATAAGAAGGCGATTGATGGAAGGGCACATAATGGTCACCAAAGGCCAACTAGCCCCAAGGCTGCAGCACAGAGCTGTGCAGCTCCTCACACACACTTAAAAAAAGTAAGTAGAGTTCACAATATCATTAGGAAATTGCCCTTTCTTCCATTTCTTCATTCATATAACCAATCACTTGATCAGAGGCAAGACAGTCGTTTTCGGGACATAAATAGCTGAAAAAGGCCAACTAGCCCAAAGGCTGCAACACAGAACAACACAATACATTCTGAGCAATTTAACAAGTCCACTAAGCTCACGATCGCGTTTTACCAATTCCATCGATATCAAATAGCTTTCTGTCACTAGATTAGAAGCAAAGTTATTGCAGTTTTAATATTTGCTGGGATTTCCACAAATTGCGTTATGCAAAAGTATAGTTGAAAATCGATATTTTCCGTATCTTTGGCATCCGATTTTACGAAAACGTAAATAATGTTAATGACTGAAAAAATCTCATGCGTTGTGCAGGTTGGTAAGAAACTGTACCATGCATTTAAAGTGTTTTTGTGAGGTATAAATGTGTTTTATGGCTCGGCAAAGATGGCACCCCACCCAATTATCAAGGGTACGTAAAATGACCCCTAAAATTTAAATATATAAAAAATCGTAACTCGAAAACTAACAATAGCACAAACACGTTTTTCGTATCTTTGTAATCAGGATAAAAAGTTCTATCACACTATGCTGAAAGCTAGTTGCGATGTCAGCTTTCAAAAATTCGTTTGGAATAGCTACTAGTACTATAGTAGTACTATAGTAGCACTAGCGCACTTCTTTTTTTGTTTGTGGCTCAAGCCACAAACCTAGAACTCACTTTGTCGGTCGGTCGGTCTGTCGGTCGGTCGGTCTGTCGTTCCAAAATTGTCACACATTTTGACAAAATTGTCGCACTTCAAACCGAGGCTACACTTCAAAATTAATTGAGGCCGCTCTTTAAAATGATGTATTTTAAAAGCGTACAAAATAATAAACATACGTAATACAGACACTACAACAGACACGACGAGTATGCGGTGCTTCTTTTGATGAGTATAAGTAGGATACATAGTTTTAAATGTTTTCCAAAAGATATAAAAAGTTACGAAAGGGTGCAGAGATAACATTCTGGTTTACAGATTAAAATTATTGAAAAGCCAGGGGAGATGACTCATGATTGGAGTGGTAAAAATAGACCGCGCGCCACAAACTATTGCGATTTTGCGCTTGTTTTCTTTTTTCTTTCTTTTTTACCACAAACAATGGAATATTCAAAGGATAAAAACTGACAAAAATGAGAGTTTTAACAGTAGGCCTACAAGTAACAAACCGTTAATTACGAAAATGAATGTTTATTGCCACGTTGATTTAAAGGGTGCGTGGCGCTATCTCAGCTGCCAGACTTGTCCTGAAGGCCTCTAAGTATCACCATGTTCAACCACTCCTGATATCCCTCCATTGGCTTCCCATCCAAGCACGTATTGACTACAAAATGTTCTTTCTATGTCGTTCTTATTTCTTTAGAAATGCCCCTAGTTACATCTCTGACATGCTTTCTGTCTATACTCCATCAAGGCAATTGCGGTGATCTTCAGATTCCAAAATTCTCTATGTTCCTAGTACACGACCAAAAATTCATTTTTGGTGAGCGCTCCTTTTCCTTTTCGGCCCCATCAGTGTGGAACTCCTTACCACGCGAAATTCGCCATATCCAGTCCTTGCAATGTTTCAAATCAGCTCTCAAGACCCACCTATTCTCAAGCTACATCACAACCTTTAGGCCACATTACTTCTCGATTCTATTCTCACACACGCCCTACCCAACGTCAGGTCAAACGACGTTAAACGCACTTTTCGTTCAAAGATGATTATTTCTAATATCACAGTCATATTCATCATACTTTTAGTCTGAAATACATTCACCCCTCCCTTCCCTTCTCAAGGAATGTCGCTTCCTTCTCTCTTCTTCTTCTGCGTTCCCCAGGCCATATCGCCATATGGGGTAAGGTACGTATGTGTCCGGTTTTCAGTTTTCACTGGTCTCCCCGTTGCGCACGTACAGCCGACACATTCCGATTTCGGAGGAGCTCAAAGGAGAATAATGATTTGGAAGATTTTTTTTTTAAAGGCAGGAGAGTGAGCCGATAAGTCAGAAAGATAGTAGACGACAGAAAGCAAAGGGAAAAGGCAGAGTCAAAGAGAGTGGCAGATTAAAGGAAGTTACAAGCACAGAACTTCCAGAAGGTGGGGAACTATTTTTACGAAAGACCCTCCCCCTCGGGATCCCCACGGGGAGAGACTCGTCGAGGGGGCGGGGTCGTCTAGCTCCCCGTATGGAGGCACGAGGCATCCACCCACTGCCCCATATCGGTTCTAATATCACATCTTTTAAAAACCTTACAATGCTCACGTGGAATTCCAGTCCACCATCATTGCTAAGTTTTCAATTTACGAGCACAGTTTCGACAACAATGAATTGAATGGGAGCTGACATAAATACGTCTAGACGCGCGCACTTGAATTGCACACACACGCGCGCAAGCGCACGCACACACACACAAGCGCATACATACACGTACTCACGCACACATACGCACAAGCACGTACACACACTCACACACAGTCACACTCACACACACACAGACACAGACACACACACACAGACACACACACAGACACACACACACACACACACACACACACACACACACGCACACACACACACGCACGCACACGCACGCACACACGCACACACACACACACACACACACACACACACACACACACACACACACACACACACACACGCACACGCACACGCACACGCAAACCATGCTTCGGTTGAATCATAATGATGTACTATTATAACAAACGTCCAAGATCAAACTTTACGACCTTATAATGACCTACTACGTGTGTCAAGCCGTCTCTGGTTTAATCTTGCTCCGGTTTCTATTCAACTTCAAAATGGTCGTTTGCATAGTTTGCAAAATAATTATCTCTTTGAAAATCTTCTCCACACTTTCTTTGATGCGACTCAAGGGCCTGCTACACTACATACGATTCACTGTCCATGCGATGCGATTCTGTCAATGCGATGCGATTGTGACGATGCGACCTCATGATTCACGTGAAATCCATGTACTGGGTCTACTTCAGTAGGGTATTGAGCGAAAGTAGTAGAATTATTTTAGGACGGAAGTATTTCACGTGAGTCATGACTCACGTGGCCCAGTCGGATCGCATCCCCACACGATTTTACACGATTAAGTCCCTTGTGTGTGTTGTTTTTTCTGGGTATAGCTCTGACCCACATACAAGTTTCCCCAGCTTCAAACTGAAGCTGCTTTTTAAAATGTTTAGTTTTGAATTTGGGGGCATTTGTATGGGAGTCAAACCTGTTCAAAACAAGATTTCGTACCAGCTATAAAGAGGGAAAACACGTGAAACCCGCGATTTTGATACGTGATCTGGTGGGTCTTTAAATCGTGCGTGCGTGCGTGCGTGTGTGTGTGTGTGTGTGTGTGTGTGTGTGTGTGTGTGCGTGTGCGCGCGCGTGCGTATGTGTGTGTGTGTGTGTGTGTGTGTGTGTGTGTGTGCGTGCGCTGGAGTGTGTGTGTGCGTGTGTGCGTGTGTGCTGTGTGTGTGTGTGTGTGTGTGTGTGTGTGTGTGCGTGTGTGTGCGTGCGCGCGCGCCCGTGTGTGTGTGTGTGTGTGTGTGTGTGTGTGTGTGTGTGTGTGTGTGTGTGTGTGTGTGTGTGTGTGTGTGTGTGTCTGTCTGTGTCTGTATGTGTCTGTATGTGTGTGTGTGTGTGTGTGTGTGTGTGTGTGTGTGTGTGTGTGTGTGTGTGTGTGTGTGTGTGTGTGTGTGTGTGTTTGTGTCTGCAGGGATGTGTGTGTGTGTGTTTGTGTGTGTATGTGTGTATTGAGCATGGGCAATACTCTCTCTCTCTCTCTCTCTCTCTCTCTCTCTCTCTCTCTCTCTCTCTCTCTCTCTCTCTCTCCTCATTATCATCACCATCACCATCATCCTCCTCATCATCATCATCATCAATACCACCACTACCACTACCATTACGGTAGGCTCACAGCGCATACATTTATACAGCTAGTCCTGTTTTCTGAGAAGCTATATAATGTGATTACACGCTATTTGCGTAGACAGCTGACGTTTAACCCTTTCACCGCCAAAGTCGCATTTTAGCACCAAAGTGATTTAACACCTATGTCACTAAAAGGCATCGAATTGGGGTCTATTATCCAAAGACCCTATTGTCTTAGTTTTGGGAAGTAAGGATAGACCTTATTTTTTATATGTCACAGAAGAATCCCCAATACTGCAGATGGATTTTGTTCTCTACCCAGGTAAATGTAATGGACATATTTGGCTGAAATATGGCTGGCGGTGAAAGGGTTAAACACCGATGCATATAATTATTATTATAAATAAGTCGACAACGTTTAATTAGACATGGTTACAAAACCCTTTGTCCCCATGTATCCGATAGGCCGGGATGATGGTTAAAGGGGCACCCAGACGGATGTGTTTTTGTAAGAAACACGTCAATGTCACCAGGAAAACAGCCTTTACAGAGATTGCAACACTCACTTTGCTCTGGTTTCCTATAAATCAAACCGTCAAATCGGCGATTCCTCCTTGGCGGAGGTGCTGGAAGTCAAATTATTTCACCCAAAGAGAAGGCGTGTGCTGTCTCTTTTCTAATGGCCGCCAAATCGTTTGCACGAAATTTTCGCAATACAAGCCTTTTTATTTTTTTTAATTTTTAAATTGCATGCAGTTTATCTAAAGGAATTTCGCTCACAACAAAGGAAATAGCTCTTTTGTTTTTTTAACTGCACTACATAAAAAAGAAAACGCTTCAACCACAATGAGTGACCCACCCCATCCAAAATGGCTACTCTCTCCGGCATCTCCGCCAAGGAGGAATCACCGTTTTGACGGTTTAGTTTCTAGGAAACCAGAGCAAAGTGAGTGTTCCGATCCTTGAAAAGGCTGTCTTTCTGGTGATCTCGACGTGTTTCTTGCAAAAACTCATCCGTCAGGGTGTCCCTTTAAAGAACATTTTAAAACTGAACAGGGGCAAAAAGATCAACAACACTATGATTTATGGGGTGACGTGTAGGTGAAGACGGGGTAAAAAGCGCATGGGCGGGTAAGAAGCCCACCCCAATTATCTCATGAAATAAAGACAATTTCAGTCAAATTTGCCCATGAGACGAATGCTAGACATTAACGCTCGTCTCATGGGCAAAATGAGACTGAAATTTGCTTCATTTCATGAGATAATTGGGGTGGGCTTCTTACCCGCCCATGCGCTTTTTACCCCGTCTTCCCCTACATACATAATTTGCCCACTTGAGTATGGAAAAACCCATTCCATGGAACCCGTCTCTTCCTTTTTCTCCCCTCCTTCAAGTGCCTTCTGAAGACTTCCATTACAGAACGTTTGCAGAGTTGATACTATAGTAGGGGAAAGAGGGGTAAAAAGCGCATCCTACCGGGGTAAGAAGCCCATGGGCGGGTAAGAAGCCCACCCCAATTATCTCATGAAATGAAGCAAATTTCAGTTAAATTTTGCCCATGTTCCTTTGCACGTCTTTTAAAATACCTCATATTTAAGTTTCATGATGTTGTGGTCAATAATATGAGTTTTTGAATATTTGTTGACGTTCTTTTTTTTTTTTTCATTTTCTGTCCTTGGAAAAGTTAAATAAAAAACCAACAACAGCAAACTACCTCAATATTTTTATATTTATACAAAGCTTATTCTATGGGCTTTTGAACGATACTTTTCTTTTTTAACAACACTGTGATTGTCAGCTACACAGACTGAAATGAATTAGCTGACTGTGACGGGGAAAAACGCCCACGGGAAAGAAGCCCATGCGCGTTTTGCACGCCTATAATTGTAGGTGATGGTCATCTTTTTTATTGCCACATATCCTGACAAACGTTGTATTTAAGTTTTTAAATGATTAGCGAACACGTTCTGCAATGTTCAAAGGTGCCTATCAGCACAAGCATTATTCATTAAGATCAATTATATGACAGTTTCAGCTTTGAATTTAAGTGAAAATCTTATTCCGCGCACTGCTTCATCCATTCACAACCGATTTAATCTTCCATTGTCGAATGTATAAATATATAAAATGTTTCATCATTGTATGACGGTTCCTTGGTACAATGGTATAATGCGTGCCTCGTAATGTTGCAGCATGTCGGATTTGTGAGTTCGATACTGCGCAAGGCCACATTTTTTTAAAGTTTTGTGAGTGTACGTTCCTTTTTCATTTTTTTTTTTTTTTTTTAATGTAATGGAGACATTTATAAGTGTATAATAATTGCAAATCCGATCCAGTTTTTGTATTCTAAATATCTTGAACTGAAGCAGACTATTTAACTTAGTAGGGATTGAAGAATACACACTGTGTCAAAACGGCAACACGCGTAGAACTTCGTTGTTTCAGTCGAGACAAAATGGCGTCGATGGTAGGGCCTAGCATGGCGCGTTGGGAGAGTGACGGTGACTTTTCAACTTAGAGAGGGGGGGGGGGGGTGCGCTTTTTACCCGACCTGGGGTGCGCGTATTCCCGACTACGGGGCAAAAAGCGCACCTGTAATATGTTTGCAAAGAAAAAGCATTTTCTATCAAAATCCTTTGTTTTTTTCGCCTAAAAATTCATGGATGTATAGAATAACTATTCCTGCATATTTTGCAATGTTTCAGAGGCTTCCTGTGCACGAAATAAGCAAATTATCCAACTCATAAGGCCTATCCTGAGACATCCATGCGCTTTTTACCCCGTCTTCCCCTATATGGCCATTTTCATTGATGCGAAGCTTGATATGTAACTTGCATACAATGCAATAGAATCCCATTATCTTTGACGCAAACGTTGGGATAATACTAGCAAACCTTTAATCCCAGATAATATTACTTAGACCATAATAGGAAGATCAGTCTCCTTTTGTCATTCAGTCTAAACATTGACTCGGGTTTTATCACGCGGCTCTCACAGCGCAGATATTAATTTCCTAGTGAAATCATGAATATGGTATACATTGGTAAAAAATAAAAAATAAATAAGAAAGAAGAAAAGAAAGAAAAAAAAGAGAGATAGACAGATTCAGAGAGAGAGGGAGAGAGAGAGAGAGAGAGAGAGAGAGAGAGAGAGAGAGAGAGAGAGAGAGAGAGAGAGAGAGAGAGAGAGAGGAGAGAGAGAGAGAGAGAGAGAGAGAGAGAGAGGAGAGAGAGAGAGAGAGAGAGAGAGAGAGAGAGGAGGGAGGGGGGGGAGAGAAGAGAGAGAGAGAGAGAGAGAGAGAGAGAGAGAATATATCACTTTGAGCTTATCGTTATTCATTTGCATACCGAACAAATTTAAAAGGAGACTAATGAAAAAAGCGAGAATGCCCACACTTGAAACACCTTAAAGGTGCACCCTGACGGATGAGTTTTTTGCAAGAAACACGTCGACATCACCAGAAAGACAGCCTTTTCAAGGATCGGAACACTCACTTTGCTCTCGTTTCATAGAAATCAAACTGTCAAAACGGCGATTCCTCCTTGGCGGAGATGCCGGAAAGAGAAGCCATTTTGGATGGGGTGAGTGGAGGCTTGGTTGAAGCTTTTTCTTCTTTGTAGTGCAGTAAAAACAAAATGGAGCTATTTCCTTTGTTGCGAGCGAAACTCCTTTTGGCAAACTATATAAACTTAAAAATATATTAATAAATCAATAAAAAGGTTTGTATTGTAGAAACATTCGTGCAAACGATTTGGTCTAAACTCAGGGCGGCCATTATCCTTACAGAATTTGACTTCCAGCACCTCCGCCAAGAATGAATCGCCGATCTGACGGTTTGATTGCTATGAAACCAGAGCAAAGTGAGTGTTGCGATCTCTGTAAAGGGTGTTTTCCTGGTGATCTATACGTGTTTCTTGCAACAACAAAACATCCATCAGGGTGCACCTTGAAAGGTTGTCACTTTCAACAGTTTAGTATGCTACGACCAGAATCAGAAAGGGGTATGATTATTACATTACCTATTTGAACAGTTTCGAGTTTCTTACTTTTAACTGTGTAGCTAAGCTGTCTTTTTGTTACAAGTCATCAGTTTTTGAAAGCATCTATGACTCAAAAGTAAGACTGAAGTAAACTGGGTCGACTGATCCCAAGAGCTTAGCTTTATATTACTGGCATTCAGATTTAATTCGGTGCTTGATCCTTGCATCTATTCTAGCGATCATCTGTACAGTCAATACCTTTTATCTAAGATGAAAGTAATTCTCCGCTAAACACACTTACTTTCATTTTTTTAGAAACCTCAACCCCTGTCCATAGTTATTTTCCAGACCCTTTTCTAACATCATTTGATTCTTTGCAACACAAAATTCTTTTCTTTTCTTTTCCTTTTTTGGGGTGGGGTGGGGTGGGGTGGTTCTTCTTCTTTTATCCTCCTCGGCCTCCTCCTCTGCTCTTAATCTTTCTTGTTTTTCTCCTTCTTCTTCTCCTTCTTCTTCTCCTTCTTCTTCTCCTTCTTTTTCTCCTTCTCCTTCTTCTTCTCCTTCTTCTTCTCCTTCTCCTTCTTCTTCTCCTTTCTTCTTCCCCTTCTCCTTCTCCTTCTTCTTCTCCTTCTTCTTCTTCTTCTCCTTCTTCTTCTTCTCCTTCTTCTTCTCCTTCTCCTTCTTATACTTCTTCTCCTACTTCTTCTACTTCTTCTTCTTCTCCTTCTCCTTCTTATACCCCTTCTCCTACTTCTTCTCCTTCTTCTTCTTCTCCTTCTCCTTCTTATACCCCTTCTCCTACTTCTTCTCCTTCTTCTTCTTCTCCTTCTTCTTCTTCTTCTCCTTCTTCTTCTTCTCCTTCCTTCTTATACCCCTTCTCCTACTTCTTCTCCTTCTTCTTCTTCTCCTTCTTCTTCTCCTTCTCCTTCTTATACCCTTCTTCTCCTACTTCTTCTCCTTCTTCTTCTTCCTTTTCTTCATTATCATTGATGAAGTTGGCTATCTTGTACTTGAGTCCTAACCTCCCCACCCCCACCCCCATCAAAATGTTCGCAATAAAAAATAAAATCCACTGACAAACAACATTCTGTCAGTGTTGTGGAGAAGGGATATGGGGCTAGGACCAGCCTAGGATTATTCTCATAAAACCTCCATCGTTCGGGACTCAGACAACAATAAAAAGTTACGTTCTACTAGATTATACATCTGTATCGTTAAAAAATTCGGGACTTTCCTGGAGTTGCACTGCCTCCGGGCATTGCCTCCAGGATCCTTCCCACCATCTTTATATCTACTAATGTCCCATATGTGTCTGTTTCAGACCGGAGGACGTAAAACGGATTTTCATTCACTCAGACAACAGTCCCACCCAAGTTGTTTTCCAGTCGGACGCCCTCTCTGTCCTGCAAGCCTTTCAGAACGACAGACTGCTGAGGCTGAACAAAGCACTCCTATTTTTTTTTTTTTTTTTTTTTTTCTTTTTTTTTTTTTTTTTTTTTTTGTTTTGTTTTTTTTTTTTTTTTTTTTTTTTTTTTTTTTGTTTTTTTTTTTTTTTTTTTTTTTTTTTTAAGTTGCCTCTAGCAGAAGAGTGGCGCTCCAGTGGATACCAGCCCACTGTGGAATACCAGGCACAACGACTCAGCTGATCGCTTGGCAAAGGAGGGGCGCTGAGGGGGAGCAACAGAACAACAGCGAGGTGAGGTGCGGAGCATCATCAGGACCCTCATGACGCCAAAGACGTCCAAGGATGATTACCACAAGAGAGAGGCAAAGTGTCCTGGTGAGGCTCCGCACTGGGCACGACAGACTTAAACAGTGGTGCCTTCTCCAACCTGTCCTGGGCCTGTATTCACGTTGAGATAGCATGAGACTTAGCATGATGCTAACTTAGAAGCTCTTCCAATGTCCTATAGGATTTAATAGGACGTTTGGAAGAGCTTCTAAGTTAGCATGATGCTAAGTCTCATGCTATCTGAACGTGAATACAGGCCCTGGTGGACAGGAAGAACAGCCAGCGGAGCGTGTGCTTCAAAGGTGCCCCTTACATCAGGACTAAACCCTAGCCCTAAACCTAACCCTACCCCCCACTATGTACTGCAGTACACCGCTTGATTTGTCACAGTTGTGGTTCGTTGCGTTTTCCCGTCTTATAGGGTGGGGGGTAGGGTTAGGCTTAGGGCTAGGGTTAGGGATAGGGTTAGTATTCCAAAAAGGTTATTAGCTAAAAATGTTCCTAAAATACAGCTTTATGTATGGTAAGAAAGGCAAATAACGGAAAAATAGAATTAACTGAGATAGGTAGGGGGGGGGGGGGGGGGGGCACATCTGAAATAAAATAATAAAAAAGAAGAAAAGAAACAGAGATAGACAGATTCAGAGAGAGAGGGGGGGGGAGGGGGAGGGAGGGGGAGAGAGAGAGAGAGAGAGAGAGAGAGAGAGAGAGAGAGAGAGAGAGAGAGAGAGAGAGAGGGGGGGGGGGGAGGGGGAGAGACAGAAAGAAAGAATATATTACTTTGAGCTTATCGTTATTCATTTGCATACCGATAATAAAACATTTTTGAAGGAGACTAATGAAAAAAGCGAGAATGCCCACACTTGATACACCTTAAAGGTGCACCCTGACGGATGAGTTTTTTGCAAGAAACACGTCGACATCACCAGAAAGACAGCCTTTTCAAGGATCGGAACACTCACTTTGCTCTGGTTTCATAGAAATCAAACTGTCAAAACGGCGATTCCTCCTTGGCGGAGATGCCGGAAAGAGAAGCCATTTTGGATGGGGTGAGTGGAGGCCACTCATTGTGGTTGAAGCTTTTTTTTCTTTGTCGTGCAGTTTGTTTTTAAATGGAGCTATTTCCTTTGTTGTGGGCGAAACTCCTTTGGTAAACTATAAAATTTAAAAAATAAATAAATAAAAAGGCTTGTATTGTGGACATTTCGTGCAAACGATTTGGTCTAACTCAGGCAGCTATTATCCTGAAAGAATTTGACTTACAGCAACTCCGCCAAGGAGAAATCGCCGATCTGACGGTTTGATTTCCAGAAAACCAGAGCAAAGTGAGTGTTGCGATCTCTGTAAAGGGTGTTTCCCTGGTGATCTCGACGTGTTTTTTGCAACAACAAAAAACATCATCCGTCAGAGTGCCCCTTTAAAGGTTGTCACCTTCCACATTTCATTCACTTTCGAAGGTGCGCTAAAACTGTACCGTACCTGTTTAGTATGCCACGACCAGAATCAGAACGGGGTATGATTATCACATTACCTCTTGAGAACATTGTTGAGTTTCTTACTTTTAACAGTATAGCTGAGCTGTCTTGTTGGTATTAGCTGTTAGGTACTATCACAGAGGCATCTCTGTGAAATTCGGGTTGATCCCACCTGGAGAGCGCGTCGTACCCAGAGGCGCGCCACCCAATTTTTTTTATGCATGCAATTTGTGTGACTGATGAGGAAGGAAAGCGGGGTGGGGGTGGGGGAGTAAATTTTGACCAAAAGGACAAACTTTTTTGTTGCCACTGGGTCTAACGCGTGCTAAGTACATGGGCACACGGGACCTCGGTTCATCGTTTCATCCGAAAGACTCCACATTCAGACCGTAAGGCCTGGTGAAAAGTGAGAGGAAATAATCCCCTGTACCCAGGTTCAAACCCGGGTTGACTTGACACGAGGCGAACGCGTTACCTCTGTGCCACTCTACACTCTCTTACTACACACTTGTTACAAGTCATCGGTTTTTGAAAGCATCTATGACTCATAAGTAAGCAGCAAAGCGAAGGGTCGACTGATCCCCCAAGAGCTTAGCTTTATATTACTGGCATTCAGATTTAATTCGGTGCTTGATCCTTGCATCTATTTTAGTGATCATCTGTACAGTCAATACCTTTTATCTAAGATGAAAGTAATTCTCCGCTAAACACACTTACTTTCATTTTTTTAGAAACCTCAACCCCTGTTCATAGTTATTTTCCAGACACTTTTCTAACATTATTTGATTCTTTGCAACAACAAAATTCTTTTCTTTTCTTTTCCTTTGTTGGGGTGGGTGGGTTGGGGGTGGGGTGGGGTGGGGTTGGGATGGGGTGGTTCTTCTTCTTTTATCCTCCTCGGCCTCCTCCTCCGTCTGCTTTTAATCTTTCTTGTTTTTCTCCTTCTTCTCCTTCTTCTTCTCCTTCTTCTTCTTCTTCTTCTTCTTCTCCTTCTCCTTCTTCTTCTCCTTCTTCTTCCCCTTCTCCTTCTCCTTCATCTTCTCCTTCTTCTTCTTCCTTCTTCTTCTCCTTCTCCTTCTTCTTCTTCTTCTCCTTCTTCTTCCCCTTCTCCTTCTTCTTCCCCTTCTCCTTCTTCTTCTCCTTCTCATTCTTCTTCTTCTTCTCCTCCTTCTTCTCCTTCTTCTTCTCCTTCTCATTCTCCTTCTCATACCCCTTCTCCTACTTCTTCTCCTTCTTCTTCTTCCTTTTCTTCATTATCATTGATGAAGTTGGCTATCTTGTACTTGAGTCCTAACCTCCCCACCCCCACCCCCATCAACATGTTCGCAATGAAAAATAAAATCCACTGACAAACAACATTCTGTCAGTGTTGTGGAGAAGGGATATGGGGCTAGGACCAGCCTAGGATTATTCTCATAAAACCTCCATCGTTCGGGACTCAGACAACAATAAAAAGTTACGTTCTACTAGATTATACATCTGTATCGTTAAAAATTCGGGACTTTCCTGGAGTTGCACTGCCTCCGGGCATTGCCTCCAGGATCGTTCCCACCATCTTTATATCTACTAATGTCCCATATGTGTCTGTTTCAGACCGGAGGACGTAAAACGGATTTTCATTCACTCAGACAACAGTCCCACCCAAGTTGTTTTCCAGTCGGACGCCCTCTCTGTCCTGCAAGCCTTTCAGAACGACAGACTGCTGAGGCTGAACAAAGCACTCCTACAAGTTGCCTCTAGCAGAAGAGTGGTGCTCCAGTGGACACCAGCCCACTGTGGAATACAAGGCACAACGACTCAGCTGATCGCTTGGCAAAGGAGGTGCGCTGAGGGGGAGCAACAGAACAACAGCATCACTTACGGTGAGGTGCGGAGCATCATCAGGACCCTCACAACGCCAAAGACGTCCAAGGATGAGTATCACTCGATGACAAGAGATCAGCAAAGTGTCCTGGTGAGGCTCCGAACTCGGCACAGCAGACTAAACAGTCATCAGTGTCGCAGACTGAAGGTGGTGCCTTCTCCAACCTGTCCTTGTGGACACAAAGAACAGACAGCGGAGCGTGTGCTTCAAAGGTGCCCCTTACATCAGGAAACCCAGGAAAGAAGTGTGGCCAACAGAACTCCTCTGACGACTCAAACTAAAACTATCAAACTAAAATCACGGGCACAAAAACTTTCCTACCACGTTCTCTCTCTCTCTCTCTCTCTCTCTCTCTCTCTCTCTCTCTCTCTCTCTCTCTCTCTCTCTCTCTCTCTCTCTCTCTCTCTCTCTCTCTCTCTCTCTCTCTCAGTCCTTATTCCATCTTGTTCTGATTGAAACAGCTAGCTGACTGCAGTAATTGTTAAATGTTAATGTGTAGAGATACTATTATCATGTGTATTGATGTGTATGTATTGATTGTTGATGACGAGAAGTATTCCTAATGTTATTTGATTGACTGTTATGAGTTAATAATGGTTACTCTGTTTTAAATGTTCATGCAATGAATTTTAATAATTATTTGATTGGTATAATTTTGTTTCACACGTTTGATTAATGTTCTTTCGGTTATGTTGTATCTCTGTCATGTTGTTGCACCTAACCTGAATATTCTCCTTTGGGAGATATTAAAAGTATACTTGAACTTGAACTTGAACTTGAACTAAGCTCTATGGCAGCGTCCAAGAGCTGGAACAAACGGCACTATTTGTGTCAAGAGCTGGTTTAGTCGTGTAAGCCCGGCGAACAACAAGAAGAATAACACATCATTTCTTCTTCTTCTTCTTCGGCGTTCACAGGCCATATGGCCATAATGGATAACGTACGTATATGTGTCCGGTTTTCAGTTTTCATTGGTCTCCCCGCTGCGTGCGTACAGCCGACACATTCCGATTTTTGAGGAGCTCAAAGGAGAACATTTATTTGGATTTTTTTTTTTAAAGGCAGGAGAATGGGTCAATAAGTCAGAAATATAGTAGAAAGCAAAGGGAAAAGGCAGAGTCAAAGAGAGTGGCAGATAAGAGGAAGTTACAAGCACAGAACTTCCAGAAGGTGAGGGAACTATTTTTTACGAAAGACCCCCCAGTATCCCACGGAGAGAGACTCGTGGAGGGGGCAGGGTCGTCCAGCTCCCCGTATGGAGGCACGAGGCATCCACCTACTGCCCCTAACGATTCTCATAAAACCGAAAGAAGCAGACTATGAGATTGAGGGTCGCGCTTATGATTATTATTATTGTTTTTACCGGCGTCATGAGAAATAAGTAGCTCCCATGAAATAAGTGCCCTTCGCATGCGAACTATAACCATCCTAACCCTAACCCTAACCACGGAAAGAACCAAGAAATAGAGCAGGAGGGTGTAAATCTACATCTTTGCCGATAAATCTATGTACAAAGCCATGCCACTTAGTTTCGTAAAATTCAAAATGGCGGACGATATAAAAAACACAAAAATAAATAATAATAAATATTAGAAAAAATATCCCTGACCGCTCAATATTTATTTAATGATGAATCCTCTGTTCTTCCTGCATGCCACAAGACGCCTCTGAATATATTTAGGGGCGAATCTTTCCCAAACAGCAAACAATTCGAATGAGGAATGGGTACTTATTTCATGAGGTAGAATATTCTCTTCACACCGGCGCGCCCAACGTTCATCACCTTATCAGACAAACGCCATCGCGTGTTTCGCAAGACAACTATGATTAGATGACAGATCAAGCAACTTTTAACCATTCCACCGCCAAAGTCGCATTTTAGCACCACAGTGATTAAACACCTATGTCACTAAAAGGCATCAAATTGGGGTCCATTATCCAAAGACCCTATTGTCTTAGGTTTGGGAAGTAAGGATAGCCCTGGCCCCTTATTTTATATGTGCCACAGAAGAATCCCCAATACTGCATATGGATTTTGCTCTCTACCCAGGTAAATTTAATGGACATCTTTGGCTGAATTATGGCTGGCAGTGAAAGGGTTAAACGAACCATTCCAGACTATTTTGGACGACTTTGTTTTCCAATGCCGCTATCTTTGTGCGCATTCGGATAGTAAAATAACAACGATCTCTGAAGCAAGCACAACTGCTCAAAAATAAAAGATTCTGCTTCGTCGTCGTTATCGATCGCTCAGACAATTTCCTGTCACATGAGCGCAGATGCGTCATGCCGCCGTTATGCGCCGAACTAAGAAATAGGCCCAGCGTGTCCGTCTTTGACTGGAGAAAATCTTTGTAAGAATTTCTAGGGAAAGACAAGACAGGAGAATGGACCAGTAAGGCAGAAAGGCAATATATGTGACCCAGCACCACGAAAGGGACATTAAGTCACTAGGCTAGTTTCTCACAACAGGCTTGCAAAGTCAAAAATCTCATTTGTTTGGTGTCAATTTTGAGCTATGGGTATTTTTGTGTTCTCTAACATCGTATCTTTCACATTTATAAAGGACACTCTTTAATGTGGTCTCTAAATGGTCTTATCAGCTAGGCTAGACTGTTTTCTCAAAATAGCTGACGCTCACCCTTCCAACTTTAAGTGCTCATAACTCTGGAACGGAAGAAGATACAGGAATGGTTCTTGTATCATTAGCAAAAGAATGGTCTGAAGTTTGCAACTGTATACTTTTCTCAGAATGGTTAGTTTGACACTTAATGTCCCTTTCGTGGTGCTGGGTCGCATATGACAGTAAGCCAAGGGATAAAGGCAGAGTGAAAGAGAGAGTGAGAGATTAGAGGAAGTCACAAAGCACAGAACTTACAGAAGGTGGGGGAACTATTTTGTACGGAAGACACCCACTCTTTCTTTCGGTATCCCCAGGTTGGAGGAAAGCGGGGGTTGTGTGGGGGGTGGGGGTGGGGGCTTAAAAAGTTGAGGTTGAGGGGTGTGATTTTTCGGTACTCTGCAATAAACATTAATAGCAAACAGGCGAAGGTGTGTGTCGTTCCACACCCTAGGATCGGGCAGGTGAAAGCAGTGATAACGCTGCCCTTCAAGCATTAGTGGAGATCGTTGGAAAACACCTGCTTTGGGCTAACAGGGACATGTATCGTCAAGAATCAGGAATAACGACATGAGATATGAGATGAGATGAGAGAGAGAGAGAGAGAGAGAGAGAGAGAGAGAGAGAGAGAGATAGAGAGAGAGAGAGAGAGAGAGAGAGAGAGAGAGAGAGAGGGGGGAGAGAGAGAGGGAGAGAGAGAGAGGAGTCAGGAGTCAGGAACATTTTAATTGTTAGGCCATGCCCATACAATGGAGTCAGTGTGACAACAACAACAACAACAATAAGAGAGAGAGAGAGAGAGAGAGGAGAGAGAGAGAGAGAGAGAGAGAGAGAGAGAGAGAGAGAGAGAGAGAGAGAGAGAGAGAGAGAGAGAGACACAGAGACAGAGAGACAGAGAGACAGAGAGACAGACAGAGATAGAGAGAGAGAGACAGACACAGAGAGAGAGAGAGAGAGGAGTCAGGAACATTTTAATTGTTAGGCCATGCCCATACAATGGAGTGAGTGTGACAGCAACAACAAAAGAGAGAGAGAGAGAGAGAGAGAGAGAGAGAGAGAGAGAGAGAGAGAGAGAGAGAGAGAGAGTAGAGAGAGAGAGGAGTCAGGAGTCAGGAACATTTTAATTGTTAGGCCATGCCCATACAATGGAGTGAGTGTGACAGCAACAACAACAACAAAAGAGAGAGAGAGAGAGAGAGAGAGAGTGAGAGAGAGAGAGAGAGAGAGAGAGAGGGAGAGAGAGAGAGAAGAGAGACAGACAGACAGAGAGAGATAGAGAGAGAGAGAGTCAGGAGTCAGGAACATTTTAATATTGTTAGGGCCGAGAGAGAGAGAGAGAGATAATAGAGAGAGAGAGAGAGAGAGAGAGAGAGAGAGAGAGAGAGGGAGAGAGAGAGGGAGAGAGAGAGAGAGAGAGAGAGAGAGAGCGAGAGAGAGAGAGAGAGAGAGAGCAGCTGTTTAGAGGGTGAAGCACTTTGCAATAAAAAGCATAATGAACTTTGGTGTGTGTTTTGGTCAAGAGATGGAGATTTACAGACCAAAAACCAACAACAACATAAAGACAGATAAACGAACAAACAGACAACCAGCTATACTCAAGCATATATAACAAACAGCAAGGCAACAACAACAACAACAAAAAGAATGAAAAAACAAGGGCATCGCCGAGCGGCAGCAACGCATTGTGACAATGCAAACCCGGCCAGAGTTATGTCCTGTCCCCCCCCCCCATCCCCAATAAACACACCACTTTCCACCCTTACAGAACGCATAAAATACATAGCCCAAAATTTGAAGCGATTCTGTTCAGTAGTTCACGAGATACAGCTGAACTTTTACACAAACTTCTTTGCACCGAGTGATGTCCTCTCCCCCCCCCTCCACCCCCCACCCACCCCACCCAATAAACACACCACTTTCCACCCTTACAGAACGCATAAAATACATAGCCCAAAATTTGAAGCGATTCTGTTCAGTAGTTCACGAGATACAGCTGAACTTTTATGCAAACTTCCTTGCACCATGGTACACTACCACACAAAATTTGAAGCGATTCTGTTCACTAGTTCACGAAATAAAGCTGGGGGGAAATTACATAGCCCAAAGAAGGAAATTTCGGTTTTCAAGGTCAAACTTCAAGGTCAAGGTCAGCACGGTGTTGATTAACGAAAGGAAAGCTTCCTTTTCAAGCTGTCTACCCCTCTGCCAATTTTAATCAAAATCCAAACAGTAGTTTTTAAGATAATCGATACACAGACAGACACACACAGAGAGACACACACACACACACACACACACACACACACACACACACACACAACACACACACACACACACACACACACAGACACACAAACCGATCGCAATACCTCGGCCTCTGGCCGGGTAAAAATAGAAAGAGAAGCGTGAATCACCAGCGTCAGTTAACACACCACAATGCATTCTTGGGTAAATATATAGAGCCTAGCCTATCAAACCGAGCGTTCGGGGTGATTTATTACCAGTTGTTAACGAGCTGAAAATAACAGGGTTTCCTTCGGAACCACAATACAAATCATTGCACTCGGTGTGAGGGATACTGTGTTACGTTGGGTCTGGGTATGCAAGCGGATATTTTATTATTGCACTATCTCGTTTTTGTAGTTCGATTTTATATAAATCCAAAATCTGCGGAAACGAATGCGTCAATATTAAGTTATTGAATGAATACAGCTAGAAATCTATAAGTCGGACATGCATGCTGGCCTAAGTATTTCTTACTTAGGCGCATAAAAAAAAACGGCAGCATGACGCATCTGCGCTCATAATTGACAGGAAACTGTCTGAGCGATCGAAAAAGAATGAAACAAAGAAAGAAATACATAAAAAAAAACCCAGCAGAATTGAGTACAGCTTGCTTCTTATTCTAAAGCGCGACGTACAGTATAATGTTTTGACGAAAATATGTACATTTTCCAACACGTCAGGCATTCTTAAGCTGAAGAAGTTACTTATACTAGTGTGGAGAAAAAAGACAAGATTCTGAGAGTGCCCAAAGTTCTTGTTGGATCTGTAAAAAAATGGTCTGGTATTAAGAAACTTTTTAGAGTAGGTTTGGGGGAACTGACTGTGTGTGTGTGCGCGCGCGCGCGTGTGTGTGTTTTTTTATTTTTATTTATTTAGTTTCTGTGCGTGCGTCA
>CM065704.1:25594727-25602227 GCA_017654935.2 Phymorhynchus buccinoides
CGCGCAATCACGCACACGGGCACACGCACACGGGCACACGCACGCACGCATGCACACGCTCTCTCTCACACTCTGGGCTCTCTCTCTCTCTCTCTCTCTCTCTCTCTCTCTCTCTCTCTCTCTCTCTCTCTCTCTCTCTCTCTCTCTCTCTCTCTCTCTCTCTCTCTCTCTCTCTCTCTCTCTCTCTCTCTCTCTCTCTCTCTCTCTCTCTCTCTCTCTCTCTCTCTCTCGTGCTCTCGTGACAGCATTTTTCTTCCTTTCCTACGGGGCTACCTAACATAACACCTTTTCCTATATCAACATTCAAAAAACTATTACACTGTTATGCAGAACAGTAGGCCATTTTGAACCACTGAATTGGCTTCTTTTTCTCTCATTCAAATCCACACGCAATGTTTGCATTATTAGAACGATATCGTCCATTAACTCATTACACTGCTATTAATGGGGGTTTTAACAAAAGTATTTGAACAAAAAAGCTTTGATTTTGTTTTTACCTTGTGTTATTTATCCCTTTTTGATACGTGGTAAGATTTAATGTGGTGACAGCCCTGATATGGCCTTAGTTGACGGGGCTATAATTTTCATCTTTATCTTAATCTTAATCTTAACCTGCGCTTCACTTTGTCCCTTCTTCTTCTTCTTCTTCTTCTTCTTCTTCTTCTTCTTCTCCATTTCCTCGTGGCCCAGAGAGTGGAGATGATTTGTACCCTGAGGCGGCGGCAAAGCATCTCCCAGCAAAAGACACATTCCAGACCAGCTGGCTTTTTCCCAGAAGAGCAGTCCCCTCTTCTGCTATTTGGCTTTCGTATATAATATACGACGTATATAATATTCCGGAGTGGAATCACCGGTTCGGCCCCTTCGACAACATGAAGCTGGTGACCATCGACGTCACTGCCCTGTATTCCAACATCCCCCATGACCATCTCCGCCTGGCCCTCACCCACTTCCTGAAAGACAACCCCCTTCCCAACACCATCCGATAGACGAACTCCTACCCATCATCGGCAACGTCCTCACTAACAACGTGATTCAGTTTGATGGAGAAACATACCTGCAAACCTTCGGCACTGCCATGGGTACACCAATGGCCCCAGCCCTGGCCAACTTATTCATGGGCTGGCTGGAGGAACAGCTCATCGCCAACAGTCCAGTGCCTGTCAATGCCGATTTCTGGAGGAGGTTCATCGACGACGTATTTTTGCTGTGGTTTGGCTCGGACGACAACCTTCAGACATTTATTGATTTCATCAATACATTCCATCGCCAACAGTCCAGTGCCTGTCAATGCCGATTTCTGGAGGAGGTTCATCGACGACGTATTCTTGCTGTGGTTTGGCTCGGACGACAGCCTTCAGACATTTATTGATTTCATCAACGCATTCCACAAATCAACCTAATTTACATTCCGAGCCTCAGCCAGCAGCATCCCATTTCTCGACATCAAGATCACCCTCAAGGACGGCTACCTGACCTCTGATGTCCACTCAAAACCCACGGATGCCCACGCGTTTCTGCACCATCGCTCCTACCACCCGGGCCACGTTCTGAGGAACATCCCCATCTCCCAGTTCCTCAGGACCCGCCGACTGTGTTCAGATGACACCGCATTCCTGAACAGGTGCAGTGAATTGGAGGGGCACTTCCAAGCTAGGGGATACCCACCAGCCAGGGTCACTGAAGCCAAGGAGAGAGCTGCTACTGTCCCCAGAGCAGAAACCCTGCATTACAAGAAAGCCAAGGCGACCAACCGCTGTCACTTTGTGGTGACACACCACCCCAGCAACCCGCCTCTGGCCGAGTGGATGCGCACACTGCAGTCCACTACCATCGATCCAACCCCGAAAATGGCGAAAGCTTTGCCAGAGCCCCCGGTTCTTGGAAGGCGAAACTGCAGATCGCTGAAGTCCCTGCTAATGCCCTCCATTCTCCCCAACCCCCCAGACGACGTCCCAGAAACCGTCAGATGTGGAAGGCGCCAGTGTGTGATCTGTGGGAAACACCTGATTGTGACAGACAGATTCCAGAGCCACAAAACACAGGAATCATTCAGACTCCGACACAAATTCTCATGTGACAGCAAAAACATAATCTATCTGCTCTTCTGCGCTAGATGTAACGGTTAACGGCACACAAATAAAAAAATACGTTGGACAGACAGAAAACACTCTCAGAACAAGATTTTACATATATCGATCACACATCAAAGTCAACAAAGGAACACTAGCGACAAAGCATTTCCATTCTCCAGATCACACACTGGACGACCTCAGGTGTCTCCCAATGAGCGACTTAGCGGGGGGTGTTTTTTACCACCAGGGGGCATACCGCTCGAGTGGGGCTAATCCTCTCTATATTCTTAGTTGGGGATAAAGAAAGAGAGAGAGAGAGGGAGGAGTCCCACCCTCTCTCTCTCTCTCTCTCTCTCTCTCTCTCTCTCTCTCTCTCTCTCTCTCTCTCTCTCTTGCTAAAAGCATGTTATTGCTTATTCTATTACCCTCTATAAATAAAATTCATTCAATTCAATTCAATTCAATTCACTACGCCCAACTAAGAAAATCGCGTGATAAGCCCCTAGTGGATTGACTGCCCCCTGGTTGGCAAATAATCGCCATAAGTCGACCATTGAAAGGTGCACTCCAACTTGCTTCGTAAACGACTGGAGAGGGAGTGGTTCTGGATGGTGAAATTAGGCACCATCACCACATCCTGTCTGAACATCCGGGAGAAACCCAGACCACCCCAGAGCCTCTCCACACAGAAGTAACATTTTGTTGTTGCCACCAGGTTCTCGAACCTTTAGACCTGACCCACTCTATTCCCCACATCCATCTTTCCATCCACAGAGTATAGGCCTACAAGAGTGCGTGAGTGAGTACATGAGAGAATGCATGAGAATGATACCTAGATACGCCCTTGGGTCACCGGCATGACGTACTCTGGGGCAGCAGTGCACAGTTGAGAGGGGTCTCTGTGACAGAGACTCGTGAGAATGCGTGAGAGATAGTGTGAGAGATTGATTGCCTTGATTACCCCCCCCCCCCTTTCCACACCCTCCCCATCCATCTTGTAGTACCCCCTCTTACCCATTTCTCCAGAACAGTACAGGACCATTGCTGAATGCTTTTCACTCTGGCATGTACATGCGTGTGTGTGTGTGGGGGGGGGGGGACGTGGACACGCGCACATGCGTGCGTGCGTGTGTGCCCAGGTGTCTGTAGGGGAAGACGGGGTAAAAAGCGCATGGGTGGGTAAGAAGCCCACCCCAATTATCTCATGAAATAAAGAAAATTTGCCCATGTGTGTATGCGCCTGCAGTTACATCTATGGTAATATGTTGATTGATACTTGCACGGTTAGGTACACTTTATATGCATAGTGATTCCCAGAATTGGTGTGCGCGCGCGCGCGCGCGCGCGCGTGTGTGTGTGTGTGTGTGTGTGTGTGTGTGTGTGTGTGTGTGTGTGTGTGTGTGTGTGTGTCTCTCTCTCTCTGTGTGTGTCTGTGTGTGTGTGTGTGTGTGTGTGTGTGTGTGTGTGTGTGTGTGTGTGTGTGTGTGTGTGCGTGTGCGTTGTAAGTGTGCGTGCGTGTGTGCGCCAGTGTGCGCGTGTGTGTGCGTGTGTGTGTGTGTATATGTGTCTGCGTACGTGCGTGTCTGTGTGTGTGTATGTGTGCACGTGTATACATGTGTGTGTCAGTGCGGAAAGAGGAGAGGGATGGGGAGGGAGGAGAGAGGGGAAGATAAATTGGGGGAGATGGAGAGAGAGAATCCACAGTTCTGTGAGTAGATTTGTATGAGAATGTGTGTTCACGCGGTTATTCGTGTGTTTGTGAATATGATCGTAGCAATAGCTGTGTTCACATCTTTTTTAGTTTTCCATTTGTTTGCTCGGTGAGCCGCCGTGTTCTGTTTTTGTTTTTTCTCCTTTTGTCTCTAGTTGGAGTTTGATTTGTATTCTGATCAGTGTGATTAAAAGAAGCCCTAGTAGAAGGCGTAAGCCGAAACGTTGGCAAACGAAGTAAACAACTTGTTACCAACCGCGATCGTAGAGAGCGGATTGCTAATGTTTTCACTCGTGTCTGAGGCGGACTATGTTTGTATGTTTGTATGTATCCTCTCTAGCGTTTGAACGGATGGACTCAGGATGCTCAAATTTTGCATGCGGGTAGGTAATGGAGAGATCTAGGCCAAGTTCGATAATGAAGGTCATGGGTCAAAGGTCAAGGTCACTGGAGCCGAAAACGCTGCCGCGCGGTTGGTGATTTAGCGTCTTAACGCTCTAGCTGTGTTGTTTGTTTGTTTTTGTCAAATTGCGTATATATATATAGAGAGAGAGAGATACAATGTAGTTGGAACACACGAACGAAGAAGAGAGAGAGAGAGAGAGAGAGAGAGAGAGAGAGAGAGAGAGAGAGAGAGAGAGAGAGAGAGAGAGAGAGAGAGAGAGAGAGAGAGAGAGAGAGAGAGAGAGAGAGAGAGAAGAGGGGGGGGGGAAACATGTTCGAATAGACCCGATGATTCGTGATCCCATTCATAAAGTCCAGCTGATTTGCGTCACTCGCGTGTCTAGCAGAAACATCGATGGACTCTTCTTTCACCTCCTCTGCGACACCTTTCCCCCGGAATCGATCTCATCTTTCTTCTTCACTCTTAACCCTTTCGTCGCCAGCCATTTGTCAGCCACAAATACTGTTACATTTACCTGGGTAGAGAAACCAAAAATCTGCAATATTGCGAGTTCTCTGTGACATGTATAACATTACGTCTATCCTTACCTCCCAAATTTCACCGCCAACGTCACATTTTTGCACCACAATGATTTAGCACTCATGTCACTAAAAAGCATCAAATCAGAGAGAGAGAGACAGAGAGACAGAGAGAGAGACAGATAAGAGACAGAGAGAGAGAGAGAGAGAGAGAGAGGGGAGGTGCATGAAATGTTGGGAACGGGAAGGGACCCAAAATATGTGAAAGCTTGGGGTGACTTGGAGAGGGTGGGGGTTTGGGGTAGGGTGGGGGTGAACAAATGAATGCGATAATAGAAATGGTGGGAAAGAGGGCAGTTCTTAATGTTTTGATAGTCGCTTGTATCGACCCTACTTATGTTCAATGTTTTTGCGAAGCATGATTTGTCATTCATTTTTCCTTAGTTTTGTTTCCATTTTTCATGCATGCAAATGTGTTTCTTTGATTGTATTGTGCTTGTACGAGACCACGCTGTAATTTCACCTAACGTGATAACAAAGTATTTTTGACTTTGACTTTGACTTTGACTTTATCCAAAGACCCTGTCCTCTTGGTTTTGTGAGGAAAGGACAGGCCTTCCTTTAAATGTGTTACAGAGGAATCCCCAATATTATACAAACAGGGTTTTTTCTCTACCCAGGTAAGTTTAATGGATATTTTTTTCGCTGAAAAATGGCTGGCGGCGAAAGGGTTAAACCATTGTGGTACAAAAATGCGACATTGGCGGTGAAAGGGTTAACTGACTGTGACACTCCTCTTTCTTTTCGTCACCTACTCATTTGTACCCTCTACTACTAGTAGTGCTCTTATTTTCCTATTCAGTATCTATATATACCAGTCCTGCTGTCTGTACAAACTTGTGTTCAGAAGAGCCTGCTAACGGACACATGCACAGGTATGTATGCGCATATATTATATACATGAGCGCAGACATACGCGCGCGCGCACACACACACACAAATACCCGCGCTTGCACGCGCGCGCGCGCACGCATACACACACACACACATATATATATATATATATTGATATATACGTGCACACAAACACATATTCTCTCTCTCTCTCTCTCTCTCTCTCTCTCTCTCTCTCTCACCCCCCCCCCCTTCTCTCTCTCTCTCTCTACCTACATCTCTCTTTCTCCCCCCCCTCTCTGTCTCTCTCCCCTACCTCTCTCTCTCTCTCCCTCTCTCTCTCTCCCCCCCCTCCCTCTCTCTCTCTCCTCCCTCTCTCTCTCTCTCCCTCTCCCCCCCCCCCTCCCTCTCTCTCTGGTCCACATGACTTGCGCTGGTCGCGTGTGAAGGGGGTGAAACCTTCCATGAATGACCCCTTCCTCACCTCTGTGACACCTGGGAATTACCTTTCATTAATGCACCTCATTTCCATCCCACCCCCACCCCCTCCCAAATACTTCCCTACTCTCACCACTCTTCGCCCCATTACCCCTTTCGTCAATTTGTATTCAACAGAGTGCTTTTTTTTTAATCTCTTGCATATTCATGGATGTGCTGGAATATTAATCTTTCTTCCCACTTATGTTCCCCCTGAAGGAGGAGGAGGAGGAGGAGGTGGAGGAGGAGGAGGAGGAGAAGAAGAAAAATGAGGAGGAGGAGGTGGAGGAGGAGGAGGTGGAGGAAGTGGAGGAAAAGAAGAAGAAAATGAGGATGGGGGGAGGAGGAGGAGGAGGAGGAGGTGGAGGAGGTGGGGGAGAAGAATAAGAAAAATGAGGAGGGGGGAGGAGGAGGAGGAGGAGGAGGAGGAGGAGGAGGAGGAGGAGGAGGAGGAGGAGGAGGAGAAGGAGAAGAAGAAAGAAAAATGAGGAGGGGGAGGAGGAGGAGGTGGAGGAGAAGAAGAAGAAAAATGAGGAGGAGGAGGAGGAGGTGGAGGAGAAGAAGAAGACAAATGAGGAGGGGGAGGAGGAGGAGGAGGAGGAGGAGGAGGTGGAGGAGGATGTGGAGGAGAAGAAGAAGAAAAAAGAGGAGGAGGAGGAGGAGGAAAATAAGGGGGCCCGAAAAGAAGAAGAAAGAAAGAAAGAAGAAGACTCTAAAACGACAGGTGAATCTATCTATAGGTCAAATATCAGTTTTAGACGAGTTCCTGCTTCGTTGTTCCTGTCCTGACTTGTATAAATTAAGAAAGTGTTTGTCAACACAAATGAAATAAGGTTAAGTGCCCGTCTCGTGAAAAGGCAAACGTTAGTAAATTCACAATAGGCGCCATGCAATGTTAGGTAAACTGATACAAGGGGTACTAGCAATATACAACAGAACTGCGGCTATCCCGGTCATAAAACAATAAATCTGAGAAAACTGAAGGCAGCTGCGCGCATAAGGAAAGCAAAGACACGGCGGTTGCCTGATTGTAGAATTATAAGTACGGTACATGTTTGGGCAGATAGTCTGATGTTGTTGGCTTACCCTGGCTAAAAGACTCCAGGGATCATCCCAACAGCAGAAGCACTCGAACATTATGGTACAAGCACTTGCATCAGCTGCGGTTGAGAACATTTACGCGCGTGACTGGGTTTTTTTATTACGTGAACAGCCACAGAGAGAGAGAAAAACAGAGGGGAGGGACTCATCTCCCTCTCTATTTATTTATTTATTTATTTATTTATTAAGACAACTTTCATAGCGCCTAATCTTTAAGCTCTAAGCGCTTTACAGAAATCACTAAAATGAATAGTAAACACAATGAACAAAAAGTACACATTAAACATTGACCAACACCCCCCTTCCCTGATCCCTCAG
>CM065704.1:25607227-25634727 GCA_017654935.2 Phymorhynchus buccinoides
CGGGCATTGCCTCCAGTATTGTTCCCACCATATTTGTATTTACAAATATCCCATATGTGTCTGATTCGACCAAGAGGACGTAAAACACCATTTTCGACACTTTCATGTTAGTTAACCCTTTCACCGCCAGCCATATTTGAACCAAACGTTTCCATAAAATGTATTTTGGCTACAGAAATATTTCATCTGCAATATTGTGCGATTTTTCTGTGACACATTTAGAATAGGGTCAATCCTTACTGCCTAAATTTAGGAGCACAATATTATTGAATAATAGACCCTGATTCAAGAGTTTTAATGACACGAGTGTTAGGGGAAGACGGGGTAAAAAGCGCATGGGCGGGTAAGAAGCCCACCCCAATTATCTCATGAAATGAAGCAAATTTCAGTCTCATTTTGCCCATGAGACGAGCGTTAATGTCTAGCATTCGTCTCATGGACAAATTTGACTGAAATTTTCTTTATAATTGGGGTGGGCTTCGTACCCGCCCATGCGCTTTTTACCCCGTCTTCCCCTACTGAACTAATAACTAGTGGATCACTGTCCATCAACACCTCTTCTTCATATTATCAAAGACACTGAAAGGGGAAGACAGACAACTTAAGAGCTATACCTACGGCGAGCCGGGCTGATAGAGTTATCGTTAGTGAGGTAGTGACACCTTTCACAATGGCGCGGCTCTATCCAAAAATCGATAATTGAAGTGGCCCTTTCAGTGTTTTTGATATTACATACATTCCATACCATCCCTTACAACTCCACCCCCACCTCCCTCCTACTTCCTACTTTTTCCTCTTCCCCTACCCCCACCCCCACCCACCATCCCACCCCTCCCACCCCCGTCTTGGACCACCAGTCTTCGTTCCACCAAGGACACTAAAAAAAAGCCAGCCACACGTCCACTATAAAATCGCACGACTGTACGATACGATTCGATCACGTGATCTCGATTGCGCCAATCCCATTTGTTCTTGGGAGATCAGGTGATCGTGCGATTTTAGTGGACGTGTGGCTAGCCCTTCACAGGCGTACGCGGGGTCATACTGTCTATTTCCTGACTAACAAAAAAGTATCAGCGAGTAACTTAGTAGCCTAAGCCTCTAGCTACGCGTCGACTTTGCTGTCATATCACGCTAGACTGGACATTTCCTGACCAATACAATCATGCAGTTCTCTAAACGGGACAAATGTGAACATTCCAGGGGGGAAAAAACCCCGGTGGGCAATCGGAAGAACATTAACGTGTTTGCAATTAATTCCGCCAGGAGGCGGTATGGGTGGAAAGGCTAACAGTGGCAACACTTCAAATACAGAGGGAACATTGCAAGCTTACAAGACTCTGCTAAGTGGCAATATTCACAATTCTGCCCTGCGAGAACGATCATTTGTAACACGGAAAAGAACATAGCCCACTCGTTATCTACTCGTTTCCTGCATGCTGAGGCGTACCAACTGCCAGCATGCAGGACTCTGTACCGCCAGCAGTCCTCCTATTCTTCCCTCGGACCATTGCCGAGTGGAACCTGCTCCCGTCTGTGGCAGCGCCATCAGCCACAGTGGGAGCCTTCAAAAGCCAGATCTAACCCCCCTCTTCCCCCCTCCCTCCCGTCCCTTCTTCTTCCTCATCTCCTTACCTCCACCCCCCTCCACCCTCATCCACGACTCTCTCCCTCTCTACCCCTCATACCAAGCCAAGACTTTAAACCAGAAGCCTAACCTAAGCGCAGAAACCTTTTTTCCAAGTTAATATTCAGAATCTTCAGTACGATGAAGGTGGAAGATCAAACGAAGAAGAAGAAGAAGAAGCCCATTGCTTTTGTCAGAGTACTCTCCCCTCACGGGCAGAAATGGGAACAGTGCCAGCGAAACATTATCATCATCGACCTGTAGGCTCAATTACTTCAACACTACTTTAACCCTTTCAACGCCAAAGTCGCATTTTAGCACCACAATGATTTAACTTCTATGTCACTAAAAGGCATCGACCATTATCCAAAGACCCTATTGTCTTAGTTCTGGGAAGTAAGGGTAGACCTTATTTTATGTGTGTCACAGAAGAATCCACAATACTGCAGATGGATTTTGTTCTCTACCCAGGTAAATTTAATGGACATTTTTGGCTGAAATATGGCTGGCGGTGAAAGGGTTAAATCGTGTGGGGTTTTTAAAAACTGAACATTGACTAAACTCTGTGGCCCCTACTCGACTCTACCCCATGTGGTCCCTGAAAAAGACAAACAATCATCAATAGGCCTACATTGCATTTCTCAAATGTGACCCAACACCACCACGAAAGGGACATTAAGTCGCTGGGCTAGTTTCTCACAACAGGCTTGCAAAGTCCCAAATCTCATTTTTGGTCAAATTTGAGTTACGGTTATTTTTGTGTTCTCTAACATCTTATCTTTCATATTCATAAAGGACAATCTTTTAATATTGTCTCTAAATGGTCTTATAAGTGTTTTAACACTTTCGCCGCCAAAGTCGCATTTTAGCACCACGGTGATTTAACACCTATGTTACTAAAAGGCATCAAATTGGGGTCTATTTATCCAAAGACCCTTATATATGACACAGATGAACCCACAATACTGCAGATGGATTTTGTTCTCTAAAAATTTAATGGACATTTTTTGGTTGAAGTATGGTTGGCGGTGAAAGGGTTAAAACGAGTAGGTCAATGCATTTTCTACAGCTAGGCTATACTTTACACTGTGTTTTCTCAAAATGGCCGACGCTCACCCTACTAACTTTAAATGCTCATAATTCTGGAACGGAAAAAGACATAAGATTGGTTCTTGTACCATCAGAAAGAGAATAGTCTGTCAGTTTCAAATGTATATTTTTTGTCAGAATGGCTAGTTGGACACTTAATGTTCCTTTCGTTGTGCTGGGTCACAAATACAGACATTGTAAATTAACATCAGTGTTGTTTTTTCCAACCATGTTATCAATGGTATTCTTACCTGTAGCCGCCGACTAGGTTCCCCAACACGTACAAAGTGCCAACAGTCTTCGATAAATATTTCACAATTCACATCGCAGTTGCTTCTCTTCCATCCATCATCCACTTCTTTCTTCTTCAGTCACTTTTTTTCTTATTCTTCTTTCTCTGAATCTGAATCTGAATCTGAATTTGGCTACGCTGCTCTGTCTCACTGGACACTTATACAGCACTGTGCGTTGCGACAGAAAGAAAAATAAACGAAACTAAAAATCAACACAAAAACAAAGGAACTAAAAATAGAATTATCCCCAGCGTTTCATGTCTCAGGGTAGGCCAATCCGGCTACCGTAGCGGTCCCCGGGGACGTACCCCGACAGGCACAGCCCCTTCGGTCAATTCATTTCGTCTTCTTATGCGTATGCTTCTTTCCGATTCTTCCTCTATCTCTTTCCTTCTTTTGAACAGACTCCAAACAGTTTCTGCCTTCTTACTAGTTTTCAACTACCCGTTTCACTTTCTACACCACCCCAAACTCTCAGTGAGCTGTCGAATGAAATATAGAGTTTTACGTCCTCTCGTCCCGGCAGGGCACATATGGGACATCAGTGAGCTGTCGCTCACATCTTTTTCTTTTCCCCATCTAAGGTCAGCTTGCTTACAATCGGTGCTGCACTCTAGCTTTCCAGTATTGTATCTAAGCTTGGTTGAGGGGGTGAATGTGGTCTATGTTTTTGTTTGTGGCACAAGCCACAAACCTATAACTCACTTTGTCGGTCTGTCGGTCTGTTGGTCGGTCGGTCTGTCGGTCGGTCCAAAATTGTCGCACATATTGTTGCGTGCCACAAACGATTGCGAAGTCCGCGCTTGTTTTCTTAGAATTTTCATAATAAAAATTATTGTGTTCGTTTTACTCTTGCATAATTGTGTGTCAGTGTGTGTGTGTGTGTGTGTGTGTGTGTGTGTGTGCGTGTGCGTGCGCGTGCGCGTGCGTGCGTGCGTGCGTGTGTGTGTGCGTGCGTGCGTGCGTGTGTGTGTCAGTGTGCCTGCGTGCATGTATGCTTGCGTGCGTGCCAGTGCGTGCATGCTTCTTCTTCTTCTTCTCCTTAGGCAGCCAACTTCAACACGCTGAAGGTTCTGCTGCGTTTGCGCGTGCGTGCGTGCGTGTGCGTGTGTGCCTGCGTGCATATATGCTTGCGTGCGTGCCAGTGCGTGCATCAGTGCTTCTTCTTCATCTTCTCCTTAGGCAGCCAACTTCAACACGCTGAAGGTTCTGCTGCGTTTGCGCGTGCGTGCGTGCGTGTGCGTGTGCGTGTACGTGTGCGTGTGCGTGTGTGTGCGTGTGCGTGCGCGCGCGCGCGCGCGTGTGTGTGTGTGTGTGTGTGCTTATTCTTTCTATTCTTGAAGTAAAGAAGTGTTTTCTGAAACTCGTAAATGAATGGTCGCCGAAACACGAAGAAAGGGACAAAACTACGCTTCACATTAGCTTGCGATTTCTTTAGAATGCTTTCCCTTTGTACCGTGGTTTCCGGTTTCTCTCTAACACCACCAAAGCTTGTCTACTTTCAGAATCACAGAACC
The DNA here is from genome assembly GCA_017654935.2 of Phymorhynchus buccinoides. Classification (NCBI taxonomy): domain Eukaryota; kingdom Metazoa; phylum Mollusca; class Gastropoda; order Neogastropoda; family Raphitomidae; genus Phymorhynchus; species Phymorhynchus buccinoides. Next base: position 25,611,754 of record CM065704.1, read on the forward strand.
CTTGTATTTTACCTGAAAATGTCGTTTAGGTTATCCATAAGTCTCAGGTAGTGCATGCTGAATTGTACTGCTTAAAACATACTTTCCAGTGCAGCATGATCGGTGCAATTGAGCTGTCTTTGTGATCTCACACTAGTGACTATGTGACAATGAATGTGAGCAAGCTCAGCTGTAAACTTCCTTTCGATTTCTTATCTTAGCTCTAGATAGATTGAAGCCTACTTGCTGTGCTCAGGAACAATCTGTTCAAACTCTCACGTCTTGCTCCACGATACACACATGCTAGACACTACTACATAGAGAGAAAAAAATGAATGGTGGCCAGCTTTTGTCCCTCATCAGTATTTTAGTTTGCGCTTTGGCTTGTTCTTACGTTTACGTTTGGCCTTGGGTGCAGAATGTTTATGATCACCGCGACGTTAATAATAATGTGCACTCAGATTCCAGCCAGAAGCCTGTGGTCCGAGACTTGCAAACGAAAGAAGGAAGCTCACAACCTGATTTTGACAACCTGGGTAAAGAAGGACCCGAAGTTCAAACTTCAGGCAAAGGCAGTGCCGGCAAGGGGGTTGTAGTAGGTCACAATGCCGGTGGGGTGAGTGATTCAGATGCAGCTGCTGAAGAGAAAGGGTCTGTGGATGAGGCAACAGGGAGAAATGGGCTCCAGGAGGAAGAACTACCTCAGTATCCGCCTTACGATGAGGAATCCACTTACCTGCTGGCCATGCTGAGCAGCGAAGAGGAGGAGAAAGAAAGAGCCCTGGGTACATGACTTGCTATCTTGTACTTTAGTCGCCCCCTCACATTGATGGTTTTGTTTTTTTACTGAGAAGCAATACTCTTGTCGTTTTTGAGAAAGGATATAGAGTACTAACAGGTCTGCGTGTTGGTTGGGTACGCGTGTATCCCCCCTTGAAATCATAGAGATTGTAGAGAAGTCATGTCATACTTGTGTTATTGTTTGCGTCATTTTGAGGGGTACGCGACCCCCCTTGGTACTCTATATATATGCAAGTGTATGCTTTCATAGGCTCATGTATGTGTTCAAGTACAAAAATGCAAGTTTGTCTGTCTCTCTGTCTCTGTCTCTGTCTCTGTCTCTGTCTCTCTCTCTCTCTCTCTCTCTCTCTATCTCTCTATCTCTCTCTCTGCAAGTTTGTCTGTCTCTCTGTCTGTCTCTCTCTCTCTCTCTCTCTCTCTCTCTCTCTCTCTCTCTCTCTCTCTCTCTCTCTTTTTGTCTTCAGGTTTCTCTGTCTCTCTCAAAGTTTCAATTATATACATCCTGCTAATGTTTGCAAAATAATATCCTGCAAAATACATTTTGCTTTTTTCACCAGTTGGACTTGGAGCCATACTCATGAATACACCTTCATATTTAAAAAAAAAAAAATTGCTTTCATTCATTCACATCATAATTTTAAATGCCCCAAATGGTCTTTTGACCCAGAAGGCGTTAAATCTCTATTTTTCTCTCTCTCTCATTCATTCACCAAATTGAATGTAATTTTGACATTCATTCAAATTTATTGCTTCTCAAATGTTCTTCTATCTCATTCTTGTCTTGGTGCTATACCCATTCTCAGTCTTCAGTTCAATTAAAACTTATGGATTATGATAATAATTATATATATATGCAAATAATTTGTATGTTGTTTGTGGTTTCTTATTTCATTAATTTCAGGCATGAGGAGGCATGGGTTCAGTGAGTTTGTCAGTGAGAAGATTGGTTTTCATCGCAACATCCCTGATTATAGGAACAAAGTGTAAGTAAAACTAAAGACTTAAAAATATTATTCATACCTGTAGTCATACTCGTAGGTCATGTGTAACTCTGTTATTGGAGATAATTAACGATGTATAACATCGCTACTTGATCAAGGTCAAAATGTTGACATCCTTTATTTTGATTTCATGAAGGCTTTCGATACCGTACCTCATGAAAGACTCCTTGTAAAACTATCAGCTTATGGTATTTCTGGAGATTTGCTTGTTAAATGGATTGATAATTTTTTAAAAGGTAGACCTGTCACAGCACGTTAAGAGTGGGGTCAGAGAAATCACATTTGAACTCTTCTAGCACCATGTATTTTTTGACGTTCTTGGTAGTCCGTTGCGTCTCAACCGACAAAAAGAGAGTAACTTTTTTCCCAAGTACACATGCGTTGCTTTAACGGAAGAAACAGTGACATACGCTCTAAAGATAGACAAACACATGCAGACCTGCCGCTTGCTCCGATTTGAGAGGAGCAGCTCAGATATGTTGAGCATTGCTCCTAGCTCCTCTTGCAACCTCCCCAGCTCCTATATTTTAAAATCTGTCTTGTATACATTTTCCACTCAATTTCACAACAAAGAGCATGCATTCAAAGCACCAGCTAATGGACATCTAAGGGTCAGCATGAGACAGTGAGGGGCTACACGAAGCATAGGCCTATCTCAGGCTAAATGACCAACAAATATTGTAGATTGGTCAATATTTCTTTCTCTAAAATGGATCTCAAATTGACAATGGTCAATATTTCTTACTCTAAAATGGATCTCAAACTGACAAAAACGACTGCATGTTTGAAGAACAAAAGAGAAGGCCGCACATTTCGAAGTGGCAATGGATTTTACTGGGAGGCCAGTGCCAGCCCCTAGATTCTCGCTCCTCTTTTTTATTCTCAGAATGTGGCAGGTCTGCACATGGCATTGGATGTCTTTGCATTTGGTGGGAGTGTAGAGTGGTATCCTGGGCGAACGTATTCACCCTTGGTGCTAGAAGAGTTTTAAAGCAAGTGTACTAAGTGGTATTCCTTAGGCCAGTATTCTAGGACAGTGGAACAGCAACAATCAATCAAAATGGGGTGGATTCAAGATGCCAGAACACCCAGTAAAGGATTAGGGGTGGGGGTTTTTCCCATAAATTACAGAAATTGGTACCCCTTGTGGATATACCGGGGGGTCTTCCGCACAAATGGTTCCCCCACCTTCTGGAAGTTTTGTGCTTGTAATTTACTCTAATCTGTCACTCTTTGACTTACTTTAACTTAGTTTAAGTTTAACTTGCTTTAACTTACTGTCACCTGCTATCTATCTATCCTACTGGTCCATTCTCCTGCATTTTTTCTTTGAATTCTTACAAAGATTTCTTCAGCCGAAGTTGGACATGCTGGGCCTAACTATTTCTTAGTTAGGTGCATAACAGCAGCATGACTCATCTACACTCATATGACAGGAAACTGTCTGAGCGAACGAAGAAGAAGAAGAAGAAGACAGAGATTGTTTGCTTGTTGTCATTTGGAGGACTACCCTTGTTTTCTCATGCGGCAGCTGTAAGGCTGAGAGGTACCCCCAGGATCTGCCCACTGCCAGCGTGGTGATGTGTTTCTACAACGAGGCGTGGTCCACCCTGCTGAGGAGCGTGCACAGCATCCTGGACAAGACGCCCCCTCGCCTGCTGAAGGAGATCATCCTGGTCGACGACGACAGCAACATGGGTCAGACCTGCTGTACTGTAGCCACATGTGTGTGTGTGTGTGTGTGTGTGTGTGTGTGATCATCCTGGTCGACGATGACAGCAACATGGGTCAGACCTGCTGTAGTGTAGCCTGGGGCTTGATGCTCTTTGTGTGTGTGTGTGTGTGTGTGTGTGTGATCATCCTGGTCGACGACGACAGCAACATGGGTCAGACCTGCTGTACTGTAGCCTGGGGCTTGATGCTCTGTGTGTGTGTGTGCGTGTGTGTGTGTGTGTGTGTGTGTGTGTGTGTGTGTGTGTGTGTGTGTGTGTGTGTGTGATCATCCTGGTCGACGACGACAGCAACATGGGTCAGACCTGCTGTAGTGTAGCCTGGGGCTTGATGCTCTTTGTGTGTGTGTGTGTGTGTGTGATCATCCTGGTCGACGACGACAGCAACATGGGTCAGACCTGCTGTACTGTAGCCTGGGGCTTGATGCTCTGTGTGTGTGTGTGTGTGTGTGTGCGTGTGCGTGTGCGTGTGCGTGTGCGTGTGTGTGTGTGTGTGTGTGATCATCCTGGTCGACGACGACAGCAACATGGGTCAGACCTTCTGTAGTGTAGCCTGGGGCTTGATGCTCTGTGTGTGTGTGTGCGTGTGCGTGTGCGTGTGTGTGTGTGTGTGTGTGTGTGTGTGTGTGATCATCCTGGTCGACGACGACAGCAACATGGGTCAGACCTTCTGTAGTATAGCCTGGGGCTTGATGCTCTGTGTGTGTGTGTGTGTGTGTGTGTGTGTGTGTGTGTGTGTGTGATCATCCTGGTCGACGACGACAGCAACATGGGTCAGACCTGCTGTACTGTAGCCCGGGGCTTGATGCTCTGTGTGTGTGTGATCATCCTGGTCGACGACGACAGCAACATGGGTCAGACCTGCTGTACTGTAGCCCGGGGCTTGATGCTCTTTGTGTGTGTGTGTGTGTGTGTGTGTGATCATCCTGGTCGATGATGACAGCAACATGGGTCAGACCTGCTGTACTGTAGCCTGGGGCTTGATGTTCTGTGTGTGCAGGGCCGGACCTACAGGGGGTGCTTAGGGGGCTGCAGCCCCCATCCTTTTTTCTAAAAAACAAACAAAAAGCAATTTATGTCACCAAGCGGCAGCTAAATTTCCTTGTGAGCTATGCCTAGCACTCATCAGCACCACCAGTTGATAGGTAGTCCTTTATTTCATGCCCAGATTGCACTATTTTGCTTCTCGGATTTAAAAGTTTTCCGGGGGAGCATGCCCCCGGACCCCCCATAGGGGTCTTGGTTCTTCCCCTCTTCGATGATTTAGCCCCCTTAAAAACTTAGGTCCGGCCATGGTGGGGGTGGGGGGTGTATGCGCATATAATTTGTGGTCATGCGCTATGAACCCGTAGATATTGAAGAAATTAGAAAGTAATTTAGGTCACTATTTACCACATTTTTCGGACTATAAGGCGCACCACACCTTATTATAAAGCGCACCCCCCAAATTGTATGTACACAAAATTCAGATTTTTTTGTTATATTTTCTTACTATTTTATTAGTCATATTATAAGGCGCAGGGGTCTCAGTCTGGGAAAATAGTATCGCCTTATAGTCCGAGAAATATGGTAGTTTTGGGACTTTCAAGGATTCTTGATGATTGCAAGATAGTGTAATTTCTCCTATAATTCAATAAATAATACAGGGAAACCTTGTCCAAAATGTAAAACATAAAATCATTGAAAGGGCTGCAATGCACTTTATTCATTATTAGTAAACTACGCTGATCACTGTGCGGCTATTTACTGCTATGATTAAATACAGTGTAATCTTATACTAGATCCATAGTTCTAGACAGAAAATAAGAGCATTATCATGGAGCATCATTGTTTCTAAGTGAAAGAAAAGTTCTTCTTCTTCTTCTTCCGATTGGGGATGTTTTTCCTGCTCCACATCCAAAGTCTTCGTTTAGACTGAGATTGACGCACAGGATGCATGCTTTGTGAGTTCCTGTCATCCATTCCACCGGCACACACAGCCTACTCGTACCGAATAGTGGAATGGGCTTTAACGTGTGCGCAAGATCTTGTGCGTGGGTTCGCACACTGGACCTCGGTTTTAGGTCTCATCCGAAGGACCAGGAAATAGAAGTAAAGTATCTTTCCCAAGGACACAGCATCGTGAACGGAGCTGGGTTCGAAACCAGCGCGCTCGCAAACCCGTTGGATTACAAGCGGCGACTCTATCCAGCCATGGCGCCTCCCTGTTGATTGGCTCATTGCGTTTAAACCCATACCATGGATACAAAGGGGGCTCAATCTGGATTGCTCATTTCTCTCTGTACTTTGAGTTTCTTCCCTTCCTTTCTAGCTGAGAGCAGGCGTTGAACTGATCCCTTGGATTGGACTGCCTCCAACGTATTACTAATACATACTGATGTGATGACATCACTGATGATGTCATCAGATGAAGAGGAATAACCCTGATATGCTGGCTTTTGCTCAAGCACAGTCAAGAGAGTTATACCCCCAGACCTTTTTTGCCAGATTGGCTCTATCAGTTGTCTTTTTTATGGTATGATTTACCCAATGATTTTTTCTTTTAATTTTCTCTGGCAGTCAAGGGGTTAAGTCCTTTGAAGGTTTCATATTTACTACATTTTCATGTCAATGTAGACAATCAACATTGCAACTTAAAAGTGCTTTTTACGTCAAAAAAAATCTCACACAGTAAGTCTCCGAGTTTTCGCAAAGGAGCAAGGGAAAAGAAATGTCCACGTTTCTTGTTTGACAGATCATTTAAAGGGCCGGCTGACACGCTACGTGGACCAGCACCTTCCCAAGGTGCAGCTGATCCGCAGCAAGGAGCGCCTGGGATTGATCCGAGCCAGAATGGCGGGGGCGCGAAGTGCCACCGGGGAGGTGAGACCATTTTGTTGTATGTTCCCTTGAGCAAGGGAAAACATGCGAAAAATATGATTGCTAAAAGTTGTTGTTGGATGTGCAGACCTGCCTACTGCTACGATTTGGCCGTAGCAGCTACGAAAAATAAAGCTTTGCTACGGAGCTACGGCAACCTTAACGTTGCTACGGAAAAAACAAATTGCCGCCGCATTTTATTTTTGCTTATGCCGTTCCCGGTTTTGTCTGTTTCTAAGAGCAGACACCGTGTCACGCGCGATAACCTAGTCACTTCCGTTTTTATCAAAGTGACTGCGCATGCGTTCTTATTACTTTCTCTGAAAAAAATGGCGGACTCCAGCAGCAGTAGCGATTCGGGAGATGTTTCAAACGAAGAAAAACGAACCCAAACCAGAAAACGAAAATCATCTGGCACACCATCTTGTTCTAAGAAAAAACATCGGCCTGCCGCACAAGTTTTTAAAATAGCTTACACAGAGGCGTGGCCTTGCATCGTCAGAAGTTGACTCGGTGCGAACCATGCTCGCTGCAGTGCAACCTCTGCCATGCGGACTTCTCTGTGAATCATGGCGGTAGAGATGATTGCCGTCAACACGTTCAATCGGCGAAACATATTAAGCAGTGCGTTTCGGCTCAGGAAGAGAACAAATCGATTGCCGTTGTTTGTGGATGCTACGGAAAAATTTGCCATGCTACTGAAAATTGATGGCTGGGTTACTGATTGGGAAAATTCCAAGTAGGCAGGTCTGGATGTGATAAGTTTGTTTATTTACTGTGATTTAAGATTATTATCATCGTTGGCACCGTTGTTTCCATTGTTGTGTCATAATTAGCATCATCATTGTCATTATCATAATAATCATCACTATAGCCCAATGTCATCAGTATCATAATTCCTTAGAGACGTAAAAAAAAAGTCGCAAACTTTAGAGACGTAAAACAAAAGTCAGAATTAGTCAACTTCGATTTGTTGGACTTACCAGTTGATCAGGGACAGCCATGTGGAGGTAAGCGTATGCTGGCTGGAGCCCCTGCAGTCCAGCTCTCCGTAGAGTTTCTTGTCTCTATCACATGTCACCTCTGTCCTCTCTTTCCCCAGGTCCTGGTGTTCCTGGACAGCCATGTGGAGGTGAACATCCACTGGCTGGAGCCCCTGCTGTCCAGCTCTCCGCAGAGTTTCTTTTGCACTATTCCATGTCACCTCTGTTCCCTCCACAGGTCCTGGTGTTTCTGGACAGCCACGTGGAGGTCAACATCCACTGGCTGGAGCCCCTGCTGTCCCGCGTGGGGCAGGACCGGGAGGCGGTGGTGGTGCCCTTCGTGGACACCATCGACGCAGAGACCTTCACCCTCTCCCCCTCCCCCCTGGTGCGGGGCAGCTTCACCTGGACCCTGTTGCACAACTGGGACCCCCTGCCCCCGGGCCATGAGGCGCACGAGAGGCAGCTGTCGGCGGAGCCCATTGTGTGAGTGGGCTGTGTGATCGGGAGGGTTCTATCACCAGAGCTGGTTCTAGGGTCCGGGATTGGTACAATCCCTCCCCAATCTATTCCTTCCCGCAATAATCGGGTCTAAACGCGGGCCGACGCCCGCATATTTGCAGAACTGCCCGCACTTTTTACCGATCGCTGCGGGAATTCCTTCGTCGTCTGCACAAACCAAAAGCATGGAGCAGGAATGAATGATTTCTCAACATTTCATTGGTTCCTTTACAATGTTAGTGTAAATCAACCAATCGCATTCATCTCATTTTACCGACAAGAAGCTGTGAGAGTCCTACCCACCATGTTGAATTTTCTTCAAAATGAAGCGGACAACCACGCTCTTCGACTTTGATTTTTGTGGCGGCAAAGTAAAAAAAAGAAATCTTCTGCCAAACGAGTGTGCAGAAGATGTTGCAGAAATAGCTACTGCATCAACGTGCAACAGTCTCGGAGAAGCAGCCCGAAGATAACGGCACTAGTGCGAGGGAACACCGGTTCCAAGACGAGTGGCTGAAGAAGTGGCCATGGCTAGCGAAGATTGAATCAGCCGCCTCCCCCGCCCCTCCCCTCGTATCCATAGGACCTGCCCCCCTTTTTTCATTCTTAGGGGGGGAACGCCCCCACTTTTTCCAAATCCTAGAATCAGCTGTATCACTAATCAGCGATGCACCGAAGATGGAAAATTGATGGGACAAACTGTCCTGTGACGAGAGGAATCAATAGGACAATATTCCTGGCTCTTGCAGAAATCAATAGGACAAAGCGTGTCAGTGTTAAAAATTTAATAAGACGTTTGTCCTGACAGGTTCCCCGTGGGGATACTGGGGTAGGGGGGGGGTCTTTCGTACAAATAGTTCCCCCACCTTCTGAAAGTTTTGTGCGCGTAGCTTCCTCTAATCTGTCACTCTCTTTGACTCTGCCTTTTCCCTTTGCTTTTTGCCATCTTCTATCTTTCCGTCTTATTGGCCCATTCTCCTGCCCCTTTTTACCGTAGTGTCCAGAAGATTGAATGTCTGATAACTCTGATGGATTTTTATTCCGTTTGCGTTCACATTAGTGTAAATGCCAAAGCTTTTGCTCAGAACAGTCACAGACTTGGCCACACTACATGATTATTTTGAATTGCATTTTTCGCAATTCCGACCAACATTGACAACATTTTCTATGCACTTTGATCCTTGACTGCTACACAGTTTCAGCGAACCGTGCTTCATGGTTTTAGTGACTGCACATCTCACAGCAAGACTACACATTTTCTATGCACTTTGATCCTTGACTGCTACACAGTTTCAGCGAACCGTGCTTCATGGTTTTAGTGACTGCACATCTCACAGCAAGACTACACATTTTCTATGCACTTTGATCCTTGACTGCTACACAGTTTCAGTGAACCGTGCTTCATGGTTTTAGTGACTGCACATCTCACAGCAAGACTACACCTTTTTTTTCCGCTACACTATACAGCACTTTTAAGACAAACATATGAACTTAGGGCCTTTAAAACCCTTTCATCGCCACTGTCGCCTCTTGGCACCACAATGATCTAACACCCATGTCACTGAAAGGCATCAAATTTGGATCTGGTATCCAGTGACTGGTAAAGGTAAAGATGTGCCCCCCCCCCCCCCCCCCTGCATTTCTCGGTTTTTTGTATTTTTTCGTTATTGCCTTTCTTACCATACATACAGCTGTATTTTAGGAAACTTTTTAGCTAATAACCTTTTTGGAATACTAACCCTAGCCCTAACCCTAGCCCTAAACCTAACCCTACCCCCCACCCTATAAGCCGGAAAAACGCAACGAACCACAACTGTGACAAATTGCGGTGTACTGCAGTACATAGTGGGGGGTAGGGTTAGGGTTAGGGATAGGGTTAGTATTCCAAAAAGGTTATTAGCTAAACATGTTCTTAAAATACAGCTTTATCTATGGTAAGAAAGGCAAAAACGGAAAAATACAATTAACTGAGAAATGTAGGGGTGGTGGCACATCTTGACCTTTACCCAGTGACCTTATGTTCTTCATGTTGGGAGGTAAGGATAGGCCCTATTTTATGCATGTCACAGAGGAATCCTCAGTATTGCAGACATCTTTTCTGTACACAGGTATGTTTAATGGTAAATTTTGGCTGAGGAATGCTAGCGTTGAAAGGGTTAAAAGACCTCTGTCCTCAGCCCTGGAATGATTGACATCGCAAAGGTTATATCCAGCTCTGAGATTTTTCATTTGTTACAACTGATTCATTTGTTCACGCTTGATTATTATATTGTTGTTGATAAGTACACACACACAAAAAAAGAAAAAAAGTACACACACACAAATGTGTGCACGCACGCACACACACACAAACACACACACACACACAAACACACACACACAAACACACACAAACACACACGCGCGCGCATACACACGCTTTTTCAGCTCAGTTTAATTCATTTATCTCTTCTTCTTTTTTTAAAGTCTAATATCACCATTGTTGTGAACAGACTTTAAATTAAATCAATCAAATCAAATCAAATCTACTCATTTCAGCAAACCATTTCTACTCGTGCAAATCTAACTGTTGTAAATAGGGATAAAACAAGCTGTCAAAGCTTTCTAGATCGTCCCATCTTTACAGTCAGTGTAATACAAGTAATTCCCCCCGTGGGGATACCGGGGGGTCATTTTGTATAAATAGTTCCCCCACCTTCTGGAAGTTCTGTGCTTGTAACTTCCTCTAATCTGTCACTCTCTTTGACTCTGCCTTTTCCCTTTGCTTACTGTCATCAACTATCTTTCTGCCTTACCAGTCCATTCTCCTGCCTTTTTTCACGAAACACTTTCAAAAACATTTCCTCCAGCCGAAGTCGGACTTGCTGGGCCTAACTATTTCTTAGTTAGGCGCGTAACGGCAGCATTGCGCATCATGCGCTCATAATTGACAGGAAACTGTCTGAACGATCGAAGAAGAAGAAGAATACAAGTAATGGTCAAGGTTATGCGGTAAGCGTTTTCCCTACAGCTTTAGGGGGTGACCAAAGAAAAAGAAGCAGAAGAGAGAGAGAAAAAAAGAAGACAAAAATCAGCTATCACGCATAGTCTACTTGAATTTATTTGGGTCCAGTAGAAAAATATAAGATGCAGCAAACAAAATAAAAATTCCTATTTCTGGACTGGGATGGGGATATTTACAGGGAGCTGCCGGCAGCTACTACTTTCGCGTTCGCCCCCAGGAAGCTGGGAACTAGCCGACTTTAGGCAGTGCCCAGGCCCCAACCAAAAGGACTAACAAAGACAAACAAACAAATCCCTAACTATTGGGGTAAACAAATGTCATGTTTTAGGCAGAGGGATTGGGATTTTTTGACTTGGGGCTGCTGTGCCGCCTTTTCAGCTCTCCGGCGATGGTTGGGGGCCTGTTTGCCATGGACAGGGCCTACTTCTTTGAGCTTGGGGGCTACGACGAGGGCATGAACATCTGGGGAGGGGAGAACATGGAAATCTCCTTTCGGGTAAGCTGAGCCTCGTGTTGTAATTCGCGGACTACAACCCGCAACTTTTTTTTTTTTATATCCCCCACGGCGGCTAGTACTGTGCTGCGGCCTAAACGTTGCCGAAAGTGAAAGTAAACTCAACTCAGTGGCATCCTTGATTCTGACCTTTGATCTGTGGCCTTGTTCATGGTTGATAACAAAAAATCACCTTGATTTCGGTATATTTTTTTTCACAAAATGACGATCTGTTTCGCGGTCCTGACACTTTCGTTTTGGCAGTCAACACACCTGTGATCAACTCTAGACTTAAACAGAAGCTGAGATCGTGCATCACCAGATGTCTTGCCCAGGGTACTATCCCCACTCTCTCGGCCAAAGGGATTTGAGGAAAATGGAAAGATAAAGGCTTTATTTTGTTTGTTTAGCTCTGTGTGTGTGCGTGTGATGGGGGAGAGGCGTGGTTGAGGGTGGATATTTTGAATAATATGTGTGGGGAAGGGGACGGGGTGGTGTCTGTGTGTGTGTGTGTGTCCTATATTGCATTGTAATTTAATTCTTATGATGTATTTACTGTATATTATGCATGCCTTATTATTTCTATGTTTATATGTGTGTTTTATGTGCATGCCTGACAAAGAATTTCTTAAGTTTTAAAGACAATACATTTTTGATTGATTGATTATAAATATCCTTTATTATTTACTGTCATCGTTATTACTGTGGGCAGATCTGGCAGTGCGGAGGCAGGCTGGAGATCATCCCCTGTTCACGGGTGGGGCACGTGTTCCGCAGCTTTCGGCCCTACTCCTCCCCCACAGGGGAGGACACCACCACACGCAACGCAGCCAGGGTGGCCGAGGTCTGGCTGGACGAGTACAAAGTGAGTTGGTTTGCATTGACAGCATTAAATACTGATGCAGAGCTGATTCTAGGGTGCAGGATTGGTACAATCCCCCCCCCAAATCTGTTCCTTCCCGCAATAATCGGGTCTAAGCGCGGGCCGACGCCCGCATATTTGCAGAACTGCCCGCACTTTTTACTGCTCGCTGCGGGAATTCCTTCGCTGTCTGCTAAATCCATCTTCTGCACAAACCGAAAGCTTCGAGCAGGAATGAATGATTTCTCTACATTTCATTGGTTCCTTTACAATGCTAGTGTAAATCAACCAATCGCGTTCATCTCGTTTTACCGACAAGAAGCTGCGAGAGTCCTACCCGCCGTGTTGAATTTTTTTTCAAAATGAAGCGGACAATGACGACTTTGATTTTTGTGGCGGCAAAGTAAAAAAAAGATATCCTCTGCCTAACGAGTGTGCAGAAGATGCAGAAACAGCTACTGCATCAACAGTCTCGGAGAAGCAGCCCGAAGATAACGGCACTAGTGCGAAGGAACACCGGTTCCAAGACGAGTTATAGGTTTGTGGCTTGAGCCACAAACAAAAAAGTATCTGCAATATTGGGAATTCCTCTGTGACATGTACAACATTAAGAAAATAGGGTCCTCAGGTAACAGGCCCTGATTTGATGCCTTTTAGTGACATGGGTGTTACTACTGTGGTGCATAAATTATGCGACATTGGCTGTAAAAAGGTTAAATAAATACTCATGTTATAATAGCAGTATCTCTACTTTTGTCTTGCTTTGTGTGCATGTGTTTGGGAAAGTAAAATAATTCTACCGCTTTTTTTAATTTTTAACTTTTTTTGTGTGTACAATTTTCACTGCGGCTTGTATGTGAATACCTCCCTTATGAGACCTTCAAAAATCATCCAAAATGAAGTCTTATAAGGGAGGGGTCTTATAAGGGAGGTAATTTTAATACTTACAGAGAAGGGCAATGTCTCAGAGAAGTAGGTCTTATGTGGGAGGGAGTCTTATAATGGGAAGTCTTATAAGGGACTCGGAGGTTCCACTGTAGTTGTAATAGTTGTAGAATAGGGCTAGAAGTGGGCCTTGCAGTTCTTTTAGGCCCTTGAATAAATACCTAATCTGTCAATCTACTTTAACCATACTGTACCAACACCTGAAACAACTGCATTAGCGTTAAGCGACCTGGAGCTATACCATAGCATATAGAAAAACGAAAGTAGGCATCTGGCCTTGACCCCTAGCCGGATGTGGGGCGGGAGTGATCCCCCCTTACCGGTCTAGCAGTGGCTAGGCCAATGAGCGCCTACTTCCGCCATTACAATTTTCCAGCGTTTCTTTGTTGACCTGGGCTGCCTGGCTTCTACCTTTTTTGGTTTACAACACTCTTAACTGGTGGGTTCGTTCCTGTTCCTCTCTATCATCAGTTTCAGTGTAATACTGAGTCTCGATTGACTCAGTTTCTATAGCCTAAGTTCTCTAGAACTTTCACAGTTTTAGTTTTTCTGTTCGTCACACACCGTGCACTGCTAGTAGTAGTAGTAGTACTAGTAGTAGTAGTGCACGCGCGCGCGCGCGTCATTTGGTCTCTTCAACTCGAGTTCCTATTTATCAGTCAAGTTCTTTCGGACCCTACGGTTCGTTCTCTTCCACGATATTATTCTTATTATTCCGATTCGGTCCTCTTGAGAAAAATTCATCCGTTCAAACTTTTTCTAAAAAGTCTAAACGGTCTGGGCCTCTATAGGCCTCTACGGTCGTAGTACTCCTGCGGCCTCTTCGGTTCTCGTCTCAATCTATTCTATCATGTTACCGTTTCACTACGAATGAGTTATCTCTTCCAATTTGGAGCTAATGCCAATTACCAAAGACCAAAAAAGTCTTAGTCTTCACAAGACTAACTTACTTCCCTTGGTCTGGTTTAGCAATACCACTGAGCTGCTGTGGATCCCCTTCCTGACGTCACTTCCGGGGAGCCAACTTTGAATCATAATAAATTTTTTCCAATTGGAGCTGCCATGTTCTTTTTTGCTCTGCAAATTTAATTCATTTTCAAGCTATTTTCCTTGCCATTCTACCTTCTTTGTGTTCCCTTTTGCCCCTTGGGTAACAGGTATTGTCAGTGTATAATTTTAATTTGATTTTTGGGATCGAATTTTGGTTAAAGTGAAATTATTTGATTGTTGTTTGACACCGGTTTTGTGCCCTCGTTGTTAACATGTCGGACATCGGTGTCACTTCTGTGCCTTCTGCTTCTACTTCGTCGTCGTCGTCTAAGCAGTCTAGGGATGAGAAAGGGAAGTTCCTTTCTACCCCTACCCCTAGTTCTAGTTCTAGTTCGAAGAAAGAGTCCAGTTCTAAGTCTAGGTCGTCTTCTTCTTCTTCGTCTTCGAAGAAGAAAGTGCCCCCCCCTCCCCCCCTCCTTCCAGAAGCTCCTAAGCTTCTGGACCACTCCAATCGGAAAGCAGAGGCTTTCCTTTGTGCCGGGAAGATGGCAGAAGCTAACCGTTTCTCTTTAGCCTTCTAAGGCCGAAGCAGAGAAGCTCCTTTGCGACAGGAATCTTGCCCCGACCAAGATTAAGTCTTCCAACTTTTTGGAGGAATCTTTGTCAAAGCCCTCAAGGGCTGTGGCTTTGCGGCTTCGTTGGTTCGGCCCATCACAGAGAATTTGGGGAAATTTTTTCTCCTTGGAATTCTCCTGTGGTTTTCAGGCTCTTTGAGTTTGAGTCCGTGAATGAACCAGCCGTTTTCTATCGGTTTTTGGTTCATCGTCGGGCTCTTCAAGGGTTTTCTCACAAGAAGAGTTCTCTTGTACCATCTAATCATCTGGTTAGATCTACTTCGATCTGCTGGTCTCGAGCTCTTGTGCTTCTGATCGATCGCTTTCACCGATCCATTTTACCGGGTTGGGCAACGGACCGTCGGGTTCCGTTCCGGTTCTTCAAGAACCTCATGATGATTCTGACCTCCCGTTTGTCACGGTGGCTTTTGGGAATGATCCATCGTTTTTTCTTTGTTTCATTCATGTCTGTTGCAACGGCTCCTGTGGTCCGTTTCTTCAATTCTGACGAGCATGGGTTTTCTTGCTCTATTCAGTTTAATGCTTTTCTGGTTACAACAAGGGTTGTTCAACCTGATTACTCATTCAACCGGTCCTGCCAACCGTTCTATCAACTTTTCCGGCCTTTTTCGGCCCAGCCTGTCAGGACTTGTTTTTCTTACTTGGGTTACTCGTTACAAGTCATTGCCGTTTAATTAAACGGTTATTTTTTGTTCCTCAATCCTCTACCGTTTCTTTCAGTCAGTACCGTTCAATTGGATTTTTCCATGGTTATCCTGACGTCACTTGGATACTCTGTTATGCTTCTCGCAGTAACTAACCGTTTCTCCTTGGGCAGGTCTACCTGGCCCAAGGAAGATTCAGTTCCCGTGGGCTTTTTTGTTGATTCATCCGTTCAAGTCGGTGCTAGGTGTCCATGGACTACCTCCCGTTTCCCTCTTTCTCCAAGCCTTCTAAGGCTGTAGCGAAGAAACTCCATTGTGACAAGAGTCTTGCCCGGTCAAGTTTTTTTTCCTTCCAACGTAATACAGTTGGAAGCATCTTTGTCCAAAGCCCTCAAGGGCTGTGCTTTTGTGACGTTGTTGATTCGGTTCATTGCTGTACTTTGAACAAAACCTCTCCAACGACCTCTCTTGCGGTTTTCAGGCTCTTTGAGTCCGTGATTGAACCAACCATTGGAGTGGCTCTAGCTTCTCTTGGTGATTCTTCTGGCCAGAGACTCTTTTGGGGGCACTTTAAAGACTGTCTGGAGATGGGTTCGACACGGTCGGATTCACAGTCTCAGCCTCGGAGGACACTGTCCTCGTTTTCTCTGTTGGTGTCCGTCCTCTCAGTACGAAGTCGGTCACACTTTTCCGTCTCCTCAGACTTCTTAGTCTGATGGAGTCAGTTTCGGAGCTCCTTCCTCCTGCCAAGGTATACTAAGGCCAATGCAGAGAGAAGTCGGAGCGTGCGCTCCTTCTTTCACGGTTGCAACCGAGAGTGGTTCAACCGTACCCTTGTTGCCTTCCTTCTGAACGGCCCCGGCTTCGCCGTTCTTTCGAATGATGTCTGTTCTGGCAGGCATGGTTTTTACTTGCTCTGTTTCAGACCCTCGTTTCCTCTCATTACAACCATGAGTTGTTCATCCAGTGGACTCGTTCACTCGTTCCAGTCATCCTTTTCGGTCTGGTTCCGTCCCAATCGGACTCATCTGTCCGGCTAACATGATCTTCTATGCCCAGCTGTCAGATCACTAAACGTCAGTTTTCAACTTAAGTTGTTCGACTGGGTGTTTTTGGGCCTTCCTTCAGGCCCCCCACCCCCATTTTGAGTCAGTGCCGTTGAAATGGGTTAAGTCGAGGTGTGTTTACGTCACGTTTGCACACTGTTCCGCTTTTGTCTACATGTTTCCTTTTCGGTGGGGACATTTCAGCGTCATCTGGTTTGATTTGACGTCATGCGATAGCAACTATGTTGCTGTTTCGGTCTGTCCCTACGTCAGAGGCAGTTTTTATTTTTGCCTTCCTACGGTCTTAGCATGTAGAGTTGGTTACGAAGTGCAGTTGCACATTCGTTCCTTGGCTTCTCAGTTTGCTAGTTTAGAGGTTGAATCTGCTGTTTTGCGGATTCTCATCTTAATCTTTTAGTACTAGCTGTTTCTTCCCGTCGTCGGTCCTTTGCTTGCCCGTCATTCTGAACAAGTCTTGTCCAAATGTGGGCCAATTTGTTTTTGACTCAGTCTCGCCACTTCGATCGATATTTTTCCGGTCGAAAGGGCGTAGCAGCGTGTGGTGGCCCGGTCCGGCCACTCATAGTCCGTTTTGTATCGGCCTTGGCTGCTCTAGGTGACTCCATGCGGGGTTTGTCATCTCCTGGCTGCTTTTTTAGTCAGCCATGTTCTTTCCTGAGATGCCTTCCTGGATTTTTCCAGGACTCTTTCGTTCGGTTCGTCTTCGGTGGTGACAGGAAGTACGATCCGTTAAGACCTTCTACGGTACAGTCTGTAGAACTCTTGGCGTTTTCTTCACGAGTCTGGAAATTTCTCTGCCCGGACCCTTTCGGGGTACAGAGCAGCCTTCATCACTACGATTTCCTTGGCCATGGCTTTTCTGTACGTCACCCCTGTCTCTCTCTTCTTGGACGCGGTCCTCCTCCAAGCTCCTGCCAGGACTTCTCGAGTCCCTCAGTCGGTCGTGTTTCTGATTCTTACCTTATTGAGAGTTTTATGTGAACCCCTGGCTACAATTAGCTTCAAGCTTCTCACTCTCTGAACCGGTTTTTTTCTGGTAGCTTCAGCCAGAAGGATCGGCGGTCTTCACGCTCTCAGCGTCCTGGCCTGCGTCATAGAGTTCTCGGATGAGTACTCTTCGGTCACCTTGATCTTTCTACCAGAATTCGGGGCTTAGAATCAGCTAGGCGGCGTTCCCTCGCCTCTGGTTCGCATCTCCATCTTTCGTTCCGTCCTCGGCCCCGACGGTTCGGACCGTTTTCTCTGTCCGGTCGGGGCCTTCGGGCTTCTCCTTTCCGGAACTAAGCTTCTCTAAGCTTTTGGAGGTCGCGCGACACGTTCCTTCAGCTCGACCTCCGAGACATCGAGGCCGGGAACGAAGGCGACGCTTTCTCTATCAGGAAAGTTTGGTCTCCCGGGAAGATAGTTGTTGCCCAGACCGCCGTCTCCGTCTAGACCGTCAGTACGGAGACAAGCTCCCAACGACTCCCCCTATGGTACTTTAGTGGGTATATCATTGCAATGATGTTTTGGGGCAATATTTGGAGCAGGCCTTTTACCTTCCCTTTCTAAAGCCGCATATAGGCTAAAGGAGTAAAAGGGGTTACTCGGGGCTTTTTGGGAAGGGGGTCTAGTGGAATTACCACTTTTTTAAACCCCCTAAGGGAAAAAGCGCCCAGGTCTCGCTCTCACGCGTTGGGTTGGGGTACTGAAGCATCTACCCTCCTCCGCTTTGGTAATCTGCAGTTGTTTCAGGTGTTGGTACAGTATGGTTAAAGTAGATTGGTGGATTTTTATTAATCCCTACTATCTATTTAACTTAATACTTACCAACACCTGAAACAAACGAGGTACCCTCCCTTGTATCCTCCCTCACTAATAAAGATGCTTCCTGTAAAATTTTGTAATGGCGGAAGTAGGCGCTCATTGGCCTAGCCACTGCTAGACCGGTAAGGGGGGATCACTCCCGCCCCACATCCGGCTAGGGGTCAAGGCCAGATGCCTACTTTCGTTTTTCTATATGCTATGGTATAGCTCCAGGTCGCTTAACGCTAATGCAGTTGTTTCAGGTGTTGGTAAGTATTAAGTTAAATAGATAGTAGGGATTAATAAAAAATCCACCAATTTAAGGAATGCAGCTAATATACAGGTGCGCCTAAAGGTTCGCCTACACGTCAACTAAAATCGTACGACTGTACGATACGATTCGATATCGTGGTCTCGAACCGTGAATCAAATTTGTTCTTTGAGACCATGTGATCGAATCCTATCGTACAGTCATACAATTTTAGTTGACGTGTAGCCAAGACTTTGCCGTCCAAATTTCACAGTACTGTGGAACCTCCCTAAGACCAGCCCCCCAAAAGGTCTTAATAATAATAATAATAATAATAATAATAATACTGGTTATTTATAGAGCGCTTAACTCCCTTTGCAGGCAGCTCAAAGCGCTGAACAAAGGCCTAAACACTAACATACAGATAAACATACACATTAAAGACAAGCCAAAAATAATCAACATGAAGACAAGTATCAATGAATATAAACATTAAAAATAAGTGAGACTGTTCATGCAAAATACATGTATTAATCTCTCTCCCCCCCCCCCACCCCCCCTCCTCCCCCCCCCCCCCCCCCCCCCACACACGCACGCACACACACACATACTGCAGGGCAATATCATCAAGGACTACGTGGATTAGAGGTGAGAGTATGAGGTTTCAAAAAGATGAGTTTTCAGAGAAGTTTTGAAAGACTGGACAGAGGAAGAGTGGCGAACACTGTGTGGTAAGCTATTCCAGACCGAGGGAGCAGAGTACGGGAGGGGTCTTCATAGGGAGGTGGACTCTAGTAGTCCGGAAATGAAGGGGGAAAGAAATTGGTGACACAAATTTGGGTCCCTACTTAGAGGGAGTCTTAATAGGGAGGTTCCACTGTAGTTGTTTTTAATTTTTTTTTTTTTTTTTAAATGGGAGTTTGTTTTTTCCGCAGAAACATTTCTACGAGCTGCGTCCAGGAGCCCGGACGATGGACATCGGGGATGTGTCGGAGCGGAAGCTGCTGCGTCGTCGGCTGGGCTGCAAGTCCTTCCGCTGGTACCTGGACAACATCTACCCACAAATGGTGCGTGATTCTTTGCTGTGTAGCCCCGCCAAGCTGAGCTTATGTCGTCATGATTGGTGTGTGGGTGGGGGTGGGTGGGGGTGTGATGGTGCGTGATTCGTTGCTGTGTAGCCCCGCCAAGCTGAGCTTATGTCGTCATGATGGGTGTGTGTGTGTGTGGGGGTGTGTGTGATGGTGCGTGATTCTTTGCTGTGTAGCCCCGCCAAGCTGAGCTTATGTCGTCATGATGGGTGTGTGTGTGTGTGTGTGTGTGATGGTGTGTGATTCGTTGCTGTGTAGCCCCGCCAAGCTGAGCTTATGTCGTCATGATTGGTGTGTGGGTGTGTGTGTGATGGTGTGTGATTCGTTGCTGTGTAGCCCCGCCAAGCTGAGCTTATGTCGTCATGATTGGTGTGTGGGTGTGTGTACCTGGACAACATCTACCCACAAATGGTGCGTGATTCGTTGCTGTGTAGCCCCGCCAAGCTGAGCTTATGTCGTCATGATTGGTGGGTGGGTGTGTGTGTGTGATGGGGTGTGGGTGTGGGTGTGTATGTGTGTGTACCTGGACAACATCTACCCACAGACGGTGCGTGATTCGTTGGCTTGTTGCCCCGCCAAGCTGAGCTTATGTCGTCATGATTGGTGTGTGTGTGAGGGGTGTGGGGTGGTTGGTGTGTGTGTGTGTATGTCAGACCTGTCTACCCATACGATTTCGCCATATTTTATACGCGTACTTGACAAAAATACGATAAATACGGTACCTAAGAAAAACATACGGCGAAAAAAAATCCGACTATCACTTCTGTTTGCTGCATATGATATCGAGAACGGGCGTATTGTTTAGCTGCCATGTGTATACTCTCTTTCTCGCGCCTTTTTGTGCTGATTGGCCGAGATGTTCCACTTCCGGTTCGAGATTTTGCGTGGTTTTGTGGCAACCATTTTGTTTCCTTTTGCTGCTGTTTAGCAGACGATTACTCCGGTTATCTGCGAACATGTCGTAGCATCTATCTAATAGTGAAGATGACGGCCCCAAATTGAAGAAAAGGGAGCAAGAATTTCTTGACAAATATACCCAAGAACCAGGCATCACGGCTTCCAGTTTGGGGAAACCTTACGCGTACTGTAAGTACTGTAAACGTGACTTCTCGATTGCATCGTCCGGGATGTTTGACATCACCCGCCATTGTGAGACGAAGGGGCACTTGAAGCAGATAGTTTTAAAGTTTTTCGCTGGAGTACTCCAATTTTGGAAAAAATACTCTTATTTTGGATTTGGAATACTCCAAACTGAATTTTGGGGTAGATAGGTCTGGTATGTGTGTGTGTGTGTGTGTGGTCAAGGCTCATTAAAAACTTTAACATAACAATTTCCCCAGAAACTACACATAATAGCACAACCAAACTTTGCACGAACTGGAGGGTTTGATGGTCTTAACCCAGGGTAAGCAGTAGGTCTTTCTTCTTCTATGTTTTCTAGTAGGTTCATGCGCCCTCCAAGTTCCGTCGCGATGTATCGTCAGAAGTGGTGTCTGCGACGTATCCAGACAGAAACAGATAAAATACGATCATTATGTCTGCAGTGACTCCTTTTTAAAAAAAATATAAGATAACCAGAGTGGGATGGTAGTAGTAAATCAGTTAACAGCGTTTTGAAGTGGGAGCCAGTAGAAAGAGTATGTCAGTACATGTGCACTTTTTAGAGTGCAGGAGTTCTAATGAGGCCTAAGATGTCAAAGATATGATGTCGCTTTTGTGATGTAAAAAAAGATGGTGCTATTTATATTCCGAGTTACAAAAGACATCTAGAGTAAAAGCGTGTCAGAGTTGTATTCTCTCCCTCAAACACACACACACGAACGCATACATGCACGCATGCATGCACGCACGCACACGCACGCACACGCACACACACACACACACACACACATGTACGTTGTGGTCTTCGCTTTTGTTGGTTAATATTTCCTTCTGGTCTGTTAGGAGGTGGCAGGTCTGATAATAATAGTAATAATAATAATAATAATATGATGATGATGTGATTATGATGATGATAATCAAGATTCTGATCGTAAGAATGGTTATGGTTATTGTGGTGATAAGGATTATGTTGAAAGTGGATAATGATGAAGATGATGATGGCGACAGGGATGATTATGATGAAGATTAGTATAATAGACATTAGTTACATGACTACTATACTATGATTACTGCTGCTGTTGCTGCTGCTGTTCGGTTGGTGATGATGGTGGTGGTGATGGTGATGATGATAAACACTTGCAAAATAACAAATATTATTACTGCTGATTGATCAATCAATCAATCAATCGTTTATTATCCCCATTTTAAAACAAGGAAATTTGTCTTGCAATCAATCGATACAATAGAATAAGTGCAAAATACAGTACAATGCAATAAATACAGACATTTTAACTCTTCTTCCAGCACCAAGGGCAAATGCAATCACCCAAGACATTCACTGCCAGGCACCATGCCATGCGTCTGTCTGCTTTTAGAGCTTATATCACTGTTTCTTCACACGCACACATAAACACACAGATACACACAGGAAGGCAAAGAAATGCGCATGCATGCACACACTTGTTTCTTCAATTGAAGCAAATGCATGCACGCTCAAAAAGATAGTAAGTTACTACTACCCTCTTGTCGGTTGAGATGCAACGGACAACCAAGAATGTCCAAAAAATATATTACACTAAAAGAGTTAAGGTGTCTGTACACGTGAACACCCCCAACCCCTACTATGGCAACACAGCGACAGGCCAGTCGATCCTCGTCATCATCTTCATCCTCATCCCCCTTACTAACATCAGCGTGAACAACAACAGCAGATCATCAACATTAATGAAGATGATGATCTCGGATCATGATAATAGTGATGGTAATAAATGCTACCAACATAATTAATATCTACTTGTGCTGCTCCAGCTGCCTCATGTCATCATCTTCTTCATCATCAACATCATCATCAATATCCTCATCATAGACAACAACCATAAGAACAAAAATAACAAAACCAACTACAAATGATGAGAACAGTGATGATGGTGACAGTGATGATGATGATAATGACAATCATAATGGTCTTCTTCTTCTTCTTCTTCTTCTTTTAGTACACAACTGTCATCATCATTTTTATATTTCTGTTTTGTGATGATATGATGATGATAATGACGATGACGGTGATGATTGTATGATGATGGTGATGATAATATGATAGTGATGATCATGATGATGATGATGAGTAATAATGATGATATGATGACGATGTTGGTGGTGATGATGATTATGATGATGATGATGATAAGAATGATGATGATGATGATGATAGTGATGATTATGATGATGATGCTAAGAATGATGATGATATGATGA
>CM065704.1:25637227-25648006 GCA_017654935.2 Phymorhynchus buccinoides
AGGCTTTATATACAGGTGCGCCTTATAGTCCAGTTTTTACCGTGATTCAACATGATTGTGCGTTGTTGATCAGATCGAGCACATTCCATCCAAGATGTGCGTTGCTCCGCGGGACAAGGAGCCGGGCAAAGGCGGTCTCCTCAAGCTGACGAAATGTTCCCCTAAGGCCAAAACCATGGTAAACCCACACTTATGATGAAATTGAACAAAGGGGGAAAACTCTTTCTAATTAACTCCCCTCCACCAAAGTTGAGAGTTTCCCCCTTTGTTCAATTTCATTATCTTATTTCTTGGCCTCATTATTTCATTCTTTGATTAACCACACTTATGTTTGATGATTTTTTTTTCCTTTTCAATCTTTGGATATAATAATGATAATAATAATAATAATAATAATGGGAATTTATATAGCGCTCTTTCTCACATGAGCTCAGTGCGCTTTACATTGATAACAAGAACATTAAAGGCAAACAAATAATTAATCATTAGAAAGTAAAATAAGCACGATGCTTGCACGCAACGTTCTCTTACTTCCTTGCACACACACACACACACACACGCACACGCACACACACACACACACACACACATACACACACACACACACACACACACACACATACACACACATGCATGCACACACACACTCACACACAATTAATTATACAAGAGTAAAATAGTTACAATATGAACATTCTAAGAAGAAACATAGAGACCACATTCACATTCTCAATCAAGTTTGATATGTAACTCATCAGTAAACCAAGGTTCAGCAGAAATTAATTTTCCCTCAGAAATACCGAAATATGTTAAAAAGTTAAATGGGCATCCCATTTTTTTTTTAAATCAAAATATAATGTTCTGTTTGCTTTAGTTGTTGAAGAAGTGCCATAATTATACTTGAAAACTAGCTTGGTTGGAACAGAATTTGTTATGAAGTATCTTATTATTATATTCTTAACCCTTTCAACGCCAGCCATTCCTCCGCCAAAATGTTCCATTAAACTTACCTGGCTAAAGAAAAGATGTTGTCTGGAATACTGGGGATTCCTCTGTGACATGCCTAAAATAGGGCCTGTCCTTACCTCCCAAAATGAAGAACATAAGGTCACTGGGTACCAGACCCTCATTTGATGCCTTTCAGTGACATGGGTGTTAAATCATTGTGGTGCCAAGAGGCGACAGTGGAGATGAAAGGGTTAAAAACATTTTATAGTTTGCATATTAGGTATTAGGTACCTTATAATCAAAGAGGCGTCTCTGTGAAATTCGGGTTGCTAATTTAATTTTTATTAAATATTAAATATTATTAAATGAACAATAATAAAATAAATAAACAATATTATTAAATGCAAATCTAATTGAAATTTTTTTGGGGCATGTCATTTTTGTGCGACTGATGAGGAAGGAAAGGGGTGGGTGGGGTCTATTTTAACCAAATGACACTCGTTGCCACCGGATTTAGCATATGCTAAGTGCATGGGCACACAGGACCTCGGTTTATTGTCTCATCCAAAAGAGTCCACGTTCAGACCGTAAGGCCTAGTGCAAAGTGAGAGAAAAAATCCCAGGTTCGAACTCGGGTGTGGTCTTTATGTGTGTTTGTTTTTTCGAACTCGGGTTTACTTGACACGAGGCGAACGCGCTACCACTGTGCCACTCTACATTTTTAACTTGTATTATATTATAGTCCTTCTCTTTCGCAATGCAAGACTGGGCTTCAGCTCCTTTTTTAGTACAGCCAAACCTCTATTTTAAGACTTCCAAAATGTCCGGAAAAATCGGTCGTAAATTGGAGGGGTCGTATGACGGAGGTTTTCACTGGCAGCCGTAGAAAGAAAAAGTTCAGCACAGTTCATACTCTCTTCTTCATGCACACATACAATGACATATTAAAACTGGATTTGGGTCTTTCCAACTCCATAGGATTGTGCAATCGATGTATTACAGTTTCACTTCGCCGACTTCTTTTAATCACCTCCACTCTCGTCCAAAGTCAGTGGTTTTCTTTTTCAAAGTCAGTGGTTTATTGTGCTTTTCCTACGCTTTCCGCCATCTTTTCTACAACAAGGGAAGCGACTCCGCTTTCAGGCCCTTGACCGTGGTTGTTTCCCTTTGCTCGAAGTCTATGCAGACGACAACAACGGTCGTAAAAACCAACAAAACGGCGGTCGTAAGTCGCGTTTTAGAGGAAGTCGTTTAAGAGAGGTCGTTTACATAGTAAAATGCATCCGTGCCAACAAATCCGGTCTCAAATGAGAGGTGGTCGCTTAACAGAGGGTCGTAAAATAGGGGTTTGTCTGTAGTCTGTGATTCAAACATCTGTGCTTAACAAACCAGGGGCTGCCTGAGTTGTCTCACATTTTTGTTTTGTACGATATACATTGTGAGGGCAGAACTATAAAGAGAGTGAACCACCTTGTTTGGTAGGTTGGGCTTTAACCCTTTCGCTGCCAATGTCGCGTTTTTGCACCACAATGGTTTAACACCCATGTCACTAAAAGGCATAAAATCAGGGCCTGTTATCCGAAGACCCTATTTTTCTTAATTTTTGGTGTACATGTCACAGAGGAATTCCCAATACATGTATTACAGATAATTTGTTTTTCTCTTCCCAGTTAAGTTTAATGGTATTTTTTGGCTAAAAAAAATGGCTGGCGGTGAAAGGGTTAAACTAAACAAACTGACGTTGAAGTGGAGTTGACACTTTTACAGAAGTTTGCACTGTGTATTTCTTCTGTACTTTTTGTTGTTGTTGTTATTGAAAGAGATTAATATATTTCACTCGATGTAAGCAACTGTGATGGGTTTTTTAATTCTAGACGTGTCATGTTTTTACTTGCTAAGTTTTTGATTTATTAATGTTTTTTTTTAACAAAAGTATTTTAACCAAAAAAACTTTGATTTTGTTTTTTTACCTTGTGTTTTTATCCCTTTTTAATACGTGGTAAGATTTAACGTGGTGACAGCCCTGACATGGCCTTTGTTGTCGACGGGGCTATGATTTTAATCTTAATCTTAATCTGTTATTATCGCGATGTGATGATAATTTCGATGACGAGGAGGAAGAGGAGGACAGAGATGATTTATGACGGTGTTAATGAATATAACCTTGACAGATGTGGGAAATACTCCTGAACAACGATCGGCACGTGAAGCTGGCGGGCAGCAGGTTGTGCATGGAGGTGGTGGAGGACAGAGGGAGGTTTGTCCCTGTGCTGCACAAATGCCATGGGTCGGGGGGAGCCCAGGCCTGGATGTGGCTACAACAGGTCAGTCACTGTGGACAACAGGGGGGGGGGGGGGGAGGGGAAGGGTGAGAGGAAGGGGCAGGGGAGAAGGTGAGAGGAAGGGCATGGAGGTGGAGGAAGGAGAGGCAGAATTGTCCTGTGCTGCTCAAATGCCATGGGTCGGGGGGAGCCCAGGTCTGAATGTGGCTACAACAGGTCAGTCACCATGGTACAAGGCAGGGGTCAGTTGGAGGGGTGGGAGGTAGGGGCAGGGGAGAAGGGTGAGAGGAAGGGCACGGAGGTGGTGGAGGACAGAGGTAGGTTTTGTCCCCCGTGCTGCTCAAATGCCATGGGTCGGGGGGAGCCCAGGCCTGGATGTGGCTACAACAGGTCAGTCACTGTGGACAACAGGGAGGGGGTGGGGGGGGGGTGGGGGTATGGGCAGGGGAGAAGGGTGAGAGGAAGGGGCATGGAGGTGGAGGAAGGACAGAGGTAGGTTTGTCCCAGTGCTACACAAATGCTATGGGCGGTGGTGGTGGTGGGGGGGGGGGGGGAGTAGGGGGGGGGGGGGGGGGGGGAGCCCAGGCCTGGATGTGGCTACAACAGGTCAGTCAGGACTAAGGTCAGGGAGAGGGTGGGGATGGAATGGGAGAGTGTTTGAAAGTCTTAAGGGGTTTCAAGGCTTGATGCGTGCATCAGCCTTGTTGGATTGTTGATTTTAAAGTGATAGTGTGTGTGTGTGTGAGATGGGTGGATTTGTTGTACGGTGTGGGTGTGTTGGTGGTGCGTTTTTTGTTTTGTTGTTTTGTTTTGTTTTGTTTGTATGTGTGTGTTTTGGTGGGTTTTTTAGTACTTGGTCCAATTCGGAGCCAATACTATAATCGTAATCTGTCTTTGGTCGTTGAACCCTTTCAACGCCAGCCATTTTTTCAGCTAAAGCTTTCCCATAAAACTTAACCTGTGTAGAGAAAAGGTTTTCTGTCTGCAATGTTGGGGGATATCTCTGGCGACAGGTATAAAACGGGCCTATATATCCTTTACCTTCCAAAATGAAGAACATAAGGTCGCTGTATACCAGACCCTCATTTCGATGCCTTTCAGTGACGTGGGTGTCAAATCATTGTGGTGCCAAGTGGTGACGAAAGGGTTAGGTATTAGGCACTTTTTATAGTCACAGAGGCGTCTGTGAAATTCGGGTTGCTCCCACCTGGAGAGTGAGTCACAGCCAGAGGTGCACCACCTAATTTTTTTTTTTTTTGCATGCAATTTTTGTGTGACTGATGAGGAAGGAAAGGGGTGGGGTGGGTGGATACATTTTGACCAAATGAACAACTTTTTCGTTGCCACTGGGTTTAACGTGTTCTAAGTGCATGGGCACACGGGACCTTGGTTTATCGTCTCATCCGAAAGACTTCACGTGCAGACCGTAAGGCCTAGTGCAAAGCGAGAGGAGAAAAAACCATGTACCCAGGTTCGAACTCGGGGTTTACTTGACACAAGGCGAACGCGCTACTAAGTCTGTGCCACTCTAGACCTTCAAGTTGAAGGTTGAAGTAATACAGGCAGATGGTTGATGTGACCTGATGACACTGTCGCAGGAGCCCTCCAGGCAGGTGTTCCACCCGGGCAGCGGGCGGTGCCTGGCCGTGCGGGACGAAGCGGTGGAGAAGGAGCAGGTGACCATGGGCCTGTGCCGACCTCTCAGGGGGCAGGACTTCCGGGCGGTCATTGTCTGACCACCACTGACCCTTATTCTATCTTTTCTTTTTTTTCCTTATTCTATCTTATTTGGAATATGCTACTTTATAGTCACAGTGGCGTCTGTGAAATGCGGGTTGCTCCCACCTGGAGAGCGCGTCATGTCACGGCCAAAAGCTCACCACCCTTTTTTTAATTTTTAACTTTTTTTTTTGCATGCGATTTTGTGTGACTGATGAGGAAGGAAAGGGGTGGGGGTGGGGTTAAATTTTACCCAAATGACAACTTTTTTTCGTTGCCACTGTGTTTAGCGTGTGCTAAGTGCATGGGCACACGGGGACCTCTGGTTTATCGTCTCATGCCGAAAGACTCCACGTTCAGACCATATAAGGCCTTGTGCAGAGTGAGAGGAAAAGTCCCCTTCTGTACCCAGGTTCGGACTCGGGTGTATCGTGCATGGTACGGACGCGTTAGCTCTGTGCCACTCTACACCACTACCCCGTGCTCTTTGCTCTCTCCTTCTCTTAGCTCATTCTTTACTGCCAGCACTCTTGTCGCTTGTCGGGGGTGTAAACTATCTTTTGCTCTATCTCCACCCTGTCTCCACTTAGCTCATTCTTCACTGCCAGCACTCTTGTCGCTTGTCGGGGGTAAACTATCTTTTGCTCTATCTCCACCCTGTCTCCACTTAGCTCATTCTTTACTGCCAGCGCTCTTGTCGTTTGTCGGGTATAAACTATCTTTTGCTCTATCTCCACCCTGTCTCCACTTAGCTCATTCTTTACTGCCAGCGCTCTTGTCGCTTGTCGGGGGTAAGCTATCTTTGCTCTATCTCCACTGTCTCCACTTAGCTCATTCTTCACTGCCAGCACTCTTGTCGCTTGTCAGGTGTAAACTATCTTTGCTCTATCTCCACTGTCTCCACTTAGCTCATTCTTCACTGCCAGCACTCTTGTCACTTGTCAGGTGTAAACTATCTTTGCTCTATCTCCACTTAGCTCATTCTTCACTGCCAGCAATCTTGTCACTTGTCGGGGGTGTAAGCTAT
Source organism: Phymorhynchus buccinoides (assembly GCA_017654935.2). Lineage (NCBI taxonomy): Eukaryota > Metazoa > Mollusca > Gastropoda > Neogastropoda > Raphitomidae > Phymorhynchus > Phymorhynchus buccinoides. Next base: position 25,643,204 of record CM065704.1, read on the forward strand.
CTTTGCTCTATCTCCACCCTGTCTCCACTTAGCTCATTCTTTACTGCCAGCACTCTTGTCGCTTGTCGGGTGTAAACTATCTTTGCTCTATCTCCACCCTGTCTCCACTTAACTCATTCTTTACTGCCAGCACTCTTGTCGCTTGTCGGGTGTAAACTATCTTTGCTCTATCTCCACCCTGTCTCCACTTAACTCATTCTTTACTGCCAGCACTCTTGTCGCTTGTCGGGTGTAAACTATCTTTGCTCTATCTCCACCCTGTCTCCACTTAACTCATTCTTTACTGCCAGCGCTCTTGTCGCTTGTCGGGTGTAAACTATCTTTTGCTCTATCTCCACCCTGTCTCCACTTAACTCATTCTTTACTGCCAGCACTCTTGTCACTTGTCGGGGGTAAACTATCTTTGCTCTATCTCCACCCTGTCTCCACTTAACTCATTCTTTACTGCCAGCACTCTTGTCGCTTGTCGGGTGTAAACTATCTTTGCTCTATCTCCACCCTGTCTCCACTTAACTCATTCTTTACTGCCAGCACTCTTGTCGCTTGTCGGGTGTAAGCTATCTTTGCTCTATCTCCACCGTCTCCACTTAACTCATTCTTTACTGCCAGCACTCTTGTCGCTTGTCGGGGGTGTAAGCTATCTTTGCTCTATCTCCACTGTCTCCACCTCTTAGCTCATTCTTTACTGCCAGCACTCTTGTCGCTTGTCGGGGGTGTAAGCTATCTTTGCTCTATCTCCACTGTCTCCACTTAGCTCATTCTTCACTGCCAGCACTCTTGTCGCTTGTCAGGTGTAAGCTATCTTTGCTCTATCTCCACCCTGTCTCCACTTAGCTCATTCTTTACTGCCAGCACTCTTGTCGCTTGTCGGGTGTAAGCTATCTTTGCTCTATCTCCACCCTGTCTCCACTTAGCTCATTCTTCACTGCCAGCACTCTTGTCACTTGTCGGGGGTAAACTATCTTTGCTCTATCTCCACCCTGTCTCCACTTAGCTCATTCTTTACTGCCAGCACTCTTGTCGCTTGTCGGGGGTGTAAGCTATCTTTGCTCTATCTCCACCCTGTCTCCACTTAACTCATTCTTTACTGCCAGCACTCTTGTCGCTTGTCGGGTGTAAGCTATCTTTGCTGCATCTCCACTGCCAGCACTCTTGTCGCTTGTCGGGGGTGTAAGCTATCTTTGCTCTATCTCCACCCTGTCTTCACTTAGCTCATTCTTCACTGCCAGCAATCTTGTCGCTTGTCGGGGGGTGTAAGCTATCTTTGCTACATCTCCACTCCACTGTCTCCACTTAACTCATTCTTGACCAAAGATTTGACCCCAAAAGCGTCTACATCCTACCTAAGCTGAGCGGTGTTGCGCTGTATAAGAAATCATTATTAAAACGTAAAGATGTGGCCACAACGACCCAAAGATGTGCCAACCCCCCCTCCCTGCATTTCTCGGGTTAATTTTATTTTTTTCTGTTTTTTTTTTTTTTTTTTTTTTTTTTTTTTTTGCCTTTCTTACCATACAAAAAGCTGTATTTTAGGAACCTTTTTAAGCTAATAACCTTTTTGGAATACTAACCCTAAACCCTAAACCTAACCCTACCGGGCCCAACTATGTACTGCAGTACACCGCGATTTTGTCACAGTTGTGGTTCATTGCGTTTTTTTTTCTTTTTTTTTTTCTCGTCTTATATAGGGTTAGGGTTAGGGATAGGGTTAGTATTCCAAAAAGGTTATTAGCTAAAAAGGTTCATAAAATACAGCTTTATGTATGTTAAGAAAGGCAAAAACGGAAAAATACAATTAACCAAGAAATGCAGGGGGGGTGGGAACATCGATCTTGACCTTTACCCATTATTATTATTACTATTATTATTTAGCGTCCTGCAACCTGGAACAAGGTATGTATGGGACATTTATAATATACAGATAGTGGATCCATCTTGGAGTAGTCCACCCCAACCCCCTTTTTAAAAATAATAAAATTCAGATTGCAATCCACATAAGCTGTATTATGGAGATAACCAGACGATTATGGAAAATAGAAAAGAATTCATACACATTTGAATGTTTTTCTGATGATCAAAAAGTAGTATAGTTTCAGCTAACGTTATATCGAGGTTTTGAAGTACTTGTGTTGTAATTTGTTGAATTTTCGCACGAAAATAAAACTAAGAAAAGCAATATACTTCACTACTGTTTATCTTGATTAGACTACCCAGACTTCATTAACACTTTCAACACAACCCCTCTCCGCTGCTGCTCCACTATTCCTATTATTCCCCCAGGACACTGGGAGTAGAAAAATAGATAATTCCCAAAAAACGTACAAACACCCGATTTTGGCCCTTTTCAATAAATTATCAAAAGATCTGCCCTGATCACAGCAGCTTTATTTTTTTATAGCGGTTTAGATTTATCTTTAATCCTTTAAATGATCTAAAATTGGAAAACCAACCTGTTAATTTGTGTTTAATAAGTGAATGAGTTGAAAGCACACCACACCACTGTCGGTGCTCAGGGGCAATTTTGCCTGTTGCTAAAATACTAGCAGCATGTCAGCACGGTAAACTCAGGCCGTTGCTAGTATTCTAGCGGTGTGTTGTGAAAAAGTTAAGGGTCTCTCCCTCCCTACCTAGCCTATGTTCTTCCGAGATGTTTTTGCAAGTATGTTCACTTGACCAAACTCAAGATGATGGTGCCTTAACCACAGTGTGTGTGTGAGTGTGTACATGCTGCGTGCGTGTGTGTGTGTGGTGTGTGTGTGGGTGTGTGTGCGCGCACACACACATGTGTGTGTTTTCATCTGTATGTTTTTTTAAATAATTTTACATGTTGTGCATGTGCACAGTGAACTATATTATATACATATCATACAGATGTTGTAACTTTAAGATTGCATTTATGATTTTAAATAATTGTCAGTTTTTTGTTTTGTAACTCTTGATCAATGAAATGATGGCTGGTTGATAGTTGTGTTGCTTTTCTTGTTGAATCAGAAAAGAAATGGAGAAACCTATAAGTATAACTTGGAATATTAAGTTTTATGAATCTTTCACAAGTATTTGATCTGCTCATGTTATGAATCTTTCACAAGTATTTGATCTGCTCATGTTGTTTGAAATGAAATTATTGTGATAAAAGTTAATGCAGCATTTTTTCCCCATTCTTACACTTGTAACCTCTTCACTGCTCTGCTCTGTTACACAACATGGTTTCATCATAGAATGATGTCATTGATGATGTCATAACTTTTTGATGTCATAGCCCTGGAGTGATGGTTTTGGGGTTTAAACAAGTCAGGAAAGATATAGAGTACTTACGGAGTCTACGCGGGGTTATGGTTGGCTGGGTCAGTGCATAACCCTCCCCCCCCCTTTATGAATCGTAGAGATTGTAAAGAAATCATGTCATGATTTGGCGTCATTTATTCCAATGACGGTTTATTTCCTTCCACCGGTCACCATTTTTCAAACATTCAAAGAGACCAACTTTCATGGAGTTAGAAGGTAAAATCTGAATCTACTCATTTTACGTTAAGGTTTCCTTCCTCACTTGGTGTGGGGTGAAAGTTGCTATGGGTTGCACATATAAGTGTATATAGATAAAAAATGCATACACCCGTAATGTACGGTGCGCACTGACCCGTACCGGTACGCAATGACCAACTGGGTTGTCACAGTCTTCAGAAATCGCGTGTTTGTGCTTCTAGAAAACGAGCATTTCAGTTACAAAGCAGAGCGTTGATACAGTGGAAGCAGAAACATTTTAACAGACGCTGGTGATCTAAATCTGTTCCAATATCGAACTGGAGATCCACAAAATGACGTCATATTACGATAACGCCTTAAGGGGTACGCAACCCCCCTCAGTACTCTATCTGTAGATCATTTTCTCAGATGAATAGAACAGGTTTCTTTTAAATTTTATAATATGAAAATTGATATAATTTCTCCGTTTTCCCGTAGCAGTGAAGGGGTTACAGGCCGTAGGATAGACTCATATCATGAGTTACGGCACATCATTTCATAAACCACCATGAACTCCTTTCAAGAGTTTTTTTTCAGTTTTGACAGGTTTCAAAATGTGATAATATTCTAACCAAAATTATTATGTTTGAGTTCTTATCATTTCTCTTTTTTCTTTTTTCTGTTGCATAGTTTTGCCAATTCTTTATACATAGGTGCTGGGTCTTTTCCTGCTATACCAGGATTCCCTGATTTTGAATTTTACCAGAAAAGGAATTTCCTATTTTTAAGACTTGTCAAACAAGATCTTTGTGTGTCTACTGTATTTTTTCAAACACTTTTATCAAAATAATAGCATTTGTATAAATTGTGGAAAAAAGCAAACTAAAATAATAACTTCATAAACGTCATTCATTTTTTTTTTTTCCCTTCAGCTGCAGGGGGTGACATTACCCCTAGACCCCGGCCTTTCAGGGGTTTTTAGTTCTGTGGCTAAAGCCACAAGCCAAACCTATAACTCAGCTTGTTGTCGTGTCTGTCGAGTCTGAATCGGTCTGTCTGTTGTCGGTTCTGTCGGTCCAAAATTGTCGCACATTTTTTCAAAATTGTCGCACTTCAAATCGAAGCTACAATTCTGGCCGCTCTTTTTTAAAATGATCGTATTTTAAAAGCGTACAAAATAATAAACATACGTAATACAGACACTACAACAGACACGACGAGTATGCAGTGCTTCTTTTGATGAGTATGATTAAGGATACATAGTTTTAAATGTTTTCCAAAAGATATAAAAAGTTTACAATGTGCAGAGATAAAAGGGGTTCCGCGATCCACTCTCTCTCT
>CM065704.1:25653506-25673506 GCA_017654935.2 Phymorhynchus buccinoides
TTTTTGTTGTATACATATTATCTAAAGGAGTTTCGCTCACAACAAAAGAAACAGCTCCCATTTTTATTTTTTATTTTTTACTGCACTACAAAAAAAAAAACGCTTCAACCACAGAATGAGTGACCTCCACCCACCCCATCCAAATGGCTACTGTCTCCGGCATCTCCGCCAAGGAGAAATCGCCGTTTTGACGGTTTAATTTATAGGAAACCAGAGCAAAGTGAGTGTTCCGATCCTTGAAAAGGCTGTCTTTTTGGTGATCTCGGACATGTTTCTTGGCAAAAACTCCATCCGTCAGGGTCCACTTTTAAGCTTTAGTAGAACTTCATAAAATTAAGCACAGGTCACTTCCTTCTGACACGGTCTTTGTATTATTGCGGATAGATTAGGCCTATAATTATCATATCATGAAGATGCGCTAGTCTAGAAAGATCAGCCATGAGAAGACATGACATTGACCGGTCCTCCTTAGTCTAAAACTCCGTTATTTAAACCAACGATGTTTCCCAAATCAAATATATGCATTTGCACTAGTACCAAACCAGCAAATTGATTTTAAAAAAAACCACTGTGGCACACACACCTAACTATGCACGCACGCTCGGACATACGCACGCACGCACGCACTCACGCACGCACGCACGCACGCACGCACGGCTGACACACTCACGCACGCACACACGCACGCACGCACGCACACACTCACGCACGCACGCACGCACGCACGTGACGCACGCACGCACGCACACGCGCGCGCGCGCACACACACTACAGTCAGTTCCCCCAAACCTACTCTAAAAAGTTTCTTAATACCAGACCATTTTTTTACAGATCCAACAAGAACTTTGGGCACTCTCAGAATCTTGTCTTTTTTCTCCACACTAGTATAAGTAACTTCTTCAGCTTAAGAATGCCTGACGTGTTGGAAAATGTACATATTTTCGTCAAAACATTATACTGTACGTCGCGCTTTAGAATAAGAAGCAAGCTGTACTCAATTCTGCTGGGTTTTTTTTTTAAGAATGTATTTCTTTCTTCTTTTCATTCTCTTCTTTTCGATCGCTCAGACAGTTTCCTGTCAATTATGAGCGCAGATGCGTCATGCTGCCGTTTTGCGCCTAAGTAAGAAATACTTAGGCCCAGCATGTCCGACTTATAGATTTCTAGCTGTATTCATTCAATAACTTAATATTGACGCATTCGTTTCCGCAGATTTTGGATTTATATAAAATCGAACTACAAAAACGAGATAGTGCAATAATAAAATATCCGCTTGCATACCCAGACCCAACGTAACACAGTATCCCTCACACCGAGTGCAATGATTTGTATTGTGGTTCCGAAGGAAACCCTGTTATTTTCAGCTCGTTAACAACTGGTAATAAATCACCCCGAACGCTCGGTTTGATAGGCTAGGCTCTATATATTTACCCAAGAATGCATTGTGGTGTGTTAACTGACGCTGGTGATTCACGCTTCTCTTTCTATTTTTACCCGGCCAGAGGCCGAGGTATTGCGATCGGTTTATGTGTCTGTGTGTGTGTGTGTGTGTGTGTGTGTGTGTGTGTGTGTGTGTGTGTGTGTGTGTGTGTGTGTGTGTCTCTCTGTGTGTGTCTGTCTGTGTATCGATTATCTTAAAAACTACTGTTTGGATTTTGATTAAAATTGGCAGAGGGGTAGACGGCTTGAAAAGGAAGCTTCCTTTCGTTAATCAAAACCGTGCTGACCTTGACCTTGAAGTTTGACCTTGAAAACCGAAATTTCCTTCTTTGGGCTATGTAATTTTCCCTCCCCCAGCTTTATTTCGTGAACTAGTGAACAGAATCGCTTCAAATTTTGTGTGGTGGTGTACCATGGTGCAAGGAAGTTTGTATAAAAGTTCAGCTGTATCTCGTGAACTACTGAACAGAATCGCTTCAAATTTTGGGCTATGTATTTTTATGCGTTCTGTAAGGGGTGGAAAGTTGGTGTGTTTATTGGGTGGGTGGGTGGGGGGTGGGGGGGGGGGGGAGAGGACATCACTCGGTGCAAGGAAGTTTGTATAAAAGTTCAGCTGTATCTCGTGAACTACTGAACAGAATCGCTTCAAATTTTGGGCTATGTATTTTATATGCGTTCTGTAAGGGTGGAAAGTGGTGTGTTTATTGGGGGGGGGTGGGGGGGGGGACAGGACATAACTCTGGCCGGGTTAGCATTGTCACAATGCGTTGTTGCTGCCGCTCGGCGATGCCCTTGTTTTTCTTCTTTGTTGTTGTTGTTGTTGTTGCCTTGCTGTTTGTTATATATGCTTGAGTATAGCTGGTTGTCTGTTTGTTCGTTTATCTGTCTTTATGTTGTTGTTGGTTTTTGGTCTGTAAATCTCCATCTCTTGACCAAAACACACACCAACCAGTTCATTATGCTTTTTATTGCAAAGTGCTTCACCCTCTAAAACAGCTGCTCTCTCTCTCTCTCTCTCTCTCTCTCTCTCTCTCTCTCTCTCTCTCTCTCTCCTCTCTCTCTCTCTCTCTCCCTTCTCTCTCTCTCCTCCTTCTCTCTCTCTCTCATCTCCAACACTCTCGACCGTGTCCTCGGCCTAACCATTAAAATGTTCCTGACTCCTGACACATCTCTCTCTCTCTGTCTCTCTCTCGTTGTCTGTCTCTCTCTCTCTCTCTCCTCTCTCTCTTTCTCTCTCTCTCCTCTCTCATCTCGCTCTCTCTCTCCTCGGTCTCATCTCTCTCTCCTCTCCCTCCCCGTCCCGCTCTCTCTCTGCTCTCTCGACTGCATCTTCACATGATTACCCCGGCCCGCTTCGCCACCCCCCTCGATACACTTTCTCTCTCCTCATCTCTCTCTCTCTCTCTTGTTGTTGTTCTCTGTCACACTCACTCTCCATTGTATGGGCATGGCCTAACAATTAAAATGTTCCTGACTCCTGACTCCTCTCTCTCTCTCTCTCTCTCATCTCTCTCTCTTCTTCTCTCTCTCTCTCTCTCTCTCTCTCTCTCTCTCTCTCTTTTTGTTGTTGCTGTCACACTCACTCCATTGTATGGGCATGGCCTAACAATTAAAATGTTCCTGACTCCTCTCTCTCTCTCTCTGTGTCTCTGTCTCTCTCTCTCTATCTCTGTCTGTCTCTCTGTCTCTCTGTCTCTGTGTCTCTCTCTCTCTCTCTCGTTCTCTCTCTCTCATCTCTCTCTCTCTCTCTTCTCTCTCTCTCTCTCTCTCTCTCTCTCTCTCTCTCTCTCTTGTTGTTGTTGTTGTTGTTGTCACAACTGACTCCATTGTATGGGCATGGCCTAACACTTAAAATGTTCCTGACTCTCTGACTCTCTCTCCTCTCCCTCTCTCTCTCCCCCCCCTCTCTCTCTCTCTCTCTCTCTCTCTCTCTCTCTCTCTCTCTATCTCTCTCCTCTCTCCTCTCTCTCTCTATCTCTCTCTCTCTCTCATCTCATCTCATATCTCATATCTCATGTCGTTATTCCTGATTCTTGACGATACATGTCCCTGTTAGCCCAAAGCAGGTGTTTTCCAACGATCTCCACTAATGCTTGAAGGGCAGCGTTATCACTGCTTTCACCTGCCCGATCCTAGGGTGTGGAACGACACACACCTTCGCCTGTTTGCTATTAATGTTTATTGCAGAGTACCGAAAAATCACACCCCTCAACCTCAACTTTTTAGCCCCCACCCCCCACCCCCCACAACCCCCGCTTTCCTCCAACCTGGGGATACCGAAAGAAAGAGTGGTGTCTTCCGTACAAATAGTTCCCCCACCTTCTGTAAGTTCTGTGCTTGTGACTTCCTCTAATCTCTCACTCTCTTTCACTCTGCCTTATCCCTTGGCTTACTGTCATATGCGACCCAGCACCACGAAAGGGACATTAAGTGTCAAACTAACCATTCTGAGAAAAGTATACAGTTGCAAACTTCAGACCATTCTTTTGCTAATGATACAAGAACCATTCCTGTATCTTTTTTCTTTTCCAGAGTTATGAGCACTTAAAGTTGGAAGGGTGAGCGTCAGCTATTTTGAGAAAACAGTCTAGCCTAGCTGATAAGACCATTTAGAGACCACATTAAAGAGTGTCCTTTATAAATGTGAAAGATACGATGTTAGAGAACACAAAAATACCCATAGCTCAAAATTGACACCAAACAAATGAGATTTTTGACTTTGCAAGCCTGTTGTGAGAAACTAGCCTAGAGACTTAATGTCCCTTTCGTGGTGCTGGGTCACATATATTGCCTTTCTGCTTTACTGGTCCATTCTCCTGTCTTGTCTTTCCCAAGAAATTCTTACAAAGATTTTCTTCCAGCCGAAGTCGGACCTGCTGGGCCCTAACTATTTCTTAGTTAGGCGCATAACGGCAGCATGACGCATCTGCGCTCATGTGACAGGAAACTGTCTGAGCGATCGGCGACGATGACGAAAAAGAATCTTTTATTTTCAGCAGTTGCGCTTGCTTCAGAGATCGTTGTTATTTTATTATCGGAATGCGCACAAAGATAGCGGCATTGGAAAACAAAGTCGTCCAAAATAGTCTGGAATGGTTCGTTTAACCCTTTCACTGCCAGCCATATTTCAGCCAAAAATGTCCATTAAATTTACCTGGGTAGAGAGCAAAATCCATATGCAGTATTGGGTATTCTTCTGTGACATATATAAAATAAGGGGCCAGGGCTATCCTTACTTCACAAAACTAAGACAATAGGGTCTTTGGATAATGGACCCCAATTTGATGCCTTTTAGTGACGTAGGTGTTTAATCACTGTGGTGCTAAAATGCGACTTTGGCGGTGAAATGGTTAAAAGTTGCTTGATCTGTCAACTAATCATAGTTGTCTTGCGAAACACGCGATTGTGTTTGTCTGATAAGGTGTGAAGAGAATATTCTACCTCATGAAATAAGTACCCATTCCTCATTCGAGTTGTTTGCTGTTTGGGAAAGCCGATTCGCCCCTAAATATATTCAGAGGCGTCTTGTGGCATGCAGGAAGAACAGAGGATTCATCAAGTCAGGGATATTTTTGTAATATTTATTATTATTTATTTTTGTGTTTTTTATACTGTCCGCCATTGTGAATTTTACAAAACTAAGTGGCATGGCTTTGTACATAGATGTATCGGCAAAGATGTAGATTTACACCCTCCTGCTCTATTTCTTGGTTCTTTCCGTGGTTAGGGTTAGGGTTAGGATGGTTATAGTTCGCATGCGAAGGGTACTTATTTCATGGGAGCTACTTATTTCTCATGACGCCGGTAAAAACAATAATACTAATCATAAGCGCGACCCTCAATCTCATAGTCTGCTTCTTTCGGTTTTATGAGAATGGTTAGGGGCAGTAGGTGGGTGGATGCCTCGTGCCTCCATACGGGAAGCTGGACGACCCCTGCCCCCTCCACGAGTCTCTCTCCCCGTAGGGATACTGGGGGGTCTTTCGTAAAATAGTTCCCTCACCTTCTGGAAGTTCTGTGCTTGTAACTTCCTCTAATCTGCCACTCTCTTTGACTCTGCCTTTTCCCTTTGCTTTCTACTATATTTCTGACTTATTGACCCATTCTCCTGCCTTAAAAAAAAAAAAATCCAAATAATTGTTCTCCTTTGAGCTCCTCCGAAAATCGGAATGATGTCGGCTGTACGCAGTAGCGGGGAGAACAATGAAAACTGAAAACCGGGACACACATATTGCGTACCTTATCCATTATGGCCATTATGGCCTGGGAACGCCGAAGAAGAAGACGAGAAGAAATGATGTGCCCCCCTTTATTCTTCTTGTTGTTCGCCGGGCTTACACGACTAAACCAGCTCTTGACACAAATAGTGCCGTTTGTTCCAGCTCTTGGACGCTGCCATAGAGCTTAGTTTCTTCAAGTTCAAGTTCAAGTTCAAGTATACTTTAATATCTCCAAAAGAGAAATTCAGGTTAGGTGCAACAACATGACAGAGATACAACAACATAACTGAAAGAACATTAATCAAACATGTGAAACAAAATTATACCAACCAAATAATAATTAAAATTCATTGCATCGAACATTTAAAAACAGAGTAACCATTATTAACTCAAAACAGTCAATCAAATAACATTAGGAATACTTCTCGTCATCAACAATCAATGGCATTACACATCAATACACATGATAATAGTATCTCTACACATTAACATTTAACAATTACTGCAGTCAGCTAGCTGTTTCAATCAGAACAAGATGGAATAAGACTGAGAGAGAGAGAGAGAGAGATAGAGAGAGAGAGAAGAGAGAGAGAGAGAGAGAGAGAGAGAGAGAGAGAGAGAGAGAGAGAGAGAGAGAGAACGTGGTAGGAAAGTTTTTGTGCCCGTGATTTTAGTTTGATAGTTTTAGTTTGAGTCGTCAGAGGAGTTTCTGTTGGCCACACTTCTTTCCTGGTTTAGCTGATGTAGGGGGCACCTTTGAAGCACACGCTCCGCTGTCTGTTCTTCGTGTCCACAAGGACAGGTTGGAGAAGGCACCAACTTCAGTTTGCGACACAGATGACTGTTTAACCCTTTCACCGCCAGCCATATTTCAGCCAACAAATTCCATTAAATGTACCAGGGTAGTCAACAAAATCCTTCTGCAGTATCAGGGATTCTTCTGTGAAATATATAAATTAAGGTCTATCCTTACTTCCCAAAACTATGACAATAGGGTCTTTTGGATAATAGACCCCAATTTGATGCCTTTTAGTGACATAGGTGTTAAATCACTGTGGTGCTAAAATGCGACTTTGGCGGTGAAAGGGTTAAGTCTGTCGTGCCCAGTGCGGAGCCTCACCAGGACACTTTGCCTCTCTCTTGTGATCAAGTGGTAATCATCCTTGGACGTCTTTGGCGTCATGAGGGTCCTGGTGATGCTCCGCACCTCACCTCGCTGTTGTTCTGTTGCTCCCCCTCAGCGCCCCTCCTTATGCCAAGCGATCAGCTGAGTCGTTGTGCCTTGTATTCCACAGTGGGCTGGTATCCACTGGAGCGCCACTCTTCTGCTAGAGGCAACTTGTAGGGGTGCTTTGTTCAGCCTCAGCAGTCTGTCGTTCTGAAAGGCTTGCAGGACAGAGAGGGCGTAGGCGTCCGACTGGAAAACAACTTGGGTGGAACTGTTGTCTGAGTGAATGAAAATCCGTTTTACGTCCTCCGGTCTGAAACAGACACACTATGGGACATTAGATACAGATATATAAAGATGGTGGTGGGAACGATCCTGGAGGCAATGCCCGGGGGCAGTGCAACTCCAGGAAAGTCCCGAATTTTTAACGATACAGATGTATGAATCTAGTAGAACGTAACTTTTTATTGTGGTCTGAGTCCCGAACGATGGAGGTCTTATGAGAATAATCCTAGGCTGGTCCTAGCCCCATATCCCTTCTCCACAACATTGACAGAATGTTGTTTGTCAGTGGATTTCTGCTTTTCAGTGCGAACATGTTGATGGGGGTGGGGGTGGGGAGGTTAAGGACCTCAAGTACAAGATAGCCAACTTCATCAATGATATGAAGAAAAAGGAAGAAGAAGAAGGAAGAAGAAGGAGGAGGAGAAGAAGAAGAAGAAGAAAAGGAAGAAGAAGGAGGAAGAAGAAGAAGAAGTAGAAGGAGAAGACGAAAATGAAGAAGGAGGAGAAGAAGAAGGAGGAAGAAGAAGAAGAGAAGGAGAAGAAGAATTGAAGAAGAAGAAGAAAGAGGAGAGAAGAAGGAGAAAAGCAAGTAAGCTTAAGAGCAGACAGAGGCCGAGGAGGATAAGAAGAAGAAGAACCACCCCACCCCCAACCCACCCACCCCAACAAAGGAAAAGAAAAGAAAAGAATTTTGTTGTTGCAAAGAATCAAATAATGTTAGAAAAGTGTCTGGAAAATAACTATGAACAGGGGTTGAGGTTTCTAAAAAAATGAAAGTAAGTGTGTTTAGCGGAGAATTACTTTCATCTTAGATAAAAGGTATTGACTGTACAGATGATCGCTAGAATAGATGCAAGGATCAAGCACCGAATTAAATCTGAATGCCAGTAATATAAAGCTAAGCTCTTGGGATCAGTCGACCCAGTTTACTTCAGTCTTACTTTTGAGTCATAGATGCTTTCAAAAACTGATGACTTGTAACATAAAGACAGCTTAGCTACACAGTTAAAAGTAAGAAACTCGAAACTGTTCAAAGAGGTAATGTAATAATCATACCCCTTTCTGATTCTGGTCGTAGCATACTAAACTGTTGAAAGTGACAACCTTTCAAGGTGCACCCTGATGGATGTTTTGTTGTTGCAAGAAACACGTATAGATCACCAGGAAAACAGCCTTTACAAGAGATCGCAACACTCACTTTGCTCTGGTTTCATAGCAATCAAACCGTCAGATCGGCGATTCATTCTTGGCGGAGGTGCTGGAAGTCAAATTCTTTCAGGATAATGGCCGCCTGAGTTTAGACCAAATCGTTTGCACGAATGTTTCTACAATACAAACCTTTTTATTGATTTATTAATATATTTTTAAGTTTATATAGGGGAAGACGGGGTAAAAAGCGCATGGGCGGGTAAGAAGCCCACCCCAATTATCTCATGAAATGAAGCAAATTTCAGTCTCATTTTGCCCATGAGACGAGCGTTAATGTCTAGCATTCGTCTCATGGGCAAATTTGACTGGAATTTTCTTTATTTCATGAGATAATTGGGGTGGGCTTCTTACCCGCCCATGCGCTTTTTACCCCCGTCTTCCCCTAGTTTTGCCAAAAGAAGTTTCGCTCGCAACAAAGGAAATAGCTCCTTTTTTTTTTTACTGTACTACAAAGAAGAAAAAGCTTCAACCACACTGAGTGGCCTCCACTCACCCCATCCAAAATGGCTTCTCTTTCCGGCATCTCCGCTAAGGAGGAATCGCCGTTTGGACAGTTTGATTTCTATGAAGCCAGAGCAAAGTGAGTGTTCCGATCCTTGAAAAGGCTGTCTTTCTGGTGATGTCGACGTGTTTCTTGCAAAAAACTCATCCGTCAGGGTGCACCTTTAAGGTGTATCAAGTGTGGGCATTCTCGCTTTTTTTCATTAGTCTCCTTTTAAAATTGTTTTATTATCGGTATGCAAATGAATAACGATAAGCTCAAAGTGATATACTCTCTCTCTCTCTCTCTCTCTCTCTCTCTCTCTCTCTCTCTCTCTCTCTCTGAATCTGTCTATCTCTGTTTCTTTTTAGTCCGTCACCAAGACGGACTATTGCGATGGGCTGGTTTGTATTTTTCTTTCTTTTCTTAATGTTTGTTTGTGGCTCAAGCCACAAACCTATAACTCACTTTGTCGGTCGGTCGGTCTGTCTGTCTGTCTGTCGGTCGGTCGGTCCAAAATTGTCGCACATTTTGACAAAATTGTCGCACTTCAAATCGAGGCTACACTTCAAATTGAGGCCGCTCTTTAAAATGATGTATTTTAAAAGCGTACAAAATAATAAACATACGTAATACAGACACTACAACAGACACGACGAGTATGCGGTGCTTCTTTTGATGAGTATAAGTAGGATACATAGTTTTAAATGTTTTCCAAAAGATATAAAAAGTTACGAAATGGTGCAGAGATAACATTCTGGTTTACAGATTAAAATTATTGAAAAGCCAGGGGAGGTGACTCATGATTGGAGTGGTAAAAATAGACCGCGTGCCACAAACTATTGCGATTTCGCGCTTGTTTTTTTAACCAATGTATACCATATTCATGATTTCACTTGGAAATCAATATCTGCGCTGTGAGAGCCGCGTAATAAAACCCGAGTCAATGTTTAGACTGAATGACAAAAGGAGACTGATCTTCCTATTATAGTCTAAGTAATACTATCCGGGATTAAAGGTTTGCTAGTATTATCCCAACGTTTGCGTCAAAGATAATGGGATTCTATTGCATTGTATGCGAGTTATATAGCAAGCTTTGCATCAATGAAAATGGCCATATACTATAGTATCAACTCTGCAAACGTTCTGTAATGGAAGTCTTCAGAAGGCACTTGAAGGAGGGGAGAAAAAGGAAGAGACGGGTTCCATGGAATGGGTTTTTCCATACTCAAGTGGGCAAATTATGTATGTACACGTCACCCCATAAATCATAGTGTTGTTGATCTTTTTGCCCCTGTTCAGTTTTAAAATGTTCTTTAAAGGTACACCCTGAGTTTTTGCAAGAAACACGTCGAGATCACCAGAAAGACAGCCTTTTCAGGGATCGGAACACTCACTTTGCTCTGGTTTCCTAGAAATTAAACCGTCAAAGCGGCGATTCCTCCTTGGCGGAGATACCGGAGAGAGAAGCCATTTTGGATGGGGTGGGTCACTCATTGTGGTTGAAGCGTTTTCTTTTTTATGTAGTGCAGTTAAAAAAACAAAAGAGCTATTTCCTTTGTTGTGAGCGAAATTCCTTTAGATAAACTGCATGCAATTTAAAAATAAAAAAAAATAAAAAGGCTTGTATTGCGAAAATTTCGTGCAAACGATTTGGTGGCCATTAGAAAAGATACAGCACTCGCCTTCTCTTTGGGTGAAATAATTTGACTTCCAGCACCTCCGCCAAGGAGGAATCGCCGATTTGACGGTTTGATTTATAGGAAACCAGAGCAAAGTGAGTGTTGCAATCTCTGTAAAGGCTGTTTTCCTGATGACATTGACGTGTTTCTTACCAAAAAAAACATCCGTCTGGGTGCCCCTTTAAACCATCACCCCGGCCTATCGGATACATGGGGACAAAGGGTTTTGTAACCATGTCTAATTAAACGTTGTCGACTTATTTATTATAATAATTATATGCATCGGTGTTTAACCCTTTCACCGCCAGCCATATTTCAGCCAAATATGTCCATTACATTTACCTGGGTAGAGAACAAAATCCATCTGCAGTATTGGGGATTCTTCTGTGACATATATAAAATAAGGTCTATCCTTACTTCCCAAAACTAAGACAATAGGGTCTTTGGATAATAGACCCCAATTTGATGCCTTTTAGTGACATAGGTGTTAAATCACTGTGGTGCTAAAATGCGACTTTGGCGGTGAAAGGGTTAAACGTCAGCTGTCTACGCAAATAGCGTGTAATCACATTATATAGCTTCTCAGAAAACAGGACTAGCTGTATAAATGTATGCGCTGTGAGCCTACCGTAATGGTAGTGGTAGTGGTGGTATTGATGATGATGATGATGAGGAGGAGGAGGATGGTGATGGTGATGATAATGAGGAGAGAGAGAGAGAGAGAGAGAGAGAGAGAGAGAGAGAGAGAGAGAGAGAGAGAGAGAGAGAGAGAGAGAGTATTGCCCATGCTCAATACACACATACACACACAAACACACACACACATCCCTGCAGACACAAACACACACACACACACACACACACACACACACACACACACACACACACACACACACACACACATACAGACACAGACAGACACAGACACAGACACACACACACACACACACACACACACACACACACACACACACGGGCGCGCGCGCACGCACACGCACGCACACACACACACACACACACACACACACACACACACACACACATCAGCACACACACACACACACACTCCAGCGCACGCACACACACACACACACACATTACGCACGCGCGCGCACACACACACACACACACACATACACACACACACACACGCACGCACGCACGCACGATTTAAAGACCCACCAGATCACGTATCAAAATCGCGGGTTTCACGTGTTTTCCCTCTTTATAGCTGGTACGAAATCTTGTTTTGACCAGGTTTTGACTCCCATACAAATGCCCCCAAATTCAAAACTAAACATTTTAAAAAGCAGCTTCAGTTTGAAGCTGGGGAAACTTGTATGTGGGTCACAGCTATACCCAGAAAAAAAACACACACAAGGGACTTAATCGTGTAAAATCGTGTGGGGATGCGATCCGACTGGGCCACGTGAGTCATGATTCACGTGAAATACTTCCGTCCTAAAATAATTCTACTACTTTCGCTCAATACCCTACTGAAGTAGACCCAGTACATGGATTTCACGTGAATCATGACTCGCATCGTCACAATCGCATCGCATTGACAGAATCGCATCGCATGGACAGTGAATCGTATGTAGTGTAGCAGGCCCTTGAGTCGCATCAAAGAAAGTGTGGAGAAGATTTTCAAAGAGATAATTATTTTGCAAACTATGCAAACGACCATTTTGAAGTTGAATAGAAACCGGAGCAAGATTAAACCAGAGACGGCTTGACACACGTAGTAGGTCATTATAAGGTCGTAAAGTTTGATCTTGGACGTTTGTTATAATAGTACATCATTATGATTCAACCGAAGCATGGTTTGCGTGTGCGTGTGCGTGTGTGTGTGTGTGTGTGTGTGTGTGTGTGTGTGTGTGTGTCTGTCTGTCTGTCTGTCTGTCTGTCTGTCTGTCTGTCTGTCTGTCTGTCTGTCTGCCTGTGTCTGTCTGTCTGTCTGTCTGTGTGTGTGTGTGTGTGTGTGTGTGTGTGTGTGTGTGTGTGTGTGTGTGTGTGTGTGAGTGTGTGTACGTGCTTGTGCGTATGTGTGCGTGTGTACGTGCATGTATGCGCTTGTGTGTGTGTGCGTGCGCGCGTGCGTGCGCTTGCGCGCGCGTGCGTGCACTTGCGCGCGCGTGTGTGCAATTCAAGTGCGCGCGTCTAGACGTATTTATGTCAGCTCCCATTCAATTCATTGTTGTCGAAACTGTGCTCGTAAATTGAAAACTTAGCAATGATGGTGGACTGGAATTCCATGTGAGCATTGTAAGGTTTTTAAAATAATTTTTTTATTTTTTTTATTTTTGTGTGTGATATTAGAACCGATATGGGGCAGTGGGTGGATGCCTCGTGCCTCCATACGGGGAGCTGGACGACCCCGCCCCCTATGGGGATACCGAGGAGGAGGGTCTTTCGTAAAAAATAGTTCCCCACCTTCTGGAAGTTCTGTGCTTGTAACTTCCTTTAATCTGCCACTCTCTTTGACTCTGCCTTTTCCCTTTGCTTACTGTCGTCTATTATCTTTCTGACTTATCGGCCCACTCTCCTGCCTTTCAAAAAAAATCTTCCAGATATTTTTTCTCCTTTGAGCTTCTCCGAAATCGGAATGTGTCGGCTGTACGTGCGCAACGGGGAGACCAGTGAAAAACTGAAAACCGGACACATACGTACCTTATCCCTTATGGCCATATGGCCAGGGGAACGCAGAAGAAGAAGAGAGAAGGAAGCGACATTCCTTGAGAAGGGAAGGGAGGGGTGAATGTATTTCAGGCTAAAAGTATGATGAATATGACTGTGATATTAGAATAATCATCTTTGAACGAACAGTGCGTTTAACGTCATTTGACATGACGTTGGGTAGGGTGTGTGTGAGAATAGAATCGAGAAGTAATGTGGCCTAAAGGTTGTGATGTAGCTTGAATATGTGGGTCTTGAGAGCTGATTTGAAACATTGCAAGGACTGGATATGGCGAATTTTGCGTGGTAAGGAGTTCCACACTGATGGGGCCGAAAAGGAAAAGGAGCGCTCACCAAACATTAATTTTTGTTCGTGTACTAGGAACACAGAGAATTTTGGAATCTGAAGATCACCGCAATTGCCTTGATGGAGCATAGACAGAAAGCATGTCAGAGATGTAACTAGGGGCATTTCCAAAGAAATAAGAATGACATAGAAAGAAAATGTTGTAGTCAATACGTGCTTTGATGGGAAGCCAATGGAGGGATATCAGGAGTGGTTGAACATGATGATACTTAGAGGCCTTCAGGACAAGTCTGGCAGCTGAGATAGCGCCACGCACCCTTTAAATCAACTTGGCAATAAACATTCATTTTCGTAATTAACGGTTTGTTACTTGTAGGCCTACTGTTAAAACTATCATTTTTGTCAGTTTTTATCCTTTGAATATTCCATTGTTTGTGGTAAAAAAGAAAGAAGAAAGAAAGAAAAAGAAGTACGCTAGTGCTACTATAGTACTACTATAGTACTACTATAGTACTAGTAGCTATTCCAAACGGATGTTTGAAAGCTGACATCGCAACTAGCTTTTAGCATAGTGTGATAGAACTTTTTATCCTGATTACAAAGATACGAAAAACGTGTTTGTGCTATTGTTAGTTTTCGAGTTACGATTTTGTTTATATTTAAATTTTAGGGGTAATTTTACGTACCCTTGATAATTGGGTGGGGTGCCATCTTTGCCGAGCCATAAAACACATTTATACATCACAAAAACACTTTAAATGCATGGTACAGTTTCTTACCAACCGGCACAGCGCATGAGATTTTTTCAGTCATTAACATTATTTACGTTTTCGTAAAATCGGATGCCAAAGATACGGAAAATATCGATTTTCAACTATACTTTTGCATAACGCAATTTGTGGAAATCCCAGCAAATATTCAAACTGCAATAACATTGCTTCTAATCTAGTGACAGAAAGCTATTTGATATCGATGTAATTGGCAAAACGCGATCTTGAGCTTAGTGGACTTGTTAAATTGCTCAGAATGTATTGTGTTGTTCTGTGTTGCAGCCTTTGGGCTAGTTGGCCTTTTTCAGCTATCTATGTCCCGAAAACGACTGTCTTGCCTCTGATCAAGTGATTGGTTATATGAATGAAGAAATGGAAGAAAGGGCAATTTCCTAATTATATTTTGAACTCTACTGACTTTTTTTAAAGTGTGTGTGAGGAGCTGCACAGCTCTGTGCTGCAGCTTTGGGGCTAGTTGGCCTTTGGTGACCATCTGTGCCCTTCCATCAATCGCCTTCTTATTGAGTAACACAACGCTGTGCTGTTTAAATGGATTTATCAAAATGAGATATTGAGATCCTTGGTCTTTTTAAAGTTTGCCTTTGACAATCATGCATGCACGAATCATCGAATGTCAAGCGCCCTTCTTCTAGGCTAGTGACAGAGATGTACAAGTGATCAAAACGTTATCGGCCTACCTATGAAGGCTGTTAACCGCCGTTTTGTCCAAATTCCGCCGTTTTGTCTATAGACAAAACGGCGGGGCTACAACCGCCGTTTTGTCCAAATTTTCTATTATGATTTGGACAAAACGGCGGTTCAACAATCCGCCGTTTTGTCTATAGACAAAACGGCGGGTTGGACAAAACGGCGCCCGATTTTGAACCGCCGTTTTGTCCAAATGAAAATTGGAGTTATAAAAACTCATTCTTGACAAGTTCTCATTAAAAAAAAAATTGTTAAATAAAATGAATAACAAGCTGACCACTGACACTGGTCACTTTGGCCTAATTTTACCGTTTGAATGCTAATTAGTGTATTAGGAGATCATATGAACAATTGTTGATGTGGTTGACCAGTGGTCAGTGTCACTGACCAGTGGTCACTTTGGCCTATTTTCACTGTTTGAATGCAAATTAGTGTATTAGGAGTTCAAATGAACAATTTTTGATGTGGTTGACTAGTGGTCAGTGTCACTGACCAGTGGTCACTTTTGGCCTATTTTCACTGACTGCAAATTAGTGTATTAGGAGTTCAAATGAACACATTTTGATGTCGTTGACCAGTGGTCAGTGTCACCGATCAGTGGTCACTTTGGCCTATTTTTTTAATGTGGTTGACCATTGGTGTCACTGACCACTGGTCAACCACATCAAACCTTGTTCAGGACTGCTGCAACTATAGAATATGGAAGTGTAAGCCCTTTAAACGTTATAATAGAGAGTATTCCGTCTTGTAACAACCGTTACACTCTGTGTAACGACCGTTACTCACTGTGCGAAGATTGTTGCAACTATAGAATATGGACGTGCAAGCCATCAAAACGTTTAAATAGAGAGTATTCTGTCTTGTAACAACCGTTACGCTCTGTGTAACGACCGTTACTCACTGTGCAAAGACTGTTGCAACTATAGAATATGGATGTGTAAGCCATCGAAACGTTTAATAGAGAGTATTCCGTCTTGTAACAACCGTTACACTCTGTGTAACGACCGTTACTCACTGTGCGAAGATTATCGCAACTATAGAATATGGATGTGTAAGCCATCGAAACGTTTAAATAGAGTATTCTATCTTGTAACAACCGTTACGCTCTGTGTAACGACCGTTACTCAGTGCACACAAACTGTTGCAATAATAGAATATGGACGTGCAAGCCATCGAAACGTCTAAATAGAGAGTATTCTGTCTTGTAACAACCGTTACGCTCTGTGTAACGACCGTTACTCAGTGTGCAAAGACTGTTGCAACTATAGAATATGGATGTGTAAGCCATCGAAACGTTTAAATAGAGAGCATATTCCGTCTTGTAACAAGCGTTACGATCTGTGTAACGACCGTTACTCAATGTGCAAGGACTTTGCTACTATAGAATATGGATGTGTAAGCCATGCACACGTTGTAATAGAGCGTATTCCGCCTTGTAACAACCGTTACGCTCTGTGTAACGACCGTTGCTCATTGTGCAAAGACTTGCAACTATAAAATATAGATGTGTAAGCCATCGAAACGCTTAACCCTTTCACAGCCAACGTCGCATTTTAGCACCACAGTGATTTAACACCTATGTCACTAAAA
The DNA here is from genome assembly GCA_017654935.2 of Phymorhynchus buccinoides. Classification (NCBI taxonomy): domain Eukaryota; kingdom Metazoa; phylum Mollusca; class Gastropoda; order Neogastropoda; family Raphitomidae; genus Phymorhynchus; species Phymorhynchus buccinoides. The sequence goes on from CM065704.1 coordinate 25,670,043, forward strand.
GGCATCAAATTGGGGTCTATTATCCAAAGACCCTATTGTCTTAGTTTTGGGAAGTAAGGATAGACCTTATTTTATATATGTCACAGAAGAATCCCCAATACTGCAGACGGATTTTCGTTCTCTACCCAGGTAAATTCAATGGACATTTTTGGCTGAAACTATGGCTGGCGGTGAAAGGGTTAAATAGAGAGTATTCCGTCTTGTAACAACCATTTAAAGACCCACCACGTCACTTGTAAAAATCACGGTAGGAAATCTTAAGAAATCTTCCTAGCATAAGAGTAAATGTGACACGTGACGTGTGTGTGTGTGTGTGTGTGTGTGTGTGTGGGGGGGGGGGGGGGTGTCTTTAAAGACATTATATTTAAATTCTTTTTTTTCATTTTTTTCTTCATGTGATGTTATTACTGTATACCCAATAATACGTGTGCATTTGAAAGGCTTTGATAAGTACATTTGAAAATGAAATGAAATGCACACACACATCATGGGAAAAAAAGATGCTTTTGATAATTATGTAGCCTTTATTAGTGTAGATTTTACTGTCTTTTTTTTTTTTATTAATTAAAAAAAACCCATCTAAATCCAAACACTGACATCGAGAAGTAGGGGAATGGGACATCTTCTTGTAGACTTAGATCGAAGTAGGTTTGAAATTTGAAGTATTCCAAAAATAGCCCATCTTGCAAGGTGATAGATCTGCGGCGATTGCTGCAAAGGAACTTCAACAGAAACAGTTCCATTGAACAGTCGAGTGGCAGCAGCGGTGCCCGGCTACCCCCCCCCGTCCCCCCCTCCCCCCCTCCCCACACCTCCTCCCTTCCCTGACCCACCCTCCCTCCCCCTCTACTCTCCTACACCTCTGTCTGTCTGTGTGTCTTCTTTTTTTTGCAAACACTTTACTGTCATTTACTATTTTCCCCACTATTTTATTTATTGTTATATTTTTGTGGACGTGTTATGTTATTTTGCATAAAGTCTGGCTTTGTGTTCTTTTTCTCTTCTTCCTTTAGTAAACCGAGAAATGTAGGGGGGGGGGGGGTTGGCACATCTTGACCTTTACCCATTTTTTGGGGGGTTGGCTATTCTGTGTGTTATTTTCAAGGGCATTGGTTGCAAGAAGCTTATGTTCATCCGACTAACCCTCCGTGTTCCTATTCCTGTCTCTCTTTCTTTCTGTCTGTCTCTGTCTTTGTCTTTCTATATATATATATATCTCTCCCTCCCTCCCTCCCTCCCTCCCTCCCTCTCTCTCTCTCTCTCTCTCTCTCTCTCTCTCTCTCTCTCTCTCTCTCTCTCTCTCTCTCTCTCTCTCTTTCTCTCTTTTTCTGAATCTGTTTATGTCTGTTTCACTTTCTCTATGCCTGTTTTTTAAAAATTATCGCTCTCTCTCTCTCTTTCTCTCTCTCTCTCTCTCTCTCTCTCTCTCTCTCTCTCTCTCTCTCTCTCGCTCTCTCTCTCTCTCTCTCTCTCTCTCTCGCTCTCTCTCTCTCTCTCTCTCTCTCTCTCTCTCTCTCTCTCTCTCTCTCTCTCTCTCTCTCTCTCTCTCTCTCTCTCTCTCTCTCTCCTGTCTTCCAATCCACCCCATCCAACCAGTGTTATTTCACCACGGGTAGGTAGGACCCAAACTACCCATACTTCCCCCTCTACTAATAGTGTCAACCCTTTCAACCACACCTCCCCTACTATGCATCTACCGACAGCTCTAAACAGGTGTAAATCGTGTTTACCTCCCTTCGCTTTCGAACCGGAATAATTGACAAGTATGGCCGCCAGAGGTCTCTGGTAGAGTACCAGGGTCCAGTTTCTCTAGATAACGGTCGCCGCGCGAATAACGCTTACACCAAACGGGGCCTAAGAAACACTTTAGAAAACGTTTGCGGAAGAATATTACAAGCTCTTGTCTGATTGGTCAATTTTGTTTTTAAATTTTAAACAAACTTTAATGGACCAATCAACAACAAGAAACGTATTCATCCCCTACTAGTTCCGGATAGTTCGCCGCTTGCTCCGGGGTTTGTCAAGAACAAAACGCCACGCGAACTATCGGCAAACGAAGGGTGTTTCTTAGACCGTTTTCGCCGATTTGAGCGAGCGCAACGTAACGTTAGCCCTTGTGAAACGGCCCCCTGGGCCCCCGCTCGCTGTGGCCATTGATTGGTTGAGCTATCTCAGTATCTATCTTATCTCCCTACCACACACGCTTCCCTCAACTGTCTCGTTGTTGACAATGGATGCTAATAAGAACCCCCCAGGCTTCGGTTGACAGAAAATGGTGTCCAATCTCCTCACTCTGGACAGGGGGTCTACAGTTACTTTTCAGGCCGGTTAAATCGCCTTGTATCAGTTCTAAAGTCGTTCTTTTGTGTGGAGAGTTTTAACCTGTCAACGATTCCCCCCGGTTTCAGTGTTTGGGATTCTGTTGTTCTGGTTAAGTCGGTTTCACAGTAGCCTATTATAGTAGGCCTGGTATTATAGTCTACAAGGGGTGTGGCTTTCAATCATAATAAAAATAAAGCTTCGTTTTATCCCGAGTGTCTCCGCGTTTTAAGTTTACTTTGGGAAGTGAAAGCGTTTTGAAAACTGTCTGTTTTTTGTAGTTCTAGTGCTATAACAACGGAAATATCCCAATGTTTGAGGAGCGTCGTTGTCTCTGTCTCTCTCTATCTCTCCCAGTCACTGTCTGTTTGTCTGTCTGTCTGTCTGTCCCTTTAAATTTTTCCACGTGTTTTGCGAATGGCTCAGAAAAGCACATAACTTTTTTTTTCGCCGTAAGACCTTTTTTTTTTTTTTTTTTAGGAAACATTAACATTTTCTTCGATCACCAGTACAAATTTAAACATTAAATACCAAAAAATACTGATACGTATTCTTAATTCGTGCAATTTTTGTTGCCTCCTCTTTCTCTTACTTTTTGTACTCCCATGTCATGTAAGAGCAGGAGTACATTAGAATGGGAACGAGGCTCAATGAGGACGGGGGCCTAAGATGTGAGGGTGACGTCAAAGGATGTACAGGGCGTAGCCGGCAAAGGACATATCTGCCGCTCGGCGATGCCCTTGTTGTTCTTTGTAACAGTGTGCGATTTAAAAACAAAACAAACAAGTGCATCACCGAGCTGCTCCGAAATCGGAAATTGTCGGCTGTACACATACATAAAAACGCATCAAAACAGCACGTAACTACATAAAAACGCATCAAAACAGCACGTAACTGAATAGGTTTTTTTTATATATAGCCTTGGGGTTCGGACACGTGATTTGAGCGCGCGCGATCATGCGCACACGAGCGCACAGAAAAATTCATGACAACTGTGTTATAGACCATTCATCAAGAAATGTTGTGGAAAAAAAACTGCATTGAAATACATGCAAAACTTCGCGAGATATTAGCGATTATGTGTTTCGGGGTTTGAACCCCGTAACTGGCGCGACCTTGACCTTAATGTAAAACTAAATACATCA
>CM065704.1:25678506-25681006 GCA_017654935.2 Phymorhynchus buccinoides
TATGCACTAGAACATTTCTATTTAGCATTCGCAATGCCATTGGGACCTTCTAGGACCCTCTGTATTGTAAATTGAGTCCCTGGGACCCCTTGTTTTGCGGGACGATTGGGAGCCCTGATTGATATTTAAGCCACAGGGGTCGACATCTTAAAAGGCTGCACACAATCTTCTTACTGGGCTGCCCCGGACACACACACACACACACACACACACACACACACACACACACACACACACACACACACACACACACACACACACACACACACACACACACACACACAGACACACACACAGAGACACACACACACACACACACACACACACACACACACACACACACACACACACACACGCACGCACGCACGCACGCACGCACGCACATACGCATACACGAACACGCACGCGGGCAGGCACGCATGCAAGCTCACATGCATACACATATAACACAGGGGTGTGGGGTGTGTGCACTACAGACACGCATTCTAGCAATAAAGCTGCAGTTAATTGTCTTTTCAACACAGAATTTTGCAATCTAGTGTTGAGGGGCCCCTCAAACCAACAAAACAACCCCCTCGCCCCCCCAAAATAATCAATCAAGTGGGCTACTCAATAACAATAATATCAACGGCTGCCCACCGGTTCGCATAATGCGTTTCGCATAATCCTTTGATCAGAGCCGCGGGAGCCAGTCGAGTGTCTCTTCCTCAAAAAACTGGCAGTTCGCATAAACGGGTTTGTCATTTCGCATATCATGCACTCTTGCAGGTTCTAAATTAAAAATAAATAAATAAATTGTAACCAAAAAAAAAATAAAAAAATAAAAATAAATGTACTCTACGTGACTTTCTGTTACTTTCTTACTATCTCTAACCCTATCCCTAACCTATCCCTAACCCTATCCCTAACCCTATCCCTAACTTTCTGAGTTTTATGCGAAATGTCATGTCCACAAAGCTTTGTATGCGAAGCGGCAGTATGTGAATCGGCTTTATGCGAAGCGGCAGTATGCGAAACGGCAATATGCGAACCGGGGCGCACCGATATCAACAACTGGACATGTATATACATGTATGTATGTGTTAACAGTCGTCAAGCAACATTTTCAACTGTAAAGAGAACACAATATAAGCTTCTAGCTTGTTGTTGCTGATGAGTTTGATATATATATATATATATATATTATTATGTTCACGTGCTGTGTATCTAATAAAGTCCTTTAACCCTGCCACCGCCAAAGTCACAGTTTAGCTCCACAGTGATTTAACATCTATGTCACTAAACGACATCAAATTGGGGTCTATTATCCCAAGACCCTATTGTCTTAGTTTTGGGAAGTAATTGTATGCTTTACGTCCTCTCGACAAAAGTCATATGGGTTTGGGAAGTAAGGCTATACTTTACTTTATGTATGTCGCAGAAGAATCCCCAATACTGCAGATGGATTTTGTTCTCTATCCAGGTAAATTTCATGGAAAGTTTTGTTTGAAATATGGTTGGCGGTGAAAGGGTTAAACCAACAACTGGACATCTTCGCGTGAAAACCACGTGCCATAACTATCTTCCAGATTTAGTTCTTTGCTACTAACAATACTGATGATGCACTTGACCACCGGCCACTACTGACATGCCCCAGACTGGTCAGTGCAGTGGTCAACAACATTGTTCTGTGGTTTGAGACTGACCAGGTGCGATTTAATTAGCTCTGCCCTCCCGCGCCCCCACCCCCCACTACCCGCCTCATCACCCCCTTCTAATCATCTCCCCCCCTGCCCCCCCCCCCCCCCCATCTATCCCATCGCTTAATGGTTGTTTAGGTGGAGTTTGTTTCCTTAGCCTTTGACACCAAAAGGGGACGTTTCGTTTAGAGGACGTTTCTTGGCAAAGCAAAACTCATGTTCTCTTTCTCTCTGGATTTCTCTCTCTCTCCCCTCTCTCTCTCCCTCTCTCTCTCTCTCTCTCTCTCTCTCTCTTCTCTCTCTCTCTCTCTCTCTCTCTCTCTCTCTCTCTCTCTCTCTCTCTCTCTCTCTCTCTCTCTCTCCTCTCTCTCTCTCTCTCTCTCTCTTCTCTCTCTCTCTCTCTTCTCTCTCTCTCTCTCTCTCTCTCTCTCTCTCTCTCTCTCGCTCTCTCTCTCTCTCTCTCTCTCTCTCTCTCTCTCTCTCTCTCTCTCTCTCTCTCTCTAGCTCAACGCGAAACTCTCTCTCTCTCTCTCTCTCTCTCTCTCTCTCTCTCCTCTCTCTCTCTCTCTCTCTCTCTCTCTCTCTCTCTCTCTCTCCTCTCTCTCTCCTCTCTCTCTCTCTCTCCAGCTATCTCCAATTCTGATCTTACTATTCGAAGAAAAATTCTGCTTAACGTCATCCGGTCTAGAACAGACACATATTATACATTAATAGATTAAAGATGGTGGGAACGATCCTGGAGGCAATGCCCGGAGGCAGTGCAACACCAGGAAAGTCCCGAATTTTTAGCAATACAGATGTACATTGCAGTCTTACTATTC
>CM065704.1:25690327-25697827 GCA_017654935.2 Phymorhynchus buccinoides
GTGCCAATTTTTGTTTCATTTTCTTGACTTGATTGTTTTTATGTCAATGTTTCATTGCCTGATGCATGGTGGTGTGAGTGTGTGAGTGAGAGGGCCAGGTGCAAAGAAGCTATTGTAGCTTATCCCTTTTACCCTCAATAAAACATTCGTAAACATTCGTCCTCTCTCTCTCTCTCTCTCTCTCTCTCTCTCTCTCTCTCTCTCCTCTCTCTCTCTCTCTCTCTCTCTCTCTCGCTCTCTCTCTCTCTCTCTCTCTCTCCACCCTCTCTCTCTCTTTCTCTCTCTCTTTCTCCCTCTCTCACCCTCTCTCTCTCCTTCTCTCTCACATTTCACAGCTCACGGCCAGTGTCAAGAGAGCGAGATCCCGATGACCTTCCTTCGCCGCGTGCCTGGCCGCTGCATGAAGCTGCACTTGACCAGCGGTCAGCAGCCTCTGCTGGCCGAAGACTGGCAGCCCTTCCAGCGGATGGTCCGCGCGGGATGTCAGTGTCTGGTGGACAAACGATCGCCCCTCGTGGCGTCCATCGTCCACCCTTGACTCTTGCGGACTTTGAACTTTGAACTGGTCATACCGTGATGAAGATGATGAAGATGATGAAGATGATGATGATGATGATGATGATGGTGATGATGATGATGATGATGATGATGATGATGATGATGATGCAAAAATGATCACGAGTCTTATTTCCCTTACAAACAATTTGGGGGGGGGGGGGGCAACTTTAGTCACCCCACCCTCCCAGGGCTGAGTGTAAAAAACGTATTTTGTACTATATTAATATCTCATTACTCTGACTGTAGAAATAAAATTTCGTTCCCTCAAATTTTTGCTCATTGAAAATGTTTCACCAAGAAGGAACAATCTGTGATTTGTTTAGGAAAGGATAGGGTTAGAATCAGAAAAGGATTATTTCCATAAACTGAAAAAAAAGCAGACTTTGAGATTGAGGGTCGTAAGCATGAGGAGGGTTGGTGGTGGTGGTGGTGGTGTGTGTGTGTGTGACTGAAGTTCATGATTGCCTGAAATTGCACCCCCCATCCTCCACCACCACCACCGCCACCACCACCCAGTTTGATTCGACTTGTTTCACATTACGTTAACTGTTCGCAGGTATTTTGTAAAAGTCAATTCCATGACTGAAAGTATTTTCTAAAGTCAATTCCATGACTGAAAGTATTTTCTAAAGTTTTCTAAAGTACATTCCATTACTGATACTATTTTCTAAAGTCAATTCCATTACTGAAAGTATTTTCTAAAGTCAATTCCATGACTGAAAGTATTTTCTAAAGTCAATTATATGACTGAAAGTATTTTCTAAAGTCAATTCACATTTCAGAGGGAGATTTTCTATAGGGAAGGTCTTAATCGGAACGTTCCGTTGTTTATAGTTTACTTACTAACTTTTGGTCATTGCCCCCCCCCCCCCCTCTCCCCATCCCCCCACCCCCAAAGAACAGAGGCCGTCGACGTGTTTAAAGACCCACAGAGCCGGCTGGATTAGGTCCCTTGGTATTTTCTGGGTCGGTGTGGCCCGCATTCAGACAATATCCTCGTATACGATCGAGGCTGCTCTTTAAAGTGATGCCTCGTTTTCAATTTGTATGGGAGCAACACTTGGTCAAAATAAGATTTCTTACCAGCTATAAGAGGGAAAACACGTGAAAAACGTGATTTTGACACGTGACGTACTAGGTCTTTAAAGATCCACCCGATCACGTGTCAAAATCACGGGTTTCACGTGTTTTCCCTCTTATAACTGGAAAGAAATCTTGTTTTGACCAAGTCTGACTCCCATATAAATGGCCCCAAATTGAAACCGACGCATCAGTTGAATATGGGGAAATTTGTTTGTGGGTCACCGCAACCCAGAATAAAAAAAAACAAGGGACTTAATCGTGGTGCGTCACTGGATCTTTTAAAGACCCACCACGTCACGTGTCAAAATCACGGTTTTCACGTGTTTTCCCTCTTATAGCTGGTAAGCAATGCTATGAAATCTTCCTAGCATAAGAGGGAATGTGACACGTGACGTGGGGGGGGGGGGGGGGGTGTCTATAAACCCATAATCCAACGGACAAATATAACAAGACAGACACACAAAACATAGCCTGCTTGGTTCGTGTAAGCATTTAGTTTTTTGTTGTCGTTTGTTTGTTTGTTTGATTGTATGATACAGGCACACGCATATATCTGGATAAAAGATAACGCCACAGGATTTGATCATATTATTATTAATCAATTGTATAGGGGAAGACGGGGTAAGAAGCCCACCCCAATTATCTCATGAAATAAAGAAAATTTCAGTCAAATTTGCCCATGAGACGAATGCTAGACATGAAATGAAGCAAATTTCAGTCTCATTTTGCCCATGAGACGAGCATTAATGTCTAGCATTCGTCTCATGGGCAAATTTGACTGACATTTTCTTTATTTCATGAGATACTTGGGGTGGGCTTCTTACCCGCCCATGCGCTTTTTACCCCGTCTTCCCCTATGGCTTGTACCCACGTGTCGTCATATCCGGCCACAAGGAGCGCGCCTTATTATGGGAGACCGCCATCTTAGTCAGCAACTTTGTTTGAAAAATGCCAGATCGATGCTGTTTACACACAAATAAGGACTAAGATGGCGACACTTCCGTTGGAAGGGTCGAGATGCGCACGCAGGTGGGGGGGGGGGGGAGCCATAGGCCTAAGCTACATGCAAGCGACAAACTTACTTATTCCTTGGATGTGTTGGCTGTAGAGGTTAATTTATGTTGATCTATGCTGGGGTTTTCTCTCTCTCTCTCATGTGACATTAAAGGTAGACCCTGACGGATGAGTTTTTTTGCAAAAAAATACGTCGAGATCACCAGGAAAAACACCTTTTACAAAGATCGCAACACTCACTTTGCTCTGGTTTCCTAGAAATCAAACCGTCAAAACGGTGATTCCTCCTTGGCGGAGATGCCGGAGAGAGAAGCCATTTTGGATGGGGTGGGTGGAGGCCACTCATTGTGGTTGAAGCTTTTTCTTCTTTGTAGTGCAGTAAAAAAAAATTGGAGCTATTTCCTTTGTTGTGAGCGAAACTCCTTTTGGTAAACTGTATCAAATAAAAAAAATAAAAAAAATAAAAAGGCCTGTGTTGTAGAAATGTCGGGCAAACGATTTGCTTTAACTCAGGCGGCCTTCTCTTTCACTGAAAGAATTTGACTTCCAGCACCTCCGCCAAGGAGGAATCGCCGATTAGACGGTTTGATTTCTAGGGAACCAGAGCAAAGTGAGTGTTGCGATCTCTGTAAAGGGTGTTTTCCCGGTGATCTCGACGTGTTACTTGCGCAAACTCATCCGTCAGGGTGCCCCTTAAGCGCTAGTACACTATTTGTGTGCATTAATTGGTATTATTGGTATATTCTAGTCACAGAGACTGAATTCTCTTTGTGAAATTCGGGCTGCTCCCACGTGAGAGCGCGTCACCACGAGCACAGCCCCACCCTTTTTTTGCGGGGTGGATGGGGTAAAAGAGGAGGTGCGGACATGGGAAACCTAACTATCAATTTGATCATAACAGGCAGCGGTATGTCTCCTGCTCTTGCCGACTTTAGACTGCCGTGGGATGTTTTACGTGCTTAGGCTAAAGTGCACGGGGTCAGACTAGCTTTAAGTTCCCATCCGAAAGACTCGGCGTTCAGTTCGATTTTCCCGTCGATCTGGGAAGAAAGGGCGAGGCCGGGATTCGAACCCGGTCTCTCACGCACTGAAATTGGCAGGCGAACGTCTTATAACCACTCTGCCACTCCTGTGTGTGGAAAGATTATTAAAGTTCTGATTTATTATAGCCAATTGCCTGCGTAACAAGTTTGTTGTTTACGGTTGTGTGTGTGTGTGTGTGTGTGTGTGTGTGTGTGTGTGTGTGTGTGTGTATGTGTGTGCGTGTGCGTGTGCGTGCGTGCGTGTGTGTGTGTGTGCGTGTGCGTGTGTGCGTGTGTGTGTGTGCGTGTGCGTGCGCGTGCGTGTGCGCGTGTGCGTGTATAATATACTCTTTCATACACTGAGGTTTTGATTACCTATCTACCCACACAATTGTTTTTGTTTAATGCGTGATCGTGAGGAAATTTGATCTGTTACATTAGATTAAGCGTTTTCGGGGGGGGGGGGGGGGGGGGTGTAAGGAAATCACTGAGATTCTACATCGCAAATAGGATATTGTTGGCAATATACGAGGACGATATATTCGTCTTTTCTGCTATAATGCATTCAGTGCAGTGTTTAAAACTGTGTCACTGAATACCTGCGATTGTGTTTCAGATTCTTGCCTTGTGTCTGATCGCTTATGTCTTCCGTTGATCGCTTAAATTAAGGGCCAGCCACACGTCAGCCTAAAATCGCCCGACTGCGTGCGTGTGCGTGTGTGCGTGTGCGTGCGTGTGCGTGCGTGCGTGTGCGTGCGTATTTGTGTATGCGTGCGTGCGTGCGCGTTCGTGCGTATGCGTGAGCGTGTGTGTCAAGTCAAGTCAAGTCAAGTCAAAATCATCTTTATTGAGGGGTTAAAGAAGACTTAAATTTTATCAACCAAAAAAAGGAATGGTTCCAGCAAAAAAATAGTATAAGTGCATGGCTTTGTACATCGATTTCTCGGCAAATATGTAAATTTACACCCTCCTGCTCTATTTCTTGGTTCTTTCGGTGGTTAGGGATAGGGTTAGGGATAGGGTTAGGGTTAGGGTTAGGGTTGGATGGTCTTTTCTTTTGCCACAAGCATCTGTTTTTTTGGGTCAAAATTATCTATTTGTTTTTAGCATTAAATCGCTGCCGTTAAAAAATAAGCTGACAAAGCTTGTTTGTGTGCGTGTGTGTGTGTATGTGTGCGTGCGTGCATGTGTGTGTGTGTGTGTGTGTGTGTTGCGTGTGCGCGCGTGTGTGTAGCCTATGTGTGTGTGTGTGTGTGTGGGTGCGTGTTTGCGTGCGTGCGTGTGTGTTGGGGTTGTTTTGTTGTTGTTGTTGTTGTTGGGTCAATAAGAAGAGATTAATAGCCAAACAAATAATATGAGGATAGGAAAGAAACACTCGAAGGTGCTGACAGAACACTGAGATGCATGAACCACCTGGGTACTACCAAGCAACCTAGCCGTCACAAAGAGTGCATGCTTACTTCGCAGCCTACGAACCGTGCAAAGAATGAAGCCAACTTTCTCACTCCCCACCTGGAAGGTTAAGTATGGTAACAGAGACAGTGAGTGAGTTCACAGTGCTCCCCACCTGCTTTTTGTTGTTGCCTGTCTGTCGTTTCCGACAATGACTGCCAGATAGCAGAGGGGGGGGGGGGGTAGATGCTATTCCGGCGGGCTGGGCTACAATTTGTGTATATAGTGGAGATGCCTTGCCCAGGGCACATCCCCACTCTCTCAGCCAAAGGGATTTGAGGACGAGAGTTAGCAGGGGGGGGGGGGGGAGGTCCCCAAAGACCAACCAATCCCATTGGCTGCAGCACTAGAGCCAGTGCAAATGCCCCCCCCCTAGTTAGAGAGTCATAGTCTTCCACAAAAGACTAAGCTGTACTCTGGTTAAAGAGTCGTAGTCTTCCACGAAATACTGAGCTGTACTCTGGTTAAAGAGTCGTAGTCTTCCACGAAAGACCAAGCTGTACTCTGGTTAAAGAGTCGTAGTCTTCCACGAAAGACTAAGCTGTACTCTGGTTAAAGAGTCATAGTCTTCCACGAAAGACTAAGCTGTACTCTGGTTAAAGAGTCGTAGTCTTCCACGAAAGACTAAGCTGCACTCTGGTTAAAGAGTCGTAGTCTTCCACGAAAGACTTAAGCTGTACTCTGGTTAAAGAGTCATAGTCTTCCACGAAAGACTAAGCTGTACTCTGGTTAAAGAGTCATAGTCTTCCACGAAAGACTAAGCTGTACTCTGGTTAAAGAGTCGTAGTCTTCCACGAAAGACTAAGCTGTACTCTGGTTAAAGAGTCGTAGTCTTCCACGAAAGACTAAGCTGTACTCTGGTTAAAGAGTCGTAGTCTTCCACGAAAGACTAAGCTGTACTCTGGTTAAAGAGTCGTAGTCTTCCACGAAAGACTAAGCTGTACTCTGGTTAAAGAGTCGTAGTCTTCCACGAAAGACTTAAGCTGTACTCTGGTTAAAGAGTCATAGTCTTCCACGAAAGACTAAGCTGTACTCTGGTTAAAGAGTCGTAGTCTTCCACGAAAGACTAAGCTGTACTCTGGTTAAGGAGTCATAGTCTTCCACGAAAGACTAAGCTGTACTCAGGTTAAAGAGTCGTAGTCTTCCACGAAAGACTAAGCTGCACTCTGGTTAAAGAGTCATAGTCTCCCACGAAAGACTAAGCTGTACTCTAGTTAAAGAGTCATAGTCTTCCACGAAAGACTAAGCTGTACTCTGGTTAAAGAGTCGTAGTCTTCCACGAAAGACTGAGCTGTACTCTGGTTAAAGAGTCGTAGTCTTCCACGAAAGACTAAGCTGTACTCTGGTTAAAGAGTCATAGTCTTCCCACGAAAGACTGACTAAGCTGTACTCTGGTTAAAGAGTCGTAGTCTTCCACGAAAGACTAAGCTGTACTCTGGTTAAAGAGTCATAGTCTTCCCACGAAAGACTGACTAAGCTGTACTCTGGTTAAAGAGTCGTAGTCTTCCACGAAAGACTAAGCTGTACTCTGGTTAAAGAGTCATAGTCTTCCCACGAAAGACTAAGCTGTACTCTGGTTAAAGAGTCGTAGTCTTCCACGAAAGACTAAGACTAAGCTGTACTCTGGTTAAGGAGTCATAGTCTTCCACGAAAGACTAAGCTGTACTCTGGTTAAAGAGTCGTAGTCTTCCCACGAAAGACTAAGCTGTACTCTGGTTAAGGAGTCATAGTCTTCCACGAAAGACTAAGCTGTACTCTGGTTAAAGAGTCATAGTCTTCCACGAAAGACTAAGCTGTACTCTGGTTAAAGAGTCATAGTCTTCCACAAAGTCAAAGTCAAAGAAAGTTTATCCCCCCCCCCCCCCCAGTAGGGGGTACATGAAATTGTTACATAATACATGTAGCTACTTCCAAATGAAATATTACACACATAACCAGCAGAGAGAAACATAGCGGTATATAGTGCCTCACAAACCAACCTTACACAATCTAGCATACTCTCTGACATGCACACACGAAACACTAAGCTGTACTATACCATGATGTTCCAATACTGTAGAATGCCATCATACTTTAGTGCAGCTCTCATTTACTATTGGCCCTTTCTACGGGCTGATGTCAACCAGTGATAACAGCCGTATGAGTAAAAGGCCTGTAGTGTCAGTGAAATGGTGTGAGGAGTAAAAAAACACACAACCCGGTGTGGCGGTGTATTTTTACCTCTGTGAGATTTTTTACCTCTAGCCGCGTAGCCAATCAGAATCGTTTGTTTGTCCGCCATTGTGAATCATTACGAAACTAAGTGCGTGGCTTTGTACATCGATTTCTCTGCAAATATGTAGATTTACACCCTCCTGCTCTATTTCTTGGT
>CM065704.1:25705327-25742827 GCA_017654935.2 Phymorhynchus buccinoides
AATACTGCTTTTCCCCTTTTGCTGTCATCTACTATCTTTCTGCTTTGCCTTTTTTTTTCTCTCTCTCCAGAAATTCTGACAAGATATTTTCTTCAGCCGAAGACGGATGCGCTGGGCCTATCCATATTTCTTAGTTAAGCGCATGACGGCAGCATGATGCATCTGCTGCGATGTTATAGACTGTCTGAGCGATGGACGACGACGAAAAAAGAACACATTTATGAAGTAATCTAAAAGAGGGATCAGATATATATATATATATATATATATATATATATATATATATATATATATATATATATATATATATATATAACACAAAAATAAAGAAAACTACAACAAATCCGTGGTCGTTCCAATTTTAATTCAAGCTTTCGAGAGGGTGTCCTCTCTTCTTCAGGAATGACACACACTGGTAAAGAGAGTCACACGTAAAATACGTCAATATATATATATATATATATAGTTTGCTTTGATAAAACGTTTCTGTGTCCAATGTCTTTATTTTGTGAACCTCAGAAACAAAACCAGTTAACGTTAACTTTGAGTAATGTTCCGTGTTCCAAAAAAAACAAAAAAACAAAAATTATAAATTGTGGGCTGATTTACTTTTTCTCCCAATGGGGGAGGGACAGTGCCTTATGCAAAGACAGCTGTTTCGACCTAAGAGAAGGTCTCATCAGTTTGCATGATCGGCCTATATATATATATAAACGTACAAGAATTGAAGAAGAAAAAACAACCACACCATTAAACTTTCCTCTTATATATATAGTTTGCTTCTTTTCAGAAGAATATATACATATCTGAAGGAAAAAACCACAACAAATCCTTCGTTATTTCCAATTTGATTCCAAGCTTTCGAGGGGGTAACCCCTCTTTTTCAAGGTACAGAACTGACCAATATATATATAGCCTACATATATATATAGGCCCAGATGAAGGATAGGAATCCCCCCTAAGCTAAAGAGGGATCAGATATATATATATATATTTTATAGTAAATCAGCACATTATTTTCTTCTTCTTTTCTTCTTTTCAGAACACAGAACAAATCGTAAAGTTAAAGTAAACTGAGTTTGTTTCTGAGGTTCACAAATACAGACATTGAATACAAAAACGTTTTATCAAAGCAAACTATATATATATATGCTTACCTCTGTGTTTTTTGTTCTATATATAGACCCAGATGAAGGATGATAATCCTAGTTAAGAATGAGAATAAGTAAGCTACAGAATGGTGTGCTGTTAATATAAATCGCTAACATCATGTTCTGTCAAGGGATCAAGGCCTGGATCGACGAGTGAAATCATAGCGAAATACAAGAATAAGAAAGCTACAGAATTGTGTGTTGTTTATTAAAAAAATAATATATATATATATAAATCGCTGACATCTTTTTCCTGTCAGGATATAAAGGATGGACAATCGTTTAATCCGAAGACATCGAGAGATGAACAGTACATGAGCTATACGGGTCAAAAGCCCCATAAGAACTCATTTCACGCCAGAAATAAAGAATGGAAACAATGGTTTTATCCGAAGACGCTTAAGGATGTAGTATAGCAGAAAAGAAGCGGCAATCGTGTACTTTAACCACCCTTCTCATGTGTACGACCCTCAACAATATCAAAGGGGTACGTCAATACAGAAATCGTGTACTTTAGCCACCCTTCTCATGTGTACGACCCTCAACAATATCAAAGGGGTACGTCAATACAGAAATCGTGTACCTTAGCCACCCTTCTCATGTGTACGACCCCCAACAATATTAAAGAGGTACGTCAATACAGAAATCGTGTACTTTAGCCACCCTTCTCATGTGTACGACCCCCAACAATATTAAAGAGGTACGTCAATACAGAAATCGTGTACTTTAGCCACCCTTCTCATGTGTACGACCCTCAACAATGTCAAAGGGGTACGTCAATACAGAAATCGTGTACTTTAGCCACCCTTCTCATGTGTACGACCCCCTCAATATCAAAGGGGTACGTCAATACAGAAATCGTGTACTTAAGCCACCCTTCTCATGTGTACGACCCTCAATATCAAAGGGGTACGTCAATACAGAAATCGTGTACCTTAGCCACCCTTCTCATGTGAACGACCCTCAACAATGTCAAAGGGGTACGTCAATACAGAAATCGTGTACTTTAGCACCCTTCTCATGTGTACGACCCTCAACAATATCAAAGGGGTACGTCAATACAGAAATCGTGTACTTTAGCCACCCTTCTCATGTGTACGACCCTCAACAATATCAAAGGGGTACGTCAATACAGAAATCGTGTACTTTAGCCACCCTTCTCATGTGTACGACCCTCAACAATATCAAAGGGGTACGTCAATACAGAAATCGTGTACTTAAGCACCCTTCTCGTGTGAACGACCCTCAACAATGTCAAAGGGGTACGTCAATACAGAAATCGTGTACTTTAGCCACCCTTCTCATGTGTACGACCCTCAACAATATCAAAGGGGTACGTCAATACAGAAATCGTGTACTTTAACCACCCTTCTCGTGTGTACGACCCTCAACAATATCAAAGGGGTACGTCAATACATAAATCGTGTACTTAAGCACCCTTCTCGTGTGAACGACCCTCAACAATGTCAAAGGGGTACGTCAATACAGAAATCGTGTACTTTAGCCACCCTTCTCGTGTGTACGACCCTCAATAATATCAAAGGGGTACGTCAATACAGAAATCGTGTACTTTAACCACCCTTCTCGTGTGTACGACCCTCAACAATATCAAAGGGGTACGTCAATACAGAAATCGTGTACTTTAGCCACCCTTCTCATGTGTACGACCCTCAACAATGTCAAAGGGGTACGTCAATACAGAAATCGTGTACTTTAGCTTTAGCCACCCTTCTCATGTGTACGACCCTCAACAATGTCAAAGGGGTACGTCAATACAGAAATCGTGTACTTTAACCACCCTTCTCGTGTGTACGACCCTCAACAATATCAAAGGGGTACGTCAATACAGAAATCGTGTACTTTAGCACCCTTCTCATGTGTACGACCCTCAACAATATCAAAGGGGTACGTCAATACAGAAATCGTGTACTTTAACCACCCTTCTCGTGTGAACGACCCTCAACAATATCAAAGGGGTACGTCAATACAGAAATCGTGTACTTTAGCACCCTTCTCATGCGAACGACCCTCAACAATATCAAAGGGGTACGTCAATACAAAAATTTGAATAATAATGATGTTACAGTGGGTAACAAACTAGCAACAAGGAAATGTTTATGACGTAGGTATTAGCAGACCAGTAGACTTAACAAAAGATAACTAGTCATACTCACAAACACAAAGAAATACATTAGGATTTGATTTGAATTTATTCTTTGATCGACACATCAACTATGGAGTTACTCGTGTATGTAAAATAATGTTCGTATTATTTGCGTAATTTAAAAAAAACCATGTTGATGGATGGGTGTGTGAGGGAATGAAAGAATTGTGGAGTGGAGGGATGAGAGAGGGAAATAACATGCGCTATAACAACAGATAGAGGTTGAAACTGAGTAGATTATCCTTGATTTTCAGTGTCCGACGTTTGTGAATTTGTACGAGTTCTGCTCGTTTTGCAACCATAGCTTTTACAAATAATTATGGACACATTTTGATAATATTTGGGACGCTTGTTCACAATATAAAATATCTTACGATTTCTGCTCGGTTTGCAACCATAACTTTTACAAATAATTATGGACACATTTTGATCATATTTGGGACGCTTGTTCACAATATAAAATATCTGGCTTTTTGTCAAGTCAAAAGTTTAAAAGAGGCATTAGTTTTGAAGTTATTGCATCAGAAATAATGATGAAAATAATGAGAAAAATAGTGAACATTATGGATAACGTATTAAAAAATAACAAAACAGTTATATAAACAAAACTGACATGACTAAAGCTTAATATTATTTATTTGAACATCATTGTAACTTATGAGATCTAACATGCAAAACCTGAAGGAGAGAGACATACAAAAATATGAATGATTTTTAAAGCATTAAAAAAAATATTCAATTGTAAAACAAAAGACAATTATATCAAAAGTAAGTCCCGCTGATACAAATCGATATTGTTTCTAGAACGCTATATACCTATCTGTATTGTTATAAAAAAATCGGGACTTTACTGGTGTTGCACTGCCTCTGGGGCATTGCCTCCAGGATCGTTCGCACCATTTTTATATATCTAGGGGAAGACGGGGTAAAAAGCCCATGGGCGGGTAAGAAGCCCATGCCAATTATCTCATGAAATGAAGCAAATTTCAGTCACATTTTGCCCATGAGACGAGCGTTAATGTTTAGCATTCGTCTCATGGGCAAAATGTGACTGAAATACTAATGCCCCATATATATTTTAACGTGTCTGTTCCAGACCGGAGGACGTTAAACAGATCTTTACTTCTAGAATGCTGTATGCTTTTAACAGTCATATTCCTGCCAAATTTGAGGTCTGTGCGTGAAGAATTAAATGAGATATAAAGATAAGACAAACGTGTTCCGGTTTTAGCTGTGTCTGGCCCCCTTTAAACCGATATTAAAGTCTGCTTCTTTGGGTTTTATGAAAACAATGTTCTAGACTGAACCTATTCCTATCCCATCCCCCCATCACCCACCCACCCCGCCCCCCCAAAAAAGACAGAATGTTGCTTCTCAAAGAAAAAAAAATCAATGCAAAAATTTGAGGAGAGGGGTGCGATTAAAAAACAAGATAGCCAAAAGAAAAAGCTTTGAGAAAAACGATGAAATTAGGGTGTGACTAATGAAGTCAAAGATCCCCCCCCCAAAAAAAAAAAAATAGTAAGCGCAATAAGTAAGTACATGGATCTGTTATTATCTTGATCTGGGCCTGTATTCACGTTGAGATAGCATGAGACTTAGCATGATGCTAACTTAGAAGCTCTTCCAATGTCCTATAGGATTTAATAGGACTTTTGGAAGAGCTTCTAAGTTAGCATGATGCTAAGTCTCATGCTATCTCAACGTGAATACAGGCCCTGCTTATTGCATTCAGTATAATGTAGTTATTATTCCTTCCTCTGACGACCACTACTCCGGCCTCCACCCCTACCCTTCCCCCTTAGAGAGAGAGAGAGAGAGAGAGAGAGAGAGAGAGAGAGAGAGAGAGAGAGAGAGAGAGAGAGAGAGAGAGAGAGAGATGGAGAGAGAGAGAGAGAGAGAGAGAGAGAGAGAGAGAGACGTATCGTTCATCAACGATTATAATAGTATGTGACCCAACACCACGAAAGGGACATTAAGTGTCAAACTGACCATTCTAAGAAAAGCATACATTTGACAACTTCAGACAATTCTCTTTCTAATGACACACGACACACGAGCGAACCATTCTTGTATCTTTTCCCGTTCCAGAGTTACGAGCATTTAAAGTTAGTAAGGTGAGCATCGGCCATTTTGAGAAAAACACAGTTTAAAGTCTAGCCTATGCTGAAGAAAATGCGTTGACCTACTCGTTTTAAAGCACTTATAAGACCATTAATAGAGATTATCCTTCATAAATATGAAAGATAATATGCTAGAAAGCACGGGTTGACCTACTCGTTTTAAAGCACTTATAAAGACCATTTAGAGACCATATTAAAGATTATCCTTTATATATATGAAAGATAAGATGTTAGAGAGCACGAAAATACCCATAACTCAAAATTGACCCCACAAAAATGTAATTATTGACTTTCCAAGCCTGTTTGCGAGAAACTAGCCCAGCTACTTAATGTCCCTTTCATGGTGCCGGGTCGCATATTATTTTCATAAACTATTCCTACAATCTACAGGAACCCACGTTTTTTGTAAACAGCATAATCCGCCGCCCCAATGGTGTACTACGTGTTCGATATAAGCCTACACGATGAATACACCTCAATAACAGTCGTACATGGCGAAAGCCGATACGCGACGTTAAACTGAACTTCCACACCTCAATAATGACAGTAGGCCTATTGAGTCGGGGTTGTGCCCACTTTAGATTACTTATAATCATATCCGTTTATTCCCCACTCTCTCTCTGTATTCGAGTTCATTTCGCGGACAAGTCAAGAACCTTAATTCCCATTTTGTAAGCTTAGCTTTTTCTCCTCTTGATAATTATACACAATCATCTGAATAAACCCTTTCACCGCCAGCCATTTTTAAGCCGAAAAATATTGTGGGAGTGTCTGCTTCTAAGTGGGTTTATGAATGAGATAATTGACGTGGTCTATAATAATTGACGTGGTAGTATAATTATGCGGATTAAACCCGTATGAGCATTATCGTTCGCGCAGCCATCCTCCGGGTGTTGGCTTGGCACGTGGGAGGGATTCGCAAGACGACTTGGATGATCTCTGCGCTGCAGCGCCGGTGTCATGAGAAATAAGTACCTACCGTGAAATAAGTACCCTTCGCATGCACACTAGAACCATTATTATTTTCATGTGAGAAATAAGTCAACTATTATTTAAAATAATTATTGAGATTTAAGTGCTCAATCTACACGGAAAGAACCAAGAAATAGAGCGGGAGGGTGTACATCTACATCTTTACCGATAAATCGATGTACAAAGCCATGCCATTTAGTTTCGTATTTTTCAAAATGGCGGACGATATAAACAACCACCCATGCAAACAAAAATAAATAATAATAAATATTAGAAAAAAAAAATATCCCTGACTTCTCAATATTTAATGATGAATCTTCTGTTCTTCCTGCACGTCACAAGACGCCTCTGAATGTATTTAGGGGCGAATCTTTCCCAAACAGCAAACAATTCGAATGAGGAAAGAGTATTTATTTCATGGGTTAGGTATTTTATGCAACACCGGTGTGAAGTTCTCTCAAAATGGATTTGTTCTCAACATGTCTGCGCATGTGCAAAGAGTTAGGGTTAGGGATAGGCTTAGGGTTAGGGATAGGCTTAGGGTCAATTTAGTGTTGAATACACCAAAAATAAAATGTGATGGTACGTCATGATCGATTTCGCACATGCGCAGACATGTTGAGAACAAATCCATTTTGAGAATGCTACACCAGCCGCCAGTATGGTGTTCTCAACGTGGATTTGTTCTCAAGCCATCTGCACTGGGTTAGGGTCAATTTAGGGATAGGTTTAGTGTTAGGGTTTGGGGGATAGGTTTAGGGTTAAGAACATGTAGGTCCTCGTTCTTACAGAACTGTAAGCACATGAAAAAATAAACCCACAAAAGCACTCCTATTGCAACAAAGTAGTCCCTCGAAGTGAGATAATTTGTGTTCATGCACGAATTAATGCAAACGTTGCCTCCCTTTCAAAGGACAAGGTTAGGATGAATGAGAGAAAGAAAAACAAGAACAATACCTGTAGCCAAGCTTGGACTCCAAAATATTTCAACGAGCGATTTTTCTTCTTCTATAACATAATAGATCAATTTTCACCACACACACACACACACCACCACTCTGATGACTCAAGCACACACATGCTAATAACACATACATACTCAAACGCGAGAGGGAGAGACGGAGGGAGGAGAGGATGGGAGACAGACACGCAGAGAGAGAGAGAGAGAGAGAGAGAGAGAGAGAGAGAGAGAGAGAGAGAGAGTTTTGAGAGTTTTTTGTAACAGAAACTTGGTTCTTTCAAAGGTAGAGATACACTCAAAACAGTAACGGATCAACAATGCTTGCATTCTCTATAATCATGATGTTGCAACCAGCACCAGTTTATTGACAACCACAACAGCAATGTTCATCAACAAAACACCCCAGCCATTCTCAACAAAATCGTCACTTATACCCTATTTTACGGACTACAAGGCGCACCTGATTATAAGGCGCACCCTTCAAATTTTACCCCACAAATCATATTTTGTTACTATTGTTTCTTACTATATTATCAGTCACATTATAAGGCGCAGGGGTCTCAGTCTAGGGGAAAAAAGTATCGCCTTATAGTCCGTAAAATACGGTAAACTTGACCAAAATCAAATACAAAATGCATCAACAAACAAACAAACACACATACACAATGCACCGCATCATCTGGGCATACTTTCTCCATTCCACGACTTGTAAGAGTTACCTCTCCCTCCCTCTCTCCTAAAAAAAATGCAAGGTGTAGAGAAAAAAATATAACGAAACATTGAAATTATAACAGACGGAATAAAAAAAAACACAAATCAATCTATCAAAAAATACAGGGCATAAAAAAGCTGTAAAATTTAGCACAATTTACTCAGTATCCAAACAAGAAAAAAACCCACCTAGGAAATTACTTAACAAAGGGATATGTCAGAGATAAAGAGAGAACAAAACTGAAATGACGGCGGAAATTCGCCACGGGTCTTCCTGGTAGAGCAGTACCTCCAGGATCGACCCACATATGATGAAGGCTACCGCAACAGAAGATCTTGTCCCTAAGCCGGGGAAAAAACGCCAGGTGCAGAGTGGCACAGAGGTAACGCGTTCGCCTCGCATACAATAAACCCGAGTTCGAACCTGGGTACAAGGGAATTCTCACTCAGCACTAGGCCTGACAGTCTGAACATGGAGTCTTTTGGATGAGACGATAAACCGAGGTCCCGTGTGCCCATGCACTTAGCACACGTTAAACCCAGTGGCAATGAAAAAGTTGTCATTTGGTCAAAATTTACCCCCCCCCCCCCCCTTTCTTTCCTTCCTCATCAGTCACACAAAAATCGCATGCAAATTATATTTAAAAAAATGTCTGGCTGCGACACTCTCTCCGGGTGGGAGCAACCCGAATTTCACAGAGATGACTCTGTGACTATAAAGTACCAAATACCATGGGTCGACATAGTATAGCAGTACCTCCAGGAACGGCCCATACATTACGAAGACTACCGCACCAGAAGAACTTGTCCCTAAGCCGGGCCAAAAGCCACGAGGATGTACAACTTTCATTCAACTAACAACACTTTTTTGTGTAAAAGTATTAAGATTAACCCTTTCACCGCCAATGTCGCATTTATGCACACCCATGTCACTAAAAGGCATCAAATCGGGGCCTGTTATCTGAAGACCATACTTTCTTCATTTTGAGAGGTAAGGATAGGCCTGTTATACAGGGAATACAGGAATTCCTAATATTGCAGATCACTTTTTTTCTTTACCCAATTAAGCTTAATGGTATTTTTTAACTAAGAAATGGCTGGTGGTGAAAGGGTTAATAATACTCATAATGAACACAGAAAACACAGCAGTCTGGTAGAATTTGGTCCATTTATTGCGACTTATCATACAGATGTTTCGTACTATAAGTACTTTTTCCCAATAAAAGGACCAAATTCTACCTGACTTTGCTGCGTTTTATGTGTCTATGTATGGTCCCAGTAGTCGGCAAGAGTAAGTGATTCATTACAGGGTTCGCACAGATTTTTCATACCCAAATTCACAAACTTTCAAAGACCTTTTCAAAGACTTTGTCTTCATCCTATTTTCAATGACCTCTAATGACATGTGATGATGATGATGATTGCTTCGATCACGATCACTCAGTTGCACCAGTGTAGCCCAAAACCCGGATATAGTGAAGGGAAGTAACTCTCGACAAATTGAAGGCATCTGCTAGACGGAACTAGATTGTCAAAACGCGGAAATATAGGACAATAAGCCAAATTTAATTGCTTCTTTAACAATTATGGAAGCAAACAAAGCAAAATTTATGGCGTTTAGGTGTCAATGACTTTTTCACAAACCATTTCATGATTTTGCGCAGACCAAAGCCAATTTTCAAAGACTTTCAAAGACCGTGCAAACCCGGCATTTTCATCAGTATTAGTGCTCTGGTGGGATTATTCTCAGCACACGCTTTCAATATCTAATTTCTCTCACCGACAAAATTCAGTGCTTGTAGTCAACATCTGATACACAACTTGACAAGCAAACTTTTTTTTTTTAAAGAAAAAAGCAAGAAGAGCACCCTGATCTGTCTTACATAATATAATATCAAGAGGCAAGGATTGTCAAGCATGCTCCCAAACATGCAATATCTTTCATGCATTAAAAAAACCCCAGATAGTTTTACATGTATTATCATTTATGACCCTCTAAGAGTATCCAATGCAGTCAAACAAAATGGGTCGTGAACTTCACTTTTTAATTTACATTTCTTCATTGAAAGTTCAGTCGAGTGAAGTCAATAAGCTGACATGATCAGCACAATTCTACAAAAAGCCAAGCAGTGTTGAAAATAAACCATAAATATGTGCAACAAAAATCACAAACTTCAACATACAATTTGATTTTCGTATCATAAAATCAGCAGCAGTGTAAATGAAGCAGGAGCGTCAAACACCTTTGATTCAACTCTTTTGAAAAAATGAAATGAAAAGAAGTTAAGATCTATGTTCAAAATACAGAGAAGAAATGACGAACTGATTATAGAACAAAAATTAAATTAATTAATTAACACTTGTTTGTACTCCAACCTAATTCAAGGTTGCATCAATCAACAAAATGTAAAAAAACATATAAGCAGGGGTGCAACTACACAAAATGAAACAAGCGCGAAATCGCAATAGTTTGTGGCACGCGGTCTATTTTTACCACTCCAATCATGAGTTACCTCCCCTGGCTTTTCAATAATTTTAATCTGTAAACCAGGGACGGTATTCATGTCGAGATAGCATGAGACTTAGCATGATGCTAACTTAGAAGCTCTTCCAATGTCCTATAGGATTTAATAGGACGTTTGGAAGAGCTTCTAAGTTAGCATCATGCTAAGTCTCATGCTATCTCGACATGAATACCGTCCCAGAATGTTATCTCTGCACCATTTCGTAACTTTTTATATCTTTTGGAAAACATTTAAAACTATGTATCCTACTCATACTCATCAAAAGAAGCACTGCATACTCGTCGTGTCTGTTGTAGTGTCTGTATTACGTATGTTTATTATTTTGTACGCTTTTAAAATACATCATTTTAAAGAGCGGCCAGAAGTGTAGCCTCGATTTGAAGTGCGACAATTTTGTGAAAATGTGCGACAATTTTGGACCGACAGACCGACCAACAGACTGACCGACCGACAAAGTGAGTTATAGGTTTGTGGCTTGAGCCACAGACAAAACCCCTGAAAGGCCGGGGTCTAGGGGTAATGTCCCCCTGCAGCTGAAGAAAAAAATGACTTATGAAGGTATTTTAGTTTGCTTTTTTCCACGATTTATACAAATGCTTATTTTAAAGTGTTTGAAAAATACAGAAGACACACAAAGATCTTGTTTGACAAGTCTTAAAAATAGGAAATTCCTTTTCTGGTAAAATTCAAAATCAGGAAATCCTGGTATAGCAGGAAAAGTTGCACCTATGTATAAAGAATTGGCAAAACTATGCAACAGAAAAGAAAAAAAGAGAAATTGATAAGAACTCAAACATAATAATTTTGGTTAGAATATTATCACATTTTGAAACCTGTCAAAACTGAAAAAAAACTCTTGAAAGGAGTTCATGGTGGTTTATGAAATGATGTGCCGTAACTCATGATATGAGTCTATCCTACGGCCTGTAACCCCTTCACTGCTACGGGAAAACGGAGAAATTATATCAATTTTCATATTATAAAATTTAAAAGAAACCTGTTCTATTCAATCTGAGAAAATGATCTACAGATAGAGTACTGAGGGGGGTTGCGTACCCCTTAAGGCATTATCGTAATATGACGTCAATTTGTGGATCTCCAGTTCGATATTGGAAAAGATTTAGATCACCAGCGTCTGTTAAAATGTTTCTGCTTCCACTGTATCAACGCTCTGCTTTGTAACTGAAACCGTTTTCTAGAAGCAAACGGATTTCTGAAGACTGTGACAAATTGGTCATTGCGTACCGGTACGGGTCAGTGCGCACCGTACATACGGGTGTTGCATTTTTATCTATATACACTTATATGTAACCCATAGCAACTTTCACCCCACACCAAGTGAGGAAGGAAACCTTAACGTAAAATGAGTAGATTCAGATTTTACCTTCTAACTCCATGAAAGTTGGTCTCTTTTGTTTGAAAAATGGTAGGTGGAGGAAATAAACGTCATTGGAATAAATGACGCAATCATGACATGATTTCTTTACAATCTCTACGATTTCAAGGGGGGGTGGGAGGGGTATGCACTGACCCAGCCAACGCGTAGACTCGTAAGTACTCTATATCTTTCCTGACTTCTATAAACCCCAAACCATCACTCCAGGGCTATGACATCAAAAGTTATGACATCATCAATGACATCATCTATGATGAACCTTGTTGGTCAACAGAGCAGTGAAGAGGTTACAAGTGTAAGAATGGGGAAAAAATGCTGCATTAACTTTTATCACAATAATTTCATTTCAAACAACATGAGCAGATCAAATACTTGTGAAAGATTCATAACATGAGCAGATCAAATACTTGTGAAAGATTCATAAAACTTAATATTCCAAGTTATACTTATAGGTTTCTCCATTTCTTTTCTGATTCAACAAGAAAAGCAACACAACTATCAACCAGCCATCATTTCATTGATCAAGAGTTACAAAACAAAAAACTGACAATTATTTAAAATCATAAATGCAATCTTAAAGTTACAACATCTGTATGATATGTATATAATATAGTTCACTGTGCACATGCACAACATGTAAAATTATTTAAAAAAACATACAGATGAAAACACACACATGTGTGTGTGTGCGCGCACACACACACACACACACACGCACGCATGTACACACTCACACACACACTGTGGTTAAGGCACCATCATCTTGAGTTTGGTCAAGTGAACATACTTGCAAAAACATCTCGGAAGAACATAGGCTAGGTAGGGAGGGAGAGACCCTTAACTTTTTCACAACACACCGCTAGAATACTAGCAACGGCCTGAGTTTACCGTTGCTGCTAGTATTTTAGCAACAGGCAAAATGCCCCCGAGACCGACAGTGGTGTGGCTGCTTTCAACTCATTCACTTAAACACAAATTAACAGGTTGGTTTTCCAATTTTAGATCATTTAAAGGATTAAAGATAAATCTAAACCGCTATAAAAAAATAAAGCTGCTGTGATCTGCAGATCTTTTGATAATTTATTGAAAAGGGCCAAAATCGGGTGTCCCAAGGGAATTTCTACTCCCTGTCCTGGGGGAATATGGAGCAGCGAGAGGGGTTGTGTTGAAAGTGTTAATGAAGTCTGGGTAGTCTAATCAAGATAAACAGTAGTGAAGTATATTGCTTTTCTTAGTTTTATTTTCGTGCGAAAATTCAACAAATTACAACACAAGTACTTCAAAACCTCGATATAACGTTAGCTGAAACTATACTACTTTTTGATCATCAGAAAAACATTCAAATGTGTATGAATTCTTTTCTATTTTCCATAATCGTCTGGTTATCTCCATAATACAGCTTATGTGGATTGCAATCTGAATTTTATTATTTTTAAAAAGGGGGTTGGGGTGGACTACTCCAAGATGGATCCACTATCTGTATATTATAAATGTCCCATACATACCTTGTTCCAGGTTGCAGGACGCTAAATAATAATAGTAATAATAATAATGGGTAAAGGTCAAGATGTGCCACCCCCCCTGCATTTCTTGGTTAATTGTATTTTTCCGTTTTTGCCTTTCTTACCATACATAAAGCTGTATTTTTGGAACCTTTTTAGCTATTAACCTTTTTGGAATACTAACCCTATCCCTAACCCTAACCCTATAAGACGGAAAAACGCAATGAACCACAACTGTGACAAATCGCGGTGTACTGCAGTACATAGTGGGGGGTAGGGTTAGGCTTAGGGTTAGTGTTAGTATTCCAAAAAGAGAATTAGCTGAAAATGTTCCTAAAATACAGCTTTATGTATGGTAAGAAAGGCAAAAACAGAAAAATACAATTAACCGAGAAATGCAGGGGGGGTGGCACATCTTTACGTTTACCTAATAATGATTTCTTATACAGCGCAACACCGCTCAGTTAGGTAGGATGTAGACGCTTTTGGGGTCAAATCTTTGGTCAAGAACGAGTTAAGTGGAGACAGTGGAGATGTAGCAAAGATAGCTTACACCCCCGACAAGCGACAAGATTGCTGGCAGTGAAGAATGAGCTAAGTGAAGACAGGGTGGAGATAGAGCAAAGATAGCTTACACCCCCGACAAGCGACAAGAGTGCTGGCAGTGGAGATGCAGCAAAGATAGCTTACACCCGACAAGCGACAAGAGTGCTGGCAGTAAAGAATGAGCTAAGTGGAGACAGTGGAGATGTAGCAAAGATAGCTTACACCCCCGACAAGCGACAAGAGTGCTGGCAGTAAAGAATGAGCTAAGTGGAGACAGTGGAGATAGAGCAAAGATAGTTTACCCCCGACAAGTGACAAGAGTGCTGGCAGTAAAGAATGAGCTAAGTGGAGACAGGGTGGAGATAGAGCAAAGATAGTTTACACCCCCGACAAGCGACAAGAGTGCTGGCAGTAAAGAATGAGCTAAGTGGAGACAGTGGAGATGTAGCAAAGATAGCTTACACCCGACAAGCGACAAGAGTGCTGGCAGTGAAGAATGAGCTAAGTGGAGACAGGGTGGAGATAGAGCAAAGATAGCTTACACCCCCGACAAGCGACAAGAGTGCTGGCAGTGAAGAATGAGCTAAGTGGAGACAGGGTGGAGATAGAGCAAAGATAGCTTACACCCCCGACAAGCGACAAGAGTGCTGGCAGTAAAGAATGAGTTAAGTGGAGACAGGGTGGAGATAGAGCAAAGATAGCTTACACCCGACAAGCGACAAGAGTGCTGGCAGTAAAGAATGAGCTAAGTGGAGACAGGGTGGAGATAGAGCAAAGATAGTTTACACCCGACAAGCGACAAGAGTGCTGGCAGTAAAGAATGAGTTAAGTGGAGACAGGGTGGAGATAGAGCAAAGATAGCTTACACCCGACAAGCGACAAGAGTGCTGGCAGTAAAGAATGAGTTAAGTGGAGACAGGGTGGAGATAGAGCAAAGATAGTTTACACCCGACAAGCGACAAGAGCGCTGGCAGTAAAGAATGAGTTAAGTGGAGACGGTGGAGATAGAGCAAAGATAGTTTACACCCGACAAGCGACAAGAGTGCTGGCAGTAAAGAATGAGTTAAGTGGAGACGGTGGAGATAGAGCAAAGATAGTTTACACCCGACAAGCGACAAGAGTGCTGGCAGTAAAGAATGAGTTAAGTGGAGACGGTGGAGATAGAGCAAAGATAGTTTACACCCGACAAGCGACAAGAGTGCTGGCAGTAAAGAATGAGCTAAGTGGAGACGGTGGAGATAGAGCAAAGATAGCTTACACCCCCGACAAGTGACAAGAGCGCTGGCAGTGAAGAATGAGCTAAGTGGAGATAGAGCAAAGATAGTTTACACCTGACAAGTGACAAGAGTGCTGGCAGTGAAGAATGAGCTAAGTGGAGACAGTGGAGATAGAGCAAAGATAGTTTACACCTGACAAGCGACAAGAGTGCTGGCAGTGAAGAATGAGCTAAGTGGAGACAGTGGAGATAGAGCAAAGATAGCTTACCCCCGACAAGCGACAAGAGCGCTGGCAGTGAAGAATGAGCTAAGTGGAGACAGGGTGGAGATAGAGCAAAAGATAGTTTATACCCGACAAACGACAAGAGCGCTGGCAGTAAAGAATGAGCTAAGTGGAGACAGGGTGGAGATAGAGCAAAGATAGTTTACCCCCGACAAGCGACAAGAGTGCTGGCAGTGAAGAATGAGCTAAGTGGAGACAGGGTGGAGATAGAGCAAAAGATAGTTTACACCCCCGACAAGCGACAAGAGTGCTGGCAGTAAAGAATGAGCTAAGAGAAGGAGAGAGCAAAGAGCACGGGGTAGTGGTGTAGAGTGGCACAGAGCTAACGCGTCCGTACCATGCACGATACACCCGAGTCCGAACCTGGGTACAGAAGGGGACTTTTCCTCTCACTCTGCACAAGGCCTTATATGGTCTGAACGTGGAGTCTTTCGGATGAGACGATAAACCGAGGTCCTGTGTGCCCATGCACTTAGCACACGCTAAACACAGTGGCAACGAAAAAGTTGTCATTTGGTTAAAATTTAACACCACCCACCCCTTTCCTTCCTCATCAGTCACACAAAATCGCATGCAAAAAATAAAAGTTAAAAATTAAAAAAAGGGTGGTGAGCTTTTGGCCGTGACATGACGCGCTCTCCAGGTGGGAGCAACCCGCATTTCACAGACGCCACTGTGACTATAAAGTAGCATATTCCAAATAAGATAGAATAAGGAAAAAAAAGAAAAGATAGAATAAGGGTCAGTGGTGGTCAGACAATGACCGCCCGGAAGTCCTGCCCCCTGAGAGGTCGGCACAGGCCCATGGTCACCTGCTCCTTCTCCACCGCTTCGTCCCGCACGGCCAGGCACCGCCCGCTGCCCGGGTGGAACACCTGCCTGGAGGGCTCCTGCGACAGTGTCATCAGGTCACATCAACCATCTGCCTGTATTACTTCAACCTTCAACTTGAAGGTCTAGAGTGGCACAGACGTAGTAGCACGTTCGCCTTGTGTCAAGTAAACCCCGAGTTCGAACCTGGGTACATGGTTTTTTCTCCTCTCGCTTTGCACTAGGCCTTACGGTCTGCACGTGAAGTCTTTCGGATGAGACGATAAACCAAGGTCCCGTGTGCCCATGCACTTAGAACACGTTAAACCCAGTGGCAACGAAAAAGTTGTCATTTGGTCAAAATGTATCCACCCACCCCACCCCTTTCCTTCCTCATCAGTCACACAAAAATTGCATGCAAAAAAATAAAATTAGGTGGTGCACCTCTGGCTGTGACTCACTCTCCAGGTGGGAGCAACCCGAATTTCACAGACGCCTCTGTGACTATAAAGTGCCTAATACCTAACCCTTTCGTCACCACTTGGCACCACAATGATTTGACACCCACGTCACTGAAAGGCATCGAAATGAGGGTCTGGTATACAGCGACCTTATGTTCTTCATTTTGGGAGGAAAGGATATATAGGCCCTGTTTTATACCTGTCGCAGAGATATCCCCCAACATTGCAGACAGAACCTTTTCTCTACACAGGTTAAGTTTTATGGGAAAGCTTTAGCTGAAAAAATGGCTGGCGTTGAAAGGGTTCAACGACCAAAGACAGATTACGATTATAGTATTGGCTCCGAATTGGACCAAGTACTAAAAAACCCACCAAAACACACACATACAAACAAAACAAAACAAAACAACAAACAAAAAACGCGCACCAACACACCCACACCGTACAACAAATCCACCCATCTCACACACACACACACTATCACTTTAAAATCAACAATCCAACAAGGCTGATGCACGCATCAAGCCTTGAAACCCCTTAAGACTTTCAAACACTCTCCCATTCCATCCCCACCCTCTCCCTGACCTTAGTCCTGACTGACCTGTTGTAGCCACATCCAGGCCTGGGCTCCCCCCCCCCCCCCCCCCCCCACCCCCCCCCCCCCCCCCCCCCCCCCCCCCCCCCCCCCCCCCCCCCCCCCCCCCCCCCCCCCCCCTACCCACCCCCCCCCCCCACCACACCACCGACCCATAGCATTTGTGTAGCACTGGGGACAAACCTACCTCTGTCCTTCCTCCACCTCCATGCCCCTTCCTCCTCACCCTTCTCCCCTGCCCATACCCCCACCCCCCCACCCCCTCCCTGTTGTCCACAGTGACTGACCTGTTGTAGCCACATCCAGGCCTGGGCTCCCCCCGACCCATGGCATTTGAGCAGCACGGGGGACAAACCTACCTCTGTCCTCCACCACCTCCGTTGCCCTTCCTCTCACCCTTCTCCCCTGCCCCTACCTCCCACCCCTCCAACTGACCCCTGCCTTGTACCATGGTGACTGACCTGTTGTAGCCACATTCAGACCTGGGCTCCCCCCGACCCATGGCATTTGAGCAGCACAGGGACAATTCTGCCTCTCCTTCCTCCACCTCCATGCCCTTCCTCTCACCCTTCTCCCCCTGCCCCCCTTCCTCTCACCCTTCCCCCCCCCCCCCCCCCCCCCTGTTGTCCACAGTGACTGACCTGTTGTAGCCACATCCAGGCCTGGGCTCCCCCCGACCCATGGCATTTGTGCAGCACAGGGACAAACCTCCCTCTGTCCTCCACCACCTCCATGCACAACCTGCTGCCCGCCAGCTTCACGTGCCGATCGTTGTTCAGGAGTATTTCCCACATCTGTCAAGGTTATATTCATTAACACCGTCATAAATCATCTCTGTCCTCCTCTTCCTCCTCGTCATCGAAATTATCATCACATCGCGATAATAACAGATTAAGATTAAGATTAAAATCATAGCCCCGTCGACAACAAAGGCCATGTCAGGGCTGTCACCACGTTAAATCTTACCACGTATTAAAAAAAGGGATAAAAACACAAGGTAAAAAACAAAATCAAAGTTTTTTTGGTTAAAATACTTTTGTAAAAAAAACACACATTAATAAATCAAAAACTTAGCAAGTAAACACATGACACGTCTAGAATTAAAAAACCCATCACAGTTGCTTACATCGAGTGAAATATATTAATCTCTTTCAATAACAACAACAACAAAAAGTACAGAAGAAATACACAGTGCAAACTTCTGTAAAAGTGTCAACTCCACTTCAACGTCAGTTTGTTTAGTTTAACCCTTTCACCGCCAGCCATTTTTTAGCCAAAAAAATACCATTAAACTTAACTGGGTAGAGAGAAAAAACAAATTATCTGTAATACATGTATTGGGAATTCCTCTGTGACATGTACACCAAAATTAAGAAAATAGGGTCTTCGGATAACAGGCCCTGATTTTATGCCTTTTAGTGACATGGGTGTTAAACCATTGTGGTGCAAAAACGCGACATTGGCAGCGAAAGGGTTAAAGCCCAACCTACCAAACAAGGTGGTTCACTCTCTTTATAGTTCTGCCCTCACAATGTATATCGTACAAAACAAAAATGTGAGACAACTCAGGCAGCCCCTGGTTTGTTAAGCACAGATGTTTGAATCACAGACTACAGACAAACCCCTATTTTACGACCCTCTGTTAAGCGACCACCTCTCATTTGAGACCGGATTTGTTGGCACGGATGCATTTTACTATGTAAACGACCTCTCTTAAACGACTTCCTCTAAAACGCGACTTACGACCGCCGTTTTGTTGGTTTTTACGACCGTTGTTGTCGTCTGCATAGACTTCGAGCAAAGGGAAACAACCACGGTCAAGGGCCTGAAAGCGGAGTCGCTTACCTTGTTGTAGAAAAGATGGCGGAAAGCGTAGGAAAAGCACAAAAACCACTGACTTTGAAAAAGAAAACCACTGACTTTGGACGAGAGTGGAGGTGATTAAAAGAAGTCGGCGAAGTGAAACTGTAATACATCGATTGCACAATCCTATGGAGTTGGAAAGACCCAAATCCAGTTTTAATATGTCATTGTATGTGTGCATGAAGAAGAGAGTATGAACTGTGCTGAACTTTTTCTTTCTACGGCTGCCAGTGAAAACCTCCGTCATACGACCCCTCCAATTTACGACCGATTTTTCCGGACATTTTGGAAGTCTTAAAATAGAGGTTTGGCTGTACTAAAAAAGGAGCTGAAGCCCAGTCTTGCATTGCGAAAGAGAAGGACTATAATATAATACAAGTCTAAAAATGTAGAGTGGCACAGTGGTAGCGCGTTCGCCTCGTGTCAAGTAAACCCGAGTTCGAAAAAACAAACACACATAAAGACCACACCCGAGTTCGAACCTGGGGATTTTTTCCTCTCACTTTGCACTAGGCCTTACGGTCTGAACGTGGAGTCTTTTGGATGAGACACATAAACCGAGGTCCTGTGTGCCCATGCACTTAGCATATGCTAAATCCGGTGGCAACGAGTGTCATTTGGTCAAAATAGAACCCCACCCACCCCTTTTCCTTCCTCATCAGTCGCACAAAAATGACATGCCCCAAAAAAATTTCAATTAGATTTGCATTTAATAATATTGTTTATTTATTTTATTATTGTTCATTTAATAATATTTAATATTTAATAAAAATTAAATTAGCAACCCGAATTTCACAGAGACGCCTCTTGATTATAAGGTACCTAAATACCTAATATGCAAACTATAAAATGTTTTTAACCCTTTCATCTCCACTGTCGCCTCTTGGCACCACAATGATTTAACACCCATGTCACTGAAAGGCATCAAATGAGGGTCTGGTATCCAGTGACCTTATGTTCTTCATTTTGGGAGGTAAGGACAGGCCCTAATTTTAGGCATGTCACAGAGGAATCCCCAGTATTCCAGACAACATCTTTTCTCTACCCAGGTAAGTTTAATGGAACATTTTGGCTGAGGAATGGCTGGCGTTGAAAGGGTTAAGAATATAATAATAAGATACTTCATAACAAATTCTGTTCCAACCAAGCTAGTTTTCAAGTATAATTATGGCACTTCTTCAACAACTAAAGCAAACAGAACATTATATTTTGATTTAAAAAAAAAATGGGATGCCCATTTAACTTTTTAACATATTTCGGTATTTCTGAGGGAAAATTAATTTCTGCTGAACCTTGGTTTACTGATGAGTTACATATCAAAACTTGATTGAGAATGTGAATGTGGTCTCTATGTTTCTTCTTAGAATGTTCATATTGTAACTATTTTACTCTTGTATAATTAATTGTGTGTGAGTGTGTGTGTGCATGCATGTGTGTGTATGTGTGTGTGTGTGTGTGTAGTGTGTGTGTATGTGTGGTGTGTGTGTGTGTGTTGTACTGTGCGTGTGCGTGTGTGTGTGTGTGTGTGTGCAAGGAAGTAAGAGAACGTTGCGTGCAAGCATCGTGCTTATTTTACTTTCTAATGATTAATTATTTGTTTGCCTTTAATGTTCTTGTTATCAATGTAAAGCACACTGAGCTCATGTGAGAAAGAGCGCTATATAAATTCCCATTATTATATTTATTATTATTAGTATCATTATTATATCCAAAGATTGAAAAGGAAAAAAAAATCATCAAACATAAGTGTGGTTAATCAAAGAATGAAATAATGAGGCCAAGAAATAAGATAATGAAATTGAACACAAGGGGGAAACTCTCAACTTTGGTGGAGGGGAGTTAATTAGAAAGAGTTTTCCCCCTTTGTTCAATTTCATCATAAGTGTGGGTTTACCATGGTTTTGGCCTTAGGGGAACATTTCGTCAGCTTGAGGAGACCGCCTTTGCCCGGCTCCTTGTCCCGCGGAGCAACGCACATCTTGGATGGAATGTGCTCGATCTGATCAACAACGCACAATCATGTTGAATCACGGTAAAAACTGGACTATAAGGCGCACCTGTATATAAAGCCTTAAAGGGCGCATCTCTTAAATTTACATCAACTAATAGCTAAATGCAACAGTCGAGAGGTTCAGACACTGCACACACACACACTAAAGATCGTGGGTTCGAATCTGGCCCAGTACACTTTTTTTTTATAACCACATTTTCAGCAAATCATAAAGAACTCTATACTCACTTTTATAGAATTTTATCGAAACACCAGAATGATAATAAATAAATATGTTTTGTCAAATTTTTCCAATTTTTAACAGACCTTGCATGATATTTTAAAAGCTTTTAATAATAAAATTTCAATTTTAAATTGTGGTCCTGGAAATTTTAACCATAGCTCGTGTAACATTTTACTTAGATTTTAACTGACAGTTTGCTAAATGCGCACTGCCTGGAGTCAGCCAAAAGTAAAAGTAAGAAGCTAATTTTATACTCCCCCCCCCCCCCCCCCCCCCCATCCGCCCCCCCCCCCCCCTCCTTTTTTCATCCAAGAGTAAAACCCCAATGCCCCACATGGCCGAAAGGCCGAAGAGAGCGTAAAGTCTTAATAAAAAATAAAAAATAAAAATCAAAGAATTTCTGATCGCTTCTCGGCCTTTTGGCTAAGACAGTGATTCAGGAACATAATTTTGTGTTTATACCATGGTTGGCTTGTTCAGCCCGTCGTACATGGCGAAAGCCGATACGCGACGTTAAACTGAACTTCCAATCCAGCGCGACTGATCGCTTCTCGGCCTTTTGGCTAAGACAGTGATTCAGGAACATAAATTTTTGTTTATACCCTGGTTGGTTTGTTCAGCCCGTCGTACATGGCGAAAGCCGATACGCGACGTTAAACTGAACTTCCATCCCAAATTTACAGAATATGACGTAATTATTTTACATATAAGCCGCAGCGGTTTATAAGCCACAGAGAAAATCATTCAATTAATTCAAACCAAAAAAGTTAACAAAATGAAACAAGAAAAAAACACGGAAGATTTTACCTACCTTAGTACAGAAAGCAACACAAAAACTATAAATCATGCTTGTACAATATGAGTATTTAATGCTCTGAAATTATTTTAGCACAGGATTTGAATCTATTAAGTGTCAAAACTAGTTTTGATATTTACAATGAAGCTAGAGTATGTGGCTGGAACCTGATTCCATAACACTGAAATATAAGATTGGAACAAATCCGCAGACAAGCTGCATCAGTATATAAGCCGCATGCTCCAACGTTAAGGAAAAACAGTAGAGTTTATAGTCTGCATTTTACGGTAAACGTGTGATTCATGGGAGACTTTTTAAGGACCAGGATCAGGATTAATATGTCATAGATACCACTTCTGATGATAGTTGCAACGGAATTAGGATTGAGAGAATAAACAAACTTAATATGTCAGTTTATTTAAAATCTGTCAAAATGTTGACTTTAGCTTTTTTTGGTTAAATAATATGTCTTGAATTCTTGCCCCAGTCAAAGTCAAGCTGGATTAGGTCAAACCACAAGGAACAGGTATGGATGCTTAAAAGAAAGCAGAAGAAAGCAAAATGCACACACACTCATACACACACTTGCATGCACACACAGAGACACACACGCATACACCCACAGACACACAGACTGTCAGACACAAACATGCATACACATAAACACACAGATAGGCAAAGAAATGCGCATACATGCATGCACTCACTCACACACACACATACATAGACACACACACAGACTGTCAGACACAAACATGCACTCATAAACACACAGATAGACACAGAAAGGCAAAGAAACATGAAATGCATGCATGCACTCACTCAAACACACACACACACATAGACATAGACACACACACAGACTGTCAGACACAAACATGCACTCATAAACATACAGATAGACACAGAAAGGCAAAGAAACGTGCATGCATGCACTCTCTCTGCTCTCACACACACACACACACACACACACACACAAACACACACACACACACACACAACACACCCACACCACACACACACACGCACACACGCACACACACACACACACGCACACACACACACACACACACAGACACAGACAGACACACACACACACACACTCACACACACACACACACACACACACCAGTACAAACTGGCTGATGTCAGGGGGCTGAATTCTCGTGGGATGACGGTACGGCTCCTTCACCTTCCTCTCCTCTCCCGGTACATGCTGCAAACATCATCATCAACTCATCATCATCACCAGCATCATCATCACCATCATCACCATCATCATCATCATCCAC
Organism: Phymorhynchus buccinoides; assembly: GCA_017654935.2. Classification (NCBI taxonomy): domain Eukaryota; kingdom Metazoa; phylum Mollusca; class Gastropoda; order Neogastropoda; family Raphitomidae; genus Phymorhynchus; species Phymorhynchus buccinoides. Next base: position 25,728,930 of record CM065704.1, read on the forward strand.
TATCATCACACACCATCCAAATCTATCATCACCACACATCATTCATCTATCATCAGCCACTAATCATCCTCATCATCATCATCGGTCAATCACTATCATCAATCACCATCATCATCATCATCATCAACACCATCATCATCACCGCATACATAACATCAAACATCATCATCATCATCAACTCATCATCATTATCACCGTCATCATCACCATGGTCATCATTGTTAATCATCAACATCGTCACCATCATATCATCATCAATACAGGTATCGCCATCATCACCATCATCATTGTCATCCGCCATTGTCATCATCATCTATCATCATCATTCTTAGCATCATCATCATAAATCATCACTATCATCATCATCATTCATCATTCATCATCATCATCATATCATCATAATCATCATCATCAAACATCAAAATCATCATCATCATCATTAAAATCAACATCATCATCATCATCATGATCATCACTATCATATTATCATCACCATCATCATACAATCATCACCGTCATCGTCATTATCATCATCATATCATCACAAAACAGAAATATAAAAATGATGATGAGACAGTTGTGTACATAAAGAAGAAGAAGCAAAGAAGAAGAAGACCCCATTATGATTGTCATTATCATCATCATCACTGTCACCATCATCACTGTTCTCATCATTTGTAGTTGGTTTTGTTATTTTTGTTCTTATGGTTGTTGTCTATGATGAGGATATTGATGATGATGTTGATGATGAAGAAGATGATGACATGAGGCAGCTGGAGCAGCACAAGTAGATATTAATTATGTTGGTAGCATTTATTACCATCACTATTATCATGATCCGAGATCATCATCTTCATTAATGTTGATGATCTGCTGTTGTTGTTCACGCTGATGTTAGTAAGGGGGATGAGGATGAAGATGATGACGAGGATCGACTGGCCTGTCGCTGTGTTGCCATAGTAGGGGTTGGGGGTGTTCACGTGTACAGACACCTTAACTCTTTTAGTGACGCATATATTTTTTGGACATTCTTGGTTGTCCGTTGCATCTCAACCGACAAGAGGGTAGTAGTAACTTACTATCTTTTTGAGCGTGCATGCATTTGCTTCAATTGAAGAAACAAGTGTGTGCATGCATGCGCATTTCTTTGCCTTCCTGTGTGTATCTGTGTGTTTACTGTGTGCGTGATGAAGAAACAGTGATATAAGCTCTATAAAAGCAGGACAGTATCAGCATGGCATGGTGCCTGGCAGTGAAGTTTCTTGGGTGATTGCATTTGCCCTTGGTGCTGGAAGAAGAGTTAAAATGTCTGTATTTATTGGCATCCTGACTACTTGTATTGTGACACTTATTCTATTGTATCGATTGCATTGCCCAAGACAAATTTCCTTGTTTTAAAATTGGGGATAATAAACGATTGATTGATTGATTGATCAATCAGCAGTAATAATATTTGTTATTTTGCAAGTGTTTATCATCATCACCATCACCACCACCAGTCAGTCATGACACCAATCCCGAACAGCAGCAGCAACAGCAGCAGTAATCATAGTATAAGTAGTCATGTAACTAATGTCTATTATACTAATCTTCATCATAATCATCCTGTCGCCATCATCATCTTCATCAATTTACTTCCACTTTCAACATAATCCTTATCACCACAATAACCATAACCATTCTTACGATCAGAATCTTGATTATCATCATCATAATCACATTCATCATCCATATTTGATTTATTATTATTACTCTTACTATTATTATCAGACCTGCCACCTCCTAACAGACCAGAAGGAAATATTAACCAACAAAAGCGAAGACCACAACGTACATGGTGTGTGTGTGTGTGTGTGTGTGCGTAATGTGCGTGCGTGTGCGTGCGTGCATGCACGACGCGCATGTATGCCGTTCGTGTGTGTGTGTTTGAGGGAGAGAATACAACTCTGACACGCTTTTACTCTAGATGTCTTTTGTAACTCGGAATATAAATAGCACCATCTTTTTTTACATCACAAAAGCGACATCATATCTTTGACATCTTAGGCCTCATTAGAACTCCTGCACTCTAAAAAGTGCACATGTACTGACATACTCTTTCTACTGGCTCCCACTTCAAAACGCTGTTAACTGATTTACTACTACCATCCCACTCTGGTTATCTTATATTTTTTTTAAAAAGGAGTCACTGCAGACATAATGATCGTATTTTATCTGTTTCTGTCTGGATACGTCGCAGCCGCGCCACTTCTGACGATAAATCGCGACGGAACTTGGAGGGTGCATGAACCTAATATAAAACATAGAAGAAGAAAGACCTACTGCCTTCATCACCTGGGTTTAGGAGACCATACTAAACCCTTCCAGTTCGTGGCAAAGTTTGGTATGTGCTATTGATGTGTAGTTTCTGGGGGAATTGTTATGTTATGTAAAGTTTCTTGCAATGAGCTTGACCACCACACACACACACACACATAACCAGACCTATTTACCCCAAAATTCAGTTTGGAGTATTTCCAAATCCAAAATAAGAGTATTTTTTTTTTTTTTCCAAAATTGGAGTTACTCCAGCGAAAAACTTTAAAAACTATCTGCTGTCAAGTGCCCCCCCTTCGTCTCACAATGGCGGGGGGATGATGATCTCGGACGAATGCAATCGGGGTCGAATTGATTGTGATGCTGTTTTTGTTTATCGAGAAGTCACGTTTACAGTACTTACAGTACGCGTAAGTTTTCCCCAAACTTGAAGCGGTGATGCCTGGTTCTTGGGTATATTTGTCAAGAAATTCTTGCTCCCTTTTCTTCAATTTGGGGCCGTCATCTTCACTATTAGATAGATGCTACGACATGTTCGCAGATAACCGGAGTAATCGTCTGCTAAACAGCAGCAAAAGGAAACAAAATGGCTGCCACGAAACCACGCAAAATCTCGAACCGGAAGTGGAACATCTCGGCCAATCAGCACAAAAAGGCGCGAGAAAGAGAGTATACACACGGCAGCTAAAACAATACGCCCCTTCTCGATATCATATGCAGCAAACAGAAGTGATAGCCGGATTTTTTTTTCGCCGTATGATGTATTCGTTAGGTACCGTATTTATTGTATTTTTGTCAAGTTAAGCGAACTGATAAAATGATATGCGCGAATCGATACATGGGTATGACAGGTCTGACATTGACACACATACATCACACACCAACCCACACACACACACACACACACTATATCCATCCTGATCGCACATAAAGCTTAACGAGCTTGGCGGCGGGGCAACAAGCCCCCACTTGAATCACGCGACAGCTCTCAGTGGGTTAGATCGGTTGTCCAGGTACACAACACATACACACCCACACCCAAACCCCATCACACACACACTACCACCACCATTACATGAAGACGAACCAGCTCAGCTACAGCTTAGGCGGGCCTACACAGAAACTGAATCACGCACCTAGTTGCCTGGTAGATGCCTTGTCAGTACACAATCCACACCCTACATCGATGGGGATAGCGTGGCACCATATGTGTTATTGCATCAAGCCTCGGCGCGGCTCACACAGCCCCAACGGAATCACGACACTCGAATACACTACACACATCCACAAGTCGAACCGAATCATGACAGACATAAGCTGTCAGCTTGGCCGCGGCTACACCATGCAACGTAATGCACACACCATCACACACACACACACACAACACCCCATCATGACGACATAAGTCTCAGCCTTGCGGGGCTACACAGCAAGATATACTGCACCATCACACACACCCACACACACACACACCATCATGACGACATAAGCTCATAGACTTAGGCGCGCTTACACATGCCACGAATCACGCCACTATACACCCCACCACCCTACCACACACACTATGTACCGACATAACGCCTAACAGCCTTAGCGCGTGGGACTACCACAGCAAGAATCACGCACCATTGGTAGATGTTCGTGCCAGGTACCAGGAGGATGCAGCCCAGCGACGACGCAGCAGCTTCCGACCATCACGCACATAACGATGTCCTTTCCCTCTCCCCTCCCCGCTCCACACATCCCAGCTGTCATCGTCCGGTCTCCTGGACGCAGCTCGTAGAAATGTTTTCTTCTGCGAAAAAACAACTACTTCCCATTTAAAAAAAAAAAAAAAATTAAAAACAACAAAGTGGAACGCCTCCCTATTAATACTCCCTCTAGTAGAGGACCCAAATGTGTGTCCACCGAATTTCTTTCCCCCTCATTTCCCCGGACTGACTATAGTCCACATCCCTATGATACCCTCCCGTAACTCTGCTCCCTCGGTCTGGAATGAGCTTACCACGACAGTGTTCGCCCCACTCTTCCTCTGTCCATCTTTCAAAACTTCTCTGAAAACTCATCTTTTTGAACCTCATACTCCTCACCCTCTATCCCACGTAGTCTTGATGATATTGCCCTGTTCAGTATGTGTGTGTGTGCGTTGCGTGTGTGGGGGGGGGGGGGGGGGGTGGGAGGAGGGGGGGTGGATGGAGGGAAGAGATTAGACATGTATTTTGCAGAACAGTCCTCACTTATTTTTTAATGTTTAATATTCCATTGATACTTTGTCCTTCATGTTGATCTATTTTTGGCTTGTCTTTAATGTGTATGTATTATCTGTTGCTTATGTGTTAGGTCACCTATCTGTGTCAGCGCTTGAGCTGCCACTGCTAAAGGGAGATTAGCCGCTCCTATAAATAACCAGTATCTATTATTATTCATTATTATTAAATTATTAGACCTTTTGAACAGTGGCTGTCTTAGGAGGCTCCACAGTCTACTACGTGAGAACGTTGGCACACTTCACTAACAACCTGGCAAGTAGTACTTGCTACACGCTCAACTAAAATTGTATGCCATCTGTACGATAAGAGATCGATACACATGGTCTCAATATGAACAAATACTTGATTCACGGTTCGAGGACCACGATAATCGAATCGTATCTTACTAGTCGTACAGATTTTAGTTGACGTGTAGACGCGAACCTTTATGGCGCACCCGCTATATATGCTGCATTCCCTTAAATTACGTGGATTTTTTATTAATACCTACTATATATTTAAATTAATACTTACCAACACCTGAAACAACTGCATTAGCGTTAAGCGACCTGGAGCCATACCATAGCATATAGAAAAACGAAAATAGGCATCTGGCCTTGACCCCTAGCCAGATGTGGGGCAGGAGTGATCCCCCCTTACCGGTCTAGCAATGGCTAGGCCAATGAGCGCCTACTTCCACCATTACAAAATTTTACAGGAAGCATTAACTTTATACGCTCTTTCCCCCAAACTGAAGCGGAAGGATACAAGGAGAGGACGTATAGTCTTTTGTTTCAGGTGTGATGCGTCAAGTATATAAGTAAATAGAGCATAAGTAGGGATTAATAAAAATCCACCAATTCTTCACACTTTAAAGCGCAAAATAGAGTAATCTGTACCAACACCTGAACCAGAAATACAACTGCAGATTACCAAATTGGAGGAGTGTAGATGCCTTCAGTACCCCAAACGAGATCCCTAACGCCGTGAGGGATTTTTGGAGACGTGTGTGGGGGGTGGGCGCGTCTGGAAGTGGTTTTTTTTTTTTTGCTTGCGGGGATTGGGTGCTTTGGGGCCGGGTGGTGCCTTGCAGAGACTGGGCGCTTTTTCCCTAGCGGGGCTTTACAAACCAAGTGGTTAATTCCACTAGACCCCATTCCCAAAATAGCCCCGAGTAACCTCTTTTACATCCTTTTAGCTATATATGCGACTTTAGAAAGGGAAGGTAAAAGGCCTGCCTCCAAATATTGCCTTCAATAATATCATTGCATTGATATACCCACAAAAAGTACCATAATGCGCGAGTTCGTTCGGTGAGCTTGTACTCTGTACGGTGACAGTCCTAATGACTGCGAGTACGGACGGTCTGGGCAACAACTATCTTCCGAGCGAAGACCCAAACTTTCCTGATAGAGCAGAAGCGTGCGCCTCTCGTATCCCGGCCTCTCAGTGATGTCCTTCGGAGGTCCGATGGCTTTGAAGGGATAAAACTGATGTCGCCGTCGCGCGACCTCCAAAAGCTTAGCCCAGGGCTTAGTTCCGGAAAGGAGATAGCCCGAAGGACGCCGACCGGACATGAGAAAACGGTCCGAACCAGCTCAGCGGCCGAGGGACGGAACGAAAGATGGAGATGCGAACCAGATGCGCGAGGGAACGACCACACCTAGCTGATTCTAAGCCCCGAATCTCTGGATAGAAAGATCTAAGTGCATGACCGAAGAGTACTCATCCGAGCAACTCTATAGACGCCAGGCAGGTACGCTCGAGAGTCGTGTAACTGACCAGCTGATCCTCTGCTGAAGCTAACCAGAAAAAAACAAGACGTCAGAGAGTGAGATAGCTGAAAGCACATTGTAAGCCCCAGGAGGTCTCCACATACAACTCTCAAAAGGTAAGAGATCAGAAACACTCTCAGACGACTGAGGGACTCGAGAAGTCCTGGCAGGAGCTTGGAGGAGGACCGCGTCCAAGAAGAGAGAGACAGGGGTGACGTACAGAAAAGCCATGGCCAAGGAAATCGTAGTGATGAAGGCTGCTCTGTACCCCGAAAGGGTCCGGGCAGAGAAATTTCCAGACTCGTGAAGAAAACGCCAAGAGTTCTACAGACTGTACCATAGAAGGTCTTAACGGATCGTACTTCCTGTCACCACCGAAGACGAACCGAACGAAAGAGTCCTGGAAAAATCCAGGAAGGCATCTCAGGAAAGAACATGGCTGACTAAAAAAGCAGCCAGGAGATGACAAACCCCGCATGGAGTCACCTAGAGCAGCCAAGGCCTGATACAAAAACGGACTATGAGTGGCCGGACCGGGCCACCACACGCTGCTACGCCCTTTCGAACCGGAAAAAAAAAAAATATCGATCGAATACAGGTTGGCGGACTGACTGAGTCAAAAACAAATTGGCCCACATTTGGACAAGACTTGTTCAGAATGCCGGGCACAGCAAAGGGACGACACGACGGCGAAGAACAATCCTACGTACCAAAGATTTAAGATGATAATGACCGCAAACAGTAGATTCAACTCTAAACTAGCCAACTGAGAGTCCAAGGAACGAATGTGGCAACTGCAACTTCGTAACCAACTCTACAAGCCTACACCGTATGGAAGTGGCATAAATATAAAACTGTGCCTCATATGACCGTAGGGACATCACACTGAAACAGCAACTCGTGGTGTGGTCTATCTGTGCATGTGTACATCAAACTCAAAATCCAAGATTACGCGGAAAACTCGCCCCAACAGAAAAGGAAAACATGTAACCAAGTCTGAGGCAGGACCAAGTGTGCAAAACGTGACGTAAACACACCTCGACTTAACCCATATCCTGCAACTGCACTGACTCAAAAATGGGGGTGGGGCGCTCGTGAAGGAAGGCCCCATTCAAACACCCAGTCGCGTACACTTATAGCTTGAAACACTGCGGACAGTTTTACGTGATCTGACGGCTGGGCATGGAAGATCATGTTAGCCGGACAGTATGAGTTCGATCGGGACGGAACCAGACCAAAAGGGATTACTGGAACGGGTGAACGAGACAATTGGTTGAACAACTCATGGTTGTAATCAGAGGAAACGAGTGTCTGAAACAGAGCAAGTAAAAACCATGTCCGCCAGAACAGACATCATTCGAAAGAACGGCGAAGCCAGGGCCGTTCAGAAGGAAGGCAACAAGGGTACGGTTGAACCACGCTCGGTTGCAACCGTCAAAGAAGGAGCGCACGCTCCGACTTCTCTCTGCAAGGGTCTTAGTATACCTTGGCAGGAGGAAGGAGCTCCAAAACTGACTCCGTCAGACTAAGAAGTCTGAGGAGACGGAAAAGTTTGACCGACTTTCGTACCGAGAGGACGGACACAAACAGAGAAAACGAGGACAGTGTCCTCTGAGGCTGAGACTGTGAATCCGACCGTGTTGAACCCATCTCCAACAGTCTTTAAAGCGCCCCCAAAAAGAGACTCTGGCCAGAAGAATCACCAAGAGAAGCTAGAGCCACTCCAATGGTTGGTTCTATCACGGACTCAAAAAGCCTGAAAACCGCAAGAGAGGTCGTTGGAGAGGTTTTGCTCAAAGTACAGCAATGAACCGAATCAACAACGTCACAAAAGCACAGCCCTGGATGGCTTTGGACAAAGATGCTTCCAACTGTATTATGTTGGAAGGAAAAAAACTTGACCGGGCAAGACTCTTGTCATAATGGAGTTTCTCCGCTACAGCCTTAGTAGGCTTGGAGAAAGAGGGAAATGGGAGGTAGTGCCATGGACACCTAGCACCGACTTGAACTGATGAATCAACAAAAAAGCCCACGGGATCTGAATCTTCCTTGGGCCAGGTAGACTTGCCCAAGGAGAAACGGTTAGTTACTGTGAGAAGCATAACAGAGTATCCAAGTGATGTCAGGATAACCGTGGAAAAATCCAATTGAACGGTACTGACTGAAAGAAACGGTAGAGTATTGAGGAACAAAAATAACCGTTTAATTAAACGGCCATGACTTGTAACGAGTAACCCAAGTCAGAAAACAAGGCCTGACAGGCTGGGCCGAAAAAAGGCCGGAAAAGTTGATAGAACGGTTGGCAGGACCGGTTGAATGAGTAATCAGGTTGAACAAAACAACAAACCCTTTGGTTGTAACCAGAAAAATGTAAAAAATAAAAAAAAAAGAAAACCAGAAAAAACCAGCATTGAAACTGAATATAGCAAATAGAAAAAACCGATCCATTTTACCGGGTTGGGCAACGGACCGTCGGTTTCCGTTCCGGTTCTTCAAGAACCTCATGATGATTCTGACCTCCCGTTTGTCACGGTGGCTTTTGGGAATGATCCATCGTTTTTCTTTGTTTCATTCATGTCTGTTGCAACGGCTCCTGTGGTCCGTTTCTTCAATTCTGACGAGCATGGGTTTTCTTGCTCTATTCAGTTTCATGCTTTTCTGGTTACAACAAGGGTTGTTCAACCTGATTACTCATTCAACCGGTCCTGCCAACCGTTCTATCAACTTTTCCGGCCTTTTTCGGCCCAGCCTGTCAGGCCTTGTTTTTCTTACTTGGGTTACTCGTTACAAGTCATGGCCGTTTAATTAAACGGTTATTTTTTGTTCCTCAATCCTCTACCGTTTCTTTCAGTCAGTACCGTTCAATTGGATTTTTCCATGGTTATCCTGACGTCACTTGGATACTCTGTTATGCTTCTCGCAGTAACTAACCGTTTCTCCTTGGGCAGGTCTACCTGGCCCAAGGAAGATTCAGTTCCCGTGGGCTTTTTTGTTGATTCATCCGTTCAAGTCGGTGCTAGGTGTCCATGGACTACCTCCCGTTTCCCTCTTTCTCCAAGCCTTCTAAGGCTGTAGCGAAGAAACTCCATTGTGACAAGAGTCTTGCCCGGTCAAGTTTTTTCCTTCCAACGTAATACAGTTGGAAGCATCTTTGTCCAAAGCCCTCAAGGGCTGTGCTTTTGTGACGTTGTTGATTCGGTTCATTGCTGTACTTTGAACAAAACCTCTCCAACGACCTCTCTTGCGGTTTTTAGGCTCTTTGAGTCCGTGATTGAACCAACCTTTGGAGTGGCTCTAGCTTCTCTTGGTGATTCTTCTGGCCAGAGACTCTTTTGGGGGCTCTTTAAAGACTGTCTGGAGATGGGTTCGACACGGTCGGATTCACAGTCTCAGCCTCGGAGGACACTGTCCTCGTTTTCTCTGTTGGTGTCCGTCCTCTCAGTACGAAGTCGGTCACACTTTTCCGTCTCCTCAGACTTCTTAGTCTGATGGAGTCAGTTTCGGAGCTCCTTCCTCCTGCCAAGGTATACTAAGGCCCTTGCAGAGAGAAGTCGGAGCGTGCGCTCCTTCTTTCACGGTTGCAACCGAGAGTGGTTCAACCGTACCCTTGTTGCCTTCCTTCTGAACGGCCCCGGCTTCGCCGTTCTTTCGAATGATGTCTGTTCTGGCAGGCATGGTTTTTACTTGCTCTGTTTCAGACCCTCGTTTCCTCTCATTACAACCATGAGTTGTTCAACCAGTTGACTCGTTCACTCGTTCCAGTCATCCTTTTCGGTCTGGTTCCGTCCCGATCGGACTCATCTGTCCAGCTAACATGATCTTCTATGCCCAGCTGTCAGATCACTAAACGTCAGTTTTCAACTTAAGTTGTTCGACTGGGTGTTTTGGGGCCTTCCTTCAGGCCCCCCACCCCCATTTTGAGTCAGTGCCGTTGAAATGGGTTAAGTCGAGGTGTGTTTACGTCACGTTTGCACACTGTTCCGCTTTTGTCTACATGTTTCCTTTTCGGTGGGGACATTTCAGCGTCATCTGGTTTGATTTGACGTCATGCGATAGCAACTATGTTGCTGTTTCGGTCTGTCCCTACGTCAGAGGCAGTTTTTATTTTTGCCTTCCTACGGTCTTAGCATGTAGAGTTGGTTACGAAGTGCAGTTGCACATTCGTTCCTTGGCTTCTCAGTTTGCTAGTTTAGAGGTTGAATCTGCTGTTTTGCGGATTCTCATCTTAATCTTTTAGTACTAGCTGTTTCTTCCCGTCGTCGGTCCTTTGCTTGCCCGTCATTCTGAACAAGTCTTGTCCAAATGTGGGCCAATTTGTTTTTGACTCAGTCTCGCCACTTCGATCGATATTTTTCCGGTCGAAAGGGCGTAGCAGCGTGTGGTGGCCCGGTCCGGCCACTCATAGTCCGTTTTGTATCGGCCTTGGCTGCTCTAGGTGACTCCATGCGGGGTTTGTCATCTCCTGGCTGCTTTTTTAGTCAGCCATGTTCTTTCCTGAGATGCCTTCCTGGATTTTTCCAGGACTCTTTCGTTCGGTTCGTCTTCGGTGGTGACAGGAAGTACGATCCGTTAAGACCTTCTACGGTACAGTCTGTAGAACTCTTGGCGTTTTCTTCACGAGTCTGGAAATTTCTCTGCCCGGACCCTTTCGGGGTACAGAGCAGCCTTCATCACTACGATTTCCTTGGCCATGGCTTTTCTGTACGTCACCCCTGTCTCTCTCTTCTTGGACGCGGTCCTCCTCCAAGCTCCTGCCAGGACTTCTCGAGTCCCTCAGTCGGTCGTGTTTCTGATTCTTACCTTATTGAGAGTTTTATGTGAACCCCTGGCTACAATTAGCTTCAAGCTTCTCACTCTCTGAACCGGTTTTTTTCTGGTAGCTTCAGCCAGAAGGATCGGCGGTCTTCACGCTCTCAGCGTCCTGGCCTGCGTCATAGAGTTCTCGGATGAGTACTCTTCGGTCACCTTGATCTTTCTACCAGAATTCGGGGCTTAGAATCAGCTAGGCGGCGTTCCCTCGCCTCTGGTTCGCATCTCCATCTTTCGTTCCGTCCTCGGCCCCGACGGTTCGGACCGTTTTCTCTGTCCGGTCGGGGCCTTCGGGCTTCTCCTTTCCGGAACTAAGCTTCTCTAAGCTTTTGGAGGTCGCGCGACACGTTCCTTCAGCTCGACCTCCGAGACATCGAGGCCGGGAACGAAGGCGACGCTTTCTCTATCAGGAAAGTTTGGTCTCCCGGGAAGATAGTTGTTGCCCAGACCGCCGTCTCCGTCTAGACCGTCAGTACGGAGACAAGCTCCCAACGACTCCCCCTATGGTACTTTAGTGGGTATATCATTGCAATTATGTTTTGGGGCAATATTTGGAGCAGGCCTTTTACCTTCCCTTTCTAAAGCCGCATATAGGCTAAAGGAGTAAAAGGGGTTACTCGGGGCTTTTTGGGAAGGGGGTCTAGTGGAATTACCACTTTTTTAAACCCCCTAAGGGAAAAAGCGCCCAGGTCTCGCTCTCACGCGTTGGGTTGGGGTACTGAAGCATCTACCCTCCTCCGCTTTGGTAATCTGCAGTTGTTTCAGGTGTTGGTACAGTATGGTTAAAGTAGATTGGTGGATTTTTATTAATCCTACTATCTATTTAACTTAATACTTACCAACACCTGAAACAAACGAGGTACCCTCCCTTGTATCCTCCCTCACTAATAAAGATGCTTCCTGTAAAATTTTGTAATGGCGGAAGTAGGCGCTCATTGGCCTAGCCACTGCTAGACCGGTAAGGGGGGATCACTCCCGCCCCACATCCGGCTAGGGGTCAAGGCCAGATGCCTACTTTCGTTTTTCTATATGCTATGGTATAGCTCCAGGTCGCTTAACGCTAATGCAGTTGTTTCAGGTGTTGGTACAGTATTAAGTTAAATAGATAGTAGGGATTAATAAAAAATCCACCAATTTAAGGAATGCAGCTAATATACAGGTGCGCCTAAAGGTTCGCCTACACGTCAACTAAAATCGTACGACTGTACGATACGATTCGATATCGTGGTCTCGAACGACTTGCGTGAATCAAATTTGTTCTTTGAGACCATGTGATCGAATCGTATCGTACAGTCATACAATTTTAGTTGACGTGTAGCCAAGACTTTGCCGTCCAAATTTCACAGTACTGTGGAACCTCCCTAAGACCAGCCCCCCAAAAGGTCTTAATAATAATAATAATAATAATAATAATAATGGTTATTTATAGAGCGCTTAACTCCCTTTGCAGGGAGCTCAAAGCGCTGAACAAAGGCCTAAACACTAACATACAGATAAACATACACATTAAAGACAAGCCAAGAATAATCAACATGAAGACAAGTATCAATGAATATAAACATTAAAAAAATAAGTGAGACTGTTCATGCAAAATACATGTATTAATCTCTCTCCCCCTCCCTCCACCCCCCTCCCCTCCCACCCCCCCCCCCCCCACACACACGCACGCACACACACACATACTGCAGGGCAATATCATCAAGGACTACGATGGATTAGAGGTGAGAGTATGAGGTTTCAAAAAAGATGAGTTTTCAGAGAAGTTTTGAAAGACTGGACAGAGGAAGAGTGGCGAACACTGTGTTGGTAAGCTATTCCAGACCGAGGGAGCAGAGTACGGGAGGGGTCCTTCATAGGGAGGTGGACTCTAGTAGTCCGGCAAGGAAATGAAGGGGGAAAGAAATTGGTGACACAAATTTGGGTCCCTACTTAGAGGGAGTCTTAATAGGGAGGTTCCACTGTAGTTGTTTTTAATTTTTTTTTTTTTTTTTAAATGGGAGTTTGTTTTTTCCGCAGAAACATTTCTACGAGCTGCGTCCAGGAGCCCGGACGATGGACATCGGGGATGTGTCGGAGCGGAAGCTGCTGCGTCGTCGGCTGGGCTGCAAGTCCTTCCGCTGGTACCTGGACAACATCTACCCACAAATGGTGCGTGATTCTTTGCTGTGTAGCCCCGCCAAGCTGAGCTTATGTCGTCATGATTGGTGTGTGGGTGGGGGTGGTGGTGGGTGGGGTGTGTGTGCGTGCATGATTCGTTGCTGTGTAGCCCCGCACAAGCTGAGCTTATGTCGTCATGATTGGTGGGTGTGTGTGGTGTGTGGGGTGTCGGTGTGTGATGTGGTGCGTGATTCTTTGCTGTGTAGCCCCGCCAAGCTGAGCTTATGTCGTCCATGATGGGTGTGTGTGTGTGTGTGTGTGTGATGGTGTGTGATTCGTTGCTGTGTAGCCCCGCCAAGCTGAGCTTATGTCGTCATGATTGGTGTGTGGGTGTGTGTGTGATGGTGTGTGATTCGTTGCTGTGTAGCCCCGCCAAGCTGAGCTTATGTCGTCATGATTGGTGTGTGGGTGTGTGTACCTGGACAACATCTACCCACAAATGGTGCGTGATTCGTTGCTGTGTAGCCCCGCCAAGCTGAGCTTATGTCGTCATGATTGGTGGGTGGGTGTGGGGTGTGTGATGGGGTGTGGGTGTGGGTGTGTATGTGTGTGTACCTGGACAACATCTACCCACAGACGGTGCGTGATTCGT
>CM065704.1:25747827-25775327 GCA_017654935.2 Phymorhynchus buccinoides
GTCAGTTAAAATCTAAGTAAAATGTTACACGAGCTATGGTTAAAATTTCCAGGACCACAATTTAAAATTGAAATTTTTATTATTAAAAGCTTTTAAAATATCATGCAAGGTCTGTTAAAAATTGGAAAAATTTGACAAAACATATTTATTTATTATCATTCTGGTGTTTCGATAAAATTCTATAAAAGTGAGTATAGAGTTCTTTATGATTTGCTGAAAATGTGGTTTAAAAAAAAAGTGTACTGGGCCAGATTCGAACCCACGATCTTTAGTGTGTGTGTGCAGTGTCTGAACCTCTCGACTGTTGCATTTAGCTATTAGTTGATGTAAATTTAAGAGATGCGCCCTTTAAGGCTTTATATACAGGTGCGCCTTATAGTCCAGTTTTTACCGTGATTCAACATGATTGTGCGTTGTTGATCAGATCGAGCACATTCCATCCAAGATGTGCGTTGCTCCGCGGGACAAGGAGCCGGGCAAAGGCGGTCTCCTCAAGCTGACGAAATGTTCCCCTAAGGCCAAAACCATGGTAAACCCACACTTATGATGAAATTGAACAAAGGGGGAAAAACTCTTTCTAATTAACTCCCCTCCACCCAAAGTTGAGAGTTTTCCCCCTTTGTTCAATTTCATTATCTTATTTCTTGGCCTCATTATTTCATTCTTTGATTAACCACACTTATGTTTGATGATTTTTTTTTCCTTTTCAATCTTTGGATATAATAATGATAATAATAATAATAATAATAATAATGGGAATTTATATAGCGCTCTTTCTCACATGAGCTCAGTGCGCTTTACATTGATAACAAGAACATTAAAGGCAAACAAATAATTAATCATTAGAAAGTAAAATAAGCACGATGCTTGCACGCAACGTTCTCTTACTTCCTTGCACACACACACACACACACGCACACGCACACACACACACACACACACACACATACACACACACACACACACACACACACACATACACATACACACATGCATGCACACACACACTCACACACAATTAATTATACAAGAGTAAAATAGTTACAATATGAACATTCTAAGAAGAAACATAGAGACCACATTCACATTCTCAATCAAGTTTGATATGTAACTCATCAGTAAACCAAGGTTCAGCAGAAATTAATTTTCCCTCAGAAATACCGAAATATGTTAAAAAGTTAAATGGGCATCCCATTTTTTTTTTAAATCAAAATATAATGTTCTGTTTGCTTTAGTTGTTGAAGAAGTGCCATAATTATACTTGAAAACTAGCTTGGTTGGAACAGAATTTGTTATGAAGTATCTTATTATTATATTCTTAACCCTTTCAACGCCAGCCATATTTCAGCCAAAACTGTTCCATTAAACTTACCTGGCTAGAGAAAAGATGTTGTCTGGAATACTGGGGATTCCTCTGTGACATGCCTAAAATAGGGCCTGTCCTTACCTCCCAAAATGAAGAACATAAGGTCACTGGGATAACAGACCCTCATTTGATGCCTTTCAGTGACATGGGTGTTAAATCATTGTGGTGCCAAGAGGCGACAGTGGAGATGAAAGGGTTAAAAACATTTTATAGTTTGCATATTAGGTATTAGGTACCTTATAATCAAAGAGGCGTCTCTGTGAAATTCGGGTTGCTAATTTAATTTTTATTAAATATTAAATATTATTAAATGAACAATAATAAAATAAATAAACAATATTATTAAATGCAAATCTAATTGAAATTTTTTTGGGGCATGTCATTTTTGTGCGACTGATGAGGAAGGAAAGGGGTGGGTGGGGTCTATTTTAACCAAATGACACTCGTTGCCACCGGATTTAGCATATGCTAAGTGCATGGGCACACAGGACCTCGGTTTATTGTCTCATCCAAAAGAGTCCACGTTCAGACCGTAAGGCCTAGTGCAAAGTGAGAGAAAAAATCCCAGGTTCGAACTCGGGTGTGGTCTTTATGTGTGTTTGTTTTTTCGAACTCGGGTTTACTTGACACGAGGCGAACGCGCTACCACTGTGCCACTCTACATTTTTAACTTGTATTATATTATAGTCCTTCTCTTTCGCAATGCAAGACTGGGCTTCAGCTCCTTTTTTAGTACAGCCAAACCTCTATTTTAAGACTTCCAAAATGTCCGGAAAAATCGGTCGTAAATTGGAGGGGTCGTATGACGGAGGTTTTCACTGGCAGCCGTAGAAAGAAAAAAGTTCAGCACAGTTCATACTCTCTTCTTCATGCACACATACAATGACATATTAAAACTGGATTTGGGTCTTTCCAACTCCATAGGATTGTGCAATCGATGTATTACAGTTTCACTTCGCCGACTTCTTTTAATCACCTCCACTCTCGTCCAAAGTCAGTGGTTTTCTTTTTCAAAGTCAGTGGTTTTTGTGCTTTTCCTACGCTTTCCGCCATCTTTTCTACAACAAGGGAAGCGACTCCGCTTTCAGGCCCTTGACCGTGGTTGTTTCCCTTTGCTCGAAGTCTATGCAGACGACAACAACGGTCGTAAAAACCAACAAAACGGCGGTCGTAAGTCGCGTTTTAGAGGAAGTCGTTTAAGAGAGGTCGTTTACATAGTAAAATGCATCCGTGCCAACAAATCCGGTCTCAAATGAGAGGTGGTCGCTTAACAGAGGGTCGTAAAATAGGGGTTTGTCTGTAGTCTGTGATTCAAACATCTGTGCTTAACAAACCAGGGGCTGCCTGAGTTGTCTCACATTTTTGTTTTGTACGATATACATTGTGAGGGCAGAACTATAAAGAGAGTGAACCACCTTGTTTGGTAGGTTGGGCTTTAACCCTTTCGCTGCCAATGTCGCGTTTTTGCACCACAATGGTTTAACACCCATGTCACTAAAAGGCATAAAATCAGGGCCTGTTATCCGAAGACCCTATTTTCTTAATTTTGGTGTACATGTCACAGAGGAATTCCCAATACATGTATTACAGATAATTTGTTTTTCTCTTCCCAGTTAAGTTTAATGGTATTTTTTGGCTAAAAAATGGCTGGCGGTGAAAGGGTTAAACTAAACAAACTGACGTTGAAGTGGAGTTGACACTTTTACAGAAGTTTGCACTGTGTATTTCTTCTGTACTTTTTGTTGTTGTTGTTATTGAAAGAGATTAATATATTTCACTCGATGTAAGCAACTGTGATGGGTTTTTTAATTCTAGACGTGTCATGTGTTTACTTGCTAAGTTTTTGATTTATTAATGTGGTTTTTTTAATAAAGTATTTTAACCAAAAAAACTTTGATTTTGTTTTTTACCTTGTGTTTTTATCCCTTTTTAATACGTGGTAAGATTTAACGTGGTGACAGCCCTGACATGGCCTTTGTTGTCGACGGGGCTATGATTTTAATCTTAATCTTAATCTGTTATTATCGCGATGTGATGATAATTTCGATGACGAGGAGGAAGAGGAGGACAGAGATGATTTATGACGGTGTTAATGAATATAACCTTGACAGATGTGGGAAATACTCCTGAACAACGATCGGCACGTGAAGCTGGCGGGCAGCAGGTTGTGCATGGAGGTGGTGGAGGACAGAGGGAGGTTTGTCCCTGTGCTGCACAAATGCCATGGGTCGGGGGGAGCCCAGGCCTGGATGTGGCTACAACAGGTCAGTCACTGTGGACAACACGGGGGGGGGGGGGGGGGGAGAAGGGTGAGAGGAAGGGGCAGGGGAGAAGGGTGAGAGGAAGGGCATGGAGGTGGAGGAAGGAGAGGCAGAATTGTCCCTGTGCTGCTCAAATGCCATGGGTCGGGGGGAGCCCAGGTCTGAATGTGGCTACAACAGGTCAGTCACCATGGTACAAGGCAGGGGTCAGTTGGAGGGGTGGGAGGTAGGGGCAGGGGAGAAGGGTGAGAGGAAGGGCACGGAGGTGGTGGAGGACAGAGGTAGGTTTGTCCCCGTGCTGCTCAAATGCCATGGGTCGGGGGGAGCCCAGGCCTGGATGTGGCTACAACAGGTCAGTCACTGTGGGACAACAGGGAGGGGGTGGGGGGGTGGGGGTATGGGCAGGGGAGAAGGGTGAGAGGAAGGGGCATGGAGGTGGAGGAAGGACAGAGGTAGGTTTGTCCCAGTGCTACACAAATGCTATGGGTCGGTGGTGGTGGGGGGGTGGGGGGGGGGGGGGGGGGTGGGGGGGGGGGGGGGGGGGAGCCCAGGCCTGGATGTGGCTACAACAGGTCAGTCAGGACTAAGGTCAGGGAGAGGGTGGGGATGGAATGGGAGAGTGTTTGAAAGTCTTAAGGGGTTTCAAGGCTTGATGCGTGCATCAGCCTTGTTGGATTGTTGATTTTAAAGTGATAGTGTGTGTGTGTGTGAGATGGGTGGATTTGTTGTACGGTGTGGGTGTGTTGGTGCGCGTTTTTTGTTGTTGTTTTGTTTTGTTTTGTTTGTATGTGTGTGTTTTGGTGGGTTTTTTAGTACTTGGTCCAATTCGGAGCCAATACTATAATCGTAATCTGTCTTTGGTCGTTGAACCCTTTCAACGCCAGCCATTTTTTCAGCTAAAGCTTTCCCATAAAACTTAACCTGTGTAGAGAAAAGGTTCTGTCTGCAATGTTGGGGGATATCTCTGCGACAGGTATAAAACAGGGCCTATATATCCTTTCCTCCCAAAATGAAGAACATAAGGTCGCTGGATACCAGACCCTCATTTGATGCCTTTCAGTGACGTGGGTGTCAAATCATTGTGGTGCCAAGTGGTGACGAAAGGGTTAGGTATTAGGCACTTTATAGTCACAGAGGCGTCTGTGAAATTCGGGTTGCTCCCACCTGGAGAGTGAGTCACAGCCAGAGGTGCACCACCTAATTTTTTTTTTTTGCATGCAATTTTTTGTGTGACTGATGAGGAAGGAAAGGGGTGGGGTGGGTGGATACATTTTGACCAAATGACAACTTTTTCGTTGCCACTGGGTTTTAACGTGTGCTAAGTGCATGGGCACACGGGACCTTGGTTTATCGTCTCATCCGAAAGACTCCACGTTCAGACCGTAAGGCCTAGTGCAAAGCGAGAGGAGAAAAAATTCCCATGTACCCAGGTTCGAACTCGGGGTTTACTTGACACAAGGCGAACGTGCTACTACGTCTGTGCCACTCTAGACCTTCAAGTTGAAGGTTGAAGTAATACAGGCAGATGGTTGATGTGACCTGATGACACTGTCGCAGGAGCCCTCCAGGCAGGTGTTCCACCCGGGCAGCGGGCGGTGCCTGGCCGTGCGGGACGAAGCGGTGGAGAAGGAGCAGGTGACCATGGGCCTGTGCCGACCTCTCAGGGGGCAGGACTTCCGGGCGGTCATTGTCTGACCACCACTGACCCTTATTCTATCTTTTCTTTTTTTTCCTTATTCTATCTTATTTGGAATATGCTACTTTATAGTCACAGTGGCGTCTGTGAAATTCGGGTTGCTCCCACCTGGAGAGCGCGTCATGTCACGGCCAAAAGCTCACCACCCTTTTTTTAATTTTTAACTTTTATTTTTTGCATGCGATTTTTGTGTGACTGATGAGGAAGGAAAGGGTGGGTGGTGTTAAATTTTAACCAAATGACAACTTTTTCGTTGCCACTGTGTTTAGCGTGTGCTAAGTGCATGGGGGGCACACAGGACCTCGGTTTATCGTCTCATGCGAAAGACTCCACGTTCAGACCATATAAGGCCTTGTGCAGAGTGAGAGGAAAAGTCCCCTTCTGTACCCAGGTTCGGACTCGGGTGTATCGTGCATGGTACGGACGCGTTAGCTCTGTGCCACTCTACACCACTACCCCGTGCTCTTTGCTCTCTCCTTCTCTTAGCTCATTCTTTACTGCCAGCACTCTTGTCGCTTGTCGGGGGTGTAAACTATCTTTTGCTCTATCTCCACCCTGTCTCCACTTAGCTCATTCTTCACTGCCAGCACTCTTGTCGCTTGTCGGGGGTAAACTATCTTTGCTCTATCTCCACCCTGTCTCCACTTAGCTCATTCTTTACTGCCAGCGCTCTTGTCGTTTGTCGGGTATAAACTATCTTTTGCTCTATCTCCACCCTGTCTCCACTTAGCTCATTCTTCACTGCCAGCGCTCTTGTCGCTTGTCGGGGGTAAGCTATCTTTGCTCTATCTCCACTGTCTCCACTTAGCTCATTCTTCACTGCCAGCACTCTTGTCGCTTGTCAGGTGTAAACTATCTTTGCTCTATCTCCACTGTCTCCACTTAGCTCATTCTTCACTGCCAGCACTCTTGTCACTTGTCAGGTGTAAACTATCTTTGCTCTATCTCCACTTAGCTCATTCTTCACTGCCAGCGCTCTTGTCACTTGTCGGGGGTGTAAGCTATCTTTGCTCTATCTCCACCCTGTCTCCACTTAGCTCATTCTTTACTGCCAGCACTCTTGTCGCTTGTCGGGTGTAAACTATCTTTGCTCTATCTCCACCGTCTCCACTTAACTCATTCTTTACTGCCAGCACTCTTGTCGCTTGTCGGGTGTAAACTATCTTTGCTCTATCTCCACCGTCTCCACTTAACTCATTCTTTACTGCCAGCACTCTTGTCGCTTGTCGGGTGTAAACTATCTTTGCTCTATCTCCACCGTCTCCACTTAACTCATTCTTTACTGCCAGCGCTCTTGTCGCTTGTCGGGTGTAAACTATCTTTGCTCTATCTCCACCCTGTCTCCACTTAACTCATTCTTTACTGCCAGCACTCTTGTCGCTTGTCGGGTGTAAGCTATCTTTGCTCTATCTCCACCCTGTCTCCACTTAACTCATTCTTTACTGCCAGCACTCTTGTCGCTTGTCGGGTGTAAACTATCTTTGCTCTATCTCCACCCTGTCTCCACTTAACTCATTCTTTACTGCCAGCACTCTTGTCGCTTGTCGGGTGTAAGCTATCTTTGCTCTATCTCCACCGTCTCCACTTAACTCATTCTTTACTGCCAGCACTCTTGTCGCTTGTCGGGGGTGTAAGCTATCTTTGCTCTATCTCCACTGTCTCCACTTAGCTCATTCTTCACTGCCAGCACTCTTGTCGCTTGTCGGGGGTGTAAGCTATCTTTGCTCTATCTCCACTGTCTCCACTTAGCTCATTCTTCACTGCCAGCACTCTTGTCGCTTGTCAGGTGTAAGCTATCTTTGCTACATCTCCACTGTCTCCACTTAGCTCATTCTTTACTGCCAGCACTCTTGTCGCTTGTCGGGTGTAAGCTATCTTTGCTCTATCTCCACCCTGTCTCCACTTAGCTCATTCTTTACTGCCAGCACTCTTGTCACTTGTCGGGGGTAAACTATCTTTGCTCTATCTCCACTGTCTCCACTTAGCTCATTCTTTACTGCCAGCACTCTTGTCGCTTGTCGGGGGTGTAAGCTATCTTTGCTACATCTCCACTGTCTCCACTTAGCTCATTCTTTACTGCCAGCACTCTTGTCGCTTGTCGGGTGTAAGCTATCTTTGCTGCATCTCCACTGCCAGCACTCTTGTCGCTTGTCGGGGGTGTAAGCTATCTTTGCTCTATCTCCACCCTGTCTTCACTTAGCTCATTCTTCACTGCCAGCAATCTTGTCGCTTGTCGGGGGTGTAAGCTATCTTTGCTACATCTCCACTGTCTCCACTTAACTCGTTCTTGACCAAAGATTTGACCCCAAAAGCGTCTACATCCTACCTAACTGAGCGGTGTTGCGCTGTATAAGAAATCATTATTAGGTAAACGTAAAGATGTGCCACCCCCCCTGCATTTCTCGGTTAATTGTATTTTTCTGTTTTTGCCTTTCTTACCATACATAAAGCTGTATTTTAGGAACATTTTCAGCTAATTCTCTTTTTGGAATACTAACACTAACCCTAAGCCTAACCCTAACCCCCCACTATGTACTGCAGTACACCGCGATTTGTCACAGTTGTGGTTCATTGCGTTTTTCCGTCTTATAGGGTTAGGGTTAGGGATAGGGTTAGTATTCCAAAAAGGTTATTAGCTAAAAAGGTTCCTAAAATACAGCTTTATGTATGGTAAGAAAGGCAAAAACGGAAAAATACAATTAACCAAGAAATGCAGGGGGGGTGGCACATCTTGACCTTTACCCATTATTATTATTACTATTATTATTTAGCGTCCTGCAACCTGGAACAAGGTATGTATGGGACATTTATAATATACAGATAGTGGATCCATCTTGGAGTAGTCCACCCCAACCCCCTTTTTAAAAATAATAAAATTCAGATTGCAATCCACATAAGCTGTATTATGGAGATAACCAGACGATTATGGAAAATAGAAAAGAATTCATACACATTTGAATGTTTTTCTGATGATCAAAAAGTAGTATAGTTTCAGCTAACGTTATATCGAGGTTTTGAAGTACTTGTGTTGTAATTTGTTGAATTTTCGCACGAAAATAAAACTAAGAAAAGCAATATACTTCACTACTGTTTATCTTGATTAGACTACCCAGACTTCATTAACACTTTCAACACAACCCCTCTCGCTGCTCCATATTCCCCCAGGACAGCAGGAGTAGAAATTCCCTTGGGACACCCGATTTTGGCCCTTTTCAATAAATTATCAAAAGATCTGCAGATCACAGCAGCTTTATTTTTTTATAGCGGTTTAGATTTATCTTTAATCCTTTAAATGATCTAAAATTGGAAAACCAACCTGTTAATTTGTGTTTAAGTGAATGAGTTGAAAGCAGCCACACCACTGTCGGTCTCGGGGGCATTTTGCCTGTTGCTAAAATACTAGCAGCAACGGTAAACTCAGGCCGTTGCTAGTATTCTAGCGGTGTGTTGTGAAAAAGTTAAGGGTCTCTCCCTCCCTACCTAGCCTATGTTCTTCCGAGATGTTTTTGCAAGTATGTTCACTTGACCAAACTCAAGATGATGGTGCCTTAACCACAGTGTGTGTGTGAGTGTGTACATGCGTGCGTGTGTGTGTGTGTGTGTGCGCGCACACACACATGTGTGTGTTTTCATCTGTATGTTTTTTTAAATAATTTTACATGTTGTGCATGTGCACAGTGAACTATATTATATACATATCATACAGATGTTGTAACTTTAAGATTGCATTTATGATTTTAAATAATTGTCAGTTTTTTGTTTTGTAACTCTTGATCAATGAAATGATGGCTGGTTGATAGTTGTGTTGCTTTTCTTGTTGAATCAGAAAAGAAATGGAGAAACCTATAAGTATAACTTGGAATATTAAGTTTTATGAATCTTTCACAAGTATTTGATCTGCTCATGTTATGAATCTTTCACAAGTATTTGATCTGCTCATGTTGTTTGAAATGAAATTATTGTGATAAAAGTTAATGCAGCATTTTTTCCCCATTCTTACACTTGTAACCTCTTCACTGCTCTGTTGACCAACAAGGTTCATCATAGATGATGTCATTGATGATGTCATAACTTTTGATGTCATAGCCCTGGAGTGATGGTTTGGGGTTTATAGAAGTCAGGAAAGATATAGAGTACTTACGAGTCTACGCGTTGGCTGGGTCAGTGCATACCCCTCCCCCCCCCCTTGAAATCGTAGAGATTGTAAAGAAATCATGTCATGATTGCGTCATTTATTCCAATGACGTTTATTTCCTCCACCTACCATTTTTCAAACAAAAGAGACCAACTTTCATGGAGTTAGAAGGTAAAATCTGAATCTACTCATTTTACGTTAAGGTTTCCTTCCTCACTTGGTGTGGGGTGAAAGTTGCTATGGGTTACATATAAGTGTATATAGATAAAAATGCAACACCCGTATGTACGGTGCGCACTGACCCGTACCGGTACGCAATGACCAATTTGTCACAGTCTTCAGAAATCCGTTTGCTTCTAGAAAACGCTTTAAGTTACAAAGCAGAGCGTTGATACAGTGGAAGCAGAAACATTATAACAGACGCTGGTGATCTAAATCTGTTCCAATATCGAACTGGAGATCCACAAATTGAAGTCATATTACGATAATGCCTCAAGGGGTACGCAACCCCCCTCAGTACTCTATCTGTAGATCATTTTCTCAGATTGAATAGAACAGGTTTCTTTTAAATTTTATAATATGAAAATTGATATAATTTCTCCGTTTTCCCGTAGCAGTGAAGGGGTTACAGGCCGTAGGATAGACTCATATCATGAGTTACGGCACATCATTTCATAAACCACCATGAACTCCTTTCAAGAGTTTTTTTTCAGTTTTGACAGGTTTCAAAATGTGATAATATTCTAACCAAAATTATTATGTTTGAGTTCTTATCAATTTCTCTTTTTTTCTTTTCTGTTGCATAGTTTTGCCAATTCTTTATACATAGGTGCAACTTTTCCTGCTATACAAGGATTTCCTGTTTTTGAATTTTACCAGAAAAGGAATTTCCTTTTTTTAAGACTTGTCAAACAAGATCTTTGTGTGTCTACTGTATTTTTCAAACACTTTAAAATAAGCATTTGTATAAATTGTGGAAAAAAGCAAACTAAAATACCTTCATAAGTCATTTTTTTTCTTCAGCTGCAGGGGGACATTACCCCTAGACCCCGGCCTTTCAGGGGTTTTGTCTGTGGCTCAAGCCACAAACCTATAACTCACTTTGTCGGTCGGTCGGTCTGTCTGTCGGTCGGTCTGTCGGTCCAAAATTGTCGCACATTTTCACAAAATTGTCGCACTTCAAATCGAGGCTACACTTCTGGCCGCTCTTTAAAATGATGTATTTTAAAAGCGTACAAAATAATAAACATACGTAATACAGACACTACAACAGACACGACGAGTATGCAGTGCTTCTTTTGATGAGTATAAGTAGGATACATAGTTTTAAATGTTTTCCAAAAGATATAAAAAGTTACGAAATGGTGCAGAGATAACATTCTGGGACGGTATTCATGTCGAGATAGCATGAGACTTAGCATGATGCTAACTTAGAAGCTCTTCCAAACGTCCTATTAAATCCTATAGGACATTGGAAGAGCTTCTAAGTTAGCATCATGCTAAGTCTCATGCTATCTCGACATGAATACCGTCCCTGGTTTACAGATTAAAATTATTGAAAAGCCAGGGGAGGTAACTCATGATTGGAGTGGTAAAAATAGACCGCGTGCCACAAACTATTGCGATTTCGCGCTTGTTTTCATTTTGTGTAGTTGCACCCCTGCTTATATGTTTTTTTACATTTTGTTGATTGATGCAACCTTGAATTAGGTTGGAGTACAAACAAGTGTTAATTAATTAATTTAATTTTTGTTCTATAATCAGTTCGTCATTTCTTCTCTGTATTTTGAACATAGATCTTAACTTCTTTTCATTTCATTTTTTCAAAAGAGTTGAATCAAAGGTGTTTGACGCTCCTGCTTCATTTACACTGCTGCTGATTTTATGATACGAAAATCAAATTGTATGTTGAAGTTTGTGATTTTTGTTGCACATATTTATGGTTTATTTTCAACACTGCTTGGCTTTTTGTAGAATTGTGCTGATCATGTCAGCTTATTGACTTCACTCGACTGAACTTTCAATGAAGAAATGTAAATTAAAAAGTGAAGTTCACGACCCATTTTGTTTGACTGCATTGGATACTCTTAGAGGGTCATAAATGATAATACATGTAAAACTATCTGGGGTTTTTTTAATGCATGAAAGATATTGCATGTTTGGGAGCATGCTTGACAATCCTTGCCTCTTGATATTATATTATGTAAGACAGATCAGGGTGCTCTTCTTGCTTTTTTCTTTAAAAAAAAAAAGTTTGCTTGTCAAGTTGTGTATCAGATGTTGACTACAAGCACTGAATTTTGTCGGTGAGAGAAATTAGATATTGAAAGCGTGTGCTGAGAATAATCCCACCAGAGCACTAATACTGATGAAAATGCCGGGTTTGCACGGTCTTTGAAAGTCTTTGAAAATTGGCTTTGGTCTGTGAAAATCATGAAATGGTTTGTGAAAAAGTCATTGACACCTAAACGCCATAAATTTTGCTTTGTTTGCTTCCATAATTGTTAAAGAAGCAATTAAATTTGGCTTATTGTCCTATATTTCCGCGTTTTGACAATCTAGTTCCGTCTAGCAGATGCCTTCAATTTGTCGAGAGTTACTTCCCTTCACTATATCCGGGTCTTTTGGCTACACTGGTGCAACTTGAGTGATCGTGATCGAAGCAATCATCATCATCATCACATGTCATTAGAGGTCATTGAAAATAGGATGAAGACAAAGTCTTTGAAAAGGTCTTTGAAAGTTTGTGAATTTGGGTATGAAAAATCTGTGCGAACCCTGTAATGAATCACTTACTCTTGCCGACTACTGGGACCATACATAGACACATAAAACGCAGCAAAGTCAGGTAGAATTTGGTCCTTTTATTGGGAAAAAGTACTTATAGTACGAAACATCTGTATGATAAGTCGCAATAAATGGACCAAATTCTACCAGACTGCTGTGTTTTCTGTGTTCATTATGAGTATTATTAACCCTTTCACCACCAGCCATTTTTTAGTTAAAAAATACCATTAAGCTTAATTGGGTAAAGAAAAAAAGTGATCTGCAATATTAGGAATTCCTGTATTCCCTGTATAACATTAGGCCTATCCTTACCTCTCAAAATTAAGAAAGTATGGTCTTCAGATAACAGGCCCCGATTTGATGCCTTTTAGTGACATGGGTGTGCATAAATGCGACATTGGCGGTGAAAGGGTTAATCTTAATACTTTTACACAAAAAAGTGTTGTTAGTTGAATGAAAGTTGTACATCCTCGTGGCTTTTGGCCCGGCTTAGGGACAAGTTCTTCTGGTGCGGTAGTCTTCGTAATGTATGGGCCGTTCCTGGAGGTACTGCTATACTATGTCGACCCATGGTATTTGGTACTTTATAGTCACAGAGTCATCTCTGTGAAATTCGGGTTGCTCCCACCCGGAGAGAGCGTCGCAGCCAGACATTTTTTTAAATATAATTTGCATGCGATTTTTGTGTGACTGATGAGGAAGGAAAAGGGGGGGGGGGGGGGTAAATTTTGACCAAATGACAACTTTTTCATTGCCACTGGGTTTAACGTGTGCTAAGTGCATGGGCACACGGGACCTCGGTTTATCGTCTCATCCAAAAGACTCCATGTTCAGACTGTCAGGCCTAGTGCTGAGTGAGAATTCCCTTGTACCCAGGTTCGAACTCGGGTTTATTGTATGCGAGGCGAACGCGTTACCTCTGTGCCACTCTGCACCTGGCGTTTTTTCCCCGGCTTAGGGACAAGATCTTCTGTTGCGGTAGCCTTCATCATATGTGGGTCGATCCTGGAGGTACTGCTCTACCAGGAAGACCCGTGGCGAATTTCCGCCGTCATTTCAGTTTTGTTCTCTCTTTATCTCTGACATATCCCTTTGTTAAGTAATTTCCTAGGTGGGTTTTTTTCTTGTTTGGATACTGAGTAAATTGTGCTAAATTTTACAGCTTTTTTATGCCCTGTATTTTTTGATAGATTGATTTGTGTTTTTTTTTATTCCGTCTGTTATAATTTCAATGTTTCGTTATATTTTTTTCTCTACACCTTGCATTTTTTTTAGGAGAGAGGGAGGGAGAGGTAACTCTTACAAGTCGTGGAATGGAGAAAGTATGCCCAGATGATGCGGTGCATTGTGTATGTGTGTTTGTTTGTTTGTTGATGCATTTTGTATTTGATTTTGGTCAAGTTTACCGTATTTTACGGACTATAAGGCGATACTTTTTTCCCCTAGACTGAGACCCCTGCGCCTTATAATGTGACTGATAATATAGTAAGAAACAATATATAACAAAATCTGATTTGTGGGGTAAAATTTGAAGGGTGCGCCTTATAATCAGGTGCGCCTTGTAGTCCGTAAAATAGGGTATAAGTGACGATTTTGTTGAGAATGGCTGGGGTGTTTTGTTGATGAACATTGCTGTTGTGGTTGTCAATAAACTGGTGCTGGTTGCAACATCATGATTATAGAGAATGCAAGCATTGTTGATCCGTTACTGTTTTGAGTGTATCTCTACCTTTGAAAGAACCAAGTTTCTGTTACAAAAAACTCTCAAACTCTCTCTCTCTCTCTCTCTCTCTCTCTCTCTCTCTCTCTCTCTCTCTCTCTGCGTGTCTGTCTCCCATCCTCCCTCCGTCTCTCCCTCTCGCGTTTGAGTATGTATGTGTTATTAGCATGTGTGTGCTTGAGTCATCAGAGTGGTGGTGTGTGTGTGTGTGTGGTGAAAATTGATCTATTATGTTATAGAAGAAGAAAAATCGCTCGTTGAAATATTTTGGAGTCCAAGCTTGGCTACAGGTATTGTTCTTGTTTTTCTTTCTCTCATTCATCCTAACCTTGTCCTTTGAAAGGGAGGCAACGTTTGCATTAATTCGTGCATGAACACAAATTATCTCACTTCGAGGGACTACTTTGTTGCAATAGGAGTGCTTTTGTGGGTTTATTTTTTCATGTGCTTACAGTTCTGTAAGAACGAGGACCTACATGTTCTTAACCCTAAACCTATCCCTAACCCTAACACTAAACCTATCCCTAAATTGACCCTAACCCAGTGCAGATGGCTTGAGAACAAATCCACGTTGAGAACACCATACTGGCGGCTGGTGTAGCATTCTCAAAATGGATTTGTTCTCAACATGTCTGCGCATGTGCGAAATCGATCATGACGTACCATCACATTTTATTTTTGGTGTATTCAACACTAAATTGACCCTAAGCCTATCCCTAACCCTAAGCCTATCCCTAACCCTAACTCTTTGCACATGCGCAGACATGTTGAGAACAAATCCATTTTGAGAACTTCACACCGGTGTTGAATAAAATACCTAACTCATGAAATAAATACTCTTTCCTCATTCGAATTGTTTGCTGTTTAGGACAGATTCGCCCCTAAATACATTCAGAGGCGTCTTGTGACGTGCAGGAAGAACAGAAGATTCATCATTAAATATTGAGAAGTCAGGGATATTTTTTTCTAATATTTATTATTATTTATTTTTGTTTGCATGGGTGGTTGTTTATATCGTCCGCCATTTTGAAAAATACGAAACTAAATGGCATGGCTTTGTACATCGATTTATCGGTACAGTTGCAGATGTACACCCTCCCGCTCTATTTCTGGGGTTCTTTCCGTGTAGATTGAGCACTTAAATCTCCATAATTATTTTAAATAACAGTTGACTTATTTCTCACATGAAAATAATAATGGTTCTGGTGTGCATGCGAAGGGTACTTATTTCACGGTAGGTACTTATTTCTCATGACACCGGCGCTGCAGCGCAGAGATCATCCAAGTCGTCTTGCGAATCCCTCCCACGTGCCAAGCCAACACCCGGAGGATGGCTGCGCGAACGATAATGCTCATACGGGTTTAATCCGCATAATTATACTACCACGTCAATTATTATAGACCACGTCAATTATCTCATTCATAAACCCACTTAGAAGCAGACACTCCCACAATATTTTTCGGCTTAAAAATGGCTGGCGGTGAAAGGGTTTATTCAGATGATTGTGTATAATTATCAAGAGGAGAAAAAGCTAAGCTTACAAAATGGGAATTAAGGTTCTTGACTTGTCCGCGAAATGAACTCGAATACAGAGAGAGAGTGGGGAATAAACGGATATGATTATAAGTAATCTAAAGTGGGCACAACCCCGACTCAATAGGCCTACTGTCATTATTGAGGTGTGGAAGTTCAGTTTAACGTCGCGTATCGGCTTTCGCCATGTACGACTGTTATTGAGGTGTATTCATCGTGTAGGCTTATATCGAACACGTAGTACACCATTGGGGCGGCGGATTATGCTGTTTACAAAAAACGTGGGTTCCTGTAGATTGTAGGAATAGTTTATGAAAATAATATGCGACCCGGCACCATGAAAGGGACATTAAGTAGCTGGGCTAGTTTCTCGCAAACAGCCTCGGAAAGTCAATAATTACATTTTTGTGGGTCAATTTTGAGTTATGGGTATTTTCTCGTGCTCTCTAACATCTTATCTTTCATATATATAAAGGATAATCTTTAATATGGTCTCTAAATGGTGTTATAAGTGCTTTAAAACGAGTAGGTCAACCCGTGCTTTCTAGCATATTATCTTTCATATTTATGAAGGATAATCTCTATTAATGGTCTTATAAGTGCTTTAAAACGAGTAGGTCAACGCATTTTCTTCAGCATGGCTAGACTTTAAACTGAGTGTGTTTTCTCAAAATGGCCGTGCTCACCTTACTAACTTTAAATGCTCTAAATGGTCTTAAAGTGCTGTAGGTCAACCCCGTGGGAAAAAGGATACTAAAGAATGCTTTAAAACGAGTTCGTGTGTCATTAGAAAGAGAATTGTCTGAAGTTTTCAAATGTATCTTTTCTTAGAATGGTCAGTTTGACACTTAATGTCCCTTTCGTGGTGTTGGGTCACATACTATTATAATCGTTGATGAACGATACGTCTCTCTCTCTCTCTCTCTCTCTCTCTCTCTCTCTATCTCTCTCTCTCTCTCTCTCTCTCTCTCTCTCTCTCTCTCTCTCTCTCTCTCTCTCTCTCTCTCTCTCTCTCTCTCTCTCTCTCTAAGGGGGAAGGGTAGGGGTGGAGGCCGGAGTAGTGGTCGTCAGAGGAAGGAATAATAACTACATTATACTGAATGCAATAAGCAGGGCCTGTATTCACGTTGAGATAGCATGAGACTTAGCATCATGCTAACTTAGAAGCTCTTCCAAAAGTCCTATTAAATCCTATAGGACATTGGAAGAGCTTCTAAGTTAGCATCATGCTAAGTCTCATGCTATCTCAATGTGAATACAGGCCCAGATCAAGATAATAACAGATCCATGTACTTACTTATTGCGCTTACTATTTTTTTTTTTTGGGGGGGGGATCTTTGACTTCATTAGTCACACCCTAATTTCATCGTTTTTCTCAAAGCTTTTTCTTTTGGCTATCTTGTTTTTTAATCGCACCCCTCTCCTCAAATTTTTGCATTGATTTTTTTTTCTTTGAGAAGCAACATTCTGTCTTTTTTGGGGGGCGGGGTGGGTGGGTGATGGGGGGATGGGATAGGAATAGGTTCAGTCTAGAACATTGTTTTCATAAAACCCAAAGAAGCAGACTTTAATATCGGTTTAAAGGGGGCCAGACACAGCTAAAACCGGAACACGTTTGTCTTATCTTTATATCTCATTTAATTCTTCACGCACAGACCTCAAATTTGGCAGGAATATGACTGTTAAAAGCATACAGCATTCTAGAAGTAAAGATCTGTTTAACGTCCTCCGGTCTGGAACAGACACGTTAAAATATATATGGGGCATTAGTATTTCAGTCACATTTTTGAAAATTTTAGTCCATGAGACGAATGCTAAACATTAACGCTCGTCTCATGGGCAAAATGTGACTGAAATTTGCTTCATTTCATGAGATAATTGGCATGGGCTTCTTACCCGCCCATGGGCTTTTTACCCCGTCTTCCCCTAGATATATAAAAATGGTGCGAACGATCCTGGAGGCAATGCCCGGAGGCAGTGCAACACCAGTAAAGTCCCGATTTTTTTATAACAATACAGATAGGTATATAGCGTTCTAGAAACAATATCGATTTGTATCAGCGGGACTTACTTTTGATATAATTGTCTTTTGTTTTACAATTGAATATTTTTTTTAATGCTTTAAAAATCATTCATATTTTTGTATGTCTCTCTCCTTCAGGTTTTGCATGTTAGATCTCATAAGTTACAATGATGTTCAAATAAATAATATTAAGCTTTAGTCATGTCAGTTTTGTTTATATAACTGTTTTGTTATTTTTTAATACGTTATCCATAATGTTCACTATTTTTCTCATTATTTTCATCATTATTTCTGATGCAATAACTTCAAAACTAATGCCTCTTTTAAACTTTTGATATGACAAAAGCTAGATATTTTATATTGTGAACAAGCGTGCCAAATATTATCAAAATGTGTCCATAATTATTTGTAAAAGTTATGGTTGCAAACCGAGCAGAAATCGTAAGATATTTTATATTGTGAACAAGCGTCCCAAATATTATCAAAATGTGTCCATAATTATTTGTAAAAGCTATGGTTGCAAAACGAGCAGAACTCGTACAAATTCACAAACAAATGGGATTTCATCCTCGGACACTGAAAATCAAGCTTTTTACCCCGTCTTCCCCTACAAATTCACCAAATAATCTACTCAGTTTCAACCTCTATCTGTTGTTATAGCGCATGTTATTTCCCTCTCTCATCCCTCCACTCCACAATTCTTTCATTCAGGGGATTTTTTCCTCTCACACACCCATCCATCAACAGTGGTGTTTTTTTAAATTACGCAAATAATACGAACATTATTTTACATACACGAGTAACTCCATAGTTGATGTGTCGATCAAAGAATAAATTCAAATCAAATCCTAAATTATTTCTTTGTGTTTGTGAGTATGACTAGTTACCTTTTGCTAAGTCTACTGGTCTGCTAATACCTACGTCATCAACATTTCCTTGTTGCTAGTTTGTTACCCACTGTAACATCATTATTATTCACATTTTTGTATTGACGTACCCCTTTGATATTGTTGAGGGTCGTTCGCATGAGAAGGGTGGCTAAAGTACACGATTTTTGCATTGACGTACCCCTTTGATATTATTGAGGGTCGTACACACGAGAAGGGTGGTTAAAGTACACGATTTCTGTATTGACGTACCCCTTTGATATTATTGAGGGTCGTACACATGAGAAGGGTGCTAAAGTACACGATTTCTGTATTGACGTACCCCTTTGATATTGTTGAGGGTCGTACACATGAGAAGGGTGGCTAAAGTACACGATTTCTGTATTGACGTACCCCTTTGATATTGTTGAGGGTCGTTCACACGAGAAGGGTGGCTAAAGTACACGATTTCTGTATTGACGTACCCCTTTGATATTGTTGAGGGTCGTACACATGAGAAGGGTGGCTAA
This sequence comes from Phymorhynchus buccinoides, assembly GCA_017654935.2. Taxonomy (NCBI): domain Eukaryota; kingdom Metazoa; phylum Mollusca; class Gastropoda; order Neogastropoda; family Raphitomidae; genus Phymorhynchus; species Phymorhynchus buccinoides. The sequence continues at coordinate 25,766,746 of CM065704.1, forward strand.
AGTACACGATTTCTGTATTGACGTACCCCTTTAGTATTGTTGAGGGTCGTACACACGAGAAGGGTGCTAAAGTACACGATTTCTGTATTGACGTACCCCTTTGATATTGTTGAGGGTCGTACACACGAGAAGGGTGGCTAAAGTACACGATTTCTGTATTGACGTACCCCTTTAGTATTGTTGAGGGTCGTTCACACGAGAAGGGTGCTTAAGTACACGATTTCTGTATTGACGTACCCCTTTGATATTGTTGAGGGTCGTACACATGAGAAGGGTGGCTAAAGTACACGATTTCTGTATTGACGTACCCCTTTAGTATTGTTGAGGGTCGTACACATGAGAAGGGTGGCTAAAGTACACGATTTCTGTATTGACGTACCCCTTTGACATTGTTGAGGGTCGTTCACATGAGAAGGGTGGCTAAGGTACACGATTTCTGTATTGACGTACCCCTTTGACATTGTTGAGGGTCGTACACATGAGAAGGGTGGCTAAAGTACACGATTTCTGTATTGACGTACCCCTTTGATATTGTTGAGGGTCGTACACATGAGAAGGGTGGCTAAAGTACACGATTTCTGTATTGACGTACCCCTTTGATATTGTTGAGGGTCGTACACATGAGAAGGGTGCTAAAGTACACGATTTCTGTATTGACGTACCCCTTTGACATTGTTGAGGGTCGTACACATGAGAAGGGTGGCTAAAGTACACGATTTCTGTATTGACGTACCCCTTTGATATTATTGAGGGTCGTACACATGAGAAGGGTGGCTTAAAGTACACGATTTCTGTATTGACGTACCCCTTTGATATTATTGAGGGTCGTACACATGAGAAGGGTGGCTAAAGTACACGATTTCTGTATTGACGTACCCCTTTGATATTGTTGAGGGTCGTACACATGAGAAGGGTGGCTAAAGTACACGATTTCTGTATTGACGTACCCCTTTGATATTATTGAGGGTCGTACACATGAGAAGGGTGGCTAAAGTACACGATTTCTGTATTGACGTACCCCTTTGATATTGTTGAGGGTCGTACACATGAGAAGGGTGGCTAAAGTACACGATTTCTGTATTGACGTACCCCTTTGATATTGTTGAGGGTCGTACACATGAGAAGGGTGGCTAAAGTACACGATTTCTGTATTGACGTACCCCTTTGATATTGTTGAGGGTCGTACACATGAGAAGGGTGGTTAAAGTACACGATTGCCGCTTCTTTTCTGCTATACTACATCCTTAAGCGTCTTCGGATAAAACCATTGTTTCCATTCTTTATTTCTGGCGTGAAATGAGTTCTTATGGGGCTTTTGACCCGTATAGCTCATGTACTGTTCATCTCTCGATGTCTTCGGATTAAACGATTGTCCATCCTTTATATCCTGACAGGAAAAAGATGTCAGCGATTTATATATATATATATTATTTTTTTAATAAACAACACACAATTCTGTAGCTTTCTTATTCTTGTATTTCGCTATGATTTCACTCGTCGATCCAGGCCTTGATCCCTTGACAGAACATGATGTTAGCGATTTATATTAACAGCACACCATTCTGTAGCTTACTTATTCTCATTCTTAACTAGGATTATCATCCTTCATCTGGGTCTATATATAGAACAAAAAACACAGAGGTAAGCATATATATATATAGTTTGCTTTGATAAAACGTTTTTGTATTCAATGTCTGTATTTGTGAACCTCAGAAACAAACTCAGTTTACTTTAACTTTACGATTTGTTCTGTGTTCTGAAAAGAAGAAAATAATGTGCTGATTTACTATATATAAGCTATCCACAAAAAGTTAAGGATCACTTGCAAACTAATTCATAACTTTCCAAATAAGAAAGCCAATGCGTTGAATTTTGGCCAACATTTAATTCAATGCTTTAGTGATAACGATACACAATTGCCTTCAATTTCGAGCAATCGTTTGGTCTGTATATATGATCAAAGTGGGTACGTATCGAAATTTGATTTCCCAAAGTCATTGAAATCACAAGACAGGGCATTCTGATGCTCCCAAAAGTTCAGTAATGCGTGTATCCGCCATGGCTGTTCTGGCACTCGACGCAGCGAGTCCTCATGGAGTTGACCAGGGTGGTGAAGATCCTCTGTGGAAGCGCCTGCCACTCAGCCTGCAGCATCTGGTAGAGGTGCTGGGCATCCCTGGGAGGGGGGTGGTTGCTCCTCACTTTGCGATCCAGCTCATCCCAGAGGTTCTCAATCGGGTTGAGATCGGGACTGCATGCTGGCCACTCCATTCTGTTGACTCCAGACTGCTGCAGGAAGTCGTTGACCACCCTTGCCCTGTGGGGGCGAGCGTTGTCATCCTGGTAGACAGTCCCATCTGCTGCAGTGTAGGCACAGCCAGCGGTCGAAGGATCTCATCCCGGTATCGGAGGCCAGTCAGGTTACCCTGTACATGATACAAGGGTGTTCTGTGGTGAAGGCTGAAGGCCCCCCAGACCATTACAGAACCTCCACCAAAGGCCACCTTTTCTTGGACAGTGGCGTCAATAAAGCGTTGATGGGCGCCTCCAGACCCTCAGTCGGCCGTCGTTGTGGTTCAGGGTGAAGCGTGATTCATCACTGAACAGGACCTGGGACCATTGCTGACGTGTCCACCTCACGTGACGTCTGCAGAAGGCGCGGCGTGCTGCCCTATGGGCTGGAGTTAAGCGTGGCCGTACAGCTGGGCGACGAGAAAGGTTAAACCCATGAAGGCGGTTCCGTATGGTCTGCTGGCTGATGTTGATGTTATAGCCACCCTCAGCTGCCTTCGAATGATGCTGGAAGAGGCTGTTCTTGTCTGCAGGGCTTGTCGTTCAATGAGACGATCTTCACGTGGAGTTGTCTTCTTCGGTCGACCAGATCTGCGTCTTTCATGGACCCTCCCAGTGGCTGTGAAGCGTTGAATCAGTCTGACAATGACCGAGATGGACACCTGAAGTCGCCTGGCCACTTCTCGCTTGGGAACACCATCTTGGAACCATGCAACAGCTCGTCCCCTATCCAACTCGCTCAATTTTCGTCGTGGAGGCATTGTCAAATCAGCCTAATACTGGTGGTATGTCTTCTTATAAAGCCAAGCAAGAGACAGCATCTCACACATAAACAGCAGTGCTTGCACGTGCATAATGGTTTTTCCATCTGGCTTGTGCAATGTGTTCTTGCAGAACGATCGTCAAAAACAAGGTCATTTTTCGCAAGTTTCCGCTTTTTTCTTTTGCTGCCAAGCTCAGTAATAGAGAATCACGTGCAATGTTTCCACTAACACAACATCGCCCACTTACAGCTGAACAAGAATTCATAACAATTTGGCTTGACTGAGAAAAAAATAACAGGAGCGAACGGAGTTTATTGCGCACCTGTTTTCTCATTGATCCTTAACTTTTTGTGAGTAGTGTATATATATATATATATATATATATATATATATATATATATATATATATATATGGGGGATTCCTATCCTTCATCATGCAAACTGATGAGACCTTCTCTTAGGTCGAAACAGCTGTCTTTGCATAAGGCACTGTCCCTCCCCCATTGGGAGAAAAAGTAAATCAGCACAATTTATATAATTTGTTTTTGTTTTGTGTGTGTGGGGTTTTTTTAAACTCAAAGTTAACGTTAACTGGTTTTGTTTCTGAGGTTCACAAATAAAGACATTGGACACAGAAAAGCTTTATCAAAGCAAACTATATATATATCTGATCCCTCTTTTAGATTACTTCATAAATTTGTTCTTTTTTCGTCGTCGTACATCGCTCAGACAGTCTATAACAGTGCAGCAGATGCATCATGCTGCCGTCATGCGCTTAACTAAGAAATATGGATAGGCCCAGCGCATATCCGTCTTCGGCTGGAGAAAATATCTTGTCAGAATTTCTGGAGAGAGAGAAAAAAAAAGGCAAAGCAGAAAGATAGTAGATGACAATCAGCAAAGGGGGAAGGCAGTATTAACCCTTTCACCGCCAAAGTCGCATTTTAGCACCACAGTGATTTACCACCTATGTCACTAAAAGGCATCAAATTGGGGTCTATTATCCAAAGACCCTGTTGTCTTAGTTTTGGGAAGCAAGAATATACCTTTTTTTATGTCACAGAAAAATCCCCAATACTGCAGATGGATTTTGATCTCTACCCAGGTAAATTTAATGGAGATTTTTGGATACAAAATGGCTGGCGGTGAAAGGGTTAAAGAGAGTGACAGATTAGAAGAAGCTATACGAGGAACTTCCAGACGGACTATTTGTTCGAAAGATTCCCCCGATATCTCCACGGGGGTGGGTGGGGGGTGGGGGGGGGGTTCTTTGACATTAGTCCTTGTTATTGTTCTCTGGGAGACGCAAAGGGAGGTGATTTGATATTTTTAGTATACTCTAGTCACAGAAACTTATCTCTGTGAAACTCGTGTTGCTCCCACCTGGGGAGCGCTGTCACCTCGACCGTAGCAGCACCCTTTTTTTCTTCTCTTCTTTTGTTTAGAGGGTAAAAGGGGGGGGGGGGGGGGGGGGGGGGGGGGGGGGGGGGGGGGGGGTGGGGGGGGGGGGGGGGGGGGGGGGGGGACTCAGGAAACCAAGCTATCAATTTTGTCATACCAGGCAGCGGGATTTTTTCTCCCTGCTCTTACCGACTTTTGACTGCCGTGGGATTTTCAACGTGTGTAAAGCGCGCGGGTCAGACTAGCTTTAAGTCCCCATCCGAAGGACTGGACGTTCAGTTCGATTTTCCTGTCGAACTAGAAAGAAAGGGCGAGGCCGGGATTCGAACCCAGGTCACTGACGCATTGAAATTGTCAGGCGAACGTCTTAACCATTTTCCTTCATATATAGGTGTGTGATGGCATGTCGTGCGATGGCATGTCGTGTGATGGCATGTCGTGCGATGGCATGTCGTGCGATGGCATGTCGTGCGATGGCATGTCGTGCGATGGCATGTCGTGTGATGGCATGTCGTGTGATGGCATGTCGCATGATGACATGTACTGTGTGATGGCATGTCGTGTGATGGAATGTCGTGTGATGGAATGTCGTGTGATGGCATGTCGTATGATGGCATGTCGTATGATGACATGTCGTGTGATGACATGTCGTGTGATAACATGTCGCGTGATGGCATGTCGTTTGATGACATGTCGTGTGATGACATGTCGTGCGATGGCATGTCGCGTGATGGCATGTCGTGTGATGACATGTGTGATGACATGTCGCGTGATGGCATGTCGTGTGATGACATGTCGTGCGATGGCATGTCATGCGATGGCATATCGTGTGATGGCATGTCGTATGATGGCATGTCGTGTGATGGCATGTCGCGTGATGGCATGTCGTATGATGGCATGTCGTGTGATGGCATGTCGTGTGATGGCATGTCGTATGATGGCATGTCGTGTGATGGCATGTCGTGTGATGGCATGTCGTATGATGGCATGTCGTGCGATGGCATGTCGCGTGATGGCATGTCGTATGATGGCATGTCGTGTGATGACATGTCGCGTGATGGCATGTCGTGTGATGGCATGTCGTGTGATGGCATGTCGTATGATGGCATGTCGTGTGATGGCATGTCGTGTGATGGCATGTCGTGTGATGGCATGTCGTGTGATGACATGTCGTGTGATGTCATGTCGTGTGATGACATGTCGTGTGATGACATGTCGTGTGATGTCATGTCGTGTGATGACATGTCGTGTGATGACATGTCGTGTGATGTCATGTCGTGTGATGTCATGCATGTCGTGTGATGTCATGTCGTGTGATGGCATGTCGTGTGATGTCATGTCGTGTGATGGCATGTCGTGTGATGACATGTCGTGTGATGTCATGTCGTGTGATGTCATGTCGTGTGATGACATGTCGTGTGATGTCATGTCGTGTGATGGCATGTCGTGTGATGTCATGTCGTGTGATGGCATGTCGTGTGATGGCATGTCGTGTGATGGCATGTCGTGTGATGGCATGTCGTGTGATGGCATGTCGTGTGATGGCATGTCGTGCGATGGCATGTCGTGCGATGGCATGTCGCGTGATGGCATGTCGTGTGATGGCATGTCGTGTGATGGCATGTCGTGTGATGGCATGTCGTGTGATGACATGTCGTGCGATGGCATGTCATGCGATGGCATGTCGCGTGATCATGTCGTGATGGCATGTCGTGTGATGGCATGTCGTGCGATGGCATGTCATGCGATGGCATGTCGCGTGATGGCATGTCGTGTGATGGCATGTCGTGCGATGGCATGTCATGCGATGGCATGTCGTGTGATGGCATGTCGTGTGATGGCATGTCGTGTGATGGCATGTCGTGTGATGGCATGTCGTGTGATGGCATGTCGTGTGATGGCATGTCGCGTGATGGCATGTCGTATGATGGCATGTCGTGTGTTGACATGTGTGATGGCATGTCGTGTGATGGCATGGGTGCAACTTTTCCTGGTATACAAGGATTTCCTGTTTTTGAATTTTACCAGAACAGAAAGTTCCTTTCTTTTTTTAAATAATTTTTCAAACAAGATCTTTGTGTGTCTACTGTATTTTTCAAGCACTTTAAAATAGCATTTGTATAAATTGTGGGGAAAAAGCAAACTAAAATACCTTCATAAATAAAACAAAATTTCCTTCAGCTGCAGGGGGACATTACCCCTGGACCCCGACCTTTCAGGTTTTTTCATTTTGTGTAGTTGTACCCATGAAGTGTTCTCAGATTCCCACCAGCGAGTGTCACGTTTCTCACAATGTCAAAAGCGGAAGTTATGTTTTAGTTTGCTTTATTGTTGTTGATTTGCTGATTCCAGCAAGGCAATGCGATTCTGAAAGCTGTTCCGGTTTCCGGTTGTAAATTTCAGTTACATATATAACTCAGGTTCTTAGTTTGCTCTTTGCAAACTCCTGCTGCTTTTTTCATGTTTAATTTCCTGTTGAACTCTCTCTCTCTCTCTCTCTCTCTCTCTCTCTCTCTCTCTCTCTCTCTCTCTCTCTCTCTCTCTCTCTCTCTCTCTCTCTCTCTCTCTCTCTCTCTCTCTCTCTCTCTCTCTCTCTCTCTCTCTCTCTCTCTCTCTCTCTCTCTCTCTCTCTCTCTCTCTCTCTCTCTCTCTCTCTCTCTCTCTCTCTCTCAGAGTATGCACTATTGTTATTATGACTATGTTTAGAATACTATCTTTAATATAGAGATTACGTTGTTTGCTTCAAAATATGTGCATGTAACGTTAGGTTCGATTTTAATATTATGTGGTGGATTATATGATTGAATTTCGTGTGCCTTTTATGTTGCTTTGATATGTGTTGTTGTTGCTGGGGGTTTTCAGTGAGCTGGGTGTAAAAAACGCAAGAATTATTTGGCTTATTCTAATGCTCTCAAATTAGTTCGTTCGTGGGCTCTCTCTCTCTCTCTCTCTCTCTCTCTCTCTCTCTCTCTCTCTCTCTCTCTCTCTCTCTCTCTCTCTCTCTCTCTCTCTCTCTCTCTCTCTCTCTCTCTCTCCCTCTCTCTCTCTCTCTCTCTCTCTCACTCTCTCTCTCTCTGTCGGAAGACTAGGCGTTGCCTAAAATCTTTATCCTTGAAAAATAAAGTTAAAGTTTTAAAGTTTTAAAGCTCTCTCTCTCATCTCTCTCTCTCTCTCTCTCTCTCTCTCTCTCTCTCTCTCTCTCTCTCTCTCTCTCTCTCTCTCTCTCTCTCTCTCTCTCTCTCTCTCTCTCTCTCTCTCTCTCTCTCTCTCTCTCTCTCTCTCTCTCTCTCTCTCTCTCTCTACAGATCATTTTTTCGTAAGCTGTCAAAAACAAATGGATGAAATTATTACCAACCGCGATCGTAGAGAGCGAATTGGTAATGTTTTCACTCGTTGTCTGAGGCGGACTATATGTTTGTATGTTTGTATGTATCCTCTCTAGCGTTTGAACGTAGGTAATGGAGAGATCTAGGCCAAGTTCGATCATGAAGGTCATGGGTCAAAGGTCAAGGTCACTGGAGCCGAAAACGCTGCCGCGCGGTTGGTGATTTAGCGTCTTAACGCTCTAGTTGTTGTGTGTATTTGCCTGCTGTTAGTGCTACTTAGCCTAAGTATTGTATACTACTTTTCAGTCTGCTTGCTATCTTCCAAATGGGTGCCTTTTATTTTGGTGTTTTGTTGGGGTTTTTTTGGGGGGGGGGGGGTTGGGGGCAAACTACAGGCCCTGTATAAGTACAACATTTCAGGTATTTACCCCCCCCCCCCCCCGTGGGGATACCGGGGGGTCTTTCGTACAAATAGTTCCCCCACCTTCTGGAAGTTCTGTGCTTGTAACTTCCTCTAATCCATCACTCTCTTTGACTCTGCCTTTTCCCTTTGCTTACTTGTCATCTGCTATCTTTCTATCTTACTGGCCCATTCTCCTGCCTTTTTTCTGTAAAATCTTACAAAGATTTCTTCAGCTGGGCCTAACTATTTATTAGTTAGGCGCATAACGGCAGCATGACGCATCTACGCTCGTATGACAGGAAACTGAGCGAACGGGGGGGAAAAAGAAGGTATTTAACAAACTGTATGGAATTATAATCTCTAGTATATCGTTTTAGATATATATATATATATATG
>CM065704.1:25785327-25787827 GCA_017654935.2 Phymorhynchus buccinoides
CAACGGAAGTGTCGCCATCTTAGTCCTTATTTGTGTGTAAACAGCATCGATCTGGCATTTTTCAAACAAAGTTACTGACTAAGATGGCGGTCTCCCATAATAAGGCGCGCTCCTTGTGGCCGGATATGACGACACGTGGGTACAAGCCATAGGGGAAGACGGGGTAAAAAGCGCATGGGCGGGTAAGAAGCCCACCCCAAGTATCTCATGAAATAAAGAAAATGTCAGTCAAATTTGCCCATGAGACGAATGCTAGACATTAACGCTCGTCTCATGGGCAAAATGAGACTGAAAATTGCTTCATTTCATGTCTAGCATTCGTCTCATGGGCAAATTTGACTGAAATTTTCTTTATTTCATGAGATACTTGGGGTGGGCTTCTTACCCCGTCTTCCCCTATACAATTGATTAATAATAATATGATCAAATCCTGTGGCGTTATCTTTTATCCAGATATATGCGTGTGCCTGTATCATACAATCAAACAAACAAACAAACGACAACAAAAAACTAAATGCTTACACGAACCAAGCAGGCTATGTTTTGTGTGTCTGTCTTGTTATATTTGTCCGTTGGATTATGGGTTTATAGACACCCCCCCCCCCCCCCCCTCCACGTCACGTGTCACATTCCCTCTTATGCTAGGAAGATTTCATAGCATTGCTTACCAGCTATAAGAGGGAAAACACGTGAAAACCGTGATTTTGACACGTGACGTGGTGGGTCTTTAAAGATCCAGTGACGCACCACGATTAAGTCCCTTGTTTTTTTCTGGGTTGCGGTGACCCACAAACAAATTTCCCCATATTAAACTGATGCGTCGGTTTCAATTTGGGGCCATTTATATGGGAGTCAGACTTGGTCAAAACAAGATTTATTTCCAGTTATAAGAGGGAAAACACGTGAAACCCGTGATTTTGACACGTGATCGGGTGGATCTTTAAAGACCTAGTACGTCACGTGTCAAAATCACGGTTTTCACGTGTTTTCCCTCTTATAGCTGGTAAGAAATCTTATTTTGACCAAGTGTTGCTCCCATACAAATTGAAAACGAGGCATCACTTTAAAGAGCAGCCTCGATCGTATACGAGGTATGTCTGAATGCGGGCCACACCGACCCAGAAAATACCAAGGGACTTAATCCAGCCGGCTCTGTGGGTCTTTAAAAACGTCGACGGCCTCTGTTCTTTGGGGGGGTGGGGGATGGGGAGGGGGGGGGGGGGCAATGACCAAAAGTTAGTAAGTAAACTATAAACAACGGAACGTTCCGATTAAGACCTTCCCTATTGAAATCTCCCTCTGAAATGTGAATTGACTTTAGAAAATACTTTCAGTCATGGAATTGACTTTAGAAAATACTTTCAGTAATGGAATTGACTTTAGAAAATAGTATCAGTAATGGAATGTACTTTAGAAAACTTTAGAAAATACTTTCAGTCATGGAATTGACTTTAGAAAAACTTTCAGTCATGGAATTGACTTTTACAAAATACCTGCGAACAGTTAACGTAATGTGAAACAAGTCGAATCAAACTGGGTGGTGGTGGCGGTGGTGGTGGTGGGGGATGGGGGGTGCAATTTCAGGCAATCATGAACTTCAGTCACACACACACACACCACCACCACCACCAACCCTCCTCATGCTTACGACCCTTAATCTCAAAGTCTGCTTTTATTTTCAGTTTGTGAAAATAATCTTTTTCTGATTCTAACCCTATCCCTTTCCTAAACAAATCACAGATTGTTCCTTCTTGGTGAAACATTTTCAATGAGCAAAAATTTGAGGGAACGAAATTTTATTTCTACAGTCAGAGTAATGAGATATTAATATAGTACAAAATACGTTTTTTACACTCAGCCCTGGGAGGGTGGGGTGACTAATGTTGCCCCCCCCCCCCCCCCCCAAATTGTTTGTAAGGGAAATAAGACTCGTGATCATTTTGCATCATCATCATCATCATCATCATCATCATCATCATCATCATCATCATCATCATCATCATCATCATCTTCATCATCTTTATCATCTTCATCACGGTATGACCAGTTCAAAGTTCAAAATCCGCAAACGTCAAGGGTGGACGATGGACGCCACGAGGGGCGATCGTTTGTCCACCAGACACTGACATCCCGCGCGGACCATCCGCTGGAAGGGCTGCCAGTCTTCGGCCAGCAGAGGCTGCTGACCGCTGGTCAAGTGCAGCTTCATGCAGCGGCCAGGCACGCGGCGAAGGAAGGTCATCGGGATCTCGCTCTCTTGACACTGGCCGTGAGCTGTGAAATGTGAGAGAGAAGGAGAGAGAGAGGGTGGAGGGGGGAGAAAGAGAGAGAGAGAGAGAGAGAGAGAGAGAGAGAGAGAGAGAGAGAGAGAGAGAGAGAGAGAGAGAGAGAGAGAGAGAGAGAGAGAGAGAGAGAGAGAGAGAGAGAGAGAGAGACGAATGTTTACGAATGTTTTATTGAGGGTAAAAGGGATAAGCTACAATAGCTTCTTTGCATCTGG
>CM065704.1:25792827-25812827 GCA_017654935.2 Phymorhynchus buccinoides
CTACTACTACTACTACTACTGCTGCTGCTGCTGCTGCTGCTGCTGCTGCTGCTGCTACTACTACTACTACTACTACTACTACTACTACTACTACTACTACTACTACTACTACTACTACTACTACTACTACTACTACTACTACTACTACTACTGCTCTGCTGCTGCTGCTGCTGCTACTACTACTACTACTACTACTACTACTACTACTACTACTACTACTACTACTACTACTACTACTACTCTATTTAAGCGCACCCAGCAAACAAATGTTTAATTGTAAAACAAACCCACTTGTTTGACCAAATGAATCATAGGTTGTTGTTTTTTCGATTAATTAAGTGACGACGTACTAGGCTTCTATTTTCCTAGTTTCTGGAACTTTGTGCGTGGAGAGAGAGAGAGAGAGAGAGAGAGAGAGAGAGAGAGAGAGAGAGAGAGAGAGAGAGAGAGAGAGAGAGAGAGAGAGAGAGAGAGAGAGAGAGAGAGAGAGAGAGAGAGAGAGAGAGAGAGAGAGAGAGAGAGAGAGAGAGAGAGAGAGAGAGAGAGAGAGAGAGAGAGAGAGAGAGAGAGAGACTCAGACTCAGACTCAGAAACTTTATTTTACAAGGAAAAGAATTTAGGCTGGGCCTAGTCTTCCATTCCGGCCTTGGTTCTAGAGAGAGAGAGAGAGAGAGAGAGAGAGAGAGAGAGAGAGAGAGAGAGAGAGAGAGAGAGAGAGAGAGAGAGAGAGAGAGAGAGAGAGAGAGAGAGAGAGAGAGAGAGATACAGAGAGAGAGAGAGGGAGAGAGAGAGAGAGAGAGAGAGAGAGAGAGAGAGAGAGAGAGAGAGATAACTACACACACACACACACACACTACACACCCTCTCCTACCCTACCCCCCCCCCCCCCCCCACACACACACCCCACACCCATACTACCACCTACCATCATTCTCTCCATCCCTGACACGAAGCGAGCGTGCAGCTCTCCTCCGGGTGGGTTTCCCGTGGCTCAGCAACACCCCAGCCGACGGCACCATACTGTGAAGAAACGCTTCAGGCAACGAAAGACTCTCCTCCCCGCCACCCGAACCCTCCTCGTCACCGTGTCTCCGAATTCCTCCCTGCCCGGTGTAGTTTCTGAGGAGGAATGGATCAGCTGACGCCCTGGTTTTGCCGGACGAAGGTTCCAGAGTTGCAGGATGATGCGAACGGGAACTGCCGTGAGTCGAGTGGTATTCTTCCAGCAATGCCTGCAGCTGGTCTCTCGTGTAGCTGAGGTTGATGCGCTCGTCCTTAGGGGATAAACAACAGCGTAAGCTAACTGCCTTTTGGTATTTTGGTACTTGGTACTTGGTACTTTATAGCCACATAGGCGTCTCTGTGAAATTCGGGTTGCTCCCACCAAGAGAGCGGGTCGCAAAGAAGAAATAGGGTTTAGCGCCCTCTGCGGCCTTTCGGCCACGTGGGGCATTAGAGCGCGTCGCAGCCAGAGGCGCGGTAATTCATAGTCACAGAGGCGTCTCCGTGAAATTCGGGTTGCTCCCACCTGGAGAGCGGGTCGCAGCCAGAGGCGCGGTACTTCATAGTCACAGAGGCGTCTCCGTGAAATTCGGGTTGCTCCCACCTGGAGAGCGGGTCGCAGCCAGAGGCGCGGTAGGCCTACTTTATAGTCACAGAGGCGTCTCTGTGGAATTCGGGTTGCTCCCACCTGGAGAGCGGGTCACAGCCAGAGGCGCGGTACTTCATAGTCACAGAGGCGTCTCCGTGAAATTCGGGTTGCTCCCACCTGGAGAGCGGGTCGCAGCCAGAGGCGCGGTAGGCCTACTTTATAGTCACAGATGCGTCTCTGTGAAATTCGGGCTGCTCCCACCTGAAGAGCGGGTCGCAGCCAGAGGCGCGCCACTCATTTATTTTATTTTATATATTATATATTATAATATTCGCGTGCGATTTTTGTGTGACTGATGAGGAAGGAGAGGAGAGTGGTGTGGTGGTGGTGGGGGGGGGGGGGGGATTTAAATTTTGACCAAATGACAACTTGTTGCCACTGGGCTTAACGTTGTGCATGTCGTGGATACGGACAGACGGGCTCTTTCTACACATCTCTGGTTGTGCTAAGTGCATGGGCACACGGGACCTCGGTTTATCGTTTCATCCGAAGGACTCCACGTTTAGACCATATTAAGGTCTAGTGCGGAGTGAGAGGGAAAAAAACCTACCTGTACCCAGGTTCGAACTCGGGTTTATTGTATAGGAGGCGAACGCGTTACCTCTGTACATAATACACTCTACATAATATAATTATGCACGTGCATAAAGGAAGGTGGTGGGACAGTTCAGACGTTCGCCTGCCAATTGCAATGCCTGTGTGTCTCGGGATCGAATCCCGGCCTCGCCCTTTCTTTCCTGTTCGACGAGAAAATCGACTGAACGCTGAGTCCTTCAAATGGGGATTTAAAGCAAGTCTGACCCGTACCCGCGTGCATTACACACGTACAAATCCCACGGCAGTGAAACGTCGATAAGAGCAAGGACAGTCCCGCTGCCTGGTAAGAACCAAATTGATAGCTAAGGTTCCAGAGTCCACTCCCTCTCCCCCACCCCGAACCCCACAAAAGAAAAACAAAACAATGGCGCGCTCTCAGGTGGGAGCAGCCCGAAATTCACAGCTCTGACGAATCTCTGTGACAAGGAAAATACAAATGCAAACCACATGTATACTACTCAACAAAAGTTTAAGACTAATTTTTTCACAAGAACGTAAAATAAAGACGTAAAATCCTGCGAGTGCGCTGGCCTGACACTGTCAGCAATGAGGAACTGTGGCAACGAACACGACAGCAGCCAGCAGGGGTGGAGATCCAACAGCGCCGCTGGAGATGGATTGGCCACACTCTCCGCAAGCCAGCCACCAGCACAACAAGGCAAGCCCTCAGGTGGAATCCACAGGGGAAAAGGAAGAGAGGCCGACCGAGGAACACCTGGTGACGCGGCCTGGAGGCTGACGCCAAGAAGATGGGCCTCACCTGGGGACAGCTGGAGAGAATTGCCCAGGACAGAAGCAGCTGGATGGGGTCTTGTTGGCGGCCTATGCCCTGGGAGGGGCGACAGGGCGAAACTGAACTGAACTGAAATCTAGAGCGCTATGACGCTAAATCACCAGCCGCGAGACAGCATTTTCGGCTGCAGTGCTTCACCTCGCAGCTGGTAACTATAGAAGGACTTCTAAGACATCAGGATGATAAGTCTCATACTAACTCAATGTGAATATAGGTCCAGGCGCTCGGCAGCATTTTCGGCTCCAGTGACCTTGACCTTTGACCAATGACCGTTTTCGAACTTGGTCTAAGCATCCTTAGTACCTGTCTGCAAGCAACAATTGAGCGTCCTACGTTCCTCCGTTCAAACGTCATCGAACCAGGTGCTCAGCAGCATTTTCGGCTCAAATGACCTTGACCTTTGACCTATGACCTTCATTATCTAACTCGACCTAGATACCCTTAGTACCTGTCAGCATGCAACATTTGAGCGTCATAGGTTCCTTCGTTCAAACATTATCGTGCCAGGGACTCGGCAGCATTTTCGGCTCCAGTGACCTTGACCTTTGACCTATGAACTTCAATTTCGAACTTGGCCTAGATATCCTTAGTACCTATGGTACATATTGACTGAAAGGGTATTACTTTATTGTTCTGTTCTGTTCTGTTCTGTTGGTTCAAACAAATGTTTTATTAACACACTTTTGCAGCAACAAAGTACATAATATATAGACAGGAGTACAACAAGCCGAGGCTTATAAAAGTACTCTACACATATAGACAGTACTAGCAACAGGCTGCATCACGTTTTACAATCGATGAAAGTCAGACATACTTTGTAAGATAAACTAAATAATGATCAATACAACTTTCGGGGGGAAAAGGGAACAATATAATCAAGCATGAATATCAAGGTCATGAAAAATGATTCTAATAACTACTAATTCAGTGTAAAAACTGACGAAAATGCCATCAAATTAGTTAAGTTAAGTGAGGCAACTCAAGATATCACTGTAACAATATATCTACTTAAGCAGGAGCATGTTGTCTACAGGGACAACAAGATGGATAAACACATAATATTAAAATCGAAAATTTGTGCTCTCAAAGGGGGTGTTTGGTGAATTATTGACCAACTAATATTAATCTTGTGAGAAACGCTTGGAAACCCCAAATGAATTTTCCAACTACATGGAAGATTTCTCTGTTTTCAATGACATTATTATGCTCTGTTCTGTTCTGTTCCGCTGTGCCTACTCACTGTCTCACCGCCACTTCCAACTACATTTCAATGCTGGAAGAGAGAGAGACAACTTGTCAGTGAGGGTCTCGAGATTCACAGGTGTCAAATCTCCCGCAACACCTGTAGCCTACTCACCATCTCAGGAACACCCAGAGGCATCAGGTTGCGGAAGGAGGTGGAGGCGAGGTGGAGGGTGGGGGCGGTGAAAGGCGAGGAGGCGGAGCCCCCGTGGTGCTGCAGCAGTGACGTCAGATGTGGCGTGGTCATGACGTCACGACGCACCCGGCGAGAGCCCGCGTCACAAGGAACGTCGTGCTCCACCCTGACGAACTGCAAGCAGGTGACGTAGGACATTTGAGCTGCTCCCCCTCCTCCTTCTCCTCCTATTCCTCCTTCTCTCTCTTCTTTCCCCCCTCCTTCTGGAGTCGCGTGTGAAGAAGCCCTTCTTTGAAAACCCGTTGCTTCATAATTTCTGACCAGCTCCCTTTCCTGGACGGGCACTGAAGGGGATGAAGCTACGGGATCCAGCTGTTGCCTTCTGTTCTCGTGGTTTGAGTTCCAAGTCTGGCGCGAAGCGTCTAAAGCTCTGGGGTAGTGGGTGAATGCAGAGGGAGAGGGATGGTTTCTGGAAGTAGCAGCCTTCACCGAGGGATGGTGACTCTGTCCGGACGATAATGCGGGAAGGTGGGACAGTTTGTCGGGAACAAGCGTTGGAGAAGTTGGGGGTACGTGGTGTTTACGGGTGGGGAATACCTGGGTGGAATATACCGGTTTGTGGCGGATAGTGGTGTTGACCCTTTCGTGCGATGGGGTGGGATAATCATCGTATTGAACGTTGCTGTTGCTACTACTACCTATGCTTTGTGAGTTTGGGGAGGGGGGTGTGACATGCTCAAAACTTGCCACGCCATCACTTATCTTCTGACTTCTGAATGTTTTGTTCACCGCAGCTTGTTCTAATTGGATAATACGTCTGACAGCGTCAAGAACTGCCGCGCCATTTCGAGTTACATCGTCGCCGTTTAACCTTTTATTCTTCGCAATTTGACCTCTTTTTCTGTGAATCTGATTAGAGCCAATCAATCGTTCTTCTCTTTCATCAGTATGATGCTCAGAATCTGTACGACCGTCGCTTGAAATCCAAGTATAGGATGTCTCACTGTCCTTGGTTTGGAGACTTGATGCGCCTTTTGCTGTGGATTCACTCAGTGGGAAGGGTGGTGGAAAATCGTTGGTTTTACCTCGGATAACACGATAAAACTTATCGGTGGAAAGACGTTTTAAAATTTGACGAATTCGTCTCGTTCCCAGCAACGAACGTAATTTATATGCTTTCCCGGTTGTTGGCCAATGCCCAAGAACACCGTTAGCAGCCGATGTATCTTTCAAGTATGGCGTCCGCATGTTGTGGCTTTGAATTTTATCCAGTACAGAGTCGACCGCTTTTCTTGTATCCCAATGATCTTTGTTCCTCGTTTTCCTTTCAAGAAGCAGCAGCGTTACTAGCTCCCGGAGAATGAAATAGCTCTGCCCCCTGTCTTCCCGACTGCGGGCGCGTGAAGTGGCCTTTAGGTCCGAGGTGTCGGGTGTGGCTATGCTGTGAGGCAGACTCCCTGTCCTGTGATGCCGAGAGTTGCTGGACACTGTCCGCGCTTTGTCTTCTTCGTCCCCTCCCGGCCATGTCTCTCCTGCAACAAACAGCGGAAATATGGAACGTGACGCGTCACAGAGAGCGGACATGGGTGGCTCTGCAGAGAACACGGACCGGCGAAGCGAACCTTAGAAAGGAAGCCCACGGAAGCCCACGGAAGCCCGCGGAAGCCCACGGAAGCCCACGTTTCTCTACTGGAAACGTCCACCAGTGGCAGTGACTACAACCTAGACTCAAGGTGAGCCAATAGGGCATTTGCCACGAGTGTTCGTTCTCTATACTAGACTACTAATTTGCCCGCGCTCGTTCTGCCCGAGTTACGCTGACCTTTCTAATTCAACTCTCTAAATTCAACTCAGTGAAATTCAAGGTCGCTGGCGCGCGGCAAATGCCCTATTCCTATTCTTCTTCTTCTTCTTCTTCTTCTTCTTCTTCTTCTTCTTCGATCGCTCAGACCGTTTTCTGTCAATTATGAGCGCAGATGCGTCATGCTGCCGTTATGCGCCTAACTAAGAAATAGTTAGGCCCAGCAAGTCCGACTTCGGCTGAAGGAAATCTTTTTGAAAGTGTTTCGTGGAAAAAAAAAAAGGCAGGAGAATGGACCCGGTAAGGCAGAAAGATAGTAGATGACAGTAAGCAAAGAGAAAAGGCAGAGTCAAAAGAGAGTGACAGATTAGAGGAAGTTACAAGAGTGGTTCCGTGAGCTGTGTAGTACGAACTTGGCAGTAAGGGGGAAATAAACACTTAATTAGAGCGAGAATATACTTTTTTTTTCTCTCACGTAATTAATAAGACATTGTTTGGTCTAATGCCAGTCTCACAGTCTGTCGTTTCCGATAAAATTCTGCTTAACGTCCTCCGGTCTGGAACAGACACATATATGATGGGACATTAGTAGAAATAAAGATGGTGGGAACGATCCTGGAGGCAATGCCCGGAGGCAGTGCAACACCAGGAAAGTCTCGATTTTTAAAAAAAAATCAATACAGATGTAAGGTTACAATGTAGCAGTACAATATTATTCGTTTCCGACTACGACTTACAGATGATATAAAGGAGTCAGGTGCTATTCTGGAGGGCTGAGTTAAAATTTGTTGTGAGGGAACTCACAATTTGCAATGCTGAGCTCTTTGTTCTATTTACTCCACATAGTGATTAGATAAACTGTTATCTCAAGATTTTGTGATAACATTTTTGAATGACTCCCATAGCATAGTTTGTTTGTTTTCTTTACGTATTTATTTGATTTTTTGCCTCTTATTTGCTTTTTTTTTCCTTGCGAAATAATGTGGAAGTGGAAAAAAAGTTTTTAAATTATAAAAAAAAAATTGTGAGATAGAAATCTACCATGCCCAGACTGCATCCCCACTCACTCGGCCAAGAGGATCGGCGCATTTGAGGACAAAGCTGGGAGATTTCGGGGGAAGGTCCCCAAAGGGGTGACCAATCCATTTGAGTTTGGCTGCAAAGCACTAGGGTCCAGTTCGAAGGCCACCTAGTTTGAGAGTCGTGGCGAAGGACTTAGCTGTGCGAAAAGTGTCCATTGTTACAAAAAAAGGCGAATTTGAGTATCAGGGGTACTTCAAATCGGCGCATTTGAGTATTGGGGGAGATTCAAATCGACGCATTTGAGTATCAAAACGGCGCATGGGGGGGAGATTCAAATCGGCGCATTTGAGTATTGGGTGTGATTCAAAACGGCGCATTTGAGTATTGGGTGTGATTCAAATTGGCGCATTTGAGTATTGGTTGTGATTCAAATCGGCGCATTTGAGTATTGGGGGAGATTCAAATCGGCGCATTTGAGTACTGGGAGTGATTCAAATCGGCGCATTTGAGTACTGGGAGTGATTCAAATCGACGCATTTGAGTATTGGGGTGATTCAAATCGGCGGAGTTGAGATGTATCCCGCGGTCTTAAAGACCCACCAGATCACGTGTCAAAATCACGGGTTTCACGGGTTTTCCCTCTTATGGCTGGTAAGAAATCTTGTTTTGGCAAGGTTTGACTCCCATACAAATGCCCCCAAATTCAAACGAATCATCATTTTAAAGAGCAGCCTCAATTTGAAGTTGTATGTGGGTCACAGCTACCCAAAAAAAACCAAGGGATTTAATCGTGGTGGGTCAGCTTGTCTTTAAAGACCCACTGGATTAAGTCACTTTTTTTTTTGGGGGGGGGGTAGGTGTGACCGACATAGTTGTACAGTCTTCCCCCATACACGATCGAGGCTGCTCTTTAAAGTGATGTCTCGCTTTCGTGCATGAGGACATTTGTATGGGAGCCACACCTGGTCAAAATAAGATTTATTACCAGGGAGAGAGGGTAAGCACCGTGAAACCCGTGATTTTCACTCATGAATCTGGTGGGTCTTTAAAGACCACCCACGTCACGTGTTACATTCCCTCTTATGCTTGGACGATTTCTTAAGATTTCTTACCAGCTATAAGAGGGAGAGCACGTGAAAACCGTGATTTTGACACGGCGAGGTTATGTTTAACGTCTTCTCGACCGAAGAGACATTTCTATAACTTTTAGATTTTTGGGAGAAGGGAGAAGGGGTAGAGAAAAAGATGTTCTCAAAATATAGATGTTTTTAATTTAATTTATGTTTTTCTTAAAGTTCAATAGTGTTTATCTTGAATAAAGGTCAAGTTATAATATAAGTGACATGGCTCACACAAGACTATTCTGGGTTATAAATATTGACATTTATTTTTAAAATGTTACATCTTGACACGCGACGTGGTGGGTCTTTAATACTCCAGGGGGTGTTAACCTGGGGTATTTATCGTCCTCAGGTCATTTCGTGGTCACGCCAAGCTTCAAGCCCGCTAAAAGCAATAACAGGATGTGCGTGTGTGTGTGTGTGTTGTTGGAGGGGGATGGGGGGGTGGGGGGTCTGTACGCATCATCAGACATCATCGGTCCTCTCACACATCACACCCACGCAGACTGCATGGAAACCCGAATTAAAAAAAAGCCGAGAACAGCAGAGTCCACACATATCACCTGCCACCCCCACCCCCACCCCCACCCCCACCCACACACACACACCACCACCACCCACACACACACACACACTTACTCATGTACCGCACCTTTTAAAAATAAAAAAAAGAAGGATTTCTTAACATCGCAATACGCACGGTAACGTCCCGTTTCCCACTTGGCCCTTTCCCATTACACCCTTAGTGCAACACTGCAAACATGGTTGATGAAGTTCTGCTTAACGTCCTCCGGTCTGGAACAGACACAGACTTCCTGCTCCAACACCCCTCCCTTGGCATCACACCAATGAGAGTGCTAACCGACGCACAGCTGATATCAGGACTAGAAGAATGGTTCTAAGCAAACAGAAACCACCACCAGAATAAGAAAAAAACAAGAAGAAAAAAAACCAAGAAGACTTCCGCCCCAAGACCTAAACAAAGACCTCAACCCGAACCAGCCGCCAAGATGACAACCGCCGGACTAACACCGAAGTCACCACCACCACGACGCCCAGCGCTCTCCACCAAGTCATCCGAGACCCTCTTCCTCTAGATCATCAACCGCTCCGCGGACACTCCCAAAACCGACCAAGCACCAGCGAAACTTGTCCCTAAGAGCTTCGGCTATGAGGACGTTAAACTCTCTACAAACAAACAAGATATACAGATGGTGGGAACGATCCTGGAGGCAATGCAACACCAGGAAAGTCCCAAATTTGTAACAATACAGATGTGTATACGGAGTATTTTGTTACTGCAAAAATGGAAGTGCCGTTTCCCCCTTTCAGTTCTCTCTCTCTCTCTCTCTCTCTCTCTCTCTCTCTCTCTCTCTCTCTCTCTCTCTCTCTCTCTCTCTCTCTCTCTCTCTCTCTCTCTCTCTCTCTCTCTGCTTCTGTGAAAGCATCTCTCTTTCTGTGCAAGCATCTATCTCTCTCTCTCTCTCTCTCTCTCTCTCTCTCTCTCTCTCTCTCTCTCTCTCTCTCTCTCTCTCTCCTTTTGTGCAATCATCTCTCTCTTTCTGTGCAAGCATCTCTCTCTCTCTCTCTCTCTCTCTCTCTCTCTCTCTCTCTCTCTCTTCTCTCTCTCTCTCTCTCTAAGCTCTCTCTCTGTCTCTCTCTCTCTCTCTCTCTCTCTCTCTCTCTCTCTCTCTCTCTCTCTCTCTCTCTCTCTCTCTCTCTCTCTGTCTCTCTCTCTCTCTCTCTCTCTCTCTCTCTCTCTCTCTCTCTCTCTCTCTCTCTCTCTCTCTCTCTCTCTCTCTCTCTCTCTCTCTCTCTCTCTCTCTCTCCTCTCTCTCTCCCCCCTCTCTCTCTCTCTCTCTCTCTCTGTCTCCTCTCTCTCTCTCTGTCTCTCTCTCTGTGTAAGCATCTCTCTCTCTCTCTCTCTCTCTCTCTCTCTCTCTCTCTCTCTCTCTCTCTCTCTCCCTCTCTCTCTCTCTCTCTCTCTCTCTCTCTCTCTCTCTCTCTCTCTCTCTCTCTCTCTCTCTCTCTCTCTCTCTCTCCCTCTCTCTCTCTCTCCCCCCCTCTCTCTCTCTCTCTCTCTCTGTCTCCCTCTCTCTCTCTCTCTCTCTCTCTCTCTCTCTGTGGCTTAAATGGAAATGACGATGTTCTTAATTAAAACATTACCTCCATTTGGTTCTGTTGTGTGGGCGGTGCGTCATTATTTAGGCAGACAGGAAACTACGTATCAGTTAGTCGACGAAACGTGAGTTGCTAAAACGCGCCTACGCGAATAGAGACGCACCAGCGAGGTGCCGAAGTTAATGGCCTATATACTACACTAGCGACCAAAAGTTAAGGCCCAGAAAGACAATCATCTCCCAAAACTCACGAACTCAATAAAACGAACCCAGCTCATAGCAAAACTGAATTTATTCTTTTAGCATTAAGTTCATTCCAAAAAATCATTAATCAGAACGTGTTCAGTCAACAAAATGCCCCTTTCAACAACTTCCCACTCCTCTTGAAAAGTCACACATTCAGAATCAGTGCACTTTGGAACAGTCAGTAATGTGAGTTTTGTGTGTGTGTGCTTTCTGTCTTTCCCAAGGATATCTCCCGAACCGCTTAACCGAATCGCTTCAACTTTTGTGTGGTGATGTGTCACCATGAGAGGAAGGCACCCGCGCAAAAACACAATTCAGTAATGTGTACTGACTGTTCCAAAGTGCATTGATTCTGAGTGTGACTTTTCAAGAGGGGGGGGGGGGGGGAGTTGTTGAAAGCGGCATTTTGTTGACTGAACTCGTTCTGATTAATTATGTTTTGGAATGAACTTAATGCTAAAAGAATAAATTCAGTTTTGCTATGAGCTGGGTGCGTTTTATTGAGTTCGTGAGTATTGGGAGATGATTGTCTTTCTGGGCCTTACTTTTGGTCGCTAGTGTACATACTAACTTGTAACTAGAAACCGCTCGAAGAGTTTAGAACTCTAGCACCAATCTAGATGTTTTCCTCTTTCGGTTCATATCTGTAGTATCTAGAACAAGACTCTTGGATCTAAGCCATTTTAAAATTAAAGGGGCACCCTGATGGATGAGGGTTTTTTGCAAGCAACACGACATCAAGAGTACCAGGGAAACACCCTTTACAGAGATCGCAACACTCACTTTGCTCTGGTTTCCTAGAAATCAAACCGTCAAATCGGCGATTCCTCCTTGGCGGAGGTGTTGGGAGTCGAATTCTTTCAGTGAAAGACTCTTTTCTAATGGCCGCCTGAGCTTAGACCAAATCGTTTGCATGAAAATATTAATGTTCACAATAAAAGCCTTTTTATTTATTTATTTGTTTTAATTTTATGCATTTTGACTAAAGGAGTTTCGCTCACAACAAAGAAAATAGCTCCAATTTTTCTTTTTACTGCACTACAAAGATGAAAAAGCTCCAACCGCAATGAGTGACTTCAACCCACCCCGTCCAAAATGGCTTCTCTCTCCGGCATCTCCGCCAAGGAGGAATCGCCGTTTTGACGGTTTGATTTATAGGAAGCCAGAGCAAAGTGAATGTTCCGATCCTTAAAAAGGCTGTTTTTTCTGGTGAGCTCGATGTGTTTCTTGCAAAACCTCATCCGTCAGACTGGACCTCTAAAACCGTTTCTTGACCCGGCGTTCCAACCCTTCACAAAAGCCATGAACATTCATTATATATATGTAAAATAAGAAACAATACATAGGGAGATAAAAGACACACACAGGCAGGCAAACAGACATAGGAGAGAGAGAGAGAGAGAGAGAGAGAGAGAGAGAGAGAGAGAGAGAGAGAGAGAGAGAGAGAGAGAGAGAGAGAGAGAGAGAGAGAGAGACAGAGACAGAGACAGAGACAGAGAGCCAGACATAAAGATGGAGAGAGAGAGAAAGACAGAGACGGAAGACTCACCAGAGAGGAAACCAGAGGCCACCTGTGAAACAAAAACCACCAGCACCATCCACCCACACCGACGGTTATGACGTAATACACACGTCATCAGCAGCAACGTAACCATCACTGACTACTACCAGGGAAGAAATCAGCAGTCCCACTTCAGTAGTTTGGCTGATGATGTTGCGATGATAATTATGACCGATTGAGGAGAGACTAAGGGAAGCAGATGACTCGGCCAAGTATTTTGTTTTGTTACCATTAACAGATTGATTAAATCAATGCCAGTTTGGCTTAACACAAAATGCATAAGAGGTCTTCGGAGTTGAAATCAATAAATTATAATATAATTGTATTATGGCGATTGGCTGTTCAGACGATTTAATGTCAATGTGCATCAATCATGTATGAGCAAATAAATTATTTGAAAAAAAAGCAGTGGTTTTTTTTACATCCACAAATAAACAAGTAGATGAGTCGATTGACAGTAAAATAAATAAATAAATAAATAAACACATGAATGAATGAACGTGAAAGTAATTGAATAAATACATAAACACATCAACAATAAATGACTGTAATTATAAATACATTTTATAAAATAGATAAACTGGCCTACTAGAGTAGCTCTGACATGAAAATAGAGATATTCTGTAAATGAATAATTAAAATAATAAATTCTGCGACCAAAAGAAAAATGGTTTCACAAAGCTCTACGACATAATTATTCTCGTAGATTATTCCCAGTGTCAAGTTCTCAAAATGCTGAAGCTCTTGAAATGGAACAGGCGCGATCCGAACGTTGGCATAAAAAAAGTCACCTTTCGATTTTCATTCTGACATTTTTATTTTCCACAAAATGTACGTGTTTTTTGTTGTTGTTGTTGGGATTTTTTCAATCATAAAGAGAGCAAGTAAACGTTAAAGGGGCACCCTGACTGATGAGTTTTTTTGTGCAAGAAACACGTCGAGATCACCACGAAAAAACCCTTTACAGATATCGCAACACTCACTTTGCTCTGGTTTCCTTTTTTTCTTCTTTTTTTTCTTCTTTCCCATCTTCTGGGCCGTACAGTGGCATTGCTCTCACGACGCTCATTCCGAGTCCCAATTCGCAGTCACACCTCCGCAGGTTCAGGTCGCATAATCCGAGACCAGCAGTCCAAGAGGAGCGAATCTATGTTAGGCTGTCAGGAGCCAACCAACCGAGGAGACACTGCACTGCTGCTGAGTCACTCCGGTGGAGTTCAGTAGAGCCTGTTCAGGACACCACCTACTAAGCCCCCTACTGACGACACTATTCTCTTAGTCGCGGAGCCAGCGTGAGTGAAGTCCTCCTCCGAAGGCGCCACCGACAGCTCCCCAGAACTCACTGATCCCCATGACTTTGACCCGAACGCACCAAGGCATAGACTGGATCGGAAACCGAAACTGAGGTCACCATGAGAGCAGGGCTTGCAAAGTTACAGAATTTGATACTTTTGTTCTTCTCAAATGATTGATGGAAATGAGGCGGATGACTATGATGATGATGATGATGATGATGATGCTATGGAGCTCCGTATCGGTCTGAGACTGCATGACAGGGCTGTATTCTGCGCTTCCTTTCATAATGATATCCCGGCGTTAACCAGGCCCGAGAACTACAGACACCTGCAGTGTTGGTCTTAAAATTAGAGCAACACTCTCAGAATCGCATCCGTTAAGCGGATGAAGTTCGACTGTGTGGTTTCAGTCTTCCCATTGAGCCCACAGCCAATCACTCTGGGTAGGAGTCGGTCCAGGACCTAAAACACCCTCGCCTCTGATGGGATTCGAACCCGAGACCTCCCAGTCAGTAGTCCGCGACGCTTATCACTACGCCACGGCGGCTGGGTGCTCTGGTTTCCTAAAAATCAAACCGTCAAATCGGCGATTCCTCCTTGGCGGAGATGCTGGAAGTCAGATTATTTTAGTGAAAGAGAAGGCATGCGCCACAATACAAGCCTTTTTATTTACAGTTTACCCAAAGGAGTTTCGCTCACAACAAAGGAAATAGCTCCTTTTTTCCTTTTTACTGCACTACAAAGAAGCAAACTCTTCAAGCACTCTGAGTGTCATCCACCCACCCCATCCAAAATGGCTTCTCTCTCCGGCAACTCCGCCAAGGAGGAATCGCCGTTTTGACGGTTTGATTTCTAAGAAACCAGAGCTAAGTGAGTTTTCCGATCCTTGAAAAAGCTGTCTTTCTGACGATCTCGACTCCGTGTTTCTTGCAAAAACTCATTCATCAGTGTGCCCCTTTAAAAAAAAAGAAGTACAAAGTTAGTCATTCTTCTCCTATTATATCTAATAAAAGGCAAGACGGGGTTGGTTAGTTCCGACACCTACGTTGTTCGCAGGCAGACAGATTAAAAAACGAAAGAAAACAGAGGTACTGATGGGAATATTCAATTAATTTTACAGCGCGTTCATATTTTCACTCTCTCTCTCTCTCTCCCCATGGCAACACAGGTGATACCAGTCGCAATAAGGTTACTGGTATATCACCGTGTTGCCATGGGGAAAGGGTGAAAATTTTTCACGTGCACAGTGGCCTTTACCAACACATTATTTGGGCATGATTGGCACACGGTTTGTTTGGGCTACTGTTCACTGTCTTTGGGTGGTTTTTCCTTGTTTTCCTTTTTGTTTTTGTCATTTCGTCAGGGCACGCTGACGGATGAGTGTTTGCAAGAAACACATCGAGATCACCAGGAAAACACCCTATACCGAGATCACAACACTCACTTTGCTCTGGTTTCCTATAAATCAAACCGTTAAATCGGCGATTCCTCCTTGGCGGAGGTGCAGGGAGTCAAATTCTTTCAGTGAAAGAGCAGATTTTCTAATAGTGGCCGCCTGAGTTTAGACCAAATCGTTTGCGCGAAATTTTCGCAATACAAGCATTTTTATTTTGTATTTGTTTAAATGTTATACAGTTTACCAAAAGGAGTTTCGCTCACAACAAAGGAAATAGCTTTTTTTTTCTACTGCACTACAAAGAAGAAAAAGCTTCAACATCCGCCTCCACCCAACCCATCCAAAAGTTTTTATGGCTTCTCTCTCCAGCATCTCCGCCAAGGAGGAACCGCCATTTTGACGGTTTGATTTCTAGGAAACCAGAGCAAAGTGAGTGTTCCGATCTGGTGATCTCGACGTGTTTCTTGCAAAAACGTATCCGTCAGGGTGCACCTTTAATAATGATGTGCACTGCGTTTCTTTTCGCTAATTCCTTTTCAATGTTTCATCTTGTATTCAACCATAAACCTACAGGCGTTACATAGCAACATTGCTTGCTTATAATAATAATAATAATAATAATAATAATAATAATAATAATGATAATAATGATAATGGTAATAATATAATAACATACTGTACTGCCAAGACAAATTATGCCAGTGACAAGAACTGAACCAATAACACAATAGCACTTTGACAGAGAGAATAATAACTCATTGCATTTTGGTAAAAAAAATATATATATATAAAAACTACGAAATTGTTATTTCCAAAGGGTTATTCTAAGCTGTCTTTAAATGTAGTGTAAGTAGTTATTAATTTGTGGCGTTTAACGACAAGTTTAATAAACGGCTTTTGTTTGTCAAACTTCTTCTTCTTTCAATTGATGGCCCAAACAAGTCAAGCTGAAGGTGACAGCAAACCTTAAAGCTTCAAAAAAGAAGGAACAAGCAAACCTAACATTTCAAACAAAAAAACCTTTCAACAAAAAAACACCACTTTCAAGACAATAATTTTAAAAAAAGAAGAGATAATTGCCACGATTAGAAACAAAAACGAAACAAAACCAAAAAAAACAACACCAAAAATCCCAACCACAAGGTATCAGACGAGGTTCTCTTGTCCTCATTGTATTTAAACAGAGCTTCCCACCCACATAAGACCGACATGCGAGCGATCCGAGCGCCTCGGTATTTATGCAGATTAGGCTCGGTATTTATCATGCACGTGCGCGTTTTAACACAGCTTCATCTTTTGCCGACAATGGGTGTAAAAGTAGGGACGCGAGAAAGGGAGGGAAAGGATGAGGAGCAGGAGGGGAAGGGAGAAAGAAGAAAGAAGTGGAGGAGAAGGAGGAGAAGGAGAGGACAAATGTAGAAGGAAAGGGAAGAGAAGGAGGAAGAGAAGAAAGAAGAGCAGGAAAAGAAGAGGAAGAGAAGAAAAGGAGGAGGAGAAGGAAGAGGAGGAGAAGAAGAAGAGGAGGAGGAGGAAGAAGAGAAGAAGGAAGAGGAGGAGGAGGAGGAGGAGGAAGAGGAGGAAGAGGAGGGGGAGGAGGAGGAGGAGAAAGAGATGAAGAAGAATAGGAGGAGGAGAAGGAGGAGAAAAAAGAGGAAGAGGAGAAGAAAGAGAAGAAGAAAGAGGAGGAAGAGGGGAAGGAAGCGAGGAAGAAAGAAGAGGAGGAGGAGAAGAAGGTAGAGAAGAAGAAATAGGAGGAGGAGGAGGAGAAAAAGAAAGAAGAATGAGGAGAAGGAGGAGGAAGAGGTGAAGGAGGAGGATCGATGTGAAAGGGGATGATGAGAAAGAAGAGCAGAGAAAAAGAAAGAAGAGGAGAAGGAAGACGTGAAGGAGGAGGAGGAGGAGGAAGAGGAGGAGGAGGAGGAGGAAGAGAGGAAGAAAGTGGAGGAGGAGGAGAAGGAAGACGTGAAGGAGGAGGAGGATGAGTTAGAAGAAATGGAGGAGGAGGAGGAGGAGGAGGAGAAGGAGGAGGAGGAGGAAGAAAGAGGAAGAAAGTGGAGGAGGAGCGAGAAGGAGGAGGAGGAGGAGGAGGAGAAGAAGAAGAAGATTGAGGACAATGAGGAGGAGGAGGAAGCGGTGAAGGGGGGGGGGGGAGGCGGAAGAAGAGCAGAGAAAAAGAAAGAGGGAAGGAGGGGGAGGAGGAGGAAGAAGAAGTGAAGGAGAGGAGGAGGAAGAGAGGAAGAAAGTGGAGGAGGAGAGAAGGAAGAGGAAAAGGAAGAGGTGAAGGAGGAGGATTTGAAGGGGGAGGAGGCGGGAGAAGAGCAGAGAGAAAACGAAAGAGGAAGAGGAGAAGGAAGAGGGGAAGGAGGGGGAGGAGGAGGTAGAAGAAGTTGAAGGAGGAGGAGGAGGAGGAGGCGAAGAGAGGAAGAAATTGGATGAGGAGAAGAAGAAGAAAAAGAGGAGGAGAGAGAAGAAAGAGGAGGAGAACAAGAAATTGAAGAAGGAGAAGAGGAGGAGGAGGTGAGTGATAAGGAAGGGAATAAGTCAGAAAGAGAAGGATGAGGAGCAGGAGTGGGGGGGGGGGGGGGGTGAGAGGGGGGGGTGGAGGGAAGAAAAACAAAACTGATAAGGAAAAAAACAATAATAATCACAACAGGTGGGGATCGCCACAGACACGGAGAAGTGTTTGTTGGTGAGAGAAGGTGGGAGTGTTGCTGCGCGCAGCATGCATACGTGCACGCTCGGCAGCATGCAAAAAGCGCGACTCTCTGAATATTCCCATTTGCGCGACCGTACGAAAAGAGCGAATGTCAATGACAGAAAGAGCGAATGTCACTGACAGAAAGAGCGAATGTCACTGACAGAAAGAGCGAATGTGACGGACAGAAAGCGAGAGGGTCGTTGAGGATTGGGATGGGGCAAGAAGTACCTTACAAGAAAAAATGTCTGTTACTTTCTTACTATCCCTAACCCTATCCCTAACCTATCCCTAACCCTATCCCTAACCCTATCCCTAACCCTATCCCTAACCTATCCCTAACCCTATCCCTAACCCTATCCCTAACTTTCTGAGTTTTATGCGACTCTCTGAAATTCGCTCTTTTTGTCATTACTGTTCGCTCTTTTCGGCATCTTGTAGTTCGCGCATTTCATATCGCGATTTTCGAAAAGTCGCGCCTTTCGAATGCTCCGGCACGCTCGCAAGGGGAGAATGCTTCCAAATGCGGAGCAGTCGAAAAGAGCGCACCGCTAATAAGCGCGCGCCTAAAAGAGCGCATTTTGCATGCTAATAAGAGCGCGTGTTCATGCCAAAAAGAGCGCTCGTGAATGTGTGGTTTTCTTGCTAATAAGCGCGCATAGGTGATAGGTGAAATCGTTCTCACCAGACATTTACCATTTGCACTTGTCTGTTTGCTAAACTTCAGTCTTCTTGCTGTTTTGGAGAAAGAAACTTTTGATATGTCCACGATTCAACACATCACCACGTTAGGGGTAGGGTTAGGGATAGGGATAGGGTTAGGGTTTCACATCACAGTTTTACAACGCGCTCTTTTTGACACCCTCGATCTTTCTTAGGTTCCAAAGATGCGCGCTTATTGGACAAAACATTGCGCTCTTTCTAGCCTCATTTTTTGGACGCCCGCTTTTAGAGAGTAGGTAAAACGCGCGCTTATGGGATGCACCCTCCAAATGAATGCAGACTCAGCACGAAGCAGCAGGTGGGAAAATGTTCTCTTTTTTGTTTTTATCGAGTATCTCCTGGGGCCTCATCAACAAAGTCGGACGTCACGTGGAGAGAAGGCGGCGAGTGGCTGATGAAAATGGGTACTCTCTCCTGGGATGACGTTTTACAAATTGCAACCATGGCTGATGTCCTTGGTTGATTTTGTTTGGTTGAAATCTGTTTAACCCTTTCACCGCCATCCATCTTTGAACCAACATTTCCATAAAATGTATTTGGTTACAGAAAAGATTTCATCTGCAACATTGTGGGATTTCTCTGTGCTACATTTAGAATAATGGAGGTGCTGAATCCTTACTGCCCAAATTTAGGAACACAATATTATTGAATAATAGACCCTGATTCAAGAGTTTTAATGACACAAGTGTTAAATCATTGTGGTGCAAAATGCGACATTGGCGGTGAAAGGGTTCAAAAATAATCTAGGATCTTTCCGTCCTGGTATTGCAGTACCTCCAGGATCCATCCACTATCTTTGCATTATATGAATGAACGCCCCAGTTTGTATCTGTACCATGTTGGAGGGCGTTAAACACGTTCTCACTTTCTTCTTCTTGCTTGTTTATTTTCAATTTTCAACATCTACTCTTCTTAACCCTTTCACTGCCAACCATATTTCAGCCAAAAATGTTCATTAAATTTACCTGGGTAGAGAACAAAATCCATCTGCAGTATTGGGGATTCTTCTGTGACATATATAAAATAAGGTCTATCCTTACTTCCCAAAACTAAGACAACAGGGTCTTTGGATAATGGACCCCAATTTGATGCTTTTTAGTGACATAGGTGTTAAATCACTGTGGTGCTAAAATGCGACTTTGGCGGTGAAAGGGTTAATAATAATTAATGATAAAGTCGCCCTCTGCCTAGTAAGTATTCTGTCTGGGTCACGGGGAAAAAACCCCAGGTGGAAATGTGTTCTTGGAAGAAAATGTGATTAACGTCCTCCGGCCTGGAACAGGCACATGTGGGACCGACAATAATACATAATCATAAAGATGGTGGGACGATCCTGGAGGTACTGCAATACCAGGAAAGTCCCGATTTTTTTAATCAATAAAGATAATTATAACCAACCATATTGAATATAACTGATGTTTCCTCGGAGGAGCGCAAGTAGGCCTGTTTTTTAAACTCAGCTTCTTGATTGGTGCAGCTCCCTCCAACCTATGCCCCCCCACCCCCACCCCCCAGCAGCAGAAGACACAACCACCACCTACAATTCCAAAGAATCCCCTCAAGAACTGACAACAGAAACAATTCCTTCTTTCCACCCAAA
>CM065704.1:25817827-25830327 GCA_017654935.2 Phymorhynchus buccinoides
TGGCTTAAAACCCAATGTGTAGACCCCTACCACTTTCAAGGCCTACGGATCGCCCGGACCGTGACCTTGACCTTGATCGGTATGCCACCATCAGAACGGGCATAAGCCAAAGTACCTTCATGCCAAATTTGAAGACTCTAACACTAACGGTGTGGGAGTTATGGCCCCTGAAAGATTTTCGGTTTTCAAGGTCGTACGCCAAGGTCAAGGTCACGACGGCAAATATGGTTTGCGCGGATGCCTTCCTCTCATGGTGACACACCAGCACACACAATTTGACGTGATTTTGTCAACCCGTTCGAAAGATATCCTTGGGACAGACAGAAGGAGAAAAAAATGACCCTCCGATTTTCAGGCTCCAGCGATCTTTTTGACCTTGACCTTGACCTTGATCGGTATGCCATCATCAGAACGGGAATAAGCCAAACCACCTTCATACCAAGTTTCAACATCCTATGTTGATCGGTGCCCGAGATATGGCTAAAAATAGATTTTCGGTTTTCAAGGTCGTACGTCAAGGTCAAGGTCACGACGGCAAAATGGTTTGCGCCAATCTCTTCCTATTAAGGAGGCACACCTTTACACAAAATTTGACGCGATTCGGTCAAGCGGTTCGGGAGATATCCTTGGGACAGACAGAAAAAAGAAAAAAGAAAAAAAAATACAAACCAGCCCATCGCAATAGTCCGTCTTGGTGACGGACTAACAACAGATCTGACTGCAGCAATTATTCTATAGGGTAATACGGGTTAAAAAGCCCATGGGCGGGTAAGAAGCCCATGCCAATTATCTCATGAAATAAAGAACATTTCAGTCACATTTTGCCCATGAGACGAGTGTTAGTGTTTATTATTACAGCGAACAACCACTTCAAGTTATCACACAACACTCGAAGCGATTTCATTTTTGCCAGGTAAGGATCAAAATATTGAGTTGTCACGCCTTTTTCGATCCATAGAGTGCTACAAAGAAGAAAGAAAGGAAGAAAGAAGGAGAAGAGCGTGCGTCGCGTCTCTCTCTCTCTCTCTCTCTCTCTCTCTCTCTCTCTCTCTCTCTCTCTCCCCCCCTTTATTTTGTTTTTACAAAAACAGCTCACTCAGTAAGGTTGAAGCATAAAAAGAAATAATAACTTACAAAGCATCTCTCTCTCTCTCTCTCTCTCTCTCTCTCTCTCTCTCTCTCTCTCTCTCTCTCTCTCTCTCTCTCTCTCTCTCTCTTTTATAACAAAAACACTCACTCAGTAAGATTGAAGCATAAAAAGAAATAATAACTTACAAAGCATTCTCTCTCTCTCTCTCTCTCTCTCTCTCTCTCTCTCTCTCTCTCTCTCTCTCTCTCTCGCTCTCTCTCTCTCTCTCTCTCTCTCTCTCTCTTATAACAAAACACAGCTCACTCAGTAAGATTGAAGCATAAAAAGAAATAATAACTTACAAAGCAGCATCTCTCTCTCTCTCTCTCTCTCTCTCTCTCTCTCTCTCTCTCTCTCTCTCTCTCTCTCTCTCTCTCTCTCTCTCTCTCTCTCTCTCTCTCTCTCTCTCTCTCTCTCTCTTATAACAAAAACAGCTCACTCAGTAAGATTGAAGCATGAAAACAAATAATAACTTACAAAATCTCTCTCTCTCTCTCTCTCTCTCTCTCTCTCTCTCTCTCTCTCTCTCTCTCTCTCTCTCTCTCTCTCTCTCTCCTGTTTTTTTTAAATGCAAAAACAGCTCACTCAGTAAGATTGAAGCTTGACAAAAAATAATAACTTTCAAAGTCTCTCTCTCCCCCCCCCCCCCCCCCCCTCTCTCTCTCTCCCTCTTTTTTGTATATAACAAAAACAGCTCACTCAGTAAGATTGAAGCTTAAAAACAAATAATAACATACAAAGCATCTCTCTCTATCTCTCTCTCTCTCTCTCTCTCTCTCTCTCTCTCTCTCTCTCTCTCTCTCTCTCTCTCTCTCTCTCTCTCTCTCTCTCTCTCTCTCTTCTCTCTCTCTCTCTCTCTCTCTCTCTCTCCCTCCCTCCCTCTCTCTCTCTCTCTCTCTCCCTCTCTCTCTGTCTCTCTCTCTCTCTCTCTCTCTCTCTCTCTTTCTTATAAAGCTTATAAAATGTTGTTAGGGTTGGATAATCGAGGCAAAAGTAACTGGGTTTCTAATGTAAGAATGAAATTATGTGAATGGTTTTGGATACGTTTGGATGAATGAAGGAGTGGAAGATGTAAGAGCCTTCGTGTGTGCATTTCGGCAGAGAATGATTGATTGTTGGTGGCAAAATTGGAATTTTAAAACTGAAGATAGTGATAGATATATTTTGTATAGAACATTCAGTCAAGTACGTTGCTTACCTACGTATATTTATTTACCTATTGACAGACATTTAAAACGTATTATGACCAAATTTCGTTTAGGTATTTCAGATATTCAAGTTCATTATTACAGATATAAGCAGACTTTTGCTCATAATCTTCTATGTCCAATATGTCATGATGCCGTAGAAAATGAGGTACATTTTCTTCTTGTGTGTCCAGGTCTTAGGCAGTTCAGAGAAGAATTGTTACCACATAAATACTTTAGAGAGCCGTGTTTATTTAGACTAGTATTACTGTTAGCATCAACAAATCAAAATATTGTAAAATCTCTGGCTGTATATTTGTATAAAGCATTTAAAATACGAAGTGTTTACACAGCATAGGTTGAGTACTAGTGGGTTTTTGTGTGGGTTTTCTTGTCATTTTAATAGTAAAACGTTAAACAATAATACATTTCTAGTTCGTTATAAAGTAGTGCAAAGTTGGTACATCTTCACTATATAATTTACTTGCTTGTGTTGTATTTGTTTGTTTATTCCCCTTCTAAGGGGCCATGGCCTTTCGGAATAAATCGTCTGCGTCTGCGTCTCTCTTTCTCTCTCTCTCTCTCTCTCTCTCTACTTTTTTGAAATTTTTACAAAAACAGCTCACTCAGTAAGAAAAAAACAAAAACAAGGGCGTCGCCGAGCGGCAGACATGTCCGTCACCAGCAATGTCACGCACTTGCGACACCCCGTAGAGTGTCACATCCTGACACAAAATTGGAAGGGATTCTGTCTTCTAGTTCACGAGATACAGCTTGAAGAAGAAACATATAGCGCAAAGAAGGAAATTTCGGTTTTCAAGGTCACACTTCAAGGTCAAGGTCAGCATGGTGATAATTTATGCTCGGATGTTTTCTTCTCTAGGGTATACAGTACCACACACAATCCGAAGCGCTTCTGTCAAGTACAAATGTGGAAAATATGGCTTAAAACCCAATGTGTAGACCCCTATCACTTTCAAGGCCTACGGATCGCCCGGACCGTGACCTTGACCTTGATCGGTATGCCACCATCAGAACGGGCATAAGCCAAAGTACCTTCATACCAAATTTGAAGACTCTAACACTAACGGTGTGGGAGTTATGGCCCCTGAAAGATTTTCGATTTTCAAGGTCGTACGCCAAGGTCAAGGTCACGACGGCAACTTGGTTTGCGCGGATGCCTTCCTCTCATGGTGACACACCAGCACACACAATCTGACGTGATTCTGTCAACCCGTTCGAAAGATATCCTTGGGACAGACAGAAGGAGAAAAAAATGACCCTCCGATTTTCAGGCTCCAGCGATCTTTTTGACCTTGACCTTGACCTTGATCGGTATGCCATCATCAGAACGGGCATAAGCCAAACCACCTTCATACCAAGTTTCAACATCCTATGTTGATCGGTGCCCGAGATATGGCTAAAAATAGATTTTCGGTTTTCAAGGTCGTACGTCAAGGTCAAGGTCACGACGGCAAAATGGTTTGCGCCGATCTCTTCCTATTAAGGAGGCACACCTTCACACAAAATTTGACAAGCGGTTCGGGAGATATCCTTGGGACAGACAGAAAAGAAAAAAAAAAAAGAAAAAAAAATACAAACCAGCCATCGCAATAGTCCGTCTTGGTGACGGACTAATAACATACAAAGTAGGAAGAAATAAGTAGGGGCCTACGCCTTTTCTTTTATAGGCAACTCAAAACCGCGGATAAAATAGCTGCAAAAATAACAATAATACATTAATAGGCATTATTTTGCATTCTAAAGGTGATTGCGTTACAGGAAACAGGTGTTAGAGCAATAGCAATTATCGAAGCTCAATAGCCTCCCCGTGGGGATACCAGGGGGGTCTTTCGTAAACATAGTTCCCCCACCTTCTGGAAGTTCTGTGCTGGTCACTTCCTCGTATCTGCCACTCTCTTTGACTCTGCCTTTTCCCTTTGCTTTCTAGCATCTACTATCTTTATGACTTAGTGGGGGCCTTCTCCTGCCTTTTTTGTTCCAAAAAATAAAATCTTCCAAAATATTTTTTCTCCTTTGAGCTCCTCCGAAATCGGAATGTGTCAGCCGTACGCAGCGGGGAGACCCGTATAGAATCTGAAAGCCGGACACATACATACCTTGCCCGTTATGGCCATATGGCCTGGGAACGTAGAAGAAGAAGAAGAAGAAGAAGAAGAAGAAGTTCAATAGCGAGACATGGAAACTGTTTAAAAAATGCTTACATGACACGTGAAAAGAAAATGACAGGTATTACGCGTACACCCACGCAAACGACCGCTGCAACTCACTCTCTCTCTCTCTCTCTCTCTCTCTCTCTGTGTACGTGCGCGCGTGTACTATGTGAGTGAGATATTATTAATTTTAATTCCACGGTGGTCTAAAGACACCCCCCACGTCACGTGTCACATTCCCTCTTATGCTTGGAAGATTTCTGAAGATTTCTTACCAGCAATAAGAGGGGAAACACGTAAAAAACATGATTTTGACACGTGACGTGGTGGATCTTTAACAGCACCTGGATGGAAAAACAAACGCAGATCGTTCTTTCTACAAACATAACATATATATATAGACAATTTGATCCAAACCCTCTCGTAAAACTGTGATTAAAAAACAACCCATTCGAAATTGGAGATGGAAGTGGGGTGGCCATGAGTAACTTTACGCGACATGTGCCGGTGTCGTATATAATACTGTCGCCGTGGGATCGTGTCGCAGCGATAGCATTTCACGTGAAATACTGTTGCAGCGATTTTTTTTTCTGAAAAAAACTGTCGCGCGACAAATGTTCACGAAAAATGTCCTATAAAATATTTGTCTCATGCCTTAAAATACTGTCGCTCCAAATTTTGCGACTTTTTTTGGCGACAGGACACTGAAATATTGTAGTCAGTAAATACTGTCGCTTGCGACTCATTTCCACGTGAAATGTTGCTGCTAGAGTTAATATTTTCTGTGAAATATGGTCGTAGCGTTTTGGCAGCAGTATTTCACAGTATGACGTGAAATGCTGTCGCTGCGACACGGTTTTATTTTTAGGTAGCGACGCCATTTTATGGACATTTCTTGTGAAATCCTGTAGCCCAGCGACACTTTTTCACGAATAAGCTGCAGTATTTCCCAGGAGATACTGTCGCTGCGACACAGTTGTATGAGCGACAGTATTATATACGACACCGGCCATACAGCAATGCTGATGCATCACGCCACGTGCGAGAAGAATGCATGGGTGAAATGAAAAGACATTTTCCTGTTTTGCTGTTTAGATGACTCATAGGGGAAGACGGGGTAAAAAGCGCATGGGCGGGTAAGAAGCCCACCCCAATTATCTCATGAAATAAAGAAAATTTCAGTCAGATTTGCCCATGAGACGAATGCTAGACATTAACGCTCGTCTCATGGGCAAAATGAGACTGAAATTTGCTTCATTTCATGAGATAATTGGGGTGGGCTTCTTACCCGCCCATGCGCTTTTTACCCCGTCTTCCCCTATAATAAGCATTCTCCCATTTAGGGAGAATACTATTGCATTTGTAAGAATTCGTCTTTTTCTGTTTCTTCCCTTTTTTTGCGGGGGGGGGTCCGATTTTGTCCAAGATTTCTCGAAAAGTTGCAGAACCATGTGGGTATACTGACGAAATTTGAAATATGAAAGAAATTCGCCGAATTTTCGTCAAAATATGGCCGGAAAACCCCCGTTAAGTCCGCGAAATTTCAATCTTGAACATCTAAAAAACGGCTTAACGGAATTCGTTCATATTTTCGGAATTCCCTAAAAATTAGATTTTCAACACGTCCGGTATAAAACCGAACCGGAAGTGCTCCAGCTAGGAACTTGCAGCTTTCATTTGGCTCACGAAATAGCCAAAACCGGAAGTGACGTCATAAAACTACCTACTGGATCTTGTAGCCCTTATGGTCGGAAAAGGAGTTTGGTGATGATATGTTAACTAGTTTTGAAATTATTCAAATGTATGTAAATTTGGTTGTGTCACTTTCACTTATTTCCATTTATGGATTTTTTAACAATTTTCATCCGATTTCGCTAACATTTGCAGGTCACTTGAAGGACGCTATTCTATGCCCAATTTTCCAATATTAAACCGATTGGCCGAAACATGGCCCAAAATGGCCAGTTTTGGCCCAAACATAAATCTGGAATAACTCAAGAACGACTGCACGGAATTCTTTCGAATTTTCAGTATTTCAACATTGCAATGCTTTCGCTATGAATTCGAACCGGAAGTGGGGACGAAAATGACAAAAATGTTGCCAATTTTTCATATTGATTAACTTGCAAATGGCTGTTTATGGGGGGGAGAATCCTGTCATGTTTGCTCTCAAAGGCAAACACACAAACCATCTAGTTATATTCATTTTTGAACGTTATTTTTGTTTCTGTTCGTGTCAAATCCACCTTCTACCGTAGGCTTATTTCAAATACCTCACTCGTCCACGGTCAATCTTAGCAAGTCTCGCAACAACAACAACAACAACAAATATCCAATATCCGATGTCACCGCAAGCACGAATGATGATGAGATTAGCGTCCAATCGGTCAGAGACCCTTATGGACGGAACCAGTCTCGTTAATAACCTCAAGGGCCAGCCACACGTCCACTAAAATCGCACGACTGTACGATACGATTCGATCACGTGATCTCGATGCGCCAATCACATTTTGTTCTTGGGAGACCGACCACGTGCGGCTGGCCCTTCACTAAGCTACGGGAGCAAACAATTAGGATTAATATACTTTCTCACGATTGGTTTAAACGAATTTTACTGCAAATCAATATACAGCAGCAATACAAACAAAACAATGCAAACGAGCACAACAAGCTTAAAGGTGGACCCTGACGGATGAGTCTTTGCAAGGAACACGTCGAGATCACCAGAAAGACAGCTTTTTCAAGGATCAGAACACTCGCTTTGCTCTGGTTTCCTATCAATCAAACCGTCAAAACGGCGATTCCTCCTTGGCGGAGATGCCGGAGAGAGAAGCCATTTTGGATTGGGGTGGATGGGGGACAAATCCATTGTGGTTGAAGCTTTTTCTTTTTTGTAGTGCAGTAAAAACAATTGAAGCTATTTCCTTTGTTGTGAGCGAAACTCTTTTAGATAAACTGCATACAATTTGTTTTTTTTAATAAATAAAAAGGCTTGTATTGCGAAAAACTCGTGCAAACAATTTGGTCGCCATTACAAAAGAGACGGCACACGCCTTCTCATTCAGTAAAATAATTTGACTTCCAGCACCTCCGCCAAGGATGAATCGCCGATTTGACGGTTTGATTTCGTTTAAATAATTTTTTATTAAGTTCAACAGGACATACATAAAGACATTAACGAACGAATGAGCAACAATACAACAAGCTTCGAGCTTATAGCGTGCTCACTATCAACATGAATATTATTATTATGACGACTGTTGAACAAATATAAGATATATTAGTAGTCATTTTAAGAAAAACACAACAACAAAAAACTAATTAGAAATTAATTTTAAAAAATAACAAACCTAAGACATGAACTGATACTATGTACAATGTGGCGGTACCATAGCCGATGAAGTTTAACCGAGGCGTGGTTACCGCTACACCTATCTATATTGTGAAAAACTCGGGACTTTACTGGTGTTGCACTGCCTCCGGGCATTGCAGCCAGTATTGTTCCCACCATCTTTGTATTTACAAATGTCCCATATGACCGAGAGGACGTAAAACATCATTTTCATCATCATCAGAAATGAACTGATTTGACAAAGTTGATTAGCAATAAATGTCCAGAACAATTTCCCAGCTCAAGTCAAATGATTGAAAATCAAACCACAAATTATTTTAAACATCAGCAAATGTGATAATCAATGGAGAAGAAAAAAACGACAACAAAACAAAACATCAACAGGTTTGATTTCTAGGAAACCGGAGCAAAGTGAGTGTTGGCTTTGGGATGTTGATCACACAAAAAATGGATCCATATTCTAATAAGTATTTTATACAGAAAGGAGTTAATGAAAATCGCATGTACTTCTTTAGGCCCTCTTGCGTTGTTCGCACGTGCGTGCGTATATGCGTGCGAGCCTCTGTCTCTGTCTCTTTCTCTGTCTCTCTCTCAAAAAGGATCGATATCGCAAGAAACCATTCATTCATTCTCTCTCTCTCTCTCTCTCTCTCTCTCTCTCTCTCTCTCTCTCTCTCTCTCTCTCTCTCTCTCTCTCTCTCTCTCTCTCAAGTTCTATGTTGTGTTCGTTGGCAAACGGAGGTATCTGAGTTTTTCGATTGTCCAGCAGGTGTGAAGCAAGGGTGTATGTTGTCCCCCCTGATTTTGTCCTTGTTAATAACTGAAGTTGCTGATAATGTTTCCAAAAAAGGTAAACATGGTTTTCAGTTTTTGCCGGGTTTGCGGGAAATTTTCTTACTCCTTTTTGCTGACGATATATGCTTGTTTTCATCCACACCAGTAGGGCTTCAACATCAAATTGATAATCTTGCCGAGGCGTCAAAATCGCTTGGCTTAAGGGTCAATCTTAGCAAAGCAAAAGTAATGGTTTTTAGAAGAGGTGGGCATTTATCTAGGACAGAAAAATGGTTTTACGAAGGAACAGAAATAGAAATTGTCAATAGTTATAAATATTTAGGTTTTACAATAACTACTAAATTATCTTTTGATTCAGCTCTGGAGGAATTAGCAGGTAGAGCTAAAGGCAAAGTTGTAGAGATTTTTAAAACAATGTGGTCTCTTGGAACAATGGATCCGACAGTTTTCTTCAAATTGTTTGATGCACAAGTAAAACCGATGTTGTTATATTCTGCCGAAATTTGGGGCATGTCACGTTTCCAAATGATAGAATCTCCTCATCTATTCGCTTGTAAAAGATTTCTCCAAATTAGTCCTAAGACCCCAAACCTGATGGCATACGGCGAACTAGGTATATATCCTTTATTTGTCGATTGTATTTTAAAAGTAATCAGATATTGGTTTAAGTTACAAAAATTAGATCGGTGCAGATTACCAAAACAGGCATATGAAATGTATAGAAACAAGTGCACCCAAGAAAAAGACAATCAATTTGACAAGCATAACTGGGTCAGTACAGTTAGACGTTGTTTAGATACATATGGTTTTTCAGAAGTATGGTTAAATGGTGGGGTGGGAAACGAAAAAATATGTTTACATGTGTTTAAGGCAACGGATAATTGATTGCTATAAGCAAGAATGGTCTGGTAAACTCCACACGAAAGTGACAGGTTTGATACGTATCAATGTTTTAAATCCTGGTTGAACCCGGAAAAGTATCTTACAGACATAACTATTATGAAATTCCGTACTGCATTCACAAGATTTAGACTTGGCGTTTCTGGTATTAATTTTCACAGACGATATTCAAATAAATCGAAGAGCTGTCCAAATTGTAACGCTATAGAAGATGAACGGCACTTCTTGCTAGTGTGTCCACTATATCAAATGTTAAGAAAAAAGTACTTAACTAAAGCCTTCAAAAATACAAATGAAAATATGCATTTATCTGTACTATTGCAAAACGAAACAACATTTATAAATCGCTCCGTGGCAATGTTTATATATTATGCCTTAAAGAGAAGAGAAGAAGAAAATTTAAACTAGATAGTATTTTATAAATATCTCTATCCAATGCATTTGGTGTTTAAGGAAAATCCACTGTTGTATTTTTGTTGTTGATGCGAAATGCTTAACTCGTACATGATGTTTTGATTTGTTTATTTTATTTTATTCATATTATGTTGTGTGTCATATTTTGTTACCTCCCTTGCATACAGGCCGGTGGCCTTGCAGTAAACATTTTCAGTGTTCAGTGTTCAGTGTTCTCTCTCTCTCTCTCTCTCTCTCTCTCTCTCTCTCTCTCTCTCTCTCTCTCTCTCTCTCTCTCTCTCTCTCTCTCTCTCTCTCTGTGCGTGGGCGCGTGCAGGCGTGTATGTGAGTGAGAGATATTAATTTTAATTCCACTGTGGTTTAACAGCACCTCGGTGGAAAAACAAACGCAGATCGTTCTGTCTACAAATAGAGAGAGAGAGAGACAATTTCATCAAAACCCTCACATATGAAATTGGAGACCCCCCCCCCCCCCCCCCGTGGGGATACCGGGGGGCCTTTTGTATAAATAGTTCCCTCACCTTCTGGAAGTTATGTGCTTGTAACTTCCTCTAATCTGTCACTCTCTTTGACTCTGCCTTTTCCCTTTGCTTACTGTCATCTGCTATCTTTCTGCCTTACCCGGTCCATTCTCCTGCCCTTTTTTTTCACGAAACACTTTCAAACATATTTCTTCCAGCCGAAGTCGGACTTGCTGGGCCTAACTATTTCTTAAGTTAGGCGCATAACGGCAGCATGACGCATCTGCGCTCATTATTCACAGGAAACGCCCAGAGCGATCGAAGAAGAAGAAGAAGAAATCGGAGATGAAGTGGGCGACATGTGCCGGCCATGCAACAATGCTGATACATCACGCCACGTGCGAGAAGAATGCATGGGCGAAATTAAAAGACATTTTCCTTCTTTTTTTTCCTTTTTTTTGGTTTCCTGTTTCGTGATGCTGAAGTACTGCAACGTGAGCTTCAGTTCGTGACTTCACGAAGGGAGGCTCGTCACGGTCAAACCTACCCATCCAAAAAGATGAATGGTTCTTATTACTAGAGCCTGGGAATGTACAACAAACAAACACATACACGACAAGCCTGGGAATGGTAAAAGTTCATTTTGCTGCAAGTCATTTTTTTCTTCTTCCACAAATTGCAATTGAATGGGTTACTTTTTAACTCTGACGGGGTAAAAAGCGCATGGGCGGGTAAGAAGCCCACCCCAATTATCTCATGAAATGAAGCAAATTTCAGTCTCATTTTGCTCATGAGACGAGCGTTAATGTCTAGCATTCGTCTCATGGGCAAATTTGACTGAAATTTTCTTTATTTCATGAGATAATTGGGGTGGGCTTCTTACCCGCCCATGCGCTTTTTACCCCGTCTTCCCCTAGAAATGATTTTCTTTCAATACAAAACATTATCTCTGCTAACAAGATTGTGTTTGTCGTTATTTTAGCATTGGCAGTGGTTTCTTTTCTGCTTTGTTTTGTTTTGTTTCAACCCTTTCATCGCCACTGTCGCCTCTTGGC
This sequence comes from Phymorhynchus buccinoides, assembly GCA_017654935.2. Classification (NCBI taxonomy): domain Eukaryota; kingdom Metazoa; phylum Mollusca; class Gastropoda; order Neogastropoda; family Raphitomidae; genus Phymorhynchus; species Phymorhynchus buccinoides. The sequence goes on from CM065704.1 coordinate 25,829,295, forward strand.
ACCACAATGATTTAACACCCATGTTACTGAAAGGCATCAAACGAGGGTCTGTCAACCAATGACCTTACGTTCTTCATTTTGGGTGGTAAGGATAGGGTGCGTGTGTGCGCGTGTTCGTGTGTGTGTGTGTGTGTGTGTGTGTGTGTGTGTGTGTGTGTGTGTGTGTGTGTGTGCGTGTGTGTGCGTGTGCGTGCGTGCGCGTGCGCGCGTATGTGTGTGTGTGTGTGTGTGTGTGTGTGCGTGTGCGTGAGGTAAGTCCTTGTTGATCAGTATCCAAACGGGAATTCACTCTTGCAAAAGGCAGTCATTATTAAGTGGCCTCAAGTAGGGTTATTGGCGAGAGTGTTATTCCCCTGTTTGGGCAGTACTCAACCATCTTCCCCCACCCACCAAGGGCATTCACTCTTGCAAAGTGTGTTCTTTGCAGTGGCCAATAGACCCCAGTTTCAACGAACAAGTTTTCATTTGGTTAAAATATACCCACCCACCCCTTCCCCATAAAGAAAACACATGCACACACAAAATGGGAGGCGCAGCACTGGCTGCGACGCGCTCTCTATGTGAGAGCAACCCCCCACAAAATATAACACCAATAGCAATATTGTAAACCCTGTCATTTATTATCCGTCAACTTTCACCATTTTCCAGTCATAAGGTTCGTTAAAGACTATGTTACGCCCAATCCATGAAATTGCCTATTTCATGAAATGGGCAAAATGGTTTGCCACAGTTCGTGAAATAGCCAATTTATAACTTGCAATTGAGAAAAGCAATATGAATGAAAAATAGTTTTTGTTCATTAGCACACATGGATCAAGAATTGGTTCAAACGAATGAGAAATCTCATCTGTAGATGAGTTAAAATGATTTTATTCAGACTTAATTTGATAAAACGTTTGATTCAACATGTGGCTCAGGCATGCCCCAGCTTAGCATGTGGTCAAGTTGGGGGGGGGGGGGGGGGGGGAGGGGGGGGGCATGATAGGGGTGCAAATACAATGTAGAAAAGTGTGATACCATTGAATCAATCTTA
>CM065704.1:25850327-25855327 GCA_017654935.2 Phymorhynchus buccinoides
TGCTTGATTCTTTGCAGAGCAGACTGATGCAGACATGTCTTTGTCAAACTATGTAATGACCAAGGAAACAACATGTACTTGACTGTGTGTGTCAGTGCCGAATATAGAAGAGCTAAATTTGACTCGGGGAACTTTAGGGCCTATAGGCCTCCCATGGGAACTTTGTGTCTGATAAGAGCCGCCAGTTCGGATACTTTTACATGGATGTCACAATGTTAAGTTTGAACGTTTTGCTTTTCATTCTTTTCCAAATAGACGTCTATACTTGAACAAAAGAGGTTTAGCTTATTTCAAACGATTTTAATCAATAATATTTTTAAAGAAAGTTTTGCTTGAATTTTTTGCAAAACTGACATTCTCAACTCCACCATACCCGGCAACAACACCAGGAACCAAATATTTACGAAGCGGTTGCAGTTTTAGGTCCCTTATCTCTCCGGACACGCCCGCAAGAACATATTCCTTCCCTTTTGCTAGGCGAGAACAGTCGTTGTGCCGATCCAAAGGATCGGTTGTTGTGCCTCTTTATTAAGCCCTTGTGCTGACTGATGAAGGACCAGCAGTGCCCAGACTTTGTCTTTATGCCCGCCAAGGACCGCGACAGCTCTCCACCTTGTCCCCCCATGGCCACCGGAGGCCAGCAGCCAGCCCCTAGCAGTGTCCCCGGGGACAGTCCTCCGCGCGGCGGGGGCCGAGCGGTCAGTGTGGCCCCCGGGGCGGCAGCGGGCGGGGAGAGTTCCGAGGTCAAGTCCAAGATCGTCGTGGTCGGGGACTGCGGGTGCGGCAAGACCAGCCTCATCCACCGCTATGTGCACTCCGCCTTCCAAGAGGTGAGCTGTGTTGTGCTTTTGTATGTATGTATGTATGTGTCACGGGACATATTGGAATTGGAAACCGGGAAAAATCGTAATCTTCCCAAGATTGGGAACATTCGGAATTTCCCCAAGCATACAAAGAAGTCATTGTTGACTTCAACTGAGAGAGAGAGAGAGAGAGAGAGAGAGAGAGAGAGAGAGAGAGAGAGAGAGAGAGAGAGAGAGAGAGAGAGAGAGACTTTACACTTGACGTTTTTATTGTCATTACCTGAAAGGGTCTAATGACAAGGGGGGTAATCATAACATTTTTCTCTCTCTTATATAGGGTTATAAACAAAGTTAAGGAATGAACATGACTAAATCCAGTACAGTATACACCTTTTGTCACATTCAAGTATGCTAAAGCATTTGTAAAAGGAAAATGTAATTTACATAGGCAGAAAAAAGGACAAACAAGAACAAAAGTTAGCGATCGATTAGCAAAGTGAAAGAAGAAGCAACGAGTGAAAGAGAAGATAAGCTTCTCTCGACCATTCACACAATAACCCACGGATAACATATTGTTGCATAATATTTAAATGAGGTGTAGACACCCTTTAACATCCATAATCTAAACAACAATATTAGTAGCATTATGCACTGCCGTCAAACTTTTCTGGCGCACTGTTTGTGCCTCAGCTATAAATTTGGCTAAGAGAGAGAGAGAGAGAGAGAGAGAGAGAGAGAGAGAGAGACACACACAGAGAGATAGATTTTGTATGCATGCATGCCTATGTGGCATACACAATCTCTCTCTCTCTCTCTCTCTCTCTCTCTCTCTCTCTCTCTCTCTCTCTCTCTCTCTCTCTCTCTCTCTCTGTCAATTGTATTTACAATGTTTTATTTCTAAATCCCAATGTGTTATTTCAGTTCTCGTGAAGGTTGTGTTATATTGTGCCTTTTTAAATGTGACAGCAAACAAAATTTCCTTGCTAATATTTTTGACGGGGATAATGCAAATTGATTGAATGATTGATTGAGACACTGAAATGCCAAATGAGTGCTTCTGGTCGCCCAACTGGAGGTCACTCTCCCGTTTTATATTACTTATATTTGTCAAATAAGAGGCACAATGTATTTCTGCTGCGCGCGAGTGAGAGAGAACGACATAGAGATATAAAGAGAGTGCGTTTCGTGTTGCTGAGAAACGACCTCTAAATGAAACACCACCTGGTTCAAGGGCTAAGGAAGACAACTTCACCTCAACAGCCTATTGACTAATAATACCTGGATGGTTAAACGCGGCTATTTTGTTTAGTTGGGAAAGGTGCAGATTTGCTTGCCCCTCACTAAATTTTCTCAAAGCGAATGTTCGCTAAAAGCAACTTTTGGCCTTTCTCGGGTAAGGGATAGGGTTAGGACGAGATTAGGCTTACTTTTTGTTAAAACCTTTGCAGTGAAAAAAATGGCCGCTTACCGTCATCCAATCAAAATACGTGTTAGTGAAACCTTGACAAGTACCCAAAATGTCCGCTTACCGTCATCCAATCAAAATACGTGTTAGTGAAACCTTGACAAGTACCAAAAATGTCCGCTTACCGTCATCCAATCAAAATACGTGTTAGTGAAACCTTGACAAGTACCAAAAATGTCCGCTTACCGTCATCCAATCAAAATACGTGTTAGTGAAACCTTGACAAGTACCCAAAATGTCCGCTTACCGTCATCCAATCAAAATACGTGTTAGTGAAACCTTGACAAGTACCCAAAATGTCCGCTTACCGTCATCCAATCAAAATACGTGTTAGTGAAACCTTGACAAGTACCAAAAATGTCCGCTTACCGTCATCCAATCAAAATACGTGTTAGTAAAACCTTGACAAGTACCAAAAATGTCCGCTTACCGTCATCCAATCAAAATACGTGTTAGTGAAACCTTGACAAGTACCAAAAATGTCCGCTTACCGTCATCCAATCAAAATACGTGTTAGTGAAACCTTGACAAGTACCAAAAATGTCCGCTTACCGTCATCCAATCAAATGCGGTACGAACAAAATGTGGTAAACGTGGCATTAGCTGCTTGCGCTTACAGAAAAGTATTGGGGAAAATATAAGCACCAAGTATATAAGCAACGATTAAACTCCAGTTTTACTCGCAAGTTATAGAATATCTGTCGTGCCCGGAAACGACCGTCCTGTATTGAAAGTTAAGGGCCAGCCACACGTCCGCTAAAATCGTACGACTGTACGATGCGATTCGATCACGTGGTCTCCAAGAACAATTGTGAGTCGCGCTTCGAGATGTTGCGATCTAATCGTATCGTACAGTCGTACGATTTTAGCTGACGTGTGGCTAGCCTTTTAATGTACACGTGAACATTTTTCACACTTTCCCCATAGCAACCAGTGATAATATGACTTGCATAATACACTGGCTGCTATGGGGAAAGTGTGAAAAAATGTTCACGTGTACAGAGACCTTTAACAATGTTACAACAGTGTACACACCCACTATCACCAAGAAGCCCGACCCGCCTTGCTATCACTATGGATTCTATACTTAAGTGTGTGTGTGTGTGTGTGTGTGTGTGTGTGTGTGTGTGTGTGTGTGTGTGTGTGTCAGTGTGTGGTTATGTTGCGTTTGTATGTTGAGTCTATGTTCGTGTATGTGTGTGTTTGCGCTCGTGTGTGTGTGTGTTTGCGCTCGTGTGTGTGTGTGTGCGTGTGTGTGCGCGCGCGCGCGCGCGCGCGTGTGTGTGTGTGTGCGCGCGCGCGCGCGCGCGCGTGTGTGTGTGTTTGCGCGCGCGCGCGCGCGCGCGCGCGCGTGTGTGTGTGTGTGTGTGTGTGTGTGTGTGTTTATGTTGGGTTTGTATGTTGAGTTTGTATGTATTGTATGGGTGTGTGTTTGTGTATGTGTGTGTGTGTGCTTGTGCGTGCGTGTGCGTATGTAGTGTCCATGCTATCACCAATAAACAGTAGGCTTCAATAGGAATCAGAGGTCCGTGATTTAGCTAAACGCCCCCATGCTTCATTGCTTGGCGAACAACCCTTGGGATGCTCGACTAGATGCACGTGCAAAACTACTTTATCTGGTCGTGATCTGTGCTCTTTTTCTTGCCTACAAATTATAACTGCCAATTCTACAAAATGACGTCACTGCGGCAAACCTAAAATACAGAATATAGTAGTAGTAGTAGTAGTAGTAGTAGTAGTAGTAGTAGTAGTAGTGTAATAGGGCTAGAAGTGGGCCTCTCGGCCCTTTTACGCCCTTTCTTGATTGTTTAATTTGATTAAGTTTCACAATGATTGCGAAAACCTAAGCTAAACTACTCTTAATTATTTTGTTTCTTCTTTTGGAATGAACTTTCATTTAATCAGCCAAAAATTTGAAAGCTCTTATCATATTAGGATCTTGGTCCAGAAGATTTTTAAAAGTGTTAATATTAGGTGCCTGTTTGATGTTAGTTGGTAAGTTATTTCAATGAGCGAATTCATAGAGCGAATTCAGTCGATGATGCTTGATTTCAGCGTTGATGCATGATGTAGGCCTACTAGAAACGGGATTTTCAACAACCGGGACTATAGTTCCCTCGCAGTATTGTATAAGTTTAGAAACAGTCAATTCTTTTAAATTAGGTTCATAGACATGTCATGGGAACATTATGCTTCCAAAACAGTAGGCCTATAATGCAGTGCATGTAAGTAAGATCCAGATCGTGAATGCTGAACTCAAGTATGAACTTCTTGATGTTGTTTGTTATAGCAAGTGAAAATATGTTTGAAACCCTGCGAATCTCAATATTGTATATATATATATGATAAATTACCTTTTCATTATTATATAGAATGACTCAATCGTTCCCAAAACCAGGGACAAGTTTCACAAGGGCTAACGTTTCGTCGCGCTTGCTCAAATCGGCAAAAACGGTCTAAGAAACACCCTTCGTTAGCCGATAGTTCGCATGGCGTTTTGCTCTCAGTCGAAAGGTGACAAGCGGCGAACTATCCGGAACTAGTAGGGGGTGAATACGGTTCTTGTTGTTGATTGGTCCATTAAAGTTTCTTTAAAATAAATTTTTGTTTGTGGACCAATCAGACAAGAGCTTGTAATATTCTTCCGCAAACGCTTTCTAAAGTGTTTCTTAGGCCCCGTTTGCCGTGAGCATTCACGCGCGGCGACGGTTATCTAGAGAAACTCGCCCCCG
>CM065704.1:25875327-25885327 GCA_017654935.2 Phymorhynchus buccinoides
GGGGGGGGGGGTACATTACAACCTTACCACTGACAATATCTGAACGTTCTATCTAATCCATGGAAGTCGGTGTATGCGCAAGTCACTCTGGTTTTTTTATGATTTTAATTTGTCCCGACGTGTGATCTGAACAAGCATCGAGTTACGATTTACGATACACACTACTGCGGTTGCCTTCATTGTTAAAACCTCTCTCTTTTTGTTAATTTTTTTTGTTATATATATATTCTCCGCAACCCAGTAAATATTAGGAACGTTACTCAGTTACATTGCGTTTTAATGTCACTCGGTCATGCTTATCTTGTTTGCATAGTCTGCATTTTGTCCCTTTGCTGTCTATCTTTTATTCAATCCCACCCCCTCCCTTTTCCTCCCCATGCTAGTCTTATTAGGTCATGAGACTAAAGGCAAGAGTAATATTGAGTTGTCAACAATAAGGAGAGTAGATGTTTTTGTCTGACAGTTTGTTTACCTGTTTGCATACTTCTGTTTGTCTGTTTCCCCTGTCTTATTCTGTCTTTCTCTCTATTTGCATCTCTGCCCATACATTGTGATGCATACTTTTTTTTTTTGGCGCGCGTGCACAGGCCCGCAGACGAAGAAAAGAAAAATATACTGTTTCATTGTGAGTGTCAATTTTCAGCCATTTTTCTTTCTCAATTTTTTAACAATCACAACACACCAGAAAAAAGTGTATGGGTTTGGTTGTTGCAGCAACTTCCAATACATGTATTCAGCCACATTCTCACGCATTAACTTCCAATACACGTATTCAGCCACATTGTCACGTATCAACTTCCAACACACGTATTCAGCCACATTGACAAATGATTGTCACGTATCAACTTCCAATACACGTATTCAGCCACATTGTCACGTATCAACTTCCAATACACATATTCAGCCACATTGTCACGTATCAACTTCCAATGCACATATTCAGCCACATTGTCACGTATCAACTTCCAATACACATATTCAGCCACATTGTCACGTATCGACTTCCAATACACGTATTCAGCCACATTATCACGTATCAACTTCCAATACACATATTCAGCCACATTATCACTACACAAAACAAGTACAAAAGTAGTTTGCTGTTCAATAAGTCAAGGCCAAAGTGGGGTTTTTTTCTTCTTCTTTTTTTTTCATTTAGATTATATTACATTGTGCGGGTCGTTTGAATCTGTGGCAGAAGAATAAACGACTTCCTGTCACGCGACAATTCCTATCGAATATCGGAAATTCCACTGACTGCTAGACAGAGAGGAAATAAGAGATATAGATTCTAAGCAGCTCGGAAAATAATAATATTACTAATATGTATGGCCTGGTTACGTGGCATATAATATCATACCAGGTCATTTAGCTAGACTATGTAGCATAGCAGTTGCGATGGCTTGGAGTCAAAACGGACTGTCTTTAGATAGTCCATTGACGTATTATTGGATTTATTTCCAAAACTAATAACTTGTATCATACAATAATTGCAGAAATGTAAAAAGGAGGGTTTGTTTTTTATGTTTCAGCAGCCTTTTTATCATACAAGTTATTAGTTTTCGTAATAAGTTCAATAACGTGTCAATGGACTATCTAAAGATAGTCCGTTTTGACTCCAAGCCATCGTGATTTCCAGACTATTCGAACTAATGCTTGAATATGAGGCCATTGAGTCATGCTACGTTTTTATATTTTATGAAGTTGTATTGAACTAGTCTGGCATTCCTGAGGACAAGGGAGTGACAAAAAGGAAAAACAAAGATAATACTGGGTAAAACTTCCCATTGTGCAAGCAAGAAAATAGAAATATCGAACGTCCCATGTTCAAGACATTTTTTTACAAAAGAAGTACAGACATGAACATTTTGATTTGGATTACTTGAACAATACACGACCCATTTTTCAAGTAATGTTTGTTGTTGTTGTTGTTGTTGTTGTTGTTGTTGTTGTTGTTGTTGTTGTTGTTGTTGTTGTTGTTGTTGTTGTTGTTGTTGTTGTTGTCGTACCCTACCACGAAGACTCCAGGGATCACCCCAACAGCCGAAGCACTTGAACACCATGGTGCAAATGCACCAGCTAGGGATGAGAACATTACGTGTGTGATCGGCCGTTTTTGATTACCCCGCCAAGTGAGCAGCCACACTCAGACTTCAGAGGATTCAAGTAATCAAATTACATTTTCCTGCCGGTTGTTTTTTTTAATTTGATTTTTCTTCAACGTTCAACGAATCGGTTTAGCCATCTTACGCTAACACACAGTACAATTATCACAGAACATTAAGACACAAACAGAACTAATTACCGGTTTTTTTGTATGATGGGGTGGTAAGGGTAAGGGATAGGGATAAGGAGGAAGTTGATGAGGGGTAAGATCAGGATAAGGATTGGAGGGTGAAGATAGACACACCACGCAGACCAGGAACATATAGAGGAAACCAGACAGTTGTTTGTCTTTCTCAGTTTTCCTAGCTATGTTTCCTAGTAAATAAACAAAGCCAAACAACTGTCTGGTTTCCTCTATATGTTCCTGGTCTGCGTGGTGTGTCTATCTTCACCCTCCAATCTTTATCCTGATCTTACCCCTCATCAACTCCTCCTTATCCCTATCCCTTACCCTTACCACCCCATCATATCTGTGTGGGTTTTTTTTGGGGGTACTATAAGGCTATACTTTTTTGGGGGGACACAGTGATGCGCATTATAATTTGACCAATAAAATAGTAAGAAAACAGAATAACATGCACTGAATGTTGTGTACAATATGGGGGTGCGCCTTATATAATAAGGTGCGCCTTATAGTCCGAAAAACATAGTAATTTACATTGACTCCTAGATAAACCTATCGTCCCTTTAAAGTTTAAAGAGGAAGGAGGGATAGGGTAGTGGGAGGGGGTAGAGATAGTGTATCTTTTCAAAAGAGTATAGGGCTTTATATTAGTCTTCTTGTTGCCCTATCTAATGAATATTGCTTTTTGTATGTGACTTTGAAGAACAAAAAAGCTATTTAAGCCAAAACTAATTTACTTTAAAATCTGTCCTAAACTTTTGGAACACAGTTCTTCACAAATGCACAAACCAGACAGACAGACAGACAGACAGACAGACAGGCAGATGAGATAGACAAGCAGCAACAAAAACAGAGCCTCCCAGGCAGAATTTAACATCAAAGATGTTGGCATCAAACCAGTTTTGAGTTCACGTCATCACGTCTGACTGCATGTGCAGCTTGGCTTATGTCAAGTTTCTTGAAAGTAAAGGGAGGGTGAGAAGAGAGAGAGAGAGAGAGAGAGAGAGAGAGAGAGAGAGAGAGAGAGAGAGAGAGAGAGAGAGAGAGAGAGAAAATAATTTACCTTTGCCAACTTTTCTTTATTGAGGATAATAGATTAAGCAACATTGCTTTTTTCATCCAGTCCTCATGCAGAAAAATAGGAAAACGAAGAAAAGAATTCAACATAAGAGAGAGAGAGAGAGAGAGAGAGAGAGAGAGAGAGAGAGAGAGAGAGAGAGAGAGAGAGAGAGAGAGAGAGAGAGAGAGAGAGAGAGAGAGAGAGAGTTAATGAGTGTAACGGAGAGAGCGAGAGAGAGAGAGAGACGAGAGAGAGACAGAGACAGAGAGGAGAGAGAGGAAATGGGTGGACTGATGAAGGGAGGTGGAATGAGTAAAGGAGAAAGAGGAGTTAATGAATGAGAGCGAGCGAGACGAGAGAGAGAGAGAGAGAGAGAGAGAGAGAGAGAGAGAGAGAGAGAGAGAGAGAGAGAGAGAGAGAGAGAGAGAGAGAGAGGGAAAATGTATTGCCAGAATAGAGAACTCGCTCCAATGCCAAGGAAGCACACAAATAAGGGCTAATGTGGCCCAACTAGCGACTAATAAAATCATGACATGGGGTAAATACCAACCCAAAAAAAAGAACCAGTTGGCATAAACAAATGAGTGAGAGAGAGAGAGAGAGATCGGAGAGAGAGAGAGAGAGAGAGAGAGAGAGAGAGAGAGAGAGAGAGAGAGAGAGAGAGGGAAGGGGTATAGGGTGGAACGAGTTAGGGGGAAAGGGGAGTTATGAGAATGAGCGTGCGGGGGTGGGGGTAGCAAAGTGAAAGTTGAAGTAAGGAAAATTGGGGGCTCGGGTAATAGTAAAAAAAAAGAAGGTATCATGGAAATGCAGGTGGGAAATCTGTGAAATCAAGGAATGGATGAAACGAAGGGAGAATCTCCGTGTTTACTGGTCTTGTTCGATTTTAGTTGTTTACGTCCTTCCACTAAAAGTGATTCAGATCATATTATTTTTGTGGTGTGATTGTCGAGATGATGAGCGTGAGTGAATATGTGTGCGAGTGTGTGCATGTGAATATGCGTTTGTATAATTATGTAATGTATAAGTGAAATACAATGGGTAATTTTGTGGTATGGTGGAGATGATGAGCGTGAGTGAATGTGTGCGCGTGTGTGCATGTGAATATGCGTTTGTATATGTAATGTATAAGTGAAATACAATGGGTAATTTTGTGGTATGGTGGAGATGATGAGCGTGAGTGAATATGTGTGCGAGTGTGTGCATGTGAATATGCGTTTGTATAATTATGTAATGTATAAGTGAAACTTATACAATGGGTAATTCTGTGGTATGGTGGAGATGATGAGCGTGAGTGAATGTGTGTGCGAGTGTGTGCATGTGAATATGCGTTTGTATATGTAATGTATAAGTGAAATACAATGGGTAATTCTGTGGTATGGTGGAGATGATGAGCGTGAGTGAATGAGTGTACGAGTGTATGCATGTGAATATGCGTTATAAAAAAAAAAGATAATCCAATTTCTGGGGCCTTTATTTTTGTGTTTGTAAAGGAGATAATAATAATGATCTTTAAGATCTCTTTAACATACTTTATGATCTTTATTGTTAAAAAGTCGGGACTTTCCTGGAGTTGCACTGCCTCCTGGCATTGCCTCCAGGATCGTTCCCACCATCTTTATATCTACTAAAATGTCCCATATATATGTGTCTGTTTCAGACCGGAGGACGTTAAACGGATTTTCATTCAATAATGATCTTCCAAGTCTTTGATAACAGCTTGAGACGGCGAAGGGGCAGTAATTGGGGATGAGGTTGGGCTGGAGGGGAGCTTCATCGAGGGTCTGTTCTTAGAAGAACTATCGCTTTGCGTCTGATTGGAAGATAAGGTTTTTCTTCCTGGGTTAGACAGATGGTGGCTCTCTCCCCCCCCCCCCCCCCCCGCCCCCCCCCGCCAAAAAAACCCAACCCGAGTGGGAGGAGGGGGAAGAAATAGTAAGGGGGCAGGGGGGGTCGCCATGGTGCGAATGGTGCATCTCAATTGCGCCTACCTTAATTACCCCTATTCTCAACTATGCCTGTGTCGATTGCGCCCGTTGTAGTCAGTCGTCCATTGCGCCCCGCTAAAAACAATGTTGAAATGGTTCGTGAAACAAAATCTAGACATAATATATATGGAAGTTTTGCATAAATTGGGATTTGTATTTCAGAAGATAGAGCTGTCATTTTCCATGCAGATACAGAAACAGAATTTGAATAATTATCTTTTCTAGTTTTGATTTTTCAGTCATCTGAAGTCCTAAGATGCACCAATTGCAGAAATCAGGCGCAATTGATGTACATACCGGGAGAGGCGCAATAGAATAATTTTTCGGTACCCTTTCCTAATTTTCAAACGGATTCATCTCTACTGCGCGAATTGCTGCTACTGGGCGAATTCCTACTGCGCGAATTTATACTGCGCGAATTCCTTTCTGTGCGCTTCCTACTGTGTGAATTCATACTGCGCGAATTCCCACTACGCGCATTCCTACTGCGCAAATGTGTGTGTATGCGTGTGTGTGTGTGCGCACGCATGTGCCCCCCCCCCCCACCCCCGTCTCTTCTCTCTCTTTCTCTCCTCTTCTCTCTCTGCCCTTCTTCTAAATTCTCTCTCTCTCTCTCTTTCTCTCTCTGTATCTCTCTGCCCCTCTCTCTGTCTGTCTCTCTCTCTCTCTTCCCCGTTTTCTGTCCTTTCTGTGTATGCTTACTCTCTCTCTTGTGTATGTGCCCCCCCCCCTCTCTCTCTCTCTCTCTCTCTCTGCATTTTGTCTCTCTGTCTGTGTCTGATCTTTGTCTGTCTGTCTGTGTGCGTGCGCATGTGTGTGTGTCTTCACGTGTGTACTTTTCTCTCCCTCTGTTCTTCTCTCTTTGTGTATCTCTCTGCCCTTTCTCTCTCTGTCTCACTGTCTCTGTCTCTGTTCGCACAGTAGGAATGCGCGCAGTAGGATTCGCGCAGTAGGTATTCGCGCAGTAGGAATTCGTGCAATAGGAATGACACCTTTTCAAACAGGCGCAATTGAATGGTATCCAGTGAGAAGCAAATGGTTTTAAGACACAGTACTGCTTGCTAGACCTAACTTTTCATTATTATGATTGAAGGGCTGAGGAAGGTATAATGGAAGGTAGACTACCCCCTTGAATGTTGTTTTTCAGAAAGAGGTATTGCTTTCGTCTGGGTTCTGACGTCTTTCGGCTTCTGGATTTAGAAGAACGACGTGAAGGTTTGAGCTGGTAAAGGGAAAGCAACCGATCCCAAGGATCGGGTCGTTCTCGACAGAAAAGCTCTGCCTCGCGGTGGCTCGCACAACAGGGAACAAAGAAGGGCGAACCGTCTCTCTCGCCAGCTGTGATTCAAATGCGGCGCGCGCTGGATGGAAGTTCAGTTTAACGTCGCGTATCGGCTTTCGCCATGTACGACGGGCTGAACAAACCAACCATGGTATAAACAAAAATTTATGTTCCTGAATCACTGTCTTAGCCAAAAGGCCGAGAAGCGATCAGGATTTTTATTTAGTTAGCGCGCGCTCAGCGCCTCCCCTCTTTTATAGTCCGGCCGTGCCTTTAACTCCTTGCTTTCTTCTCTGGCTTCTTTGTCCTCATTGGGGTTGAGAACCAGAGATGGGGGAAATCACAGTTGTCTGTCTGCCTTTTCAGTGCCTCCTCTCTAAGAATTTTAAGATTGAAGCTCCCCGTTTCTGTTTTATTAAGTTATAAATAAACGAACGAAATTTAGGGCTTTACGTCCTCTCGACCTGGGAAGGCACATATGGGGCATGAAAGTTATAAATAAAGCCAGTTTTAGAAGGCATTTTCGGTTCGAAACAGGTTCTTATCATCTTCTGAAGATAATTAGGCTATGCGCATTTATATGACTTTTTTTATCCCTCAAGTATAAAGGCAATCTGTGTAATTTACTACAACTAGCGCAACGCCGAGTCCCAGTAACGCCTAGTAACGGTAACGCCTAGTAACGGTAACGCCAAGTACTGGTAACGCTGAGTACAGGAAATTTGAAGCGATTCGGTTAAGAAACGGCGGAGTCGTATAGCGCGCGCGTGTTTGAACCGATTCGCTTCCGGGTTAGTACACGGATAGTCACCGTCCCCGGTGATCTTCCTGCCAAATTGGAAGGCAATCGGTCCAGAAACACTGGAGATACGGGCGCCGAGAGGCCGGCGGATGCGCGTTTCGCCCATTTGCCAAACCGCGCAAATGACACGGCCGCCTCGGTTGTCATTGCCATCGGCCCGTTAGGGCTCACAGCAAATTTGAAGCGATTCGGTCGAAAAACGGCGGAGTTACAAGACCCGTTTCGTGTTTCAGACACACACACACACACACACACACACACACACACACACACACACACACACACACACACACACACACACACACACACACACACACACACACACACACACACACACACGGACAGTTGGCTTATTACTATATGATGATTGGATAGTACACGTCGCTATTAGGTTACTTGGCACACTTTTCAGACTTTCCGATACCCAATCCTAACCATTACGGGTCATAAATAACTTTGGTAAAAAGGGAGTCAATTACGCGAAGTTCCTTCCCCTTATTCATTTCATTCCTGATCATTTGATTCTAATTCGCCCAGAGTATTGTGTTATAATCAAGTAGACTGCAAACAGTCTCGTCTGGCTAAAGAAAATGATCTCTCGAGAGGCCAAAAGTAATGTTCCACGCCAAAGCACATAATCTTTGACTTTGACTTTGACTTCACACACATACACACAAGCACATGCACGCACGCACGCACACGCGCGCGCGCGCACGCGCGCGCGCACGCGCACACGCACACACACGCACGCACGCACGCACGCGCGCACGCGCACGCGCACGCACGCACGCGCACGCACACGCACACACACACACACACGCACACACACACACACACACACTCAAGAAAAATACCCGTGTGCCGATGGAAGATTTGACAAGAACAGCTAGCTTGATGAAAAAGAAATGGCGAGGGCAAAACGCCAAAAAACACAGCTGGTATTTTTTTGTATGCCAGCGTTTCTGTCTAAAGTCTCATTCTTGTAATATGTATGTCTATCTATCTATATCTGCATGCCAGTCTGTCTGTCTGTCTGTCTGTCTGTATCTCTCTCTCTCTCTCTCTCTCTCTCTCTCTCTCTCTCTCTCTCTCTCTCTCTCTCTCTCTCTCTCTCCGCATGTGTGTACACGCGCGCGCGCGCGCGCGCGCGCGCGCGCGCGTGTGTGTGTGTGTGTGTGTGTGTGTGTGTGTGTGTGTGTGTGTGTGTGTGTGTGTGTGTGTGTGTGTGTGTGTGCACGCTCGCGTGTGTGTGTATTGTACTGTGCAGAGAGAGAAAGAGAGAGAGAGAGAGAGAGAGAGAGAGAGATCAGAGAGAGAGAGAGAGAGAGAGAGAGAGAGAGAGAGAGAGAGACTTGACATTTGACACTTGAAATCTTTATCACGCAAGGATTGAAGCCAGGCCTATTCTTACAATCTGTCCTTGAGACGGAAACAAGACTAATACAAAACGATAAGGCAAACACATAATTATAATATGAACATGCATGATGATACAAGACATCAAAGTAAACAAAATTGGAGCAAAATAATGTAAACAAATAACTAACAAGCAGGGGGGGGGGGGGGGGGGGGGGGGGGGCAAGAAGTGAGAGAGAGAGAGAGACAGACAGAGAGAGCGGGGGGGGGGGGGGGGGAGGGTGTAGGGGGGGGGGGGGTCTCGTGTGTTTGTGCGTATTTTGCACATCACATTAAGCTCGAGGTGGGGTTGCTGAAATAATTACAGTACTATTTCAGCCATTAGAGTAGAATGCGCTCAGGTTTCGCTAAGAAGAAAAAAGAAAGAAGGTCAGAATCCCCCAATCACAGAGCTATCAAAATGTAATCATTTACACACTTTCATCAGCCGTGTGTAAGTCAACAGGAATCCTTAGATAACATAATGTGGAAGGCTATTAGGCTGTTTGCATTAAACTAAGGGAGAAATGAAAACAAAAAAAAGGAAGAAAAAGAAGGATTGGGAAAGATGTAAAGGAGCAGGAAAAAGGGTGGCAATGACGGGGTGGGGTGGGGTGGGGGGGGTGGGGTGGGTGCCGATAAGGGTCGCTTGGGGTGGTTCGTGTTTTGTGTGTGTGTGTTTGTGTGTGTGTGTGTGTGTGTGTGTGTGTGTGTGTGTGTGTGTGTGTGTGTGTGTGTGTTTCCAAAGAACTTTTAGCCGCGTGTAGTAGTGCTCAAAATATCCTTTACTTTATCAGCCTTTGTGTGTGAAGGGAGACCGTGAGCGGAATTCCATGAAAATAAAGATGAGCGCGTCCCAAACTGAAAAAATAATAGCCTATTATGGACAATGGTAAATAATGTGTGTGTGTGTGTGTGTGCGTGCGTGTGTGTGCGTGCGCGTGCGCGCGTGCGTGTGCGTGCGTGTGTGCGCGTGCGTGTGTGCGTGCATGCGCGTGCGTGTGTGCGTGCATGCGCGTGTGCATGATGTGCGTGTGCGTGTTTATGCGTATGTGCGTGCGTGCGTGCGTGCATACGTACATGTATGATTTGCGCGTAACCATTTGTCAGTATCGACTCTTATCACGAGATGCAAATGTTAAGCGATAATGTACAGCCTATTTACAGCAAGCAGCATTTACAG
>CM065704.1:25892827-25897827 GCA_017654935.2 Phymorhynchus buccinoides
CTTTAGCAATTTTCTCAACCATGAGAGAGGATCCCGTTGCATGAGTCTTGCAAAGATGGTTAGGCGCTAATGGCTAGATCGAGAGAGTGGGGATGTCCCCTGAGTAAGGCTTTTCCACAAGAAGCAAAATCAATTCCAGCCCAGCCGTCAGGAATAGCATCCGCCTCAACTGCTATCAGGCAGTGATAATCGGTACACCCAAAACGGCTAGACGACCAGTGGCCAAGAAAAGGTGCTTCGTCATTATCTGTGTGACAATCAAATTAAGAGGCAGTAGTAATCGTAAATCATTGTGCTCTTTGTGGTCATGCTCAGCAAAAAAGAAGAAGAGGAGAAAGTAGAAGAAGAACATGATGATGATGTTGACGATGAGGAGGAGGAGGAGGAGGAAGAAGAGGAGGAGGAAGAGGATAATGATGATGATGAGGAGGAGGATCCGAGGAGGAGGATGGTGATGATGATGAGGAGGAGGAGGAGGAGGAAGAACTTATATGAAGAGGAGGGTGAGGAGGAGGAGGAGGAGGGTGAGGATCCGAGGAGGAGGATAGTGATGATGATGATGAGGAGGATCCGATGATGATGATGATGACGATGATGATGAAGAAATATATAGTATTTCCCATCCTGTAGTATGGGACTTTTCGGTGTGTTACCTGTGTACTAATTAACCAGCGGAAGCGGAAATAACGCAAGCCTGCGCGGTACTTGGCGCCTCCATAAATCCCAGGGTTCTGATCCCTTCTCTATTCTTCTAAGTTTCCGTGAGTGAAAGTCCGCTTAACGTCCTCCGACCTGGAACAGGTACATGTGGGGCATTTTAAACTATACAGACAGTGGGACGGACGATCCTGGAGGTAGTGCAATACCAGGAAAGTCCCGATTTTAATTTTTTTTAGTATTATTCAGTATTCAAAACTGATCCTGGAGCAGTTTCCGTTTCATAGTTTACGGTGTCTTGATTCAAAACTATTATGTATTTTTTTATAATAAAAATCACCGTTAACCGATATGTTCAAATCTTGTTTGCCCACCACAAAGGAAAATTCTCTAATGAAAAGGAAAACATTTCCTCACTCTCAAATTCTACTATATTATGACACGCTCCCACGCATGCGCGCGCACGCACACGTACGCACGCACACACGCGCGCGCGCGCACTGGCCCCCGGAGGGCTGCTCTTGTGTTGGCATGGCAGGTGGGGCCGGGCCCGTGTGTCTTTGGGTCGTAATGGCCCGGCACCTTCGGGTGTTTTTGTCAGGCGCACGCGCGCGCACACACGCGCACGCATTCACGCACGCACGCACGCGTGCGCACACACACACACCCACACACACACCTCTCGTTTTCCTTAGAAAGGTTATCACTACATCTGTCCATCACTCCTTCAAACTTTCAAAGTATCTCCTAGCTCTGCTCAGACGGGCCTTCTATATATTTTCTCCTCAGACTTTGTTCTCCTGGAACTATAATAAGCTAGCCTACCTGTCAGCCTGTGGGGCTTCGTAGCATTGTGCTCTCGTCTCTCTATGTGTCCCCCGTCTATATGTGTCCCCGTCTCCATGTGTCCCCGTCTCCATGTGTCCCCCGTCTTTATGTGTCCCCGTCTCCATGTGTCCCCGTCTCCGTATGCCCCCGTCTCTATGTGTCCCTGTCTCCGTGTGTCCATGTGTCCCCGTCTCCATGTGTCCCCCTCTCTATGTGTCCCCGTCTCTATGTGTTCCTGTCTCCGTGTGTGTCCCTGACTCCGTGTGTGTCCCTGTCTCCATGTGTCCCCGTCTCTGTGTGTCCCCGTCTATATATGTCCCTGTCTCCATGTGTCTGTCCCCGTCTCCATGTGTCCCCGTCTCTATGTGTCCCTGTTTCCGTGTGTCCGTCCCCGTCTCTGTGTGTCCCCGTGTCCATGTGTCCCCGTCTCCATGTGTCCCCGTGTCCATGTGTCCCCCTCTCTATGTGTCCCCGTCTCTATGTGTTCCTGTCTCCGTGTGTGTCCCCGTCTATATGTGTCCCTGACTCTTGTCCCCGTCTCTGTGTGTCCCCGTCTCCTTGTGTCCCCGTCTATATGTGTCCCTGTCTCCATGTGTCTGTGTCCCCGTCTCCATGTGTCCCCGTCTCTATGTGTCCCTGTTTCCGTGTGTCCGTCCCCGTCTCTGTGTGTCCCCGTCTCCATGTGTCCGTCCCCGTCTATATGTGTCCCTGTCTCCATGACGTTTTATTGTGTCCCCGTCTCTACGTGTCCCCTGTCTCCATATGTCCCCATCTCCATGTGTCCCCGTCTCCTTGTGTCCCCGTCTCTATGTGTCCCCGTCTCTATGTGTCCCCTGTCTCCATATGTCCCCGTCTCCATGTGTCCCCGTCTCTTGTGTCCCCGTCTCCATGTGTCCCCGTCTCTATGTGTCCCTTGTCTCCATGTGTCCCCGTCTCTATGCGTCCCCTGTCTTATATATCTCCGTCTGCGTGTATCATAATCCTAACCCAACCACTAACCTTA
Organism: Phymorhynchus buccinoides; assembly: GCA_017654935.2. Lineage (NCBI taxonomy): Eukaryota > Metazoa > Mollusca > Gastropoda > Neogastropoda > Raphitomidae > Phymorhynchus > Phymorhynchus buccinoides. Next base: position 25,895,316 of record CM065704.1, read on the forward strand.
ACCCCTTTAATGGGCCGCCACACTGCATACGACTCAATCCAACCAACTGCGACCCAACTGTGACATTTGTGTGAGGCATAGTTCTCATGAAATCTACTGTTCTGATGAAATTCTACTAATTTCCTTCACAAAATTTCTAAGCCCCGTACTCGAATCCGATGAAAATCTCTCTTCTTTTTGTTGTTTTTTTTTTTGTTTTGGTATCAGACATTTTATAACATTCGTGCATCGGTGAGTATAATTTTTATTATAGTGAACGAAAATAGAATGATTTTAAGACGGAAATATTTCGCACGAATCATGCCTCACAGACAGTCGGAAAATATGAACGAAATCCGTTCATCCGATTTTGAGATATTCAAGATTGAAATTTCGCCGATTTAGTCGCGAAAGTCGGATCGCAGTTGGACAGAACTGGCACGTGTGCGGCACGTGACCCTAGCCCTTCACAAAATGTCTAAGCCCCGTACTCGAATCCGATGACAATCTCTCTTTTTGTTTGTTTGTTGTATCAGACATTTTATGACATTCGTGCATGGGGGGGCATGAGAACCGGGTATATAGTGAACGAAAATAGGGTATCAGGACAATTACCCCCCGGACCCCCCGGGACAACTACCCCCTGGACAACTACCCCCCTAGGACATCTACCCCCTGGACAAGTACCCCCCACACATTATTTTGTAAACATAATCCAGGCTCCACTGAACTCCCCCTCTTTAGAGATGGGGGACACATAACATAGAGTCGGGGGCACATCAATGGTATCTCGGGCCTACACTGTCTGTTTCGCACCTGTCCTGGGGATGCTTGGGGGCGGGGGGGGAGGAGGGTGGTGGGGTGGGATGGGGGGTATTGGACGAGGGAATGGAGGAGAGTCTGAGCGTGAAAGCTTTTGTTTTTGTCTAGTGATAAACATCAAGAATCGGGCGTGAAAAAGAGGGTGGAAAGAAGGAGGGTGAGGTGGGGAGAGAGAGGGAGGGTGAAGGGTGGGTGGGGTGGGGTTAGTAGTAGGTGGGAGGAGCAGGAACGGAGAACTATCGCAGCCCTAAATCATGACACGAGCGGTGGGGTAGGTAGGTAGGTTCCACTGATGCAGATCAGACAGACTCAGGTGGGTGGGTGCTGGTTAATAAATAACGACTTTTTGTCGGGTGTGGAGGGCCAGCCACACGTCCACTAAAATCGCACGACTGTACGATACGATTCGATCACGCGATCTCGATGCGCGCCAATCACACTTTGTTCTTGGAGACCACGTGATCGAATCGTATCGTACAGTCGTGCGATTTTAGTGGACGTGTGGCTGGCCCTCTACACCCGACAAAAGTCGTTATTAACCAGCACGTGATCTCGATGCGCCGATCACATTTTGTTCGTGATCGAATCGTATCGTACAGTCGTGCGATATTAGTGGACGTATGGATGGCCCTTCCCGCAGCTGTTCGTGAAGCAGGCAACTTGTTTTGTTTTGCTAGCGGTTGGGCTGTAATTTCTGTTTTGGGTTGAAACCCTTGTTATTTGTTCCACAGTTAAGTACACGAACAGACACACACAGCACGTGTATCAGCAACAACAAGCTTATGCGCGTATGTGGTGCTCTCTCTCTCTCTCTCTCTCTCTCTCTCTCTCTCTCTCTCTCTCTCTCTCTCTCTCTCTCTCTCTCTCTCTCTCTCTCTGTCTCTCTCTCTCTCTGTCTCTATGTCTGTATCTCTCTCTCTCTCTCTCTCTCTCTCTCTCTCTCTCTCTCTCTCTCTCTCTCTCTCTCTCTCTCTCTCTCTCTCTCTCTCTCTCTCTCTCTCTCTCTCTCTCTCTCTCTCTCTCTCTCTCTCTCTCTCTCTCTCTCCAGTGGACAATAATATGGTTCGATACGACGACTGTTGAGCACAGATAAATAGAAGAGAAAACACCAAAGACTGAATGTAATACATTTACAGTATTGTCAAAAAATAAGGAATGTCCTGGTGTTGCACTGCATCCGGGCATTGCCTCCAGGATCGTTCCCACCATCTTTATATCTAATCTACTAATGTCCCATATGTGTTTGTTCCAGACCGCAGGACGTTCAGCAGATTTTCATTACAAAAACTGACGTCTGCCAAGTGAATATTCTGTTAGCCAGTGCAGTTTAGTTAAAGACCCACCAGATCCACGAGTGAAAATAACGTGCTTGACGTGTTTCCTTCTCTCGCTGGTAAAATTAATCTTATTTTTGACCAGGTGTGACTCGACTCCCACACAAGCACCCCCAAATTCAAAACGAAACACTGGAGACTTTGAAGAGCAGCCTCAATTAGAATTTGGGGGCTTTTGTATGTGGGTCGCACCTACACAGAAGAAACTGAAACAAGGGACTTAATTTTGCTGGGTCAGTGTGTCTTTAAACACTGATCGTCGTGTTTTCTGCGAAGTTAATGACGGGAGTTAGTTATAATATTATGTGTTTTGTCATGTCATTCTTTCCAATCTGTTCGTCTTGGCTTTTATGTCGAAATTAAGCTGCTAAAAAGAT
>CM065704.1:25902827-25907827 GCA_017654935.2 Phymorhynchus buccinoides
AGACTGACTTACTATCTATCTATCTATGTTGACACGATAACGTTTGAACGGAGGGACCTAGGACGCTCAAATGTTGCATGCGGATAGGTACTAAGACTATCTAGTCCAAGTTCGAAAATGAAGGTCAACGGTCAAGGTCACTGGAGCCGAAAATGCTGCCAAACGCGTGGCACGATAACGGAGGGACATATGACGCTCAAAGTGTGTATGCCGTAAGGTACTAAAGATATCTAGGCCAAGTTCAAAATCATAGGTCAAAGGTCAAGGTCACTGGCTCCGAAAATGCTGCTGAGCACCTGGCACGATAACAGTTGAACGGAGGGACTTAAGACGCTCAAATTTTGCATGCGGATGGTTACTAAGAACATTTCGGCCAAATTCAAAAATGAACGTCATAGGTCAAAGGCCAAAGTCATTGGAGCCGAAAATGATGTTGAACACCTGGCACGATAATGGAGGGACCTATGACGCTCAAATTTTGAAAGTTATCTTGGCCAAGTTCAAAAATGAAGGTCAAAGGTCAAGGCCATTAGCGCCGAAAATGCTGCCGAGCACCTGACACGATAACGTTTGAACTCAGTGACCTAGGACACTCAAATTTTGCTTGAGAATGCATATTCATTCACCTTCCGTCTATTGAATTAGTAATTGTGTATTGTGTATGGGTACGATACAAGCTTTATGCTTGTTGTTACCCTCTAACCTCATCATTGGAAAGTGTTGAATAAAGATGTTTAAACCAATAGGCCTAGATATAATTTTTAAAAACATCAGAGTTGCTGGGAGTTCTCCTACATGGCTTACCTTTCTATTGAGTTTTGGAGGCAATAGAATGGGCTGAACAACGACAGTTTTGAACTTTTGGTTTTTTTCCCTATGGGGGGATACTTTTCTTTTGTATGACCAAAGGCACTTAGCTTACATGGCTCTAATTTTCTTTGGTTTGAGTCACTGCTGAAAGCTACTTTTACTTAAAAACACACTGACGCACCACGATTAAGTCCCTTAGTTTTTTTCTGGGTAGCTTGACCCACATACAAATGTCCCCAACTTCAAATTGAGGCTGCTTTTAAAAATGGTCTTTCGTTTTCAATTTGGGGACATTTATATGGGATTCAAACCTGGTCAAAACAATATTTCTTACCAGCTATAAGAGGGAAAACACGTGAACCCCGTGAGTTTGACACGTGACCTGGTGGGTCTTTAAATAATGTTGTCTGTCTGTCTATCTGTTTTCTTCTCGCTTATAGTTTTACTTTTACCTTCCTAACTCTCCTGTTGGAAAAAGAATAAGAATAACAACAAGAAGTAGAAGAAGTAGTAGTAGAAGAAAGTATCAATCCATGTCACCCCCCGTTCCTTCGAGAATTGAAATTGAGCGGCAATGACCAGAGCTTCAGATTGTTTTTAAACTTCATGGGTCATAATTCGATGGCTTGGAGTCAAAACGGACTATCTTTATTAAGGCTTGGGATAAGGAGGAGTTGGGTGTTGATGGACACACACACCATGCAGGCCAGGAACATATAGGCGGAAACCAGACAGTTGTTTGCTTTTGTTTATTTATCGCATTTAGGAAAAATAGCAAGTAGATAGTCCATTGACATATTAGTGCACTTCTATTACGAACACTAATAAAAGACTGCTGAAATATAAAAACCAAAACCCCTTTTTTATATTTCTGCAGTCGTTGTTTGATACAAGTTATTAGTTTTTGTAATAAATCCAATAATACGTCAATAGACTATCTAAAGATAGTCCGCTTTGACTCCAAGCCTTCGAATTATGATCGATCCATAATGGCAGAAAACGATGGGTCAGTTTTGCAAAATAATGGGCCAGTAATCTGCACTGTAGTATATTAAGCTTAAATTAACCATTTATTGAAGATTTTGTGGCTGCACAAAATGAGGGGTAAAATCACCGACAATATGGGTCAATGCCCCGTGCCTGCTGACAGTCTGAAGCTCTGAACGAGAGGGACATGGAGGGGGGAGAGAAGAAGACGTGAGAGAGAGAGAAAGGGGGGGGGGGGGTGTAGGTTTTTGTATTCCTCTTGTCCATATGGCATGTTGATGGTATTTTTGTTTTTCTTAGGCCCAAATGTTCTCAGCTTTCCCACTTTCAACATGATAGAAGACAGTGCATAAGTGTATCAGGTAGGCCATACCTAGTTTTACCAACCCATTCCCAACTGCCTCACCATCAGAAAACAACAACAACAACATAACAAATAAATAAAGATATTTAGAACCTCAGCAACATAGCATGTACCAGGAAACAAAGGTCCCCCAAAAAAACAAAAAACAAAAATCAATAAATAAGCAAAAATGCAAGGAGCAGTAGAAAGAATGACATAGTGAGGCCAAGAGAGGAGGTAGCGAAATGTGGTGGAGGGGGGTTAATTAGAAAGGGAGTATTATCCCTTTTTTCAATTTCGAGCAGTAGAAAGGTTGCAGAGTTTGTCCTTGGTGCACGGGCTTCCATTTTTCAGGTTGGATGACTTCTCAGCAGGTGATGCGTTCGTTGCCTCCTCCTCGCCTGTATAGTAGGCCTGCTGCTATGCTGGGCAAGCGGTTATATATTTTATTATAGGAGCAATGTTGTGGAACCGATTATTTCGTTCGTTGCCTAAACTTAGCTTGTTCCCTCTCCTGAAGCACGCCATTTTGAGTTGGTGGTGCAGGGGATGAGAGAGTACAAGTCTGATTCGGCATAAACGAGGTGAAATGAAGTGTTTTGTCGGTGGTGGTGGTGGTGTTTTAAAAAAGAAATGTATTGTTTGTTGTTGTCGTTGTTGCAATGGGGTGGGTGGGGTGGTCCAAGTTTTTATTTTGATAAAAAGTGATTACAACGCACACACAAAAGCTTTCATTAGAAAGAGAGTTCCCCCCTTTGTTAAATTTCGTTATCTCCTCTCTTGGCATCACCATTTCATTCTTTCATTCTGTGTTTTCATGCATAGTTATTTTCTATGGAAATAATAATTCAATCTGTTCTTACTTACCTTTATCCCTACGTCATCTAATGTTAGCTTTTCTGATTGGCTTCCTGCACGTTATCGTGCGTACTTTCCCCTGTTCCCTGTTTCCCTTGTTCTTATAGTGTCTAATTCGTAGGAACATTCTATCATTCTAAGTGAAGTAAGGGGGGCTAGCGGGGTAGCCGAATCTAGCCAACGCAGGGTTATTAACGCCCTTGACGGCAAGAGTTAAGCCCTTGTTGATCAGTATCCAAAAGGGCATTCACTCTTGCAAAAGGCAGCCATTCAGTGGCCTCAAATAGGGTTATTGGCGAGAGTTATTCCCTTCTTTGGTCAGTACTCAACCATCTTCCCCCACCCACCAAGGGCATTCACTCTTGCAAAAGGTGTTCTTTGCAGTGGCCATGTAAACCAGAACTACATTTCGTACATATCTAAACCCTGCAGGTTCCTTAATCCCAAAAAGTAGTCTGTAAGGAATTCCTAAATCATATAAACGTATCTTAAATTAAGTTTGTTTCATTTTCTTCACCTTTTTTTTATGCATTTCGTTCAACCCCGACTTAGCTGTGAAATCATCTAATCCTAGAATCTCGTGTAAGAGGTCCAGAATCCTCAAAGTAGGCTATTTGTAAAGGCTTTTCTGCATACTTTAGAACCCCCCACCCCCTTTTTTGGTTTACGACCCTCAATTTCAAAGTCTGATTCTCTTTCAGTTTTATGAAAATAATTCAAGGCTGATCCGAAACCTATCCCTTTCGCGATAATGGCAGAATTCTGCTTCTCAGTGAAACTTTTCAATGCGAACATTTGCGAAGGGGTGGGGAGTGGGGGTGTGGTGGGGTGCGTAAGATAAAACGTAGCCGTATTTTCGTGCTCCAAAAGTACCTGTACAATAAGTACCTGTGCTAAAAGTACTCTCAAGAATTTGTTATTCCCATAGGTAGCCTTTAACTGTTCCCGATTGATTCCCAAAACGTTTAGTTTAAAAACAAACAAAAACAGACATAGGACCTACTAACACAGAACTAACCATAAACCAAATCCTAACATGACCTATCCAGAATCGTGAAAAGCATACACAAAATCTCAAATGTAATGTTCAAATTTCAATCTCAGAGCTGTGTGTTAAAGACCCACATGACCCACCACGATTAATTAAGTCCCTTGGTTTTTTTCTGAGTATCTGTGACCCACATACAAATTTCCCCAACTTCAAATTGAGGCTGCTCTTTAAAATGATGTTTCGTTTTCAATTGGGGGGCATTTGTATGGGGTTAAATCTGGTCAATACAAGATTTCTTACCAGCTATAAGAGAGAAAACACGTGAAACCTGTGATTTTGACACGTGATCTGGTGGGTCTTGAAGAATCGCCGAACCAGCAATGGAGAATCGGTAAGCTTTCTTGTAAAGCATCGCAGAAATATCAGTACAGAATCGGAGAACCTCGGTTTATCGTCTCATCCGAAAGACTCCACTTTCTGACCGTAAGGCCTAGTGCAAAGTGGGAGCAAAAATCACTCGGTTTTATTTGACACGAGGCGAACCTCTGAGCCACTCTACACCACTTATTAAAAAAAGAGGCAGAATTATGTCTAAAGAATCGCAGATTTATTTACAAAGAATCATAGAATAGGCCTACTGTCTATAAAGAATGACGGAACTAATACCTTTAAAGACCTGCAGAAGCAAACTACCTGAGGATTCCAAAATAACGTGCAAGAAAAAAGGCTGAACTATGTCTAAAGAATCGCAGATTTATTTACAAAGAATCATAGAAGACTGTCTCTCAAGAAAGACGGAACTATTTTTTAACGACTCACAGAAGCAAACTACCTGAGGATTCCAAAACAACGTGCAAGTAAAATGGCTGAACTGTGTCTAAAGAATCGCAGATTTAGTTACAAAGAATCATAGAAGACTGTCTATAAAGAATGACGGAACCCTTTCACCGCTGATGTCGCATTTCTGCACCACAATGATTTAACACCCATGTCATTAAAAGCTTTGAAATC
>CM065704.1:25915327-25925327 GCA_017654935.2 Phymorhynchus buccinoides
TCACTTTTTGTTGTTGACAAAGGATGTCGTATATTCCTTTGACTCAACACTTGATTCGCATCACGTTTTTGACAAAGGATGTCGTATATTCCTTTTACTTTACTCAACACTTGATTCGCATCACTTTTTTTAGAAAGAATGTCGTATATTCCTTTGACTTTACTCAACACTTGATTCGCATCACTTTGTTTTGTTGACAAAGGATGTCGTATATTCCTTTGACTTTACTCAACACTTGATTCGCATCACTTTTTTGACAAAGGATGTCGTATATTCCTTTGACTTTGCTCAACACTTGATTCGCACTACTTTTTTGAGAATGGATGTCGTATATTCCTTTGACTTTACTCAACACTTGATTCGCATCACTTTCTTTTTTGACAAAGGCTGTCGTATCATTATATTCCTTTGACGTTATTTAATTAAATAAAAAATGTATGTCATCCCGGTATCTGGTTGCCGTCATGGTTCCGTTCAGGAGCACATGGAGGTCGGTATGTATGTATTTGGTTTTGGTATATTCTAGTCACAGAGACTTATTTCTGTGAAATTCGGGCTGCTCTCCCCAGGAGAGAGCGTCGCCGCAAGTGCAGCGCCTACCCAATGTATGTGTATGTATATATGCATGTATGTGTGTATGTATGTGTGTATGCCTGTCTGTCGTTTCCGACAATGACTGCCAGATAGCAGGGGGGGGAGGGGGGCAGCTGCTATTCCAGCAGGCTGGAAAAAAATATTTTAAAGTGCAGCTGTCACCGGCTTTACTTTTGGCCCAACATCAGGCTAATGTCAACCAATGATGACTAGATAACGAGCTATTTGAGTAAAGGGCAAAGTCCAGGATAAGACACACAGCTCCTTATCTGTTTGTCGGTCTGTCTGTCTGTCTGTGTGTATGTCGCTGTGTCCGTCAGTCTGTCGGCCAGTCTCTCTGTCTGTTTTGTTTGTTTAGTGAATCAGAGGTAAGCCTAACCTCCCTCCCTCCTCTCTCTCTCCCTCTCTCTCTCCCTCTCTCTCTCTCTCTCTCTCTCTCTCTCTCTCTCTCTCTCTCTCTCTCTCTCTCTCTCTCTCTCTCTCTCTCTCTCTCTCTCTCTCTCTCTCTCTCTCTCTCTCTCTCTTCTCTCTCTCTCTCTCTCTCTCTCTCTCTCTCTCTCTCTCTCTCTCTCTCTCTCTCTCTCTCTCTCTCTCTCTCTCTCTCTCTCTCTCTCTCTCTCTCTCTCTCTCTCTCTCTCTCTCTCTCTCTCTCTCTCTCTCTCTCTCTCTCTCTCTCTCTCTCTCTCTCTCTCTCTCTCTCTCTCTCTCTCTCTCTCTCTCTCTCTCTCTCTCTCTCTCTCTCTCTCGCTCTCTCTCTCCTCTCTCTCTCTCTCTCTCTCTCTCTCTCTCTCTCTCTCTCTCTCTCTCTCCTCTCTCTCTCTCTCTCTCTCTCTCTCTCTCTCTCTCTCTCTCTCTCTCTCTCTCTCTCTCTCTCTCTCTCTCTCCTCTCTCTCTCTCTCTCTCTCCTCTCTCTCTCTCTCTCTCTCTCTCTCTCTCTCTCTCTCTCTCTCTCTCTCTCTCTCTCTCTCTCTCTCTCTCTCTCTCTCTCTCTCTCTCTCTCTCTCTCTCTCTCTCTCTCTCTCTCTCTCTCTCTCTCTCTCTCTCTCTCTCTCTCTCTCTCTCTCTCTCTCTCTCTCTCTCTCTCTCTCCTCTCTCTCTCTCTCTCTCTCTCTCTCTCTCTCTCTCTCTCTCTCTCTCTCTCTCTCTCTCTCTCTCTCTCTGTGAGTTGGGGTGGGTGTGGGGTGTGCTATCGTTTAAAGTTAATATATCAAAAGAGTGGATCAAAGATTAAGTTTTGCATGGGTTCCAGCTAAGGTCGGTATCCATAAAAAGAAGAAAATTGGCCCACATTACAAAATCTGTGTTGAGGGGGGAGGGAGAGAGGGAGGGAGAGGGGGGGGGGGGGGGGGCAAACAAAAATTCATTAACAAAAATTGTATTTTCACAATCAAAGTCTGTGTAGAGTTAACTCAGCTAATCATTAAACATTCATTTCAGAACACCGCAAAAGTCCCTCTATACCGACTGCTACAAACTGATTACGCTTTTATTTTTAGCCTCTCTTATCTTTCATCGGGTGGATTGGGTCCCGGGTACAATCCCATTTACCCCGTTTGTTTCTACTTTACCCAAGGGCAGTAAACTGTAAAGTTCTCTACAATTAGGCCTTGCTTTATCATTTCCCCCCGTCCCTCATTTAGCTTTACTTATCTGCCTCGTACACGCTGTTATGTAGTGGTACCTACATGATCTGATACCCCCAGGCGATAGCCAACAGGCAGGGTGTATATAGATAGATATTATGACCAAAGATGTCATTCACGGCATGCGAGGCTCTTTCCGTATCTCCAGTCCGTTAATGACTAGGGGGCTAAAGGACGAATGTTAAGTCATTTCGCGGCCATTTTGTCCTCTTCCGGATACCATCATTATATTAAAAGGCAACTGTCCGTCCGTCCGTCCGAAACACAGAACGGGCCTTATAACTACGCCATTTTTCGACCGAATCGCTTCAAACTTGCTATCAGCCCCAACGTGGCAACCAAGGCGGCCGTGTCATTTGCACGGTTTGGCAAATGCGCGAAACGCATATCCACCAGCCTCGCGGCGCCCGTATATCCGGTATTTCTGGACGGATGGCCTTCAAATTTGGAAGGTAAATGACCGTGGACAGTGACTATCTGTGTGCTAAACTGGAAGTGAATCGATTTATAAACGCGCGCGATATACGCCGCTTGACCATTTCACAAACCGTGGCGAAACGAGACCCGACATTGACTCGAAATGTGGAACGTGCATGACCAGGGATAGTGACTATCTTGGTGCAAAATTTCAACAGCATCCATTCATAAACGCGCGTGATATGAGCCAATTTACATTTGTGTGGACCCGGCATTTCAAGCCGTCCACCACAAACAGTTTACACAGAAAGAACTCAGTACTGCGTGCGCGTGGGCAAGAAAAGGGTTGGAGAGCGGAGATTACCTTAGCGAGGTACAATATCCCGCGTTTCACCGACTGAGAGCGGAGATTACTTTAGCGAGGGACGGGGTGGAACGGGATGAGAGAAAAAGATGGAAGGAGAGAGAGAGACAAAAGTAATAATATAATATTTCGTGGACCCGGCGAAACTGGTACTCAGCGTTACCGGTACTTGGTGTTACTGGTACTAGGCGTTGCGCTAGTGATCTACAATAAGCCTAGGGTCTCCCATCACCATAATATATTCTTTATCAGCGTGTCACAACCTATTCAGATCCTGAATTTTTTTTAACCGCCAGTGCAAACCCCACCCACCCCACCACCCACCCCCCCACCCCCACCCCCACCCCCAAAGAAGACTCACAAAACCGAAATTCCCTTCCTTCATGTCCGAGCTGTATCTCATGAACCAGTGGGTAGAATGGTTTCAAGTTTTGGGTGGTAATTTAACATGGCGAGTAATGAAATAGATATTTGCAATAAATACACACACCTAAAAAAAAGCAGAAACAGGGTCATTTTAGACTAATGTGCACATAAGGACAAAACGACCGCGAGAGGACTTAACAGACGAACCTCTGAAGACGATGATAAGAACGCTTCTTGGCTGGTATCTCTCACTATGGGCGCTTTGGCCAAGGTGTGTGCCACAGAACTCTGCTTTGCGTGAAATTAGGCAACTTTTGGCCTGGTGCACAGTACATCCGGATTTTCTGCGCGGAAATAATCAATAAGAAAGAAAGAAGGAAACGAATATACGGATTAGGGTAAATACGGACACGTGCGTCTATTTTCACCTTCTTTCTTTTAATTGTGTACGGATTGCGCGTGGGTCTCCGCGCGGAGCATCCGCGTGTATGTGTACACGGCCTTACTAGGAATGTCTCGGGTCAGTGTTCCACCGTGTCGATGTTCTACCTGTCCAACACAAAGCAGAATCTACGCTTCACCTTTTTCCTAAAATATGTTCCTGGTTCTAACCGCCGTCTGGACCTTTACTCAAATGGACCTTTATCATTGGCTGACGTGATTAGCCTGCACTCAGGGGCCAATTGTAACATGAGAGCCGTACAATAGATGATTTTCTACAGTATTGGAAAATCATGGTGCAGGTTAGTCTTAATGTGGAAACCCATGACTCTCAATGTAGGTTTGATCCTCCGAAGTCGGAGTGTGGTTGCTCACGTGGCGGGGTATAATAAAAATTAAAAAAGGGGGGCACACAAAAACGCACACTATCCAAAGGCGCACGGCCAAAATGCGCACAATTGTACCGTCCAAAGGCGCACACTTCAACCGTTCAAAACTTGAGCTCATTCTGCTGAGCATTTGTATCATTGCAATTCTGCGTACCCAGGTATTCCTTGTTTTTCAGATAGGATAGGGTTAGGGATATGTTAAGGGATAGGGTTAGGGTTGGGGTTAAGAATAGGGTTAGGAATAGGGTTAGGGATAGGGTTAGTCCTAGTCCACCCGTCTCAAAAACAACTGTGCGCTTTCGGATTGTAAATATCGTGCGCTTTTCTACCATAAATATGTGCGCCTTTTGACGGCTGTGCACGTTTGGGAAAAAGCAATATTGTGCGCTTTTCGACTGTTGCCAATAAAAAGCGATTACACACGTAAATGTTCTCATCCACGAAAATGAAAACCTTTTAAGTTATGTGTTCTTATCCCTATTAGCGGGTGCATTTGTACCATATTGTTCAAGTGCTTTGGCTGTTGGGACGATCCATAGAGTCTTTAAGCCAGGGTAAGACAACAACAACAACAACAACATCAGTGTAGGGGGCATTTGCCCTGCTGCAGCCAAAGGGATTGGTTGGCCTTTGAGACTTTCTCCAACATGGCGAATGAATAACGCAAGACAAGATAGAATCTGGAATCCAGAGCTGTTGGTCTCCCTGGAATAGACATTCTCTGTGTGTTTTCTTCGGTAACCACAGAACAAAGTGGCAAATAAGTTTTGAAATTATGTGCTGCATTTATGTAGAAACTGCAGTTTATGCTCTAAGTGGACAGTGTGCTCTGGTGTAGAGTGGCACAGTGGTAACGCGTTCGCCTCGTGTCAAGTAAACCCGAGTTCGAACCTGGGTACAGGGGATTTTTCCTCTCACTTTGCACTAGGCCTTACGGTCTGAATGTGGAGTCTTTCGGATGAGACGATAAACCGAGATCCCGATAGCTCATGCACTTAGCACACATTAAACCCAGTGGCAACGAAAAAGTTGTCATTTGGTCAAAATTTACCCCCCCCCCCCCCCCCCCCCCCTCTTTCCTTCCTCATCAGTTACACAAAAATTGCATGCAAAAAAAAAAAATTGGGTGGCGCGCCTCTGGCTGCGACGCGCTCTCCGGGTGGGAGCAACCCGAATTTCACAGAGATGCCTCTGTGACTATAAAGTACCTTATACCTAAGTGGCTAGCAAAAACAACGAACACACAAACAAACATGTGATATTCTTTCCGTGTTACATCATTATTTCGTTATCGTTGTAGGTGGGGGTTTTCTTAAGGAGACACAAAAACGGCGTTTGCACCCATACTTTTACTTTTTGCTTCATAGTTTCAAAACCGTTCATAGAATCTTGCTGACATTTTGTGACTTTGTCCATGAAAGATTCGAGCATGGGCAAGTATTTGTGTGTTGAAAAACAAACGAGTAAATAAACAACAAAGTCGTCGTTTAAAGGAAAGAAGCTAGCACTGGATATTTTGATAGAATGAGGGGCCTCAGATTGGCAGTGTAGCCTGTTGTTTTTTAAATACATAATTATACGGATATGTAGGCTATGTTTCTGGCTATCTCTCTTTTAATTAGGCCAAGATTCCTTCCCCCAGGCTCCTCTATTAGCCCACACCCTTCCTTTCATAGTTCATATTATTATTATCACCTCGAAGTCAACGTCAGGTAGACTATCACCGCAGGGCTGGAAGATACGTCTTCATTTGGAGAGGGAAAGACCAGAGGGGAGGGGGGGGGGTGTGAAAACGGGGTAGGAGGGGGTGGTTGAGTGTCGCTATCAGTAGTGTTGTCGCTAAATGCTTGAGGCATGAAACGTTCAAGTTACGGGGTGCTGTGGGGGGGTTTTCTGGCGCACTCCGGAAATCCGGTTTTTGGAGTGCCGAAAAATGTGGCTTCCGCTTTGTGGAGTGCCATAAAATGTGGTTTCCGGTTTGTGGTGTGCCATAAAATGTGGTTTCCGGTTTGTGGAGTGCCATAAAATGTGGTTTCCGGTTTGTGGAGTACACTAAAATATGGTTTCCGGTTTGTGGAGTGCCATAAAATGTTGTTTCCGGTTTGTGGAGTGCCGTAAAATGTGGTTTCCGCTTTGTGAAGTGCCGTAAAATGTGGTTTTCGCTTTGTGGAGTGCAATAAAATGTGGCTTCAGGTGTTAAAAAAAGTTAATAGCCTAAAGATATAATAATAATAATAATAATAATAATAATGGGCACGAATTCACAGGATGCGATATTTGATGAAAACGTTGATTGCAAGTTCTGTAAGCAATGACATATTTTACACATTTTGTGCCGAAACTTTGGAAAGCTTAGTTAAGACCAAACCCCCACCTCCCACCCACCCCCTCCTGCCCCGAAATTGTACCAACGGGTTATTCACATAGGCCTATCTTCAATAGACCATTTGCTGCGGCCAAGCGACCTTGAATTGCAATTAAAGGCTTTGAATAAGAGAGTTACATGTACGTGTACCTACATTGCTAAGCGTGAGGGCAAAAGTGTAGTCAGACACTATACTAGTCTAGTCGACAGAACGACCGCCCATGACATATCCAATCCGGAATGAGCGATGACGTAGTGTTTCTTTGGCAACAATAGTCTTTGACCAACGAAGATGGCGACCATCAGGAGAAGGACAAAGAAGTTCTACCAAAGACACTGTAATGGGAATAAGACAGACAAACGTCCATTTTACCCTATATGAGTAGTGAGGATAGAAACCCCGATTATGCCCCCACCCCCCCCCCCCCCCCCCCCCCCCCCCCCCCCCCCCCCCCCCCCCCCCCCCCCCCCCCCTTGAACCATGAACATCAGCAGTAATATAACAATGGCTGTTACTGTTTCATATATTTTCTGGCCGTATTTGCAGCTTCCTTACCTTTCTTTGTCTTCAGGAAAACAGAAAAAGGTTTGCCCAAGCACTCAAATTTGAATCTCGTACAGTGGAACCTCCCTTATAAGGCCTATTATAAGACTCCCTCCCATATAAGACCTACTTCTCTGAGACATTGCCCTTCTTTGTAAGAATCAAAATCACCTCCCTTTAAGACCCCTTCATTACAAGACCTCATTTTGGATGATTTTGGAAGGTCTTATAAGGGAGGTTCCTCTGTATTTAAAAACTTACAAAGGTGACAGCCACGTTTTGATGAACCAAAATGGCGGCACTGACATCATAAAGTCGTTCCCGATTATTGTGAAGTTGTCACGTCTGCTCAGCTGGTCGTTTGTTTGTTTTCTGCTCATTCCTTCTAGGGACACAGGTTGTGATAAGGACGTTCGGTAATGCGTGAGCCGTGTTGAGGGATGGCTATCACCCTAATGGGACTAATTAGGCTCCGGTGGTGGATAGAAGCTCAACAGTCTTTCAGTACCTCGACGTTTTCTCTCTCTCTCTCTCTCTCTCTCTCTCTCTCTCTCTCTCTCTCTCTCTCTCTCTCTCTCTCTCTCTCTCTCTCTCTCTCTCTCTCTCTCTCTCTCTCTCTCTCTCTCTCATTCTCTCTCTCTCTCTCTCTCTCTCTCTCTCTCTCTCTCTCTCTCTCTCTCTCTCTCTCTGTGGATGAGAGAGATAATGTGCGAGTGCTTGTGTGTGTGTATGTTTGAGAGAGAATGCGTGTGTGTGTGTGTGTGTGTGTGTGTGTGTGTGTGTGTGTGTGTGTGTGTGTGTGTGTGTGTGTGTGTGTGTGCTTACGCGCGCATGCGCGCTTGTTTGACTGCATACTTAAATCAATATTCCGTTCACAACAAAACTGGTAGTGATAATCTCCTGATCTCACACTCCCAACGGTTCTTTGCTGCTGTATCTGAACTATTACTTATTTTAGCTAACGATGTAGAACGTAACCCGGGGCCCACTAATAAAACCAATCTATGCATTGTCCACAGCAATGTCCAAAGCCTGAGAAACAAAATGACTCTTTTGGAGGCAGAATCAAAAGAATATGACATTATTACATTATCTGAAACATGGCTTTCTGACTCCATATCCAATGATCTGATATGCATACACAATTTCCATCCCCCTGTCAGGCGCGATCGACCCCTTGACCATCATGGAGGAGTCGCCATTTATGTCCGTAATTCTTTGTACTGCAAACCTCGCCCTGACCTCCAAGTTGCAGAATTAGAAGCCGTATGGATAGAAACTAAATTAAATCAAAAGAGCATCTTGATTGGTTCTTTTTACCGTCCCCCCAATGCGCTGGTTCGCTATTGGGACCTCATAAGTGATAATCTAAGAAAAGTAAATAGTACATCATTGCCATTTATTGTCTTGGGTGATTTTAATTCAGACTTCCTCAACAACCCTTCTCCTCACCTAACAGGCATTTTGCAGTTGTATAGTCTTCACCAGTTAGTAAAAGAGCCAACCCGAATCACTGACACAAGTTCTACTTGCTTAGATCTGATTATTACCCAATCACCCAAACTTATTGAATCAACTCAGGTCTTGCCCGCAGCCTTCAGCGATCACAGTATTCCGTGCCTACACTTGAAACATGCAGTTAAAAACAATACTAGCTTCAAGAGAACTATCTTCAATTATAACAAGCTGAATATAGAAGAATTTTGCCGATTATTACATCTCGTCAATTGGGAACATATTTTAAGTATAGAAACTATTGACGATACTACTGAACTTTTCACAGAGACATTCATGACCCTAGCTAAACAGTGCATGCCTACTAAAATTATAACTGTTTACCCAAATGATGTACCTTGGTTAACTGATAATATTCGCTTATTGATAGAGGAACGTAAGTGCATCCATGCTATAGCAAAACAAACAAACAATCCCGAAGATTGGCAAAACTTTAGAAAATTTCGTAACTATGTCACAACTAAAGAGAGAGAACGGCAGTCCGAGTTCTATACTGATATTGATGAAAAGGCATCAGATCCCCAACATTTTGGTCACAAGGACTGGTGGAAGCTAGTAAAATCTTTTTTTTTAACAAAAAAGGCATTAACAGTGAAGAGATACCCCCCTTACTCTCAAATGATACCCTATTCTATTCTAACAAAGATAAAGCAAATGTATTGAATAACTTTTTCATTGAACAAGCCACTTTAGACAATGATGATGATGAATTGCCACAAATACCATTTGCTATTCATGAAACCAATGAATTAGTACTTACTGAGGAAGACGTTGTATCTGTTATTAAAAATTTAGACAAAACTAAAGCTACTGGCCCAGATCTCATACACAACAAGCTTCTGATGCATGCGCTTTATGTTATAGTCAATCCTCTTACTCAGTTATTCAATCGATGCCTAAATGAAAGTAAATTCCCATCCTTATGGAAAATCGCACACATTTCCCCTATCTACAAAAAAGGACCTAAAGAACTATGCAACAATTATCGTCCAATTTGACTTCTTAGCTGTCTAGGCAAAGTACTCGAAAGGTGTGTGCACAAGCATGTGTACACATTTTTTAAGACATACAACATAATTACCCCATCCCAATCAGGTTTTACACCAGGTGATTCTACAGTGAACCAGCTCTTAGCTACATACAATCACCTCTGTTCTTCATTTGATTGCAGTTTAGCAACACAAACTATTTATTTTGACATATCTAAAGCGTTTGATCGCGTCTGGCACAAAGGACTTCTGTACAAGCTGGAGGCTGCGGGTATCAGAGGGAAGTTACTTAATTTTTTTCGCGATTATCTTCATAACCGACAACAATCTGTAGTCATTAAAGGTGAAAAGTCTGAATCAAAAAGAATTCCGG
>CM065704.1:25935327-25937827 GCA_017654935.2 Phymorhynchus buccinoides
TTTTTTTGTGGTGATGAATGAAAAATGGTGTTTTACGTCCTCTCGGTCTGGAACAGACACATATGGGACATTTGTAGATACAAAGATGGTGGGAACGATACTGGAGGCAATGCCCGGAGGCAGTGCAACTCCAGTAAAGTCCCGATTTTTTAACTATACAGATAGGTGTAGCGGTAACCACGCCTCGGTTAAACCTCATCGGCTATGGCACCGCCACGCTCAATGAGGATGTCACTTTTTTGTGGTCAATATTTTGTTACCATTTGGTTTTTTTAAATAACTGGGGAACTGGGGTGTATATATATATACATAATATTGAAAGCTGATTTGTTTTAAGCATTATATCTACTCCTTTTTCTAGTTTTGAGAATGTTGTTCATTTGACTTCAGTCTTCCTGTGATTTCTCTCATTACACTGATTTCCCTCTTAATTCCACGCCAGCCGTAACCCCATCTCTGTTGTTTTTTGCCTTCAGTGCTAATTTTCGACCTTTTCTAGATGTAGTTGTTTGTGTTTTTTTGGTTTATTTTTTTAACTTAATAATGCTAATCACTACCATTTTACCTGTCCTGTGCTCATGTCTTTGCTTTATTATTTTTTTATTTTTTTAAAACTCAATTATGCTAATCACTACCATTTTGCCTGTCCTGTGCTCACGTCTTTGTTTTATAATTTTTGTATTTTATTTTTGTTTGTGTTTTTTAACTTAATTATGCTAATCATTACCATTTTGCTAGTCCTGTGCTCACGAATTTTGTTTGTTTGTTTATATAAAAAAAATCTCTTTTTTTTCCTAAGGAGCACTCAATAGTTTTAATGTCTCATTTTGTCACTTCTTTACTGCTTATAGTCACAATCAATAAAATAAAAAAAATAATGAAGTCTTGAAAACAGTGAGTGTGGTCCGTGGGTGCGTTTCCTAATTAAAGAAGCCAGGCACACGTGACCGCCAAAGCAACAAGGACATTATTAATCATCACACACCGTGGAAACTCCCTATTAAAGACCCACCACGTTACCCGCTGTCAAAATCACGGTTTTCACGTGTTTCCCCTCTTATAGCTGGTAAGGAATCTTAAGAAATCTTCCTAGCATAAGAGGGAATGTGACACGTGACGTGGGGGGGTCTTTAAGACCTTGACAAATCAGCCCCAAAAAGGTCTTAATAGGGAGGGGTCTTAGGGAGGTGAACACTCAGCAGTCCGGATATGAAGGGGCGGAAAATCGGTGAAAATGTTTTGGGTTATATAATTATTAGAGGGAGTCTTAATAGGGAAGGTCTTATAGGAGGTTCCACTGTATTATTATTTGGACAGAACGTATGGTACAGTGGAACCTCCCTTATAAGACCCTCAAAAATCATCCAAAATGAGGTCTTAAAAGGGAGGGGTCTTATAAGGGAGGTAATTTTAATACTTACAAAGAAGGGCAATGTCTCAGAGAAGGAGGTCTTATGTGGGAGGGAGTCTCGTAATGGGAGGTCTTATAAGGGAGGTTCCACTGTATCTACATTCACATCTTTATACTGTTTTACACATGGAAAACAAGGACTGAACAAAACGCCTCTCTCTCTCTCTCTCTCTCTCTCTCTCTCTCTCTCTCTCTCACTCACACACACACACACACACACACACACACACACACACACACACACACACACACACACACATACACACTCACACACACACACACACACACACACACACACACACACACACACACAATTTAGCCAACCTTGACCCGTTTCCTTGTGGAAAATAGAAAAGTCAAAGAAAGAGGAAGAAGGAAATAACTTTTATTACTTGGTTAAGTGGTTAAGTGGCTGCTGGACGTTGCATAATAACGCTGGCGACCCGTTGAACGAGCACTGGCTGGCCAGATCATTTTAGTTTACTCTGAAGGTGTTTTGGGGTTGTTGTTTTAGTAAGTGCTCTCTCCAAGTGTTTCGTCGATGATGTGTCACAAGAATGTCCCCATCGACTATAATAATTATGTCATGGACAATACACTAGAATCTATCTATGTGCGGTATATATGGCATTCTACGTGTAAAGAAAGTCATTTATTTTTCAATATCCTAAATAATGCATTATTTAGCTAAATAAAGCATTATTTAGCTAAATAATGCATTATTTAAGCATATAATGCATTATTTGCAAATATTATTAAAAAAATACTCCTTAAAAGAGTTTGCTACTTTTGACAATTAAATAAAGTATCGTATGCTACAAATAAGACTTATTTACTAAATAATGATTTTTGTCTGCAAATAATTGATTGTTTATAAATAATTTATTTTCTTCAAAAACATCCACTAAACAATTCATTATATGCTAAATAATGCAACATATCTACCAAAGGAATGATTGTTTACTAAATAATGATTATTTACAATAACATCGTCTAAATAATTCATTATTTAAAACAATGCGGGTACTGTGGCCTAAATAATTCATTATTTACAGATACGTCAACTAAAATACCAGCTCTCGCTTAGCT
>CM065704.1:25942827-25947827 GCA_017654935.2 Phymorhynchus buccinoides
CACCATATTTGTATTCACAAATGTCCCATATGTGTCTGATTCAGACCAAGAGGACGTAAAACACCATTTTCGTCGTGTAAAATCACTGGGACTTTACTGGTTTCGTACTGCCTCCGGGCATTGCTTCCAGTATTGTTCCCACCATATTTGTATTTACAAATGTCCCATATGTGTCTGATTCAGACCAAGAGGACGTAAAACTCCATTTTCGCCTCGTGTCAAAATCACTGTACCATAGCCGATGAGGTTTATCCGAGGCGTGGTTACCGCTGCACATATCTATATCGTTAAAAACTCGGGACTTTACTGGTGTTGCACTGCCTCCGGGCATTGCAGCCAGTATTGTTCCCACCATCTTTGTATTTACAAATGTCCCATATGTGTCTATGACCGAGAGGACGTTCATTCGTGTCAAAATCACGAGTTTCACGTGTTTTCCCTCTAATAACTGGTAAAAAAAATCTTGTTTTGACTCCCATACAAATGCCCCCAAATTCGAAACGAAACATCATTTTAAAGAGCAGCACTCAATTTGAAGTTGGGGACATTTGTATGTGGGTCACAGCTACCCAGAAAAAAAGCAAGGGACTTAATCGTGGTGGGTCTTTAAGAAAAGAAGAACTAATCACGAGTATTCATTGGTATCTTTTTTTTTTTTTTTTTTATTTCACTTGTATAGTGTATATCGTCGGCTGTGTTTTGTGTAAAGTGTCCACCCAGATCACAATTGGCATAAACGCCAGTGTAAAACACAGTTATGTTCTAAATCCAACCAAATGTGTTAGACTTGGGTTTTTTTTAATGGGGTGGGGGTCGGGGATGGGTGGGTGGGAGGTGGCATTAAAATGAATAAATCTAATTCTATAGGTTCTTATCTTACAAAATTCTATCTTGGTAAAGTTTACATTGTGGACGAGGGTAGGGGGGTGGGGGGGTGTTAAAATGAATAAATCTACTTCTTCAGATAGTTGCCTCGCAAAAAAATCCATCAAAGTTTACGTTTGACCCAACTGGTTTGTTGGGTGTGGGTGGGTGTTTTTTTGGTGATGGTGGTGGTTCTTCAGTTACCACAGCTTGTCTTAACGATAGTCTGTTAGACACAAAAAGAACTACGGGTATTTGTCGTCACCTTGTTCATCATAATAATCATAATAATGAATCGTGAAGATGAGGATTGATGACTTGGGATCATCGGTGCGTCAAACGAATGTGTCACTTGTGATGGTGGTACCCCAAGTGGGTATGAAATAAAACTTTTGCCTTGCCTTGCCTTGTTAGGCCTAACTAACGGTAACGGCCGATGATGATGACGAAAGAAGATTCGCAGTCTTTCTTCGTTTTCTCTTATATAATCTGCAACATCAGAATATATGATAATATAAGGCATTCATTAACAGAATGGAATTAAACTTATCATCTATAAGGTTATCGCCTAATTAAAGAGACAGGCATTACATTCAGCTGCGTTTGCAACTTCTCTGTCTCCTGTGTGTCTGTCTGTCTGGCTGGCTGGCTGTCTGTCTCCCGAGTTTTCTGTGTTGACTGAAATGGCCATTTGTTAATCTCTCTCTCTCTCTCTCTCTCTCTCTCTCTCTCTCTCTCTCTCTCTCTCTCTCTCTCTGTGTCTCTCTCTCTCCTTCTCTCTCAAAGAAGCTATTGTAGCTTATCCTTTTTACCCTCAATAAAACATTCGTATTTCGTCTCTCTCTCTCTCTCTCTCTCTCTCTCTCTCTCTCTCTCTCTCTCTCTCTCTCTCTCTCTCTCTCTGTATCTGTCTGTATCTGACTCTCTCTCTCTCTCTCTCTCTCTCTCTCTCTCTCTCTCTCTCTCTCTCTCTCTCTCTCTCCTCTCTCTCTCTCCCCCCCCCCCCCCACCCATTATTACAAACACAAACATAGTACGTACATGTCCGCTTCACGTTTTCTTCAGTTTGACCACGGCGCTGATGATGACTAACTATAAAATGACGCCAGCGCAGCTGCACGGAGGAGTTAAACCATGATGATGATGATGATGACAGGCAGGACTCAGTCTTCCCCAGCTACTACTGCTGCTGCTCCTGCGGTCTTGATTCCAGTCCCCCCGGCCCCGGTGCCAGCTCCAGTCCCGGGCCTCCTCCCTGAGAACCAAGCATGCAGATTTGTCTTGGAGGAATTGTTGTTTCTTATCTCCTCAATACAATTTGACTGTAAATGCCCACGGTAAGTTTTTTTGTTAAGAGATCACAGTGCATGAATTCCCCGGCTCCTTTCAGTTTTCCACAGAGAGCTATTTGTTTCAAGGTATTCCCTTTAACAGAGGCAAATATTTTGTATCATTTGATTGTGGTTAGGGATAGGAAAAGACCTTACAAGTGGCATACCACCATAAAACAATGTAAGCCTAATGGATAAAACAATTTAAATTGGTTTATGCTGGTGATGAGTGTTAACAAAAGGCATAAAACTGAAAGGAGCTGAGAAAAGCTACTGTGATATATAATACAGTGGAACCTCCCTTATAATCATCTTCAGAAATCATCTTAAATGGGAGGGAATTGTATAAGGGAGGTAATTTTAACGTTCTCTTCGTGTGGCGTCTCTTGGTGCAAATACAACCAGGCGGGGCCCACTCTTCTGGTCGTTTTTTTTTCTGTTGGGGTGATGGTCTGACAACGGATGCGCCTCACTTCGCCTAATTACACTTCGCCTAATCCTTTGATCTCGACCTTCCGTGCCGGCATTAACTTCCCGATGTCACGAAAACCCCAAGCGTAGCATTCCGCCTAAAAACATTAGCACGACTCGCCTAATCAGCCTAAACATGGGTTATGGCATCGTTTGCTGACATGAAGCAACGAGTCACTCAGCAACCAACCGCAGACACCTAACCGTAACCACAGACACCTGACCCTAACCACAGACACCTGACCCTAACCACAGACACCTAACCCTAACCACAGACACCTAACCCTAACCACAGACACCTAACCCTAACCACAGACACCTAACCCTAACCACAGACACCTAACCCTAACCACAGACACCTAACCCTAACCACAGACACCCTAACCACAGACACCTAACCCTAACCACAGACACCTAACCCTAACCACAGACACCTAACCCTAACCACAGACACCTAACCCTAACCACAGACACCTAACCCTAACCACAGACACCTAACCCTAACCACAGACACCACATAACCCTAACCACAGACACCTAACCCTAACCACAGACACCTAACCCTAACCCTAACCACAGACACCTAACCCTAACCACAGACACCTAACCCTAACCACAGACACCTCTGCACAGGATATACCCTACAACGACGTGCTTCAAGAGGCTGTTCAAGATAACGGAGAAGCTGATAACATTGCACCCAGCCTTCCTACCTACAACGCATGCAGAATGGCACTCGCTAACCCTAGGTTTGAAAATTCTAGGCGAAGTGCTACATATGATCGAGACTCGATAATGATTAGGCCAAGTGTAATTAATTAGGCGAGATGTGATTAGGCTAGATGTGGTTTGGCGAAATGTAATCAGGCGAAGTGTGATGTACCGCTGACGACATCGCAGAATGGGCATCAAAAACCATGAGCAGAAACCCAGACTCTGGCTCACGACCGACAGAGCTGGAGGAAGCTGGTGAACAAGACTTCACTGTGGCGCCCCCATGACTCCTCACGGAGAAGGAAGGGAGGGAGGGAATTTTAAAGACCCACTGACCCGGCAGATTTAAGTCCCTTGGTGGGTTTTTCTGGGTAGGTGTGACTCACATACAACATCCCCAAGTTCAAAATGAGGCTGCTCTTCAAAGTCTCTGTCTCGTTTTCGATTTGGGGGCATTTGTATGGGAGTCAAACCTGGTCAAAATAAGATTTCTTACCAGCGAGAGAAAGAAACACGTGAAACCCGTGATTTGCACTCATGGGTGAGGTGGGTCTTTAATGCACAAAGAAGGGCAATGTCTCAGAGACGTAGGTCTTAAGTGGGAGGGAGTCTTATAATAGGGGGGGTCTTATAACTGAGGTTCCACTGTATAATACTAACAGAAGAAAAAAACTAAATGTTTGGATGACAGAATTACTAACAAGTGGAAACGAACTGACATAAAAAGGAGCACCTACTAGTACTAACATGTTTTAAAATCGTCTGGATGCATTACCTAACATTTTTTGTTTTGTTTTTTAAAAAAGAAGCTATCACAAATAAATGCTTTAATTTTATTTGTCATAGCTTCCAAAAAAAAAAAAACTAAAAAAACTTTATAAAACGGTTAAGTAATGCGCACCTTCTACTAACATATTAAAAATTGTCTGTATGTGTTACCTATACCTAACATTTTCATAAATTTTGTTTTTAGAAGCTATGACAAATAAATGCTTTAATGAAATATAAACAAACAAAACACCAAATATTAATTAAAGGAGTGAACTCATTTCGAAGGACAATGCCTTCTCTTTCAATCCGTGGACTTCCCTCTTGCATTCGCATTTGTTTCTTCTAGTGTTCAGATTCTTTCACACATTTTGAAGCACACAGAGCGCCATACAGTTACTATCACATCGTTTCAAGTGAGAAGCTTCTTCATAATTAGTGTGTGTATAACATGCCAGAACTTGAATGAACGTGATGAAAATGCCACTAGAGGGGGGGGGGGGGGGGTCTTAGAGTGGGGATAAGCTACGGACGGTTTGGGGCGGCTTGAATACATCCGGATGGGCTGTTTGGGGCGGAATAATACAAGACGTTCAATGCTGCACTTGGTCATCTCCAAATATGGAAAGTGACGCCGTTCGCGTGACAATGTCGGTTTTCAGCAAAACTTTAGAATGTGTATCTTTAAACTATTCAAACTTTAAACTATTCAATCTGAAATTAAAGTGACTCTAGCCCATCCCCAACCCTATCCCTAACCCTAACCAAAACCTTAAACCGTCAAATACACAACAAAGAAAACGTTACCAAAAATTGAGTGTTCCATGTCCTGGACGCCTAGTGTCGGAATGA
>CM065704.1:25980327-26033171 GCA_017654935.2 Phymorhynchus buccinoides
ATGGGAGTCAAACCTGGTCAAAACAAGATTTTGTACCAGATATAAGAGGGAAAACATGTAGAACTCGTGATTTTGACATGTGATCAGGTGGGTCTTTAAGAAAATGTTGTCAATGGTAATTCGCTTATAAGAAATTAGAGCTCGCTTATAAAAAAAAAACGAATTGCAAACCAACTCTTTTGTATGACATACTTTTCTTATGTCCAAGTTTCCATAGCGGATGGGAGAAGGAATTTGCTTGCTTATGTCACGAAATCCTCCGCTCGATCTTGATCAGAGATCGGGAGAGGAAAATCGCGAACCCCGAGGAGAGTCTCGCACGCCCAAACAGACAAACTCACAGGAGAAGGCACACGCACACACCAGAAATACAATACAAAACAAGACTATTTATTATAACCAAGCAGACACACACTTACACAATTCAATACACTCAACGTTTAACAAATTATCTACATATTATACATGGCATTCAAAAGTTTGTCCAAGGAATAAACTAAAGCCGGCAACTTAACTAATTAACTAAAAGAAAGTTTGTATGCAGAAACACAAATTGAAGAGAAGACGATGAAAGGGCAGACGAAGAAGAGATGTCCAACAAAACATACAAACAGCAGAGCGTCCGAAGAAGAGGAAGAAGAAGACAGGGGGAAAACTAAAGTCAGTAGAAGAAAAGCTGACGCCCCTCCTAGGGCAGACTACAGCAGCTGAAACAGAAGACTCCTCAACAGGAACGGTCGAAGCCTGGCCCAAACCCACAGACAGGCCCACGGATCAGGCCTAACACGGGGCCAGACGGAAAGGCGGGCGGCCTCTCACAGCCGGAAATGGAGAAAAGAGGTTGACCGGGCGGTCAACCAGGCAGCAACAGGTCAGGTCGGGAAAACGCGACCGAAAGCGCCACAGGAACCCAGGTACAGGATCAGGTTCAGGACTGTAGGAAAAACCAAAACAAAAACCTGGTTTTGAACACCCAGAGTAACAACAGTTTTGTGTTTCCCCAAAAACAAATTCCCCAGCAGTCCTCTTCAGGGATGTAAACATCCACCCTCTTTAAACTTGGTTCTCTCCAAGAACCCCAAAAAACGCTGAACAACATTTTCTTTACAATCCTTTTCACACGACTCAGTCTAGGGGTAATATTTCATCAAAAGGATTAACTAAAAGGTTTCACTATTTCTGGAACAACAAGGCTTTCATACATTTAGAAAATTCTAGCTTTTCAAATACAAAAATTAACAATTACATTCTTCTGAAAATTTCACAGCTTTTCAGGTACAAGAATGGACACTTAAATTCTTCTGAAAATATTACATAAAATTTCACCACCAAAAATATGTCCTTTCCATTCTCATTTCTTCCAGAAGGCGGATGAACTACAGGAAAAGAATGTATTTCCCCAAAATAACATCCACAATGTACTTCAAAAAGTCAAAAAGCCTTGAAAACATTAATGACACTTTCTCTCAAAAATAAAAACAGAAACGGGGATGAACGCTTTACAAAGCCCCTATCAGCATAGCTAGAAGCGCAACTGGAATAACCCTCTGTTATCCAGCTCTCCGCAGAGTCTCTTAATACCTAATTCAGCTAGGACGATGGCCGCGAGGCTAAACATAGGCCGCGAGGCTAAACATAGGTCGCGAGGCTAAACATAGGCCGTGAGGCTAAACATAGGCTGCGAGGCCCACTATCTCCAAAACCGAACCGCGCCCAAAAATGGAGCTCACAAGTTGAGCTCTCGGAACAGAACACTTGCAGCTTGAGTTATATCCCACAACAAGGAATAATGCGCGTGTGTGCACGCATTTAGGATTCTGAATCTCTATGAACTCAAATACACTTTGCATCGAAAAACGATTTGTACGGCCTAAACACACAATGGCGAGCAAAAACATTGATTCAAAAATGAGTGCCGAGTTCAAGTACCAAATTCTACAACCGGCAAAAACCTATCCAACTGACAAGTCATGACCCAGCCAGTCAGTTCCTTAGCCCCTTATGCAAAAATCAAGAAAATAATAAGAAAAGAACCAAAGAAAACGCACACAAATACACATGTTAGCAAACCTATAACTAGCTATTCTACATTGTTACGCGCGCGTTGTTGTACGACTTTTAACGGGATTAATACTAATTGTATGCAGCTACTGACCAAACTTCCAAGTGGCAGAATGAAGAAGAAGAAACCTCCCCAGAAGACAGTTGCAGCTCTGGTCTCGTCAAGGGCTCGAGGTAAGCGCGAGCAGGTGGAAGGGGTTCGGGACTGGCCGTAGCTTTCTTCCAGGACTCCAGTGAACAAACACCAGGGACGATGACGGGGAAGGGAGGACGATGAGGAACCAAATAAAAAGAGGTGAAGATGGCGATGAGGATGAAGAGAAGAGACGATTTCAGCCGAAGCGCAGCAGCTTCGCTACCCCCACGTCTAAGCCTCGTGCAGGGTAAAAAGTTGAATACAGGATCCTTCAGGGACGTGGCCCTCACCACACCTCATCACTGGGCGGCCATAGGTGGAAAAAACGATGAAAAGGAGAAAGGATGAAGCGATGAAGCGATGTTGATTAACTGAAGGAAAAATATGGAGTGACGTTCGACCGGTTTAAAGCTCATGAAGTCGCAAGTTGAATGTGGAGTCTCGCGAGAGGTCAGTGGTGATAACGGGTTGCACGCATTTCATGAGTAGGTTGTCTCCCCTAGGTGAGAAGAAGGAGAAAGATCTCGGGGTCCTTTGTGATCAAGTGGTAGACGGTGCCTTTCTCTGTCTGTTCAGAAGAAAAATGTCACAAACTCGTGACAGCTTATAACCGAGTTTTCTTATAAGCGAGTTTCCCATATCCGAGTTTTGATCATAGATAAGAAAGAAGAAGTTCGGCAGGGAAATGTTTTTGCTTCATTATAAGCAAGTTTTCTTATAAGCGAGTTTCTTATAAGCGGATTCGGCTGTATCTTTCTATATTAAGGTTAGAGTGTTAGTGACGGAGCTGCTCTGAGGTACACTTTCCTCTTTTTTGGTTTGTTTTGTTGAAAAGACTGCATTTTTTGGAACATCCTTTCAGTTCATGCCCTAATTTTTTTTTAAATCGCTTATAAGAAAATCAAACTCGCTTATAAGAAAATGAACTGCAAACCAAACTCCCTTGTATGAAATCATTTTCTTATATCTGAGTTTACATCGCGGATGGGAGAACGAATTTGCTTGATTATAACCGAGTTTTCTTATAAGTGGTTATCTTATATCCGAGTTTTGATGATACATAAGAAAGAAGGAGTTTGACCGGGGAAAATAAATTGCTTTCTTATAAGCGGGTTCGACTGTAGTCTAACTTACGTACCGGGTAGTTTAGTAAGCTTACATAATTCTGATCTAAACCTACTATTCTACTGATTTGTGGAAGGTTGTCTTACGTCTAGTTCTTCTATGTTGGACGTGCATGGCAGTCACCCACGACAGCTCTCTCGAATCTAGTGTCGAACCTTTCTACAACATCCTTAAAGGGCAGCTCCAAATGTCAGACACGGAGATCTGCAGCCTTTAGCTACAAGAGCAAGAAGAGGACACAGTGAGCAGTTCAGCAGGGTTGCCTGCAGCACCCATTTATAGCGCAGCTCCTCCTTCTTCCCCCATGCCATCAGAGAATGGAACGCCCTACACCCAGAGACCGTCCAGGCCCCATCTGCCAAAGCCTTCTTCAGAAGGCTTGTGGCAGTGCAAAATGTTGCAACGCGACAAAATGTTACAATTGTAACATTGTAACATTTTGACGCCTTGTAACATTTTGCGCGGAAAGTCCTGCGGCAAAATGTTACAATTGTAACATTTTGCCGCGTTATAACATTTTGCGCGGAAAGCCTGCGGTGAAATGTTTCAATTTTGTTACAAATGTAACATTTTGCGCGAGGCGCCCGGGGCGCCAAGCGCAGTTTGTTGCAATTGTAACATTTTGCGCGAGGCGCCCACCTTTGATTGAAAGTTTTCAACGTTATTGAAGGAAAGTAATGTTTTCATTCGATTTTAGTACCTTCACCAACTTTGTTTCCGTGTTTGTTTGTTTGTTTGTTTGCTTATTTCTTTTGTTTTTGTTCCTGTTTTTGTTTTTGTTTCGTGTTTGTGTTAAAATGTCAGAATTGTGACATTTTGTGCACCTGTGACCACTTTTCGGATTCACTCTTGCACAAATTGTCACAACCTCTCTCTCTCTCTCTCTCTCTCTCTCTCTCTCTCTCTCTCTCTCTCTCTCTCTCTCTCTCTCTCTCTCTCTCCCCTCCTCTCTCTCTTCCTCTCTCATTCCCTATCCATTTATTGTTTCTCTGTGTCATTCTGTCTGTAGGCCTATGTGTGTTGGCCAACACTTTGTATCAATGTATCAACGAGTAATATGTAAGTGGTCAAACGAAGTTGCATAACAAAGCATCAAATGTTTTAATACTGGCTAGTGAAAATGACCCATGGTCAGTGAGATGACCAGTGGTCACTGAGACTGACTAGTTGTCAGTACGAGGACCAGTGGTAAGTGAAAATGATAAGTGGTTAGTGAAAATAACCAGTGGTTAGAAAAATGACCGGTGGTCAGTGAGATGACCAGTTGTCAGAGAGAATGAACAGTGGTCAGTGATAATGAACAGTGGTCAGTGAGATAACCAGTGGTCTGTGGTCAATGAGATAACCGGTGGTCAGTGAGAATGACCAGTGTTTGGTGAAAATGACCAGTGGTCAGTAAGATGACTGGTAGTAGGTGAGATTACCAGTGGTCAGTGAAATGACTGGTGGTCAGTAAATTGACCAGTGGTCAGTGAGAATGATCAGTGGTCATTGAGAACGACTAGTGGTCAGTGAGAATGACCAGTCGTTAGTGAAAATGACCAGTGGTCAGTACGATGAATGGTGGTTAGTGGTCAGCGAGATGACCAGAGTGTATTTAGAACGAATTAGAACGTATTAGGCCTTTGTAAATTGTCTGGGTCCTGAGAGACCCGTGCCTTCGGGACTGTCTAGTCAAAGAGGGCATCCCGGGAGTAAAGGTTAAAGAAAGCATTTACAAACACACACACACACACACACTCACAAAGACACACACACACACACACACACACACACACACACACACACACACACACACACACACACACACACACACACACACACACACACGCACGCACAAACACACACGCACACAAACGAGCGCACGCACGTACGCACGTACACACACACACCTGTGACACACACATTTCCAGGATTATATACACCCGAATCCTGAAGGTGCGAGGTATATGGCAGGGATCCTTGGGCGTCACCTACACCACCTGTTCTGGGAACGCCCACAACGCAGGGAGAGACGAAGAGGATTCGACAACCACGTCAACAGCAGTCTGTGGTTTCCCCGTCCACGTGGATTCATGCCCCCTCCTGTCCTTGGGCGTCAATTTCCTCCTTGGGCCTTCAGGCCGTAATTTGGCCATTGTTCTAATCCAGAAACTAGAAGACTAACAATGAGAGAACTGTGGAATAAACATTC
This sequence comes from Phymorhynchus buccinoides, assembly GCA_017654935.2. Taxonomy (NCBI): domain Eukaryota; kingdom Metazoa; phylum Mollusca; class Gastropoda; order Neogastropoda; family Raphitomidae; genus Phymorhynchus; species Phymorhynchus buccinoides. The sequence goes on from CM065704.1 coordinate 25,985,844, forward strand.
TTATTGTCTGGGTTTTTTAGAAAAGATACGGAGGAGACCTGCTCACTTATTTTTTTTAATTTTTATTTTTTATCTTTTTTAAAGATAATATATTTGTATTTCTTTTCCCAGGTTTTCCCTCCCTTTTTTTCAATGTCCATAGTTTGTATCAAACATAGTTGGTCTGCTAGTTGAAAACAAAGAAGAAAAGAATATTGGTATTCAAGACGTTACATTTATAATGAAGAAACAAAAAAACAAAACTATAAAAATCCTACAATGGAACTGCCGTTCTATAACGAAAAATATATATTACTTAAACCAATATTTATCATCACATTATGTTCAAGTGCTATTACTACAATCATTGAATGTAAACAATGATAATTTGCCTCAGCTGCCTGGATATCACCACCCTCCAGTGTATGAACAGTGTTCAGACCGTGTTCAAACTGCCATATATATAAAAGAAGATCTGGATCATTGTATAAGGACACCACCAATATCTAATGCAATTCCATCTGCTTCATGCTGTTCCGTTATGGTAAAATTTCCATCAAATTTAATTTTAAATTTTGCTTCAGTTTATCTTCCAAAAGGTCCTGATAATGAAAACACTGAATGGTTGAGAGACTTTCAAGATCAGCGGGACAAATGGGTGATAGGGGGTGATTTTAATGCTCATGCACCTTTTTGGGACAAAAATTGTTCATTTGTTTCTAACAATCGTTTCTTAGATAATATTGCAGATTCTGTTCTATATTTACTAAACAATGGCAATATTACTCGTATTCCCGATATAGCTACTCATAGTCCCTCAGCCATTGATCTAACATTTGCATCTCCATCACTGACACTGAATTGTTCATGGGAAACAGGAGAAGATTCGTTAGGATCTGACCATGCTCCCATAACGATATCTTTAAATGGTAAAATAGAAAATACAGAATTTTTTGAAGAAGATATTATTCCAAAATATAATTACAAAAGTGCAGATTGGTCACTTTTCAAGAACAGTCTCACGAACATGGATATAGAGTATTCATCAATGGATAATATTGATGATCAATATGATAAATTTTGTAAAAGTGTTCTAGCAGCAGCAGATAAATCTATCCCAAAGATAAAAAACACAAAATTAACAAAACACAACGGAAATGTTTGGTGGAACGAAGAATGCGAAACTGCAAATGAAAAGAAAAAAGAAAGATTTAAGGTATATTGCAAAAAGAGATCAGCAAGCAATCACAAAGAAATGAAAGAGGCTGGTAAGAAAAGTGATGACGTAATAGAAAATGCACAGATACAACACTGGAATGTTTTTTGCAACACTGATGTTAAAGATTGTAAAGATATGGGGAAAGTATGGCAAGAACTAAAACTTATGAAAAATGGATTTACATCACCTCAGTATCCTATAAAAATAAATAACAATACTCTTCCTAATGCTCAGGAGAAGGCAGAAGCCTTTGTAGACATGTTTGCCAATGTTAGCTGCCCTGAGGGTCTGACAGATGCTGACAGAAATTATAGAGAACATGAGGAAAATTATGAAGGATATGGCGATCCAACACCAGACAATAGCAATTGTATTAATGCTCCGATAACTATTCAAGAACTAAAAGAAGCAATAAGATCAATCCCCATCCGAAAATCATCAGTTGGTTTAGATGCAATATCCAATCAGATGCTAAGAAATTTACCAGAACATTTTATTATTTTTCTTCACGCCTTATTTAGTACATGCTGGAGCAATGGTGAAATGCCAAAAATATGGAAACAGACAATCGTTGTTCCGATTCACAAACAAGGCAAGTGTAATAATGACATTAAAAATTATAGGCCAATTGCATTAACATCGCATGTATGCAAACTTTCAGAGAGAATTGTTTTGAACAGACTTGTACATTATTGTGAAAAATATGACGTAATTCCTATTAATCAAGCTGGCTTTCGTAAAGGGCGATCAACGACGGAAATTTTAGTAACATTGTCCACAAACATAAAGAAACAATTTGCTAGACGTAAATGTGTATTAGCCACTTTTTTTGACATAAACAAAGCTTACGATCAAGTGTGGCATTTCCAGCTCTTGAATAAACTTAAAAACATTGGTCTATCTGGAAACGTATTCAATTATGTAAAAGATTTTCTGAGAGACAGGGTAATTCAAACTAGAATAGGAACATCATATTCTACGAATAGAAATTTATCGATGGGAATCCCTCAAGGGTCAGTTTTAGCTCCTCTTCTTTTCACCATATTAATGTATGATCTGCCAAATAAGTTATCAAATAACGTTGTATTAGTTCAATACGCAGATGACATATGCCTGTGGATGGAGGTAACTCTAAAAAGGAAAACCCCACAGCGTAGCATAAACCACACCAAAAAAATATATCAACGAGAGCTCGACAAGATGGAGAATTATATGAAGTTAAATGGATTAAGCTTATCTACTGAAAAAACAAATATTATTCTCTTTAATAGTGGTTCTAATCCGGATAAAATGCCTGCATTTACATTGGGTAACACGCCTCTTAAATATGTTACCAAAGTTAATTTTTTAGGAGTTTATCTCACGTCAAAATTAACATGGAACGATCATATTGAATATTTATTAACGAAGACGCGAAAAACGTTGAATTTTCTTAAAGTTGTATCTAAACAAAAATGGGGACAAGATTCATCTACATTGATAACTCTGTGTAAAGCTTTAATGAGGTCGAAATTAACATATGCACAAGAAATATTTTTTAGCGCTCCAAACTATTTGTTAAAAAAACTACAAAGCATTGAATGCAAGGCATTAAAACTAGCACTAGGTCTCCCAGTGCATGCGTCGTCCACTCGTACATACTATGAGGCTCAAATGCTTCCATTAGAAGAATACAGAGACTTAGCATGTTGTAAATTTGTCATAAAAAATGCAGTTGTTAAAACACATATTGCTTCAGAAATAAAAATCAGGTCAGATATTGATTTTCCTAAAAGAGCTAAGACAATATCTTCTCAAGTCACAATAGCTACATACACATCAAAAACTATAACTGACTCTGGTCTTTCCACTGACATAGGTGCTGTCAGACCATCAGTGTTTCCTATACCACCATGGGAACTCCACAAAGCGCATTTTGATATTGACCACACAAATATAAAAAAAGATGAAAACATCAATATGCTAGCAAGCTATGCCAAATGTCATATTGAAGAAAACTACGCCAATTATTTAAAAATATACACTGACGGTTCATGCATAGATAGAAAAACAGGATGTGCATTCTTAATACCAGACTTAAAAATAGAGAAATCATTTTACATTGGTTTAAACAAATCCATATTTACAGCAGAATTAACTGCAGTACTTATGGCGTTACATTACCTTATTAGCTTTCCCAAAAATATATTTCAAGTTCTTTTCTGTGTAGATTCAAAATCAGTTCTTCAGGCATTAAAAACTTTACAGCTACACACTAGACCTGAAATGATTATTGAAGTCAGTTGTTTGATACACATGCTTATTGTACGAGGTACTCGATTAACATTTTGTTGGATCCCATCTCATTGCTCTTTTTATTACAATGAAAAGGTAGACAGGGCAGCAAAACATGGAGCTAAACATGGTTTTCATTCTGAATGTCTTGATTTCCCCCTATCTCTGCACGAACAGTGCAACTTACTTAAGTTGCACATTTGGAAAAAATTCCAATATAACATTAAAAATCGCGATAATCAAGACCAATTCGATATTAAAGGTATTAAACATAATTTTAGTGTCAGTAGAAAGTTACTTGCTTTAATGTATAAATGGAAACTAGATGCCTTTAAAACAAAATACGTTAAAAGCATAGTTTGCATATGTGGAAACAAAATAACTAATAGTCATATTCTATCATGTAATGACCTAAAGACATTTATTCCTGTCTTGTTGCAAAATAGCGCTTGTAGTATTTTTAAATCACCAGCCTTAACGTACAAGTTTTTCGTTAATTTAGAACGCAGTCCAATAGGGAAGTACTTATAAATAATATCTATTATAATAATTATTACTATTAGGTGGGTTATGATGTTGTTTTTTTTTTGTTGTTGTTTGTTTGTGTGTTGTTTTTTTTTTTTTTGTTGTTGTTGTTGTTGTTGTTTTTCCTTATCTTAGAACTCGGTTGCATAGATAATTATTTGTAATTTGTTTCTATTGCTCTCATAGGATGATGGACAGGGGGGGGGGGGGATGTGTGCCCGGTGTGTGTGTGTGTGTGTGTGTGTGTGTGTGTGTGTGTGTGTGTGTGTGTGAGGGTGTGTGTGTGTGTGTGGTGTAATGTTGGGTTTTGTTTTCCAGTTGGGGTGATTTTTGTTTTTACTGTTACTGGTTTTATTCCTATCTTATGTGGTTTATGTATTACTTCTACAGTTCAGTCCTATCCATTCATATTGATTGTGCATACACCTGCATGCACCCACTTTTGATATTTCACACACATATCCACCAATTCACATGCACGCAACCACTTTAATATGCATACAATGGTTTTTTAAATATTTAATTTTAATTTTTATTTTTTTTGTCTAATATCACGAGAAGTGGATAGACGTTAAATGAAAGACACGCACGCACGCACGCACGCACGCACGCACGCACGCACGCACGCACGCACGCACGGCGCGCGCACGCACGCGCACGCACGCACGCACGCACACACACGCACGCACGCACACACACACACACACACACACATACCGTTTTTCAAACAAAAACTTTTTATTTCTTGAAACAAATTGATTTCTAAATTCTCTTGTATTATTTCTTCCAATGAAAAAACTACAACTAAACCTTTTAATTTCTAAAAATCCTCTCCTTTCAGAATTATTTAACACACACACACACACACACACACACACACACACACTCACACACACACACACACACACACACAAGCAAAGGTGGCCGCCTCGCGCAAAATGTTACAATTGTAACAAATTGAGCGAGGCGCCCGAGGTGCCTTGCGCAAAATTTTACAATTCTAACAAAATTGTAACATTTTGCCGCAGGCTTTCTGTGCAAAATGTTACAACGCCCCGGGCGCCTCGCGCAATTTGTTACAATTGTAACATTTTGACGCGTTGTAACATTTTGCGCTGCCACAAGGCTGCTGGCAGAGCACTAAACAAACATCAGAGCCAGCGGTAGGCAGTGATTCGGCCCGAACGGTCCTCGTCTGGGCGGTTGTCAAGTTGTCTACCCCCCCCCCCTCTCTCTCTCTCTCTCTCTCTCTCTCTCTCTCTCTCTCTCTCTCTCTCTCTCTCTCTCTCTCTCTCTCTCTCTCTCTCTCTCTCTCTCTCTCGTCTCTCTCTCTCTCTCTCTGTCGTTTTTTCTCTCCTTCAATCTCTTCGCCCTTTTCAGTTGCAATAATGTTGAACATGCCATAACTTTCTATCCCCTGAACAGGAAGTTGTGGTCTGACACTTCATTTGGTTTTCATCAAGTTGCACAGACCATAACTTTCTATCCCCTGAACAGGAAGTTGTGGTCTGACACTTCATTTGGTTTTCATCAAGTTGCACAGACCATAACTTTCTATCCCCTGAACAGGAAGTTGTGGTCTGAAACTTCATTTGGTTTTCATCAAGTTGCACAGACCATAACTTTCTATCCCCTGAACAGGAAGTTGTGGTCTGAAACTTCACTTTGGTTTTCATCAAGTTGCACAGACCATAACTTTCTATCCCCTGAACAGGAAGTTGTGGTCTGACACTTCATTTGGTTTTCATCAAGTTGCACAGACCATAACTTTCTATCCCCTGAACAGGAAGTTGTGGTCTGAAGCTTCATTTGGTTTTCATCAAGTTGCACAGACCATAACTTTCTATCCCCTGAACAGGAAGTTGTGGTCTGACACTTCACTTTGGTTTTCATCAAGTTGCACAGACCATAACTTTCTATCCCCTGAACAGGAAGTTGTGGTCTGAAGCTTCATTTGGTTTTCATCAAGTTGCACAGACCATAACTTTCTATCCCCTGAACAGGAAGTTGTGGTCTGACACTTCATTTGGTTTTCATCAAGTTGCACAGACCATAACTTTCTATCCCCTGAACAGGAAGTTGTGGTCTGAAGCTTCACTTTGGTTTTCATCAAGTTGCACAGACCATAACGTTCTATCCCCTGAACAGGAAGTTGTGGTCTGAAGCTTCACTTTGGTTTTCATCAAGTTGCACAGACCATAACGTTCTATCCCCTGAACAGGAAGTTGTGGTCTGAAGCTTCACTTTGGTTTTCATCAAGTTGCACAGACCATAACTTTCTATCCCCTGAACAGGAAGTTGTGGTCTGACACTTCATTTGGTTTTCATCAAGTTGCACAGACCATAACTTTCTATCCCCTGAACAGGAAGTTGTGGTCTGAAGCTTCATTTGGTTTTCATCAAGTTGCACAGACCATAACTTTCTATCCCCTGAACAGGAAGTTGTGGTCTGACACTTCATTTGGTTTTCATCAAGTTGCACAGACCATAACTTTCTATCCCCTGAACAGGAAGTTGTGGTCTGAAGCTTCACTTTGGTTTTCATCAAGTTGCACAGACCATAACGTTCTATCCCCTGAACAGGAAGTTGTGGTCTGAAGCTTCACTTTGGTTTTCATCAAGTTGCACAGACCATAACTGTGTAGGCATCGATAACTATTTTAGCTTCAAAACTTTATCCTCATCTCTTAACATTTTATCACGACAGAACCATTTTAATGATTTAAATTGCAAATGTTGGCGCTTTGCAGATCATCATTATATTAACAAACTTTGGTAAGCAAAGACCACGCTTTTGTACATCTTATATGAACAAAAGAAGAAGGCTGTATTCAAATAAAAGGAGATTATTTATGGGATCAAGAAAACTTCAAGTGCGTTTTTCAATGGCTCGTTTAGAGATACATAATTCTGGCTTTGAAGTATCAATATGACTTACAACTTACTGTGCTACCATTTGGGAAATAGTGATATTTTGTTAATAATGTTAACGTGTACAGAGGCCTTAAAGGTGCACCCTGACGGATGAGTGTTTGCAAGAAACACGTCGAGATCACCAGAAAGACAGCCTCTTCAAGGATCGGTACACTCACTTTGCTCTGGTTTCCTAGAAATTAAGCCGTCAAAACGGCGATTCCTCCTTGGCGGAGATGCCAGACAGGAGAGAGCAGCCATTTTGGATAGGGTGGGTGAAGGTCACTCATTGTGGTTGAAGCGTTTTCTTTTTTTTGGAAGTGCAGTAAAAAAGAAATTGGAGCTGTTTCCTTTTTTTGTGAGCGAAACTCCTTTAGATAATCTGTAAAAACAAAATTAAAAAGCAAGAAAAAATAAGCCTTGTATTGCGAACATTTGGTGCAAACGATTTGGTCTAAACGCAGGCGGCCATTAGAAAAGAGACGGCACACGCCTTCTCTTTGGGTGAACGAATTTGACTTCCAGCACCTCCGCCAAGGAGGAATCGCCGATTTGACGGTTTGATTTCTTGGAAACCAGAGCAAAGTGAGTGCTGCAATCTCTGTAAAGGATGTTTTCCTGGTGATCTGGACGTGTTTCTTACAAAACTAATCCGTCAGGGTGGCCCTTTAAAGGCACATTGCTAGGCACAACCATGAAGTGACCACTGGTTACTGGTTGCAGGCATCGTGTACATCACCTTCAGGAAAACATCGGAGGCCATGCTAGCTATGGAGAGCATGAACGGCCGCTGTTTGACCGGACGCTGCAAACCCCTCAAGGTTCGCATGGTGGAGGACGAGAGAGAGAGAGAGGGGAGAGAGAGAGAGAGAGTCAAGTCAAGTCAAAATCATCTTTATTGAGGGTTAAAGAATAAGCTGACATAGCTTTTTATTATCCTGCCCTTAGAGAGAGACAGAGAGAGAGAGTATGTTTGTATGTGTGAGTGTGGAGGTGTATGTGTTCAAATGCGTTTCCTGTTTTTCATGTTTCTAGTCAATTTGTGTTTCTATGTTAACCAAGGACAGATTAGACAGATAGGCCTCGCCTAAAATCTTAACCCTTTCAACGCCAGCCATTTTTTTCAGCTAAAATTGTATGTTACATTTTCATGCGAATCGAAAAGATACAGAATGCAATACGACTGCAGATTCAATGATGGTGTGTACAACGTGTGTGCCTGTCCTTATATTATCTCCCAAATTAAGAAGAAAGGGTCTTTAGATAACAAGTCCGGATTATATGCCTTTTAGTGACATGGTGTTAAATCAGTGCAGTGCCAAGCGATTACACTGGCGATGAAAGGGTTAATCCTTGTTAAATAAAGTTTTTCAGTGTTCAGTGTTCAGTGTTCTCTCTCTCTCTCTCTCTCTCTCTCTCTCTCTCTCTCTCTCTCTCTCTCTCTCTCTCTCTCTCTCTCATCCTCACCCTCTCTCGTTAGTAGAGTTTAGTCTTTTGTTGAAGACTATTACTCCCAAACGATAGGGGCCTTGGCACTGGCTCAACCCGTGCTGCAGCCAAAGGGATTGGTTGGTCTTTGGGGACTTTCCCCAACGCCAGCAGTCCTTAAATCCGTTTGGCCGAGAGAGTGTGGATGTACCCTGGGCAAGGCATCTCCACTTTAAACAAATTCTAGCCCAGACCGCCGTAATAGCATTTGCCACGTGTGTTCGCTCTCTATGCTAGACTACTAATTTGCCCGTACTCGTTCTGCCCGTGTTACGCTGACCTTTCTAATTCAACTCTCTAAATTCAACTCGGTGAAATTCAAGGTCGCCCTCACGTGGCAAAAGCCCTATTGCATCTGACCCACCCCCCCCCCCCCCCCCCCCCCCCCCCCCCCCCCCCCCCCCACCCCCCCCCCCCCCCCCCCCTCCGCTTTCTGGCAGTCATGGTCGGAAACGACTAACTGGGCATGCATAATACATACATACATACATAAAAATCAATTAGTGTTTAAAGCAATATGTTGTTAAAACTACAATATTGCAACATTGTCCAGAAATGTTTAACAAAACATAAATAACACTGTAATAACGTAAAAATGGTGGGTGAAGAAAACAAGGTACCTGTGAAAGGGAAAACTCCAACGTTTCGTGCCTTAGGCGCTTAGTCATGAAGTGAAGACAGCAAACAAAGTTCACAGGTTGTAGATTTTCTTCTTGTGAGCGTAGTTCACAATCAGTCCAAAGGTCAGTGGGAGAGAAATAGTGGGAGTAGTGGGAAAATAGTGTGATTACAGTTTATGAGGGTAGAAGCTACTGTAAAGTGTTTAAAAAATACAAAGATCTTGTTTGACAAATTAAAAAAAAAGGAACTTCTTCTTCTGGTGAAATTCAAAAACAGGAAATCCTTGTATACCAGGAAAAGTTGCACCCATGCAACTGTCAAAGGCCACGGCACCCAGTTTCAGCTCCTTTTAGTTCATGCATTTAGTTAACACTCATCACCAGCATAAACCAATGTAATGTGTTTCATCCATCAGGCTTACATTAATATTGTTTCATAGTGGTGTACCACCTGTAAGGTCCTTTTCTGTCTCTAACCACAATCAAAAGAATAATTATTTACCTCTGTGAAAGGAAATAACTTGAAAGGAAAAGTTTTCTGTGGAAAACTAAAAGGAGTTAGAAATTAGGGGAATTTGTGTGCTGTGTGCTAGCTTGATGATTGGAATGGTCGGGTTCTTGAAACAAACAAATAAAGCAAATTCAACAAAAGAAAAGTTTGTTCCATTGGCTATTTATGAGGAATGGAATGCAATGAAAGGTTGGCAATATCTAACACCCCTACGCACATTTTTATCCACAAGTCCTTGCTTCTAGACACCCCCCAAAATAAAACCCACCCCAAAACCAAAATAAAACTTATATATAATATATATATATAGGCTTATGCTGAAAATTGTATTACATGATTCTTCAAAATAAATCATGCAAATTTTGTTTCTGAATGTTGAAAGGGTGGAAGGTGGGGAAAGGGGTTTTGCAGGACTTCAGAGGAGGGGAAGGAACGTAGAGATCTCTTTCTCTCCAATTAACCACAGGGCCACATGGAGTGCTTTATTTGTTGTTTATTTCAAGCACAGCAGAACACACATGTAAGACATAAAAAGAAACAAATAACTAACTTGCAAACATAAAACATTGCCACAGTAACATAGCTTTTCCTGGACTATCAATCCATACAAACTGTAATACCCAGTTCCCAGTTACACAATGACAAGTATGGTATAGAACCAATTATCATGTTTGCCTTTCTACTACATGTCTTACAGTTGACACTAAACACTTCCAATGCACATTCCTTCCCTTTAACCCTCAGGGAATCTTTACTGGCTAAACAAGCCAACACAACCAACAATGACAAGCCACACCTGGACACAATTGGAGAGTTACCACACCCTCGTTCTGACTGTAAGTCTTGTGGCCAATGTCACTTTATAGCAATGGAGAAATGTTTGCGTCAAAATAAGATAAAACTAGACACTAACTGGTGATTAGTGAAGAACGAAGATGTGATCAAATTCTTACCCCAAGAATCTTATCATAAGAAAAATATCCTTTATCAATGGACAGAAAATCTGACTTTAACTGGTAACTGATGCATAAGCAAAACCTGTTTAATTCTATTCCAATTAAACCAAAACCAGTTTCCCCACATAAAATGTCAAACTGCAATTGTTGCTTTAATCCAATCTGAATTGAATTGATTTGACATAGGATGCATAAATGTTTTCGTACAATCCTAGCCACCAGTCAATTAAACCAAAATAAACCCTTTTTTGTAAATGAAAACTTTGTGTTTATACACAACACACATAAACAAAGATACAAATAAAAATGATTGAAACTTCTGATTGAAAATCAGAAAGACAAAAAGGAATTAAAAATCAGATTAAAAATGGAAACATGCATGATACACAACACAAAATAGCATAGAGCCTCTTCTAAGCTTGATCACTTCTATGTGACAAAGAAAAAGAAAGCCCCTCATGTGACAAAGAAAGCCCCTCATGGACTTTCATTAGCCTAATGAAAGTCACCTAAATGCCAAGCATTACACATAACAAAAAAATCAAACATGACAAAACTTAAAACTCCAACCCAAAACGATCATAAAATCTACTTGTCTACAACAACAACAAAATACTACCTTTGATCCACAAAACGAACCATAGTTTTAGTCTTAAAGAAAACCGTTACACACGAAGAAAAGAGAGAGAGAGAGAGAGAGAGAGAGAGAGAGAGAGAGAGAGAGAGAGAGAGAGAGAGAGAGAGAGAGAGAGAGAGAGAGAGAGAGAGAGAGAGAGAGAGAGAGAGAGAACTGAGACTGGGGACAGTCAATGGCTACATGTCTTAGAATCAATAGTAAGGACCTTGTATCCCAAACTTGACTTCAGCAACAAATAGCCCCTTGGTGTGACTAAACTTGCTGAGCAACCCACAATTTCTCTTCTTACTACAACTATGAAACATAAAATCGAAAAGTCCCTGATTATTATTTAAATACTCAAAATAGTTTTGATAGATTTATTTTTATGTGTGTTAACAGCAGGAAGTCCAACTTTGTTTACTTTTTATCGAACCTATGACGTTCGAGTTTGCCGTGAATCTATGTGATGATCTAGATCAACACACAAAAGACACTGCTGTTAACGGTTGTTTAGGCATTGCCGTTGAACACTGCTATTCCCGTCACTGAACCCGTCAGTTCATTCGTAAATATTACGGTGTCACGATAAATAAGTACCTGTCATGAAATATCTACCTATCGCATAAGAACTATAACCATCTAACCATAACCCTCTCCCTAACCACGGAAAGAACCAAGAAATAGAGCAGGAGGGTGTAAATACATATTTGCCGAGAAATCGATGTACAAAGCCATGCACTTAGTTTCGTACAATTCACAATGGCGGACAAACAAACGATTCTGATTGGCTAGGGGCAGCTAGGGGTACTTATTTGATAGAGGTAGGATATCATCTTCACAACGGCACTAAACCAAAGTTTATGTTGAGAGACTAAAAATTAGAACGTTCGGATTGTTCTGGTCTATCCTCACACCCACTCGTGTGTGACGTCAGTTTACTGTGTGTAAACAATGAAGGGGCACTTTGCGGACATTATATTGTTTAAAAGCTTAACTTGCTCTTTTCCATGCTATTAATATTATTGATCTAGGCTTATACCATGCTATGTATTGTATGATTAGCTGCTGTGTTAATACTGATACTATAGTATTAACAAGGCATTCCTTTTTGATTGAGTTTCTTGCTACTTCAATGATAAACTCTCAATAGACCTACATTTGCCTTTAGTCAGTTTCCCACTACAAACTGATATCATTCAGTTTACTGTGATGTGTAGTCTATTTTTAGTAACATAGCATCTGATTATGTGAATGTTACAATTGAGTTTCAGGCTACTTCAATAATAAACTCTCAATAGGCCTACATTTGTCTTTAGTCAGTTTTCCACTTAAAACTGATCAACCTACATTGATGTGTAGTCTATTTTTAGTAACACACCATCTGATGATGTCAGTGTTACAATACTTGGTTTGGGTTAACTCACATGAACTCAAATGTTTGTGTATGAGTTAAGCAAGCATAGGGTCAGGTAGAACCGGCCTATGTTGTTTCCAAACCCCAGCTAGACTTGTGTCAATGTTAGTTTAATCATGCTATTTAAGTCATAAAGTGAGCGCCTTCCACTGCTGTGACTGTGTATTTCCTCATGTTGTTTAACATTATTTCTTGTTTATATTTATGCTTGTTTATTTTGTATTGTTGCAGGATGTCTTTCCTAGCTATCTTTCCCGATAAATAAACAAAATCAAACAACTGTCTGGTTTCCTCTATATGTTCCTGGCCTGCATGTGTGTGTGCTGATCAACACCCTCAAATCCTTATCCCAATCCTTACCCCTCATCAACTTCATCCTTATCCCTATCCCATACCCTTACCACCCCATCACATAAAGATAACAATCCAAAGTATATTCAATTATTATCTTCTGCAATTAAGATAATTTAATAATAAAATTAACCATCAAGCCAAAGTTCCTGTTTTTCTGATTGGTTGGTCAGAAAAGGATCTACTTCCTTATGTTTCTCATTGGTTGAATTTTACATATTACCTGAAGCGAAATGTTCTTAGTCATTCATCTCAACCAGTGTTAGGCCTATGGTGTACTTTTCGAGTCAAAATTGAACGAAAAGTGCACATTATAACATAAAATTTATAATCATGCATAAAATTTTCTTAATCATGTGCAATGTTTCTTTTTAAAAATGAAGTCATGTACATTATCACTTTGTAGTCAATCATTTCCAATGAGATTTAAGAAAAATAAAAGTCAATCATGTGAGACAATATTTTCCCAGTCAATCATACCAGCAACATAAAATTTCGAAAAGGAATATATCACCCAGATTTTCTTTAAAAGTCATTCAAAATTCAATAAGATTTCAACGATTTGTCAATAATGCTGACCATCTCCTCGTGTGTGTGTGTGTGTGTGTGTGTGTGTGTGAATTTAGCATGCTTGCATGAAAGTACTTTCTGATTTAAGTTTTTAAATATGTTTTTGATTTAAATCAATTATGTTTAGCTATTCTGTTTCTGTTTTTACGCTTCTGTGTGCCATGTCTGCAATTTCTGCTTATTATTTATTTATTATAGATTATTACATTATATATTTTGATCATGAATGTTGATTATAATGTAATTATATGTGTGTGTGTGGGGGGGGGGGGGAGGGGGAGGTGTGTGTATGTGTGTGTGTGTGTGTGTGTGTGTGTGTGTAGTGGGGGACAGGGCGTGCATCAGTGTGTGCGGTATTGCGCTGTTTTTACCTATGTTTTATGTAAAGTTATCGCTATTCACATTTTATTCATTTTCTATATTTAACATATGTATACCAGTGGTTCGATGTAGTGACTTTGGAGGTGGAGTGACTGGGAGGGCCGGGGTGTCTAGGTAGGGGGCGTGGGTCGGGGATAAATAACAATTATCCTTTCTGTAAGGACATAATAACATTTGAATTGATTGATTGTTAAGGATACAAATAGTGTTTAATCATGTCATAAAATCAACGATTGATGCAATCTGCACACATGTGCAGCAAGTCTTACAATTGATCAGTCAATGCTAGGAACAAAAATTAAACAGTATAAACGAAAAGGAAACTATAGAAAATGAATAAATGATTGAGGACACAAAAGATGACACAGCAAGGCCTAGGCTTGTAGTAGTCAGTCCCTGAACCTCCTTATGCAGCAAGGCCTAGGCTTGTAGTAGTCAGTCCCTGAACCTCCTTACGCAGCAAGGCCTAGGCTTGTAGTAGTCAGTCCCTAAACCTCCTTCGCAATTTTTCCTTCATATTCTCCTCCTCTAATTTCCTCTCTTCCTCCTCCTAATCTTTGTCCTCCTCCTCTCCTCCTTCTACTAAAAAGATTGCCCAAGAGCCGTATTTTACGGAATAAGAGGTGCTTCAAGGAGCACACCTAAAACTTAGCAAAAATCTAAAGTTGTGAAACAACATTAATTTTATTTATTAACTTATGAAAGAGTTATTTGTTATATATATATATATATACTGCACAATGGTCTTACTTAGGAAGATAAGGTATCACCTAGAAGTTCATAAAACATGATAGTTGGCCAATCAACTGCAATACACTGAGCTCATAATAATAATAATAATGAGGAGGAGTAATATTTCTACAGCGCCCACTCTACTCTGTAGCACTTTACTTGACAATATTAAAAAATATATAAAAAAAGAAAACGGAAACCAATGGAGCGCAGGACCTTGAATTTCACGGGGATTAAAATTAGAGAGTTGAATTAGAAAGTCCAACGCAACTACGGACAAAACATCCGGGCAATTTTGTAGTCTAGTCTACAGCACGAACGCCCGTGGCAAATGTCTTATTGCACGAGCAGCAAGTGCAGGTAACCCACTCCAATCCCCTTATTGTCCAGTGAAGGTGACCAAATACTCGGGGTAGGCCTGGGTGTCGTTGAAAATGACGTACATCCCACAGCTGCTGACGTTGTCGGCGGCTGAGTCGTAGAGGATGTTGCCTTGACGGGTGGGCAGCACCCTCATCATGTTGTTGCCGTTGGTGGGGTGGCCCACCAGCACTTTGCACTGGTAGACGTAGCGCTTGCCGGTGCTGTCCGGCAGAGAGAACGTCATGCGCGTGGAGTAGTGGGACTGCACCGCAAAGTACACACCCTGGCCATACCTCACAGCTGAAAAAACACAGAGGGAGTAACGCTTATTAAAAGGACAGAGGGAAAACCACTTTCAAAACAGTAGATATTTTGGTAGAGAGATTTACCTGTTATCTGTTCCATGGATTTGTAAGTAAGGCAATGACATGGGTATTCATGGCACAACATTAACATGACTGACCTTTTAACCTTCTTAACCATGCACAATTCATTAAAAAAAAAACCCACTAATGCCTAACTTTATGATTATTTTATGCACAATGACGACGTTGTTGTGAAATCTCTCTCTCTCTCTCTCTCTCTCTCTCTCTCTCTCTCTCTCTCTCTCTCTCTCTCTCTCTCTCTCTCTCTCTCTCTCTCTCATCACACACACAAACGCACACACTAACTAATAATACCCCCACCCCACCTAAACTGCCACTACCTACCCCTCCTATCCCCCCACTCCTGCCATGCCTCCCCCCACCCCCTTCTTTCCTTTCCTTTAGTCCCTTGACCTCCGTGGTCGTTGGGGGGGGGGGACTGATGGGCAGCAGCAGCAGCAGCTGACAGGGTCCTCCATTTCTCTCTGTGGTGTGCACAAGGATCGGGTCGTTCATGTGTCCATGTTTGATGGACATGTTGGGGTAGTGGGTGGATGCCCCGTGGACGCCCCCCCCCCCCCCCCCCCTCTACGAGTCTCTCCCCATGGGGATACCGGGAGGGGGGGGGGGGGTCTTTCGTAAAAATAGTTCACCCACCTTCTGGAAGTTCTGTGCTTGTAACTTCCTCTAATCTGCCACTCTCTTTGACTCTTGCCTTTTCCCTTTGCTTTCTATCATCTACTATCTTTCTGACTTAATGGCCCATTCTCCTGCCTTTTTTCCCCAACAGGAGGAGACCAGTGAACACTGAAAACCAGACACATACATACGTACCTTACCCATTATGGCCATGGAATGCAGGAGAAGAAGAAGAAAGACATGAACATCAATTCCCTCACCCACCCACACCACACAAATCAACTTCTCTCCGCCCCCTTACCATTTTTGCCGCAGTAGCTGCGGTTGAAGCCGTAGTGGTTGATGCTGCCGATGGCGTCCAGGCTGGTGCCGTGCCACAGCGTCTTCTCGTTCTCTATGCCCGGGTTCTGTTTCTCCAGGTGGGCCTTCTTCGACTTGTACTGCTGGTACAGGGTTCGGTTCTGCACCCGGTCCACCTGGGTTCACACACACACACACACACGTGCGCGCATTTTATTTTTAAAAAAACTTAGTTAATTTACATATGGAAAGTTGTTATAGTGGATGCATTAAAATATACACAGATGGGTCTGTTCTTCAGAATGGGAATACAGGAGCAGCATTTGTAATACCCTCGTTAAAAATAGAGAGACAATATTATATACTAATATAGGTAAATATTATTCCATTTTTACTGCAGAATTGTTAGCTATTTTAATGGCATTACACTATACTGCAGAATTACCTACAAATGCTTGTAAAATACTACTTTGTGTAGATTCGAAATCAGCATTCAAAGGTCAAAATGTTAACATACGCCTTGAAATGATATTAGAGATCAATTTAATTAATCAATGATCGAGTAAAGACATTAGTGTAACTTTTTATTGGGTTCCCTCCCATTGTGGAATATACTCAAATGAATTGGTTGATCGAGCAGCTAGAAGTGCAGCGCGTAATTCAGAGGGAACGATTCAACTTAATGTGAATTTAGATCTGCATGATTATAAACATATTGAAAAATTATCCAAAGATAATTTTGACAGCATGTTAATGGCTTCAGACAGTCAATATTCGCGCTATTGTATAAACGGCTCAAGTACAATGAATTCCTACTTAATTTTAAAACAGCTCAAGGATACAAGTTCAAGACAAATCGTATATTTGATGTTTAAACTTCGTGTAAATGCTTTTAAAACAAAATTTTCTAAAGACGTTAAGTGTATTTTATTATGTGGAAATCAAATATCTATAAATCATTTGCTCCCATATTGTCCTAGAATTAAAGAACAAATCAACAAAACTGTTGGTGAATTGCTGAACCATCAAACGCCTTTAACCATTGAAAAAATCTTAAACAACTTTAACCTCCTTAAAGGTTTTTCAGAAATCCTGCACATAAGTCCTGTTGGTATTTTTCTTTGAGTTACTAATTAATTGTTGGTTTAAATTGTGTTATTATATTCTTGTTGTTAGCCATTTAGAAACCAGGACACATTTGTTTAACTCTTCATGTTACATAAGTCAGTTTAAAATGTTACTGTATGTCCACCACTCCCTCCCATCTTTTATATGTGCTAATGTAACTTTTATATGCACTCAGTTAGATTTGTATGAATAGATGTGTAGGGAAAACACATAAATAACACTACCATTCACGCATTCACACACACTCTCACCTCATTAGCTATCTGTTGTAGGCTTAATTAATGTACACACTTTTGTTGTTGTTGTTTTTTGTTGTCTAATATCACTTGCGGGTGAACAGACGTAAAACTAAAGAACGTGCATGAATTAGGGCTTTGCACATTACATGCGAATGGTAGATTTTTTATTAATCTTACTATCTATCTAACTAAATACTTACCAACACTCAAAACAATAGCATAAACACCAATCAATCTGGAAATCACACATGCCATAGCAACCAAAAAACAAACCACCCAAGGGGAGTAACCCCACAGACCAACCCGGGTTACCTTCCCCTGATCACAACCATGTGACCACCCCAGATAACTCTTCACTTTTGAAATGACCAAGCATCAGGAGGGAGGTAGGGCGGGAACTTTTATTGTTTTGAGTGTTGGTAAGTATTTAGTTAGATAGATAGTAAGATTAATACAAATCTACCAATCTATACTAACCATACATTACCAACACTCAAAACAATAGCAGAATACCAAAGAGGAGGAGGGTGATGCTACTCCAAATACATGGAAGTAAAAAGAGTACATGACACATATACAGGAGAATAAGTACCCCCAAAACCTATTCCCCCAACAAGTCAATAAATTGACATACCCCAGCACATGTACAAACACAACTCACATTACAAGGAAACCGAAGTGTTCGCCACGACCATGCGCTTGATGGAGAAGGTGTTATCCTCACGACGCGAGGACAAATCACGCAGGTAAAAGCTGAGGAAGGTGTTCTGGGAGCGCCACATTGCAGCTTCGAGAATCTTGGACAAGGGAACTCCCTTAACAAGAGCCAGAGAGACACCTATAGCTCTAATCTCGTGTGCCCTAATAGGAGTCAGGGGAAGAGAAGTAGAGGACCTTGCGTAGGCAGTACGAATGAGATCAATCAACCAGCGGGAGATAGTCTGCTTGGAAATATCCTTCGAATATTTCTGATTCAAGGAAACGAAAAGCCTGCGCTTAGAACCTCTGAAAGAGCTGGTGGCCTTGAGATAGTATTTCAAGCAACGAACAGGGCAGAGGAAGATCTCCGAATCATCGTTACAGAGAATCTGTTTAAGGCCAGCAATGACCACTAGAGACGAACTTACATCACCTGGCTGAGTTTTCGCTCTAAACTCTGGCAGAAGAGAGAGGGTGACCGAGGAACCTGAGGGATCAAATTCAACATCCCTTGACAAGCCACTAAACGAATGAATACTGCTAATCCAGCTAGTGGAAGCCAAAGCAATCAGAAGAAGGGTCTTGTAAGTAAGCAACTTAAAAGAAAGAGACTGCAGCGGTTCGCAAAAATCCCTAAGAAAATTCGAAACAAGAAAAAATGTCCCACTGCGGAACTCGAGAGGGACAAGAGGGCGCTCTTAGCCTGACAGCGTCAATAAAATGAGAAACTTGAGGGCAAGAAAGAGCCTCAACAGAACGAAAACCCAAGGTCAAAGAGATGGTGCTAGAAATAGCAGCTCTATAACCAGCCAACGTCTGGGCGGTGAGATTCTTATCAAAAAACAAATGAGATAAGAAATCCACAAACTGAACAGAAGAGGGGAAAAGAGGATCTATCTTATTCCGCTTACAAAATAAAAACCAAATGCGCCAACGCAAACCATACAAAGAGTTGGTACTCTTACGCCTGGAAGAAAGGAGAAGATCAACCGATCTTTCCGAGAACCCCTGTTTCCTCAAACCTGACCTCAGAGTCGCCATGCGGTCAGGTTGAGGACGGACGGATTTGGGTGGCCGATTCCTGTTCTTGGCTGAACCAGAGACTCCGTTGACAGGTTTAGATGAAGAGGAGGAGCCTTCGCCAAGGCGAGAATCTCCGGGAACCACGGGCTTGATGG
Source organism: Phymorhynchus buccinoides (assembly GCA_017654935.2). Lineage (NCBI taxonomy): Eukaryota > Metazoa > Mollusca > Gastropoda > Neogastropoda > Raphitomidae > Phymorhynchus > Phymorhynchus buccinoides. Next base: position 26,005,307 of record CM065704.1, read on the forward strand.
CCAGAAGGGAGCCACTAGAATGAACTGCGGAGACTCCTGGGAGACCTTCTCCAGAACCTTCGGGATCAGAGGAGTTGGCGTGAAGGCGTACGCGAACATGTTCGACCAAGGAATCGTGAACGCGTTCCTGGCCAAGGCATTTGGATCTGGAACCGGAGAAACGTACTGTGGTAGTCTCACACTGTACTTTGTGGCGAAAAGATCGATCCACGGCTTTCCCCAAGTCTCCCAGACTGGGGAGAGAGCCTGATGAGTGATGGTCCACTCGGTCGGAATGACCTGCGACGAACGGCTTAACTGATCCGCAATGACATTCAGTCTTCCGGGCACAAACTCTACAGAGATCACAATATCCTGCTTGTGAGCCCACAAGAGAATAGACTCTGCTGCCAGAGACAAAGGAACAGACCTCGTTCCTCCTTGACGACGCAGGTATGACAGGCAAGTCAAATTGTCCCCTGTCACCGTGATCCACTTGCCCACCAACAGAGGAGCAAAGTGGATCAGAGCAAGACGCACTGCCTCCATCTCCAGGAGGTTGATGTGGAGACCCAGGTTGTCCTGTGACCACAGACCGGAGACCTCTCTGTCCCCTAGATGGGCTCCCCATCCTGAAAGAGAGGCATCCGTGAACAGGAAGAGCTGATTGCGGAGAACACGAATGGGCACTGAGCTGCCGATCCAGACTGGGTCCAACCACTGGCTGACCGAAAGACGAAACCAATCGCCGAGAGGAACCGAGTCGTCCAGGCGAGACATGTCTGGAAAGCAGGCTGAAACTTGTCTTTGTAGGGGCCGCTTGAACAGTCTCCCCAGAGGGAGAAGTTCCGCCATGGATTCCATGAGACCCAGAACCCTGAGGGACTGACGCAGAGTAACGGATTGAGCGTGGAGAAGCCCGTTCAAAGTCTGAGTAAGAGAGAGAACGCGCTCCTGGGAAGGAGAGACCTGAAAGGTCGCCGTGTCGAAGACCATCCCCAAATACTTGAAGGTCTGACTGGGGGTAAGGTCCGACTTCTTGTCGTTCACCTGAAAACCCATCTCCTCCGAAAGAGAGACCAACTCCTGAGTGTGAGAGAGACAGCCTGTCTGACACGCGTTCAACACCAACCAGTCGTCGAGGTAGACCTTCAGGCGAATTCCTCTCTCTCGAGCGATGGAAGCGAACTGTCTTGTCACCTTTGTGAAAATCCATGGAGCAACCGAGAGGCCGAAAGGCAGAGCTTTGAACTGTAGAACCCTGTCGTTCCAAACGAAGCGAAGGAAGTGTCTCCGAGAAGGATGGATGAGAACGTGGAAATAAGCATCTCTCAGATCTATGGAAGTGGCCCAATCGTTGATCCGAATAGCCTGGCGGATCGAAGAGGCAGTCTCCATCTTGAACCATACCGGACGGATGAACTCGTTGAGGGGGGACAAATCCAAAACCGGACGAAACCCTCCCAACTTTTTTGGAACTGTGAAAAGCCTGGAGTAAAAACCCGGTCCCGGGTTTTCGATCACTTCGACCGCGCCTTTGAGAAGCAAAGAGTCCACCTCCTTTTGAAGGACCTCCAGCCTTCCTGGGTCTCTTGGAGGGGGAAAAGAGATGGGCTCTTGGGAAAGAGGAGGCTCCTGAAGAAACAGAAACCTGTAGCCGGCCCGCACCACCCGAAGTATCCAGCTGTTTTCGACCAAATGCTGCTAAGCGGGGAAAGAAAGGCCCAAGGACCCCACGCTGGAGGGCAGAACGGCTGGATCGACTATGGGGGGAGCGGGCTCTAACGAAAAAGCTGCTGTTTCGGTTTGAACGACCTCGAAGAGCGTCCACCCCGAGTGGAAGATCTTCCTCTGAAAGGAAGAGAGCCACGAGACGAATAGGCCAAAGCCTTGGAAAGGTGAGAGCCACCTCGTCGTAAATGACGGAAGTGAGACTGAAAGGGAGCCTGGTGGCCCACCCTCTGAGCGTGACCAGCGCGGAAACTATTGGTAACCGCCTTGAACATGGCCTCCTGAGTGAACTCGGCCTTCCTTTTAGAAGCTGAGTCAATGGACTGACCCAACAAGTCCTTGCCAAAGAGACCTTTCTTCGGAAGAGGGAGGGAACAAAGTTTCTCTTTCTCCACTGCAGAGAGCTTAGAAGAGTGAGTCAAAACAGAGTCTCTATGGAGAGCAGCCAGCTGAATCCTCAGGTTAGCCACAGTGTCAGTCAGGTTAGCCATGGCGTCACCCAAGAGAGAAACCAGAGAACCAACCGCAGAAGCGTCAATCTCTTCATAGAGCAGAAAATCCGCTGGATTATCTGTATGAGATTTTCCCAGCAAACAAGTGAGGGAATGGAGAAGAGAAGATGAAACCCCACACGACTTGAGCGAGTAAGACAGGGAAGATTCCAAGGACTTGACGGCCGAGGACGTCAACGAACAGGCCGGGAGAGTTTGACGATCGAAACCGAGTTTCGACATCTCAGACTTAGAGAGACTTGAAAAGTCTTCGAAGGGCAAGAAAGGGTCCTCAATGAACACTGGATTCAGGAATTTAGGAATCTTGAAAGAACCTAAACCTGACGAGAAGTCATCATCATCACCCTCTGTATCCAGAACCGATTGAGCACCTTGCGGAATTCTTCCTGTGCGCAGGAAAAACTCGGCCTGAGTAATGGAATCGAGCAACAAATCCGGACATTTGAGCCGAAGAGAAGAGTCTTTCGGCTTGTGAAAGGATCCTGCTACCTTGGCCGTAGCAGAGAGAGAAGGAAGGGACTGACTCTCAATGACATCAGAACACACCGGTTTAATCAGTCTAAGAACGTCTTGCTTCAAGAACGTAGCATCCTGAGACTGGGAGGAAGGGTCCCGACGAGACCGAACTGGAGAACGTGACTCATAACCGCTGCCTTCGCCTGAAAGGTCTGAATTATCTCCTTGGGGATACCCTTCAAAAGAGAGAACCGGGGGTTGAAGCTCGTCTACTGACGGAGGGGCTTCAAGATCAATGCGGTGTACGTACTGGAGTCCAGAATACGCAGAGCCATGGTGAGAATCAAACTGACCCGACCCATCCGAAACCATCTCAGGAGACGGAGAGCCTCTTTGGCGACGGTCCGTTCCGTGAACGGTCCGTTGTCTGGACCGAGGAAAATGGGCTCCAGAAGATTCATCCAAGAAGGAGTGTGCACGAGGGTGCCGCAAACTCCGGACTGTACGGAGACGAGACCGTTGACGGTGCCGATCGGTACCGGGAGACTGAGAATCAACACGGTGAAAATGAGAACCGTGGACCGTACGGTGCTCAGACCGTGGACAGTAGCTCCTGGAGGTACCAGGATACGGAGTGCCGCAAGGGCTACGCTCCAATCCATGGACCACACGGGGATCAGTCCGTGAGCGATGAAGGGAATCCACCCGACAGTCGGCCGACCGTGAACGGTCCAGTCCAGCAGGACCATGGAACCGTGGATGCCGTGAAGGTTTGGTCACCGGTCCGGTGCCGTATAGATCCTCCGGCGGGACCCTCTCCGTGAGGGGTATGCCCGCCGGGTGGTCTGGTGAGTCAGGATTCCCAATCCCACTGACAACACCGGAGGTATTAGGGAAAACCGGTTCGCTTTGCTCCGCGCCGAACTCACGGGAGTGAGAACGATCAGGAGCAAAACCGGTAAACGACCGCACACATTGTGTCGAGTCCGTTTCCCCCCTCCAGGAAGATTTGAGCCCGCGGCCCAATCTCCCTGACCATGCAGACGGTCCGTCTGCCTTCTCTCTGGTGAGGAGAGGCATAGCTGGTTTCATCCCGGAAGCGGACAATGGACGATCAGAGTCAGACCGGAGAACAGGAGCTGAAACAGAATTCTCTTCGGTGGAAGGGAGAGAGAGAGAAACATGATCAGGAATAGAAATTGCTAGACCAGACGACATCAAATGTTGAATGAAAGCAAGCTCCAAAAAGAGCTGAAGAATCAGCCTGAGAAATAACCTGAAACGTCGGTTCAGAGACTGGCTTATCAACGCCAGGAACAACAACACTCACCGGGTCAACAAACACGGGGTCCACGGACAGCGAGGTAACCGTGGACTTTCTCAGATTTCGACTTTGAAGAATGTTTCCTCGAAGAAGGCCTAGAAGTCTTGGAAGAGGATGTGGACGGGGAAGCAAGGCGTCCTGACTTGTCCCTGGAAAGGTCTGTCACAGACTTGGATGAAACCTTAGAAGAGGGAGAAGCTTGAGCTCCCGAAGGAGCGTCACTGAAATTAAGAGACATTGAAAAAACGTCAAAAAATTAACAAAGTCTTCACCAAATATTTCCTCAAGTATCAAAAGAAAATTTCTGAAATAAACGAGGAAGGAACGAGAGGAACAAGGCTAAAGTACAAGACAAGTCGAAAAGCCTAGCCCAAAAATTCAAACCTTAAAAAATATAAACAAACCGGGAAAACCGGATTGTCACACAAGGCTACCAACACGGAAGCTTTAAAAAACTTCCAAGTGGGAAATAAAAAATTGAAATAAACTAGAAAACGGTCCAAAAGTTCAAAGAAAGCAAAGGAATACAAGCAGAACTAAAGAGCAGAGCAGGTTAACCTAAAAGGAACAAACCCACCAGAAAAAGTTTGAAAAGATGAAAAACATCAACAGCAAGGGACTTCCATGTAACCAAAATGGTGGAAATTGAAAAAGTGAAGAGTTATCTGGGGTGGTCAGATGGTTGTGATCAGGGGAAGGTAACCCGGGTTGGTCTGTGGGGTTACTCCCCTTGGGTGGTTTGTTTTTTGGTTGCTATGGCATGTGTGATTTTCAGATTGATTGGTGTTTATGCTATTGTTTTGAGTGTTGGTAATGTATGGTTAGTATAGATAACCCATTCTTCTCTTCTTCTTCTTCGCCTTAGGCAGCCAACTTCATCACGCTGAAGATTCTGCTGCACTTTAGGGGGTATGTAGTACGAAAAAGAAAGAAAATAAGTTCAGCAAAGATAGGGTAGATAATGAGATAGGATGAAATATTATTGGGAAAAGATAGAGCCAAGATAGTCAGGAATTTAGTATTATGATACTCTGTTTGCTATATCATGTAAAAGGATAATAATTTTGTAAAATAAATTTATAACTTTAAGGAAATCAATTTTATAATGGGGGGGGGGGGGAGACGTGTGAGGGAAAGACGAGATAAAAGTCATACACAACCGTTAAATGCCCCGGTCTAGCCGGAGACACCCGGGCCCCGCATGACGCATGCAGGGTGTGTGTCATCAGGCATCAGAATTGTCAGAGGATCAGCTAATTTCAGAGGATTGAGAATTTCTGAATTTGCCTCTTCTGTCAGAGGTTTTGCCTTTTTATTTAGATTTTAGGACCTTCTGAAATAGCATTTTATAGTGATTTTTCACTGCATAAAGCCTTTTTGGTCATGTTGGGAATTGATTTCAGTGTTATCCCACTATAGTCTGGGGCCTTGATGGCCCTTGGACCGCGGTTTTCAGAGGATTGGACTTCAGACTATTCTGTTGCCTGGTCATGCACGACCGTTAAGTCCCCCCGGATCAGCCAGGGAAACTCTGGCCCCACATGATGCATGCAGAGGAATAGGGGGGGCATGTGTGACAGTAAGGCCACACATGTTGCATGCAGAGAAGGACCACAGACCTTTCGCAGTATCTAGGCAGGACCAATCCGGCTACCGTAGCGGCCTCCGGGGTCAAACCCCGACCGGCACAGCTCCAGCCCTTCATTTACCACTACTTTGATCTATGGCCCATAGTTCGCTAATTTAATTTGATGTGAGGATGGGGCAAGGGGGGGGGGGGGAGGGGGTGACTGAGACAGGGTGGGCTGGTGGAGGTGTTTATGGAGGGCTGTTTTGAATGCATCCAGTGACTGATTGGAGGCAACTTGCTCGGGCAGACTGTTCCACTGAGGGATAGTGCGGGGAAAGAAGGTGGATTTTCTGTACTGAGTTCTATGGCTGGGGATGTCATATGATGCTGAGTTGGATTGACGGAGACTTTTCTTCTGCAGAGAGTTTGTAGGAAGGTGCTTAGAGTTGATAGTGAGAAGGCCTGTATGAAATTTGTAAAAAGTAGTGAGGCGGGCTTCAGTTCGTCGAGTCTGCAGGAGAGGCCATTTTAAGTTCTTGATGAGGTCTGTGATCTTGTAGACTGATGGTAGTCTCGGGCCACCCATCTTGCAGCTCGGCTTTGAACTTTTTCAATGGCGTCAATGCTGCCCTTGCTGTGGGGGTCCCAGACTGGACTGGCATATTCTAGGAGGGGGCGTATCATTGCTTTGTAAGCCTGTGCCTTGACTTTCTTGTTGTTAATTTTCAAGGCCCTCCTCAGAAACCCAAGGGTTTTGTTCGCTTTGCTGAGTGTCCCACTTCAGATCAGCGGAGATTGTGACACCCAGGTATTTTGCATGGGACACGCACTGGAGCTGGTGTCCATGAAGGATGTAGGCCTTCTCCAGGGCGTTTCTGCGTCTGGTCATATGCAGGACTGAGCACTTCTGTGGGTGAAAGGCCATTTTCCATCGGTCGTCCCAGGAAACAAGACTGGTGAGATCATCCTGGAGTAGGCTCTGGTCACTGGGGGGATTTGATGTCTTGATGACAGAGGGTGTCATTGGCAAACAATCGAGCTGTGGATTGGAGTCCTTCGGGCAAATCATTTATGTAGAAAAGAAATAGGGATGGTCCCAGCACAGACCCTTGAGGGACTCCCGACTGGACGGGTGTAGGGGCCGATTTCTCTCCTCCTACAACAACTGATTGCGTTCGGTCTGTGAGGAAGTTTTGGATCCACCGGCAGGTCTTTTCTGCAAGCCTGTATTGACGGAGTTTGTAGATGAGGAGGGCATGGCTAACTTTATCAAAAGCCTTTGAAAAGTCCATGATTAGGACATCCTCCTGGTGGCCGCTTTCCAGAGCCTCTGATGCCTCATCTACAAAACCAATGAGCTGGGACTCGCATGAGTGGCATTTCCTGAAACCATGCTGTTCTGGCCGCAGGATTTGGTTTTTCTCTGCATGGCTCATGATGCTCTTCACGATGATGTGCTCCAGCAGCTTGCAAGGAACACTCGTCAGGGAGATGGGCCTGTAATGTTCGGCGCTGTATCTCTCACCTTTCTTGAATATTGGAGTGACGAGCGCTTCCCTCCAGTCAGCCGGAACCAGTCCCGAGTTTAGAGATGCCTGGTACAGCAAGGAAAGCGGCGGGGTTATCTCTGATGCCACCTCCTTCAGGACACGGGGACTGATGCTGTCCGGACCGCTGGCCTTGGTAGGGTCGAGTTCTTTCAAGAGTTTCAGCACTCCTGCCTCAGAGATATCAATGTCTTCACATGGGATACTGCTATTGAGAGGGGGCATGGGGCAATGTTCAGTTATTTCTTCCTCGCTGAGGGCTTCTGGTGAGCTGAAGGCTTGTTGAAACTGCTTGTTTAGTTCCTCTGCTTTGACCTTGTTACAAGCTTCCCGTTAACTTTGAGAGGGGCAACGCCGGTGTGTTCTGTCTTCCTTTGCCTGATCTGATAAAAGACCAGAATTTCACATTCGCATATATGCGCTTAAGGTCCCTGACTACGTCACTCCTCTGCCCGACCCGAGGAGGAGGGGTCCCTCTCCCTCCCTCGCCTTGGTAGGATAAAGAGTGAATCGTCTGTTCTTTTAATCGGTATTTTATAGGTGATTCAAAGATGTAAATAGCACCTAATCCCCACCGGATCTCAGGCTGGGGGGGGGGGGGGGGGGGGATGGGGGGCGGGAGGGACTTTGTTCCCCCGTCCCTCTTCCCCTCACGGTCAATGAAACCCCCCGTGTATAAAAAAACCCTCATTTTTTAAATAATATTTCCTGGGCTGGGCCATTAGGCTTTGTGGGCCGACAGCCCAGGAGGATAAGAAATCACTTTTAAATTGGTCCAGTGGGGACCATTCACAGTTTTAATTCAACTAATAGCTTTGTTCTATGGCTTCGGCCTTTTTAGTAGAATGTAACATTAAATTGTTGCAATAAAAATTCTTTTTAAAATAAAAAGGAATTGTGTTTTGAAAACACAAATGTAAATATTTTGTACATAGACCTTTTTGAAGTTTTAAAAATCTTGTTGTTCTTAAAAAATAGTGGTCCTGAAATTTTAATCCTAGTTCATCCCCCTAAGTATAACTTAGGAAAATTCCTTTTAAAATAAAGTATTTTACCCCAATAAACACCTTTTAATTGCAGGCCAGGCCAGACATGGTGAAATTCAACTAATTATACAAATAAAAGACTTTAAAAACTAAAAGTACTTAATAAAAACCTTTCCTTTCCCTTTAACTGCATTAAAATAAAAAACTTAACTTTATAAAAAGAAATGTCCCACATGGAAATTTCCGAGAGGACGTGAAACAAACTAACTAACTAATTCGCATATCCCATTTGGGTTCGCACATACATGCGCGTGCGCACACACAGACACACACACTTGCATGAATTAGGGCTTTGCACATTTGGGGGTGCGACTTATAATCAGGTGTCCCTTATAGTCCGGAAAAAACACGGTACACATGAGACCCCACATGCACACTTACGGCAGTAACAGTGACGTCCCTGTTAGCACCAAGAGTATTCCTGAAATTGGCCTCCACATCTTTGTACTCCTTGTCTGAAGAAGAAAGGGAGACCACCCTGACATGCTCGTCAGGCCCATGGGGCGTCCAGATGTTGGGCAGAGCCCCACTGGCGATTTCTGCGATTGGAGGAGAACGATACTACACTGAAATGGTCTTTGTTACAGCCTCAAATTGCTGAGCTGATTCAAGTATTTTGAAAAAGTGGGGGCGATCCCCCCCCTAAGAATGAAAAAAGGAGGGCAGGTCCAATGGATACGAGGGGAAACGGGGGGGGGGGGGGGGGGGGGGGGGGAGGTGGCCGATTCAATCTTCGCTAGCCATGGCCACTTCTTCAGCCACTTGTCTTGGAACCGGTGTTCCCTCGCACTAGTGCCGTTATGTTCGGGCTGCTTCTCCGAGACTGTTGATGCAGTAGCTGTTTCTGCAACATTTTCTGCACACTCGTTTGGCAGAGGATTTCTTTTTTTACTTTGCCGCCACAAAAATCAAAGTCGAAGAGCGTCGTCCGCTTCATTTTGAAGAAAATTCAACATGGCGGGTAGGACTCTTGCAACTTCTTGTCGCGTCGGTAAAACGAGATGAACGTGATTGGTTGATTTATATTAACATTATAAAGGAACCAATGAAATGTCGAGTAATTATTCATTCCTGCTCGATGCTTTCGGTTTGTGCAGACGACGTATTTAGCAAATGACGAAGGAATTCCCGCAGCGATCGGTAAAAAGTGCGGGCACTTATGCAAATATGCGGGCGTTAGCCCACGTTTAGACCCGATTATTGCGGGAAGGAACAGATTTTGTTGGGATTGTACCAATCCCGCGCCCTAGAATCAGCTCTGAAATTGTAATGATAAATTGTCTGTCCGTCATCAGTTTCATTATTGCATTACAAATTGATTACGTCACGTATGTCACTATATCAAGTCTATTTTTAATTACTTGAAAATGGGTCGGGCCCGAAACGTGACTTGTGCTTTTTTGTTTGTTTTTAGTATTAAATCTTTCTTTTTGGGGTTTCAAATTTGACTTTATTTTTCTGTAATGATAACGATGACAGTGTCACTCATCATCATCATTATCAACACCAACACCAAGTTGAACATCATCATAGTCATCAACCACATCACCATCAACACTATCAACCATATTTCATTCATCATTATCATTGTCATCACAATGATGATCATCATATATATTAGCTGGAGTGAAAACTTCTGTCAGGAGAGGCAGCTGATGGAAATGCTTCTTCTAAAAACATTTTTAATAAACATACTTATTCGTTGTGTGACTCACTAGCGCAATGGCCGGCACAATTTGTGTCTCAAATTTGTAGTAAAATCCATGTAAAAAACGTACACGCAAAGAAAGAGAGACAAAAAATACAGACACATACACAAAGACACACACAAAGACAGACACACAAAGACAGACAGACACACACACACACACACACACACACACACACACACACACACACACACACACACACACACACACACACACACACACACACACACACAGACACACACACAGACACAGACACACAGACACACACACACACACACACACACAGACACACACACACACAGACACACACACAGACACACACACACACAGTCAGCCATGAAGACTTTGACAATGCACACAAAGAGCCAGAAAGATAAAAACAGAGAGATAGACACATACAAGACAGACAAAAAAGAGAAAGACAGACAAAAAGAAAGAGTTAGAGTGACAAACAGAAAGATATAATCATATAGACAAATATACAGAGAGAAAGAGAGAGGGAGTGAGAGAAAGAGAGAGAGAGAGTGAGTGAGAGAGAGGGAGTGGGAGAGAGGGACAAATGACTTTTTTGTTAGAGACGATACAAGACAGAGAGAAAAAAATCAGAGAGAGAGAAAAAGAAAGAGTGATAAAGAGATAAAATCATATAGACAAATATAGAGAGAGAAAGAGATAGGGAGGGAGAGAGAGAGAGAGGGAGGGAGGGGGGAGGGAGGGAGGGAGACACTGGACACTGGAATGTTTAATGATTAGGCCATATGCCCATATCACTGGAGTGTTAACAAAGCTTGTTATCATGCAGAAACAGAATGGACACAAATTCAGTTTTAAACATAATTAGACATTATTCAACATATCACATTCATATTTTCTCAACAAGAAGAAATGCCACAAAGACATAATAAATGCATGAATGAATCAATAAACACACCGATCAACCAATCAAATTACTGTATATCTTCCATACATATGTTGCGTAATTTGAATGCCTTTTCAAGGTACAAAGCCACCCTAATAATTAGCGATTTGTTTTCAGAAGAAAGAAGCATTGTCACTTTGAATAGAGATGGTTGATTAAAGTATTTTGATGGAATGTACTGTTGGCGTAGTTCTTTATACATTGGGCATTTTAAAACAAAAAGAACCTCATTCTCAATTTGTTCTCTACAAAATGGACAGAAAAGATAATTTTCATTAAAAATTTATTTGGAAACGTAGCTTATGAACTTTCAGTGGTGACACCCCTAGTCTTAGCCTGATCAAGCTAATCCTAGCCTTTAAATGATTTACAGTATTCAGATATGGAGATAATGTTAATTCGCTTTTAAACGTTCTATAAAATTGAAAACGCTCACTTCGTGACGTATCTACGAGCCATTTCTGCTTGAATTCGCTAATAATATAAATTTTCAATAAATAGATAAATGACTTTATATTCCCTACCCCTTGGTTTTCCCATACCTCACCAAATCCATGCCTATAGAGGAAAAAACATACTGCTGAAGCCCAAGTATTTTTTATTATTGTTGTGAAAATGCAGCAACATCTTGTAAGCTTTGTATAGTATACGATGACAGGGCATCTGAAAAATTTTCAACCAGTATTTTATAGTTTTTAACTGAAAATTGACGTGTAGAGGGCATCGTCCAAGCTCCCCATAAGCCATACAATTTGGTCTTCTAATATTGACATTCAAGAATCGTTTAAGAGCAAACAGATGAACCTTTTCTAAAGCATTAACATTTCCTGTGAGACCCCATACTTCTGCACCATAGCTAAGTATGGGTTGGATTTGGGCATCAAACAGTTTGAAAAATATGGCTGGAGATTTTTCACCCAAAGACCACAAAAGCCTGAATATCTGGATTACTTTTTGTCTAGCCTTGCTAGCCATGTCATTAAAACTATGTGTGAATGACAATCTTGTAGAAAGAATAATTCCTAGATATTTATACATGTTCACTAGTGTCATCTTTGAATGACCATACAACCACTGTTCTTGTTGTGCTAGGTAACCACCATTTCTATACACTACTATGTTTGACTTATTTAAGTTAACGATTAGGCCAAGCTGTTTTGCTCTGTCATGTAAAATGTTTAACTGATGTTGTAACCCACTAACTGAATCTGAAAGCAAAATAATATCATCAGCAAACATAAGGATAACAAGTTCAAAACACTCTGGTACGAGTTGAAGCCCATGTTTCCCTTTTTTAATTATTTCTTCTGCTAATTCATTTATTAGGGAGGGAGGGAGAGAGAGAGAGGGAGGGAGGAGAGAGAGAGAGGGAGGGAGAGAGAGAGAGAGGGGGGAGAGAGAGAGAGAGAGAGAGAGAGAGAGAGAGAGAGAGAGAGAGAGAGAGAGAGAGAGAGGGGGGACAAATGACTTTTTTATTTATTGAGAGAGACAAGTGAGAAATGATATATTTGTTTTGCCTATGGCCTTAACAAAGGCTTTACATCAAAGATTAACATTTATAAATTATATGCTACATTATGTAGGGGTAACACAAGACAAGCAGACAGATAGACATTGAGACAGACAGACATACAGACAGAGAGATATATAGACAAATAACAAGACAAGCAAAGACAGAGATATAGAGAGAGACAGAGAGGAAAAGAGAGAGTGACAAACACAGAGATACAGACAAATAACAAGACAAGCAAAGACAGAGATAGAGAGAGACAGAGAGGAAAAGAGAGAGTGACAAACACAGAGATACAGACAAATAACAAGACAAGCAAAGACAGAGATAGAGAGAGACAGAGAGGAAAAGAGAGTGACAAACACAGAGAGATACAGACAAATAACAAGACAAGCAAAGACAGAGATAGAGAGAGACAGAGAGAGAGAGAGAAAAAGAGATTGACAGACAAAGAGAGATATAGACAAATACAGAGAGCGGAGAAACATTGCAAACAGAGAGAAACAGCAAGAAAGAGAATAGCAAATAGACGGGAAGGGTTGGGCACCTCTGTCTGTCTGTCTAGCTTTTTATCTCTGGCTCCTTGTGTGGATTACGTCTTTGGTTTTATAGCTGACTTTATGTGTACATGTGCGTATGTGTGAGTGTATGTGCGTGCATGTGTGTATGTGTGCGTCTGTGTGCGTGCGTGTGTGCGCACGAGTTTGTGTGCCTGGAGAGACTGCATGAGTGCAAACCTTTCAGTTTGTCTTGGCGCAGGACGGCAATGGTGTTTCCGGGATCCGACCTGGAGAACTCCTGCATGGAGTCGAAGTCGATGATGAAGATGTTGCCGTCATCGTCCCAGATCTCCACGCTGTTCTTGGCCTTGCTCTGGTAGGCCACCTCGATGATCTGGTTCTCCTTGGGCTTGTACTTCACCACCTCCGTGCCTTTCGGGGTCAACTGGAAGATCGATCGATTCAGTTAGATCGGTTCAGTGTTTAAAAAAAAGAAAGTATTTAGCCCCTTCATTTTTTGACTTTTGAACAAAAAATAAGAAGAAAAATCATCAAACGTAAAAGAAAATTGTTACGTCAATCTAGGAAAACTGTCTGGAACCCATCCTAACTATTTAGAAGCGAGAAAAAAATCCTAGAGTTATTCCCCTTTATCTGATGACATCATCAGTGACATCATCAAGCCAGTACGTTATATGGCAGTCAAAGGGTTAATGTCTGTTCACCATTGATGATGATATTACACTGATCGAGCATACAAAGAAAGATTAGGATTTGAGACGGACAGTAGATCTATAACAGAGTATCGTGAAAACAAGGAAAGGTTTTGATACAACAGGGTTCGTACAGATCTGTGTAAAAAATATTCCAGGACCAGTACACTAAATTTCAAGGACTCAATCTGGCATACCAGTCATTGTCAGGTTCGTTCCCGCCTGAGCTTTGCCTAATCAAATCAATCAATCAAATCAATTTATTGTCTTCAAACAGAAGAAAGTTGTTGCCCACCTTGTGCATAAAATACACAATTAATAATAAAAATGTTTCATTAACTGGTCAGTTACACAACATACATTGAAGAAGACAATTCTACACAAACAAGGGCACAAGTAGATAACATGGAAAGAATGAAAGTTAACAGGAGAGCCCCCCCCCCCCACCCCCCCCACCCCCCGCCCCCGCACACACACAATAAGTTAAAACTAATAAAGATAGCCCTTTAGTTAAATGCACTATTCCTAAATTAAAGGCAAACAGTAAGATTAACTTGCATAAATACATAAAGGATAATACTTTAGATGCCTTGGTAACCACAAGTCAATTTATCATAAAAGGGGAGTAAGTACAAAACCAAATACATGTCATACAGTTAAGCAATCATAAATGACAATAATATCACACATTTAAGTCCACACACACACACACACACACACACACACACACACACACACACACACACACACGCACACACACACACACTATTTAGATAAAAGTACTAGTTACGTAAACAGACATAGAAACAGTTTTAGATAAAACCTAAGGAACCAAGGTCAATACAGCATTAAAAGAGGGGTGTAAATCAAATTTGTATCCTAAAAACATGCATTATAACAAGAATACTAGTGCAATGCCTAGTACCGGTAACGCCGAGTACCGGTAACACCTAGTACCGGTAACGCCAAGTACCAGTAATGCTGAGTACTGGTTTTGCGGGGTCCACGAAATCATCATATAATAAAAAGGCAAGTGTCTGTGTGTGTGTGTGTGTGTGTGTGTGTGTGTGTGTGTGAAACACAAAACGGGCCTTATAACTCCGCCGTTTTTCGACAGAATCGCTTCAAATTTGCTATGAGCCCTAATGGGACGATGGCAACGGCAACCGAGGCGGCCGTGTCATTTGCGCAGTTTGGCAAATGCGCGAAACGCATATCCACCGGCCTCTCGGCACCCGTATCTCCAGTATTTCTGGACCGATTGCCTGCAAATTTGGCAGGTAAATGACTGGGGACGGTGACTATTGATGTGCCAAACCGGAAGCGAATGTATTCAGAAACGTGCGCAATATACGCTGCTTCACCTTTTCACAAATAACTCCGCCGTTTCTTAACCGAATCGCTGCAAATTTTCTGTCAGGCTTGCTGTGGCCAGGGCAAAGCCTGGCAGCAAATTTGAAGACAATCGGGAGAGCGCGTCACTCTCAGAGCAGCACCAACTGGAAACATGGCCTTATTATATAACAGGGTTCCCAGGTGCTGGGCATGGTGCCAAAAAAGGACCTTTAAAGGACTTATAAGGACCTAAAATAATTTTTAAAGGACCTTTGCAAATACGACTTTACAGTATACCCCAAAGCTTTTAACATGAAAAAAACCCTTACCTCTCATAAACAGAGCATCTTTTCTAACCCACTCACAATAATCCTTTGAAGTCAATCATGCATCTGGAAAGGAACACTTCCCTGGCATTTTGAAATAAAAATGTAGTTTGCAAACGCAATCATCAAAACTTCCAGAAATAATCGCATCGGTAATCAGGCACAGTGAAAAGGGAGGGAGGAGGAGGAAAGGCCCAGGCAGGAGAAGGTGTTATCTGTGAATGCTGAGACACGCAGCATACATCTGTTCTCCAATGTTGTTCGTTTACATTTGCATGTTCACAAGCGATGTTGTTATATGCTTACATTTATTTGGGTCATATTTCTTTTTCTTTTTCCTCACTCTTTTAGTTAATTAATGTACACAGAACGTGACATGATCAACATAGAACGTTTGACTGAAATCGACTCAGCAAAATGCCCCGAACTTCAGCATCGCATCTCGGTACCAGTGAACTTTTGCACCCACAGTACCACTCCAGTGAATGACCCGCTCGTGACCCGGTTGTATGCTTGAGTAGAGGAGTAGAGCCAATGACCTTGGGTAAGCTACTTTAGCTTACTGGCTTGGTGCACCCCCGCCCCCTTCCACCCCCCACCCCCCTAGTTTATGTAGTCTGCTTCCACTGACTGAGTTCCAGACCATCGCGTCAGCGTCTTTACAACTCGCAAGACTACGGACCGGTTTGCAGTTTTTCAGTTTCGTTCTCAAGTCTCTTTCTCGCTTTGACAGGACTTAACAGCACCTTTCACAAATTAAAAGGACCTCCTGATGATTTAATAGGCCCGACTTGCTGAATCAAAGGACTTAAAAGGCCTTTTGACCAAAATCCAATTCATAAGGACTTAAAAGGACTTAAAAGGCACCTACAAACCCTGTTATAACTCCGCCGTTTCTGAACCGAATCGCTTCAAATTTGCTGTACTCAGCGTTACCAGTACTTGGCGTTACCGTTACTAGGCGTTACCGTTACTAGGGAGAGAGCATCACTCTCAGAGCAGCGCCAACGGGAAACGGGGCCTTATAACTCTGCCTTTTCTTAACCGAATCGCTTCAAATTAGCTGTACTCAGCGTTACCAGTACTTGGCGTTACCGTTACTAGGCGTTACCGTTACTAGGCGCTACCGGTACCCGGCGTTGCGCTAGTATTATATTATTACTTTTAAGTCTCTCCCTCCTTCCATCTTTTTCTTTCATCCCATTCTACAAATGTTTATGAATGGATGCTGTTGAATTTTGCACCAAGATAGTCACTATCCCTGGTCATGCACGTTCGAAATTTCGAGTCAATGTCTGGTGTCCTTTTGCCGCGGTCTGTGAAAAGGTGAAGCAGGGCATATCGCTTTCAGTCTGGCACACAGATAGTCACTGTCCCCGGTCATCTACCTTCCAACTTTGAAGGCAATCGGTCCAGAAATACCGGAGATACGGGCGCTGAGAGACCGGTGTATACGCGTTTCGCGCATTTGCCAAACCGCGCAAATGACACGGCCGCCTTGGTTGCCGTTGCCATTAGGGCTCATAGCAAATTTGAAGCGATTCGGTCGAAAAACCGAATATAAGGCCCGTTCTGTGTTCCACACAGACACACACACGGACAGCCACACAGTTGGCGTTTAATAATATGAATCACAAATATGCAATCATAAAAATATTCTGCTAAAAACATTATAATGACAATGTAATACCACAAACTGAAGTCTTCAGAGCACACACACACACACACACACACACACTTCAACACACAGCACACACACTCTCTCACTCACACACACACAGTGTAAAAGCATTTCCCCAGAATAACATGTACTTATAGTACTACAATAATATCACAAACTGAAGTCTTCAGGAACACATGGACCACATACCCCCCCCCCCCCACACACACACACACACACACACCTGAGCATCAGAGCAATAACAAATACATAAGAAAGAAAGAAAGAGAGAAAGCAACTAAAAAGAACAAAGAACAAGTGCAACGCCGGGCGGCTGCAAAGTCCCCTCGCAGCATCACCGAGCTACTCCGAAATCGGAATGTGTCGGTTGTACACATACATAAAAATGCATCAAAACAGCACGTAACTACATATAAAACGCATCAAAACAGCACGTAACTGAATAGTTTTTTTATATATATAATATAGCCTTGGGGTTCGGACCCGTGATTTGAGCGCGCGCGATCATGCGCACACGAGTGCACAGAAAAATTCATGACAACTGTGTTATAGACCATTCATCAAGAAATGTTGTGAATGCATTGAAATACATGCAAAACTTCGCGATATATTAGCGATTATGTGTTTCGGGGTTTGAACCCCGTAACTGACGCGACCTTAACCTTAATGTAAAACTAAATACATCAGTGGATAGCTTGCATCTTGGCAAACTAGTATACCAAATTTGATGATGATAGACTGAATAGTTTTTGAGAAAAACGGACGAATAACCGGACGGACGGAGGCACGCCGGACGGACACCAGACGGACGGACGAACCAGACAAAAACAATAGCTCCCAGAACCTTCGGCTCGGGGACTAAAAATCAATTGAATAATATACATTATCATTGTCTATACATTACATGCACGCATGCACGCGCGCACACACACACATGCATGTCCTTGTGCTTCAGGCCTTGACAATGGCTTTTTAAAGCACTCTTGTCTATGCTGGCGATGTCAAAGTTCTTTTTGCACAGAGTGCAATTAGCTATAGCTTTCAGTTTTGAACCATGTGTTGACGGAGCTAACAAGCTCTGATATTTTTGTTGCAGCCAAATATAGTTAAAAATGCAGTCTCCTTTCTTCATTTTACTGGAAGATGGAAGTACGGCAAAGGGAAGTAACTTCAGCGACAGACAACTCGCGCAAATGTCGTCTGCTATGATCGCGATATTGATATGACCTTGAAAGTTGGGTTGTTGTTTTTTTCATTTAAATTTAGTTTTAACCTTTAATATTTTTTGTGGAGGACAGATTCTGACTTTGATAGATTGAGATTATAAGCACATGGTCAGACGATATTGAAAATTCCAGATTTCTTCTTCTCTTGAGGGCCCACGGTCAATGAGCTGACCATTCTGGCTCCTTTTGAAAAAAAAATAGACTGGTGTTCAAATTTCAGTCGGCAGTGGTGGTGTAACACAAAAAAAAGGGATTGGAGTGGGTAAGGGAGAAGCAAGGACGGGGGTAGGAGGGGAGGAGGGGGTGGCGGAGGGGGGGGGCGGGGGCGAGACTGATGAGCTACTGATCAGCCTGCAGTCCTGACATGTCACGCACGTCAGCAGTGAAGGCTGCGATGGAGTCCTGCCGCAGTTCGTTCCACTCCCTGATGGTCCTTGGGAACGAGTTTGACCTGTACTTAGTGCGGCACTGGATTCGCTGGAACTGCAGGTGGTGTCAACGCTTTTGCCGAGAAGGAAGCGGCACCAGCTTGGCTT
Source organism: Phymorhynchus buccinoides (assembly GCA_017654935.2). Classification (NCBI taxonomy): domain Eukaryota; kingdom Metazoa; phylum Mollusca; class Gastropoda; order Neogastropoda; family Raphitomidae; genus Phymorhynchus; species Phymorhynchus buccinoides. Next base: position 26,023,927 of record CM065704.1, read on the forward strand.
GCAGATTTGGGCAGTGTACAGCGTCTGTGCTGATTTGGGGCCTTTGCTGTTTTTCAAGCACTTTTCAAGGCCTGGAAAAGGCCATGTCGATTTCCCAGGACTTTTCAATGTTTCAAGGACCTTGTATGAACCCTGGGTTTAGGTGACTTTTACTAACCCTTTCACCGCCAGACATATTTCAGCCAAACATGTCCATTACATTTTCCTGGGTAGAGAACAAAATCCATCTGCAGTATTGGGGATTCTTCTGTGACATATATAAAATAAGGTCTATCCTTACTTCCCAAAACTAAGACAATAGGGTTTTTGGATAATAGACCCCAATTTGATGTCTAGTTTTAGTGACATAGGTGTTAAATCACTGTGGTGCTAAAATGCGACCTTGGCAGTGAAAGGGTTTGGGAAATGTGACAGACAAGAAGAAAGAAACATGAGTTGTGCATTTAAAGAATCGAGGGGTGAATGCCTAAATTGTTTATCTGTGTTCTAAATTCTAAATTATCTGTGTTCTAAATTCCTTTTGAGATAGACCGTTCTGGCATAACCCTAACCCTAACCCTAAAATCATGTTTTTACACCAATATTTTTTACTTATGATCCAAAAAAGAAGAAGCTCCGGGTAAAAAAAAAACTACAAATGCGAGCAATGCGAAACCATTACCAAAAGAAAGACAAATGAATCAACTGTTGCTGAAAGTGAAAAACCATCTTAGATTTGTTTTCATGGATTTTGTAATAATGACATTAACACATTCGTGAAGCGTGCATAGTAGAGAATGGGTTAAAAAGAATTGAAATGGCACGGTACGTGAAGTGTACATGGTAGAGAATGGGTTAAAAAGAATTGAAATGGCACGGTACGTGAAGTGTGCATGGCAGAGAATGAGTTAAAACTAACTGAAATGACACCGTTCATGAAGCATGCATGGTAGAGAATGGGTTAAAAAGAACTGAAATGACACATGGTGCATGAAGTGTGCATGGTAGAGAATGGGTTAAAAAGAACTGAAATGACACAGTTCATGAAGTGTGCATGGTAGAGAATGGGTTAAAAAGAACTGAAATGACACATGGTGCATGAAGTGTGCATGGTAGAAAATGGGTTAAAAAGAACTGAAATGACATGGTGCGTGAAGCATGCATAGTAGAGAATGGGTTACAAAGAACTGGAATTACATGGTGCGTGAAGTGTGCATGGTAGAGAATGGGTTAAAAAGAACTGAAATGACATGGTGCGTGAAGCATGCATGGTAGAGAATGGGGTAAAAAGAACTGAAATGACACATGGTGCATGAAGTGTGCATGGTAGAGAATGGGTTAAAAAGAACTGGAATGACATGGTGTGTAAAGTGTGCATGGTAGAGAATGGGTTAAAAAGAACTGAAATGACACGGTGCGTGAAGCATGCATGGTAGATGATTTGATTGATTTGATTGATTTAATTTAAAGTCTGTTCACAACAATGGTGATATCATATAGTAAAAAGCCAACTGTCCGTCCGTCCGTGTGTGTGTGTGTCTGTGTGTGTGTGTGTGTGTGTGTGTGTGTGTGTGTGTCTGAAACACGAAACGGGCCTTATAACTCCGCCGTTTTTCGACCGAATCACTTCAAATTTGCTGTGAGCCCTCACGGGGTGATGGCAACGGCAACCGATGCGGTCGTATCATTTACGCGGTTTCGCAAATGCGCGAAACGCGCATCCGCCGGCCTCTCGGCGCCCGTATCTCCGGCGTTTCTAGGCCGATTGCCTTCGAATTTGGCAGGCAGATGACCGGAGCCGGGGACTATCCGTGTGCCAAACCGGCAGCGAATCGATTCAGAAATGCCGGAGATACGGGCGCCGACAGGCCGCTTCACGTTTTCACAAACCGCGGCGTAACCAGACCCGACATTGACACGAGATTTGGAACATGCGTGACCAGGAATAGTGACTATCGTCGTGCAAAATTTCAACACCATCCGTTCATAAACACGCGCTATAAATCGATTTATTTTGCAGGACGCTAATTTCAACCAACACTTGACACATAACCAAAGACTCTAAAAGGGGAAGATGGACTACTTAAGAGTTACGGCGAGCCTGGCTGATAGAGTTATCGTTAGTGGGGTAATTCACAGTGGCGGCTATGCAAAGACTCAGATTGGAATTTGAACGGAGAATTCAACTGGCCTATCGACGTGTTATGTCATAAAGATGTTTAAAAGGGACACAACCAGTGTTTCTGTCCTCACTACTCATATAGGGAAAAGAGACCAGATGTCAGTCTTTTCTTTTCAATGTCTTTGGCTCTTTGCTTGCCTCCCCGCGCAGCCCGCTGCAGCTATTTGTATACAGACAGTGGAGAGAGAGAGAGAGAGAGAGAGAGAGAGAGAGAGAGAGAGAGAGAGAGAGAGAGAGAGAGAGAGAGAGAGAGAGAGAGAGAGAGAGAGAGAGAAACTGACTGGGGTGTGGGTGTGGGTGGGGGGTGGGGGTGGGGGTGGGAGTAGAAGCAGCAAGCTTCCCCCCCCCCCCTAGGGATACTGGGAGGGGGGGGGGGGGTCTTCCGTACAATAGTTCCCCCACCTTCTGGAAGATATGGTGGGAGTAGAACGCAGCAAGCTTCCCCCCCCCCCCCCCCCCCCCCCCCAGGGATACTGGGAGGGGGGGTTCTTCCGTACAAATAGTTCCCCCACCTTATGGAAGTTATGTGCTAATCTGCCAGTCTGTCTTTGATTCTGCCTTTTCCCTTTGCATGCTGTTATCTACTATCGTTCTGCCTTTCCGGTCCATTCTCCTGCCTTTTTTCAAGAAATACTTTCAAAAAGATTTCCTCTAGCCGAAGTCAGACATGCTGGGCCTATTTATTTCTTACTTAGGTGCATAACAGCAGCATGATGCATCTACGTTCGTAATTGACAGAAATTCTCCTGCCTTTTTTCAAGAAATACTTTCAAAAAGATTTCCTCTACCCGAAGTCAGACATGCTGGGCCTAATCATTCTTACTTAGGCGCATAACAGCAGCATGATGCATCTACGTTCGTAATTGACAGAAACATGCCTGAACGGCCGAAGAACAAGAACTTAGAAGACGAAGAAGAAGAAAGAAGTACTCTCTCTCTCTCTCTCTCTCTCTCTCTCTGCGTGCGCGAGGTCAAAGTGACCCCCCCCCCCCCCCCTGAAATGAAAGACCTTACACGTTTGTGATCCATTTTCTTGGAAGGTGAAATGCTGCCTTCTTCTTGGAAATGTAAAACCGAAAGTTTCACTTTCGTGTGTTTGAGACTGGCTCAAAGAAGGTCAAAGGAAAGATCTTTCACTGCTTCTTTACCCTTACTACTATAACTTGGCCTCGCGTTGCTGCTCGCGCCAAACGACGAAACCATTTCCATGCGTTATAAATATAACAGCTGTGCTGTTTAGACTACATAGTGGATGTGTTGTGAAATGTGTTCGTGGCAGTGTTTGCGCGCGCGTGCACGTGTGTGTGTGTGTGTGTATGTGTGAGAGAGAGAGAGAGAGAGAGAGAGAGAGAGAGAGAGAGAGAGAGAGGAGAGAGAGAGCGAGAGAGAGAGAGAGAGAGACAGAGAGAGAGAGACATACGATTAGGTTCGATTTTATTATGTTACTATGTATGACTGTTTTGCATGCTTTTTTCGCTGGATGTAAACAAGCATTATATTAATATTTGCTTATTCTATTACCCTCTATAAATAAAATCCATTCAATTCAACTCTCTCTCTCCTCCCTCTCCCTCTTCCAGACTAGAACTAAAATAATTATTTATTTTATTTACCCGTTATTGGGGCATGCAAAACGCCCATTGCTAATTTCACACGCAATATAGAGGTACAGGAAATGAACAACACCTTCGTTTATAAAACGGATAAACAAAACCGAATCAAGCAATTGATTGCAATTATGACATAACATCACAATGATAAGACTTTTGTGCATAACGTGTTGTGTTTATACAACAAACAAACAAGCACACAACAGGTGTAAAGTGACGTTATGTTATTTACAAGAGACACAACAAAACCACTGGATATTTCGGCGAATGCGCCTTTATCAACACAGAGACACAAGAAAACAGCAAACAGCCAAGATAGCAAAAGGAGCAAAAAACAATACTTCCCCATTACAATCCAATCTGTGAATGATGCAGTTAACTTGAAACTAAAGAGCAAGTCATGCATTTGTGAACGCAATTCAGGAGAACAGAACAAAAAATTGAGAGGTGTGGGAAGACACACACACACACACACACATGATCTTTTTCTGTCTCTCTCTGTCTGTCATTATCTCTCTCTCTCTATCTCAAATATTGGCACACACATGATAAATGCACAAAACACATATGTACACATGCATACACACAGTGGACACACACATATGTACACACACATGCGTGCGTGCATGCACGCACCTATGCAGGCACATGCGCTACCAAATTATGGAAAGTTTCAATTATAAGTACTTGATTTCAAGATTTTTTTTATTATTATTAATTCGTTCAGTCTGCCAGAGATTATTCATCTATTCTCTGGGAGACCACTCACTGAAACCATTAGTCAGCACTCATAAACGTACCATCAACCCCTTGACTGCCAGAGAAAATTAAACAAACATTAATTGTACAAATCATGCCACGAAAAAGACAACTGATAGAGCTAATCTGGCTAAATGGTCTGGGGGTGTAACTCTCTTGACTGTGTTAGAACAAACGCCAGCATATTAGAGTTATTTCTCTTCATCTGATGACATAATCAGTGATGTCATCAAGTCAGTACGTGATACGTTATATGGCAGTCAAGCTACTTCTGACTATACATCTTAGATATTCTTCCACTGTTCTACTGTTCAATAAGCACGCGCGCTTGTGTGTGTGTGTGTGTGTGTGTGTTTGTGTTTGTTTGTGTGTGTGTCCGCTACACACCATGCACTGCCACATTTCGGGGTTGCCATTTTTACAAGGAGTAAAAGAGCAACACAAACTGTGGAATAGAGCAAAGACAACTTGCAGCCAGCAGCTTAACGCACGCGGGTGGAGAGGAGTAGGTGGGCTCCCCCGACTGGTTTTGGGTGGCAGTGGTGGGTCATCTTATATATATTTTCGAAATCTGTCTCTGTCTGTCTGTCTGTCCGTCCCTTATGCACGGCCACAGTTCTCAACCAATCGACACCAAATTTGGCATCAAGCATCCTTGGCACCCTCCGAAGGTCATGCCGTCCTTACTTTTCGGAAACCTCCGCCAAGGGGTCGTGGGGAGGGGGGGGGCCGAAAATCGTTAAGGGGCCATAACTTCCACACCGCAGGTCCTAGAGTCTTGAAACTTGGCATGGATGTACTTTCGCTTATGGCCGTTCTGATGATGGCGTACCAATGAAGGTCAAGGTCAAGGTCAGGGAGATCGGTATGCCTTGAAAGTGGTAGGGGTCTAATGATTGGGTTTTACTGTCCCACGCATATCTCCCGAACTGCTTTACCGAATCGTTTCCAGTTTTGTGTGGTGGCGTGTCACCATGAGAGAAGGCATCCGAGCATAAATTATCGCCGTCATGACCTTCACCTTGGCGTATGACCTTGAAAACCGAAAATCTTTAAGGGGCTATAACGTCCACACCGTTGGTCTTAGGGACTTCAAACTTGGCATGTAGGTACTTTGGCTTATGGTTCTTCTGATGATTGCATACCGATCAAGATCAAGGTCAAGGTCAAGGTCATGGAGATCGGTAGGCCTTGAAAGTGGTAGGGGTAAAAAAAAAGTAAAAATATAATATTTTGTGGACCCGGCGAAACCGGTACTCAGCAGTACCAGTACGGTACTTGGCGTTACCTGTACAAGTCATTACCGGTACTTAGGCGTTACCGGTACGGGGCGTTGCGCTAGTTGGACTTAAATAAATACATTCATTAAACAAAAACAAAACAGATATAAACAAATATTGAATGAAAATGAGGGGAAAAGAGTGTGTGAGTGTGTGTATGTGTGTGTGTGTGTGTGTTGAGTGTGTGTGTGTATGTGTGTGTGTGTGTAACAGTGTGTGTGTGTGTGTGTGTGTGTGTGTGTGTGTGTGTGTGTGTGCGTGCGCGTGTGTGTGTGTGAGAGAGAGAGTATGTCCGTGATGGGGGAAGGAAACAAAAAAAAAAAGGATTTGGGGCAAAGAAAAGAAAATTAATATTAACTAACGTATCAATTATAGTAATCTTGCAATTCCAGAGCTGGACATGACAGAAGCTATTTTGATCATTTCATGGCTGTAAACTACATCTTGTAAAGTTCCTATGTTTGCTACTTGTATCCCAGACAAGGTGTATAGCGATGTTAAAAATGGACATTCGAAAAGAATGTGTTGAACTGATAGTGGGTGACCACAAGCGCATTCTACATCTTTAGAAAATTTGGTCTTCAGTGAATTTAATCGAATTTTGTAAATCAGGCTAGACAAAGATCTTGAACATGACAATATTTCAGATTTTGAAGGAAGTTTCTCTTTATACACACAATTTTCTAAAACTGAATTTATTTCATGTTTTTTTAGTTTTAGTGAAGTGTCCGAAAGTTTTCTGCTAGCACCTTCTTTGGCTAATCTATCAACTAGTTCATTCCAAAAGATACCACAATGCGATGGAATCAAGCAAAATTATATATCAATTCCTTTGGACATAACAGAATGTATTAAGTATTTTATATCAAAAATTAGATCTCTTCTAACATTCGCATTCCAATTTTGTAAACAATAAAGTACAGATTTTGAGTCAACACAAAGAAAAATACTATAAATCGAAATATCAGTATCAGCTATCCAAGATAAGGCCATAAGAATTGCATAAAATTCAGCAGTAAATATTGAAAAGCCTTTTCCTAGACAAAATGATTTTTTAATTTTTAAATCGGGATCATAGCTTCAGTGTATGATTCCAAAACTGAACCATCTGTATACATTTTAAGATGATATGGATATGCATTTTCCAGATGTTCTTTTGCTTCAACTGCTATCAGATTGATATTATCATCCTTTTTTAAGGCAGTATAATCTGTATCAAATTTTGCAGAAAAAATGCTCCCACTGAGGTACAATAGGCATTACCGGTGTACTTGAAATTAATGTAATATCAATGTCACATTTCTTAAATAATTCTTACTTACAACCTATTAGAAATTATACAGATGCATGGTAGAGAATGGGTTGAAAAGATCTGAAATGACACATGGTGCGTGAAGTGTGCATGGTAGAGAATGGGTTAAAAAGAACTGGAATGACACAGTGTGTGAAGTGTGCATGGTAGAGAATGGGTTAAAAAGAACTGAAATGACACAGTGTGTGAAGTGTGCATGGTAGAGAATGGGTTAAAAAGAACTGGAATGACAGAGTAGTGGCGTGGGTGGAAGTAGTTCAGGCATGGTCCTGAAACCAGGATTGAAAAAGCTGATTGAAAGAGTCTTCAGGATTGGCCATCTTGCCATCCGGAAACCAGTCTTATAAAATCAAACATTCTGCTAAAAATATATGGGAGAATTTTAACAAGAAATGATACATATATATAATATATATATATATATAATATATTATATATATATAATATAGATATATATATATATGTCATTCTAATACTCCTTTTACCCCTCCAAGAAATCCCCCCCCACCCCCACCCATCCTGTATACACGGACACACACATATTGGAAATTATGTTTTTAATGTGGTCACCACTTCAGGATTTGGAAGATTCAGAGAACATTATAACGTGTCATTTCAGGGATTGAGAGAATGTTTTACTTTACCCATGCACATAGTGAGCGTACAGGGGAGTTTTTCCTCTCGCTTTGCACTAGTCCTTACGTACGGTCTGAACGTGGAGTCTTTCGGATGATACGATAAACCGAGGTCCCGTGTGCCCGTGTGCACTTAGCACACTTGAGCACACGTTAAACCCAGTGGCAAACGAAACGGTTGTCATTTGGTCAAAATTTACCCCACCCTCCCTTTCCTTCCTCATCAGTCACACAAAAATCGCATGCAAACAAAAAAAGAAGAAAATAATAAAGGGTAACGCGCCTCTGGCTGCGACAGTCTCTCCATGTGGGAGCAACCTGAATTTCACAGAGACGCCTCTGTGACTATAAATTACCTATTAGTAGGCTGTCATACCTCAGAGCATGGGTGCAATTCCACCAAATGAAAAAAAAATGAAAGGCAGGGGTCCAGGGACCCATGGCCCCGGCAGGGTACAGGAGCAGAGCCCCCCGTCGGACGATTCAGGGGGGCAAGTTAAGAGAGAGAGATAACGAGACAGACAGACAGTTAAAATGATAGACATAAATACGAAATACGAATGTTTTATTGAGGGTAAAAAGGATAAGCTACAATAGCTTCTTTACACCTTGCCCTCTCACTCACACATTCATACCATGCATCAAGCAAAGAAAAATTGACATAAAACAATCAAGTCAAGAAAATGGAAAAAAAAATTGGCACATGAAATAATTAAAAAAAATATCAAAAATGGGAATTAAAAGCAAACAATGGTGAACTTGAATTGGTAGTTTAAATTGAGTACGAAAAAAGGGAAACAATTCTGAGACAATGACAATTTTTCAGAATAAACCCACTTTTAAGGAAGAACAAAAAAAAAACCATTATAAGATAACATGGGAATATGAGAGAGGGACGGAGAGAGGAGAGAGGAGAGAGAGAGAAGAGAGAGAAGAGAGAGAGAGAGAGAGAGAGAGAGAGAGAGAGAGGCGCGGGGGGGAGAGGGGAGAGAGAGAGAGCGGGAGAGGGGGGGGGGGGGGGGGGGGGGGGGGGGGGGGGGGGGCGGGGGGGGGTGAGGGGGGCGGGAGGGGGGGGGGGGGGGGCGGGCGGGGGGGGGGGAGAGAGAGAGAGAGAGAGAGAGAGAGAGAGAGAGAGATAGAGAGAGAGAGAGAGCGAGAGATTGTATAAGAATCTAGGCATAAGCTGATGGCATTGGTAACGTTTGAAGTAAAACTCATTAATTAGCATTACTAATAAAAAAGATTGTCCATTAGGAGCTTGTGATAAGATTTCCGAAAGGAAAATACGCTAGTTCTATTTTTTAGATAATCAGGGAGGTCGTTCCACAGTTTACCACCAGAGAATGTAAGGGATGATTTATATAGATCTGTTCTGGGGCGGGGCATTGTTAATTTGGTTTTGCTTCTAATTGTTTGGACTTTAAATTTAGTAATAAGATATTTTTGGTGCAACTTATCTTATGATCTTGACATAAGGGTACCTTGTTA
>CM065704.1:26033671-26038671 GCA_017654935.2 Phymorhynchus buccinoides
TAGAGAGGAGAGAGAGAGAGAGAGAGAGAGAGAGAGAGAGAGAGAGAGAGAGGGAGCATGAGGAGAGATAGAGAGAGAGAGAGAGAGAGGAAGGAGAGGGAGACAGAGAGAGAGAGACAGGAGAGAGCGAGAGAGATTTTGAGAGAGAGAGTGAGAGAGAGTGAGGAGAGAGAGAGAGGAGAGAGAGAGAGAGGAGAGAGAGAGAAAAACGCATATGTACACCTTAATATATAATGCCATAGAAAATAAGAAGGAAAAAAAGGAAATGTAAATCAAATCAGAGAGAAGGAGTTATTGTAAGTAAAGGTAAATGAGAGAGAGAGAAAGAGAGAGGAGAGAGAGGACGAGAGAGAGAGAGAGAGAGAGCGATGATGAGAGAGAGGACAGAGAGAGAGAAAGAGAGAGAAGGAGAGAGAGAGAGAAGGGGTGAAAGAGAGAGGAGAGAGAGAGAGAGAGAGAGGAGAGAGAGAGAGAGATGAGGAGAGAGAGAGACAGAGAGAGAAGAGGGAGAGAGCGAGAAACGGAGATTGACGAGAGAGAGAGAGAGGAGAGAGACGAGGAGAGAGAGGAGAGAGAGAGAGAGGGAGAGAGAGAGAAGAAAAAAAGGACGTGGCGGAATTAGTACCTCCTAGTTACTGTGTTTAATTGATGGAGTAAAGGGAGAAAGCTGAAAAAAAAAAAGTCCTTTAATATAACAAAACACTACACATTTTCTAATGTGTTTTTTTAGTTTTTTTATGCGTGTCTACTTTTTCTAAATTTCAGTTCTAAAATCAAAACCCATTCCTTTGATTTGAGCTGCTTAATTGTTTAGTTATAACATCCAGTTAATATTGGTATTCAATATCAATAGCTATTATTTATTTCGTATATTAGTTATCTTATTATTTCAAATCAAGTCCTCCTAATAAAAACACGATATTTGTCACACACACAAAGAAGAAGAAGAAAAAAAAAGAGAGAGGTCAGATAAAAAAAATAAAAAAAAAGAGAGGAGAGGAGAGGAGAGACAGACACGGACAGACAGGACCGGAAACAAAAGAAAGAGGGACAGAATTAAAGAATGAAAGAAAGAAAGAACGAAAGAAAAACAAGAAAGAAAGTAATAAATAAAGAAAGGGAAAGAAAGAAAAAAAGAAATTAAAGAAAGAAAGGACCGAAAAGAACGAAAGAAAGACAGAATTAAGGAATGAAAGAAAGAAAGAAACGATAAGAAAGAACGAAAGAAAGACAGAATTAAAGAATGAAAGAAAGAAAGACAGAAAAAAAGAAGACAGAATTAAAGAATAAAGAAAGAACGAAAGAAAGACAGAATTAAAGAATGAAAGAAAGAAAGAACGAAAAAGAAAGAAAAGAAAGAAAGACAGAATTTAAGAAAGGACAGAAAGAAAGAAAGAAAGAAAGGGAATTAAAGAAAGAAAGAAGAAGAAGAAATAAAAGAAAGAAAGAAAGAAAAGAACGACAGAAAGAACGATAAGAAAGAAACGAAAGAAAGAAAGAAAGAAAGAAAGAAGAAAAGACCAAGAAAGAAAGAAAAGATAAGAAAGAAGAAAGAAAGAAAGGACAGAATTAAAGAATGAAAGAATGAAAAGAAATGAAAGAAAGAAAGAAAGAAAAACAAGAAAGAAAGGAAGAAAGAAAGAAAGAAAGACAGAATTAAGAAAGAAAGAATGAAAGAAGTAAGGAAGAAAAGAAAGAAAAGAAAGAAAGAAAGGAAAGAAAGAAAGAAAGAAAGAAAGAAAGAAAGAAAGAAAGAAAGAGAAAGAAAGAAAGAAAAGAAAAAGAAAGAAAGAAAGAAACAAACAAACAAACAAGCAAACGAAACAAACAAATAAACAAACAATGAAATAGAGTCAGAGAAAAACGGATCCAAAGAGAAGGGGTCACCTCTGGTCCCTGAACCGACGAGGTCTGTGGCATTAAAGGTGTAAGGAGATTCCAGCCTGCTGTTCTCTCGCTCGTCTCTCGTCCTCTGGGGTTCCGCAAATCTGGGCTTGAACACTGAAAAGAAAACACACGTTACTTTGTTGTGTTAAGTCAATGCATCATGAGAGAGAGAGAGAGAGAAGAGAGAGAGAGAGAGAGAGAGAGAGAGAGAGAGAGAGAGAGAGAGAGAGAGAGAGAGAGAGTGAGAGAGATAGAGAGAGAGAGGGAGGAGAGAGAGAGAGAGAGAGAGAGAGAGAGAGAGAGAGGGAGAGGGAGAGAGAGAGAGAGAGAGAGAGAGGAGAGAGAGAGAGAGTGAGAGAGAGAGAGGGAGAGGGACCACCTGATTTAACACCTATGTCACTAAAAGGCATCAAATTGGGGTCTATTATCCAAAGACCCTATTGTCTTAGTTTTGGGAAGTAAGGATAGACCTTTGTTTTCTATATGTCACAGAAGAATCCCCAATACTGCAGATGGATTTTGTTCTCTACCCAGGTAAATTTACTGGACATTTTTGCTGAAAAAGGCTGGCGGCGAAAGGGTTAAAAAAAAAACTTCGGGACTTTCCTGGTATTACAGTACCTCCAGGATCGTCCCACTATTTTTATAATTACCAATGTCCCGTATGTGTCTGTCCCGTATGTGTCTGATTACCCCGCCACGTGGGCAGCCACACTCCGACAGAAAGGTAAGAGAGTTGGAGATTAGAGGAAAGATCTAGCTCGGAACTTCCAGAAGGCGGGATAACTATTTGTGCTTAAAAGATAAAAGCACAGCCTCAGCAGGCTTACTGTCTCTGTCGCACGGAACTTCCAGAAGGCGGGGTAACTATTTTGTACTGAAGAGCGGGGCTCACTGTCTGTGTTGCACTGTTCAAAGGCCAGGGCAGCGTGGTAGGGTAAGAGAGTAAGTTACTAGCACGGAACTTCCAGAAGGCGGGGTAACTATTTTGTGCGGAAGAGCGGGGCTCACCGTCTCTGTTGCACTGTTCAAAGGCCAGGGCGGTGTGGTAGGGTAAGACAGTTAGAAATTAGAGAAAGTTGCTATCACGGATTTTCCAGAAGGCGGGGTAACTATTTGTGCTAAAAGATAATAGCACAGCCCCAGCAGGCTTACTGTCTCTATAGTACTGAACTTCCAGAAGGGAGGGCAACTATTTTGTAAGGAAGAGCGGGGCTCACCGTCTCTGTTGCACTGTTCAAAGGACAGGGCGGCGTGGTAGGGTAAGAGAGTAAGTTGCTAGCACGGAACTTCCAGAAGGCGGGGTGACTATTTGTGCTAAAGGATAAAGCACAGCCCCAGCAGGCTTACTGTCTCTGTCGCACGGAACTTCCAGAAGACGGGGTAACTATTTTGTACTGAAAAGCGGGGCTCACCGTCTCTGTTGCACTGTTCAAAGACCAGGGCAGCGTGGCAGGGCTAGAGAGTAAGTCACTAGCACGGAATTTCCAGAAGGCGGAATAACCCATTTGTGCTAAAAGATAGGCCCCCCCCCCCCACCAGAATTACTGTCTCTGTCGCACGGAACTTCCAGAAGGCGGGGTAACTATTTTGTACTGAAGAGGCGGACAGGGTGAGAGAGTAAGAGAGCAAGTTGGCCAAGAGTAAGAGAGCAAGTTGCTAGCACGGAACTTCCCGAAGGCGGGGTGACTATTGCTCACCGTCTCTGTTGCACTGTTCAAAGGCCAGGGCGGCGTGGTAAGGTAAGAGAGCAAGTTGCTAGCACGGAACTTCCAGAAGGCGGGAGTGACTATTGCTCACCGTCTCTGTTGCACTGTTCAAAGGCCAGGGCGGCGTGGTAAGGTAAGAGAGCAAGTTGCTAGCACGGAACTTCCAGAAGGCGGGGTGACTATTGCTCACCGTCTCTGTTGCACTGTTCAAAGGCCAGGGCGGCGTGGTAGGGCCGGTGGTACTTGATGTAGGCGAACCCTTTGCTCTCCCCGCTCCCCTTGTCCCTCATCACCGCCACAGACTGAAGGTCCCCGAACGTCTGAACCACACAATGTTAACCCTTTCATCACCAAAGTCGCATTTTAGCACCACAGTGATTTTTAACACCTATGTCACAAAAAGGCATCATCAAATTGGAGTTCTATTATCCAAAGACCCTATTGTCTTAGTTTTGGAAAGTAAGGATAGACCTTATTTTATAATATTTCACAGAAGAACCACCAATACTGCAGATGGATTTTTATTCTCTACCCAGGTAAATTTAATTGAAATTTGGGCTGAAATATGGATGGCGGTGAAAGGGTTAATCCAAGGTTCGCAGCCTATCATCAAAAACTAAACATTTAACTTCGAGTTAAAATTAATGTGTGTGTGCGCCTACTAATAAATGTGGATTCTCCAGAAGGAATGTATGTGTGTGTGTGCCAAGGACGGATGTTTACTAATAAATGTGGACTGTCCAGAAGGAGTGTATGTGTGTGCCAAGGAAGGATGCCTACTAATAAATGTGGACTATCCAGAAGGAGTGTATGTGTGTGCCAAGGAAGGATGCCTAATAAATGTGGACTATCCAGAAGGAGTGTATGTGTGTGCCAAGGAAGGATGCCTAATAAATGTGGACTATCCAGAAGGAGTGTATGTGTGTGCCAAGGAAGGATGCCTAATAAATGTGGACTATCCAGAAGGAATGTATGTGTGTGCCAAGGAAGGATGCCTAATAAATGTGGACTATCCAGAAGGAGTGTATGTGTGTGCCAAGGAAGGATGCTTAATAAATGTGGACTATCCAGAAGGAATGTATGTGTGTGCCAAGGAAGGATGCCTAATAAATGTGGACTATCCAGAAGGAGTGTATGTGTGTGCCAAGAAAGGATGCCTACTATCCAGAAGGAGTGTATGTGTGTGCCAAGGAAGGATGCTTAATAAATGTTTTTTTTTTTGAATTTTTTTTTTTTTTTTTTTTTTTTTTTTTTTTTAAAAAAAAAAAAAAAAATCAAATTCTGGACTATTCCAGAAGGAGTGTATGTGTGTGCCAAGGAAGGATGCCTAATAAATGTGGACTATCCAGAAGGAGTGTATGTGTGTGCCAAGGAAGGATGACTACTAATAAATGTGGGACTATC
>CM065704.1:26063671-26092303 GCA_017654935.2 Phymorhynchus buccinoides
ATGCTAGACATTAACGCTCGTCTCATGGGCAAAATGAGACTGAAACTTGCTTCATTTCATGAGATAATTGGGGTGGGCTTCTTACCCGCCCATGCGCTTTTTACCCCGTCTTCCCCTACATAAACTTTGGTCCTCCACCCACCCCACTTCCTCCATTCTCCCCTTCTCCCCTTCCCTGTCAGTTCTGTCAAAATGACCTACTAAAGTGGCAGCAAGTGATAGCCTATGTTTTCATTTTAACCGAATAACTAAATATTATAAGCTAGTCGGACGTATAGTCATTGCATTATGTGGCGGTACCATAGCCGATGAGGTTTAACCGAGGCGTGATTACTGCTACACTCATCTGTATTGCTAAAAATTCGGGACTTTACTGGTTTCGTACTGCATCCGGGCATTGCCTCCAGTATTGTTACCACCATCTTTGTATTTACAAATGTCCCATATGTGTCTGTTCCAGACCGAGAGGACGCAAAACACCATTTTTCATTCATTCTAGATGGACGTTTCAGTAAACACAATTCCCAGGAAAGTGTAGAATTCTTTGGCCCACTGCATAAAGTGTTCCAATCATAACAGTCTAAATTACTTAACTGGTTGTAATAAAAATGACAAACAAATGCGAACAAACAAACACAAAATCTGCTAAAAATGGTTTCCCACATTCCGACAATGATCATTAGAATGGCAATGAATGAAAATCCGTTTAACGTCCTCCGGTCTGAAACAGACACATATGGGGCATCAGTAGATATAACGATGGTGGGAACGATCCTGGAGGCAATGCCCGGAGGCAATGCAACGCCCGGAGGCAATGCAACACCAGGAAAATCCCGAATTTTTAACGACACAGATGTATGTTTGTTTTAGAATGGCAAGCCATATGAACGTAATGCCTATTTCCAGTGAGCGCGAGCTCAATTATTTACTGGTTTTAGTATAATTAGTCAATTATTGTTTTATTTGTAAATATGATAGCCTAGTGTCGTCATCGATCGGCCTTTTGGCAGAGTTGTTAAAAGAAAAATTATGTTCTGTTACTACATGTTTTGTGCATATTATAATATGGAATTAGATCTTGTCATAGAGATATCATGATAATGATGGCAGGTTCCTCAGGTCCGAGGATCAGAATTGGTCACCGCAACGACCACCTTTTTGTAAGAGTGAATGCCCTTGGTAGATGCTTGAGTACTGACCAAACAAGGGAGTAACTATCGCCAATAACCCTATTTGAGGCCACTGAATGGCTGCCTTTTGCAAGAGTAGAATGCCCTTTTGGATACTGACCAACAAGGGGTTAACTCTCGCTGTCAAGGGCATTAATAACCCAAGTTGCAGTGGCCATGAATAGTCTGGAAGTCCCTGGCGGCATGCCCTCTGGTGGCTGTTGAAGAGTCCAATCCTAGATCGGCATTAATTTACTCTTTGGGAAACTCAAGGGAAACCTTTGTTGCAGACGTGCGGGAGCTTTGTTGATTTAAAATTGTTTTATTGTCTATGACATCTAGCTGGTATTCCTGACAAAGACTGGGTTAGAAAATATGGCCCAAGGCAAGGACAAATGAAGACCAATAATAAGGCCTTCAAGACAGCCAGAAGAGAAGCTGTACTGAGCTAGTGACAAGCGAAGCATACAGGATCGAGGAAAGCATCATTCGCGCAGAGCCCCCCGACCCAGCCAGAAGAGAAGCTGTAGCTAGTGACAAGCGAAGCATACAGGACGGAGGAAAGCATCATTCGCGCAGAGCCCCCCGACCCAGTTGAATAAAATGCATTGTGCTTCTGTGTGTCTGCGGCGGTATCTCTGTGTGTGTTTGTTCTCCCTGTAACGCATGAACTGGTGGACAGAATCTCTGTGTGTGTTTGTTCTCCCTGTAACCCATGAACTGGTGGACAGAATCTCTGTGTGTGTTTGTTCTCCCTGTAACCCATGAACTGGTGGACAGAATCTCTGTGTGTGTTTGTTCTCCCTGTAACCCATGTGGTGGACAGAATCGCTGTGTGTGTTTGTTCGTAACCCATGAACTGGTGGACAGAATCTCTGTGTGTGTTTGTTCTCCCTGTAACCCATGAACTGGTGGACAGAATCTCTGTGTGTGTTTGTTCGGTGTAGAGTGGCACAGTGGTATCGCGTTCGCTTCGTGTCAAGTAAACCCGAGTTCGAACCTGGGTACAGGGGATTTTTTCCTCTCATTCTGCACTAGGCCTTAACGGTCTGAACGTGGAGTCTTTCGGATGAGACGATAAACCGAGGTCCCGTGTGCCCATGCACTTAGCATACGTTAAACCCAGTGGCAACGAAAAAGTTGTCATTTGGTCAAAATTTAACACCACCCCCCCCCCCCCCCTTTCATCAGTGACAAAAATCGCATGAAAACAAATATAAAAAAATTGGGTGGCGCGCCTCTGGCTGCGACGCGCTCTCCAGGTGGGAGCAACCCGAATTTCACAGAGACGCCTCTGTGACTATAAAGTACCTAATACCTTCTCCCTGTAACCCATGAACTGGTGGACAGAATCGATTCAAATTGTGTACTGTAGTGCATCGTGGTACTCAGATGGTCCCAGGCCATAGAAATGTTGAGCCTCCACTGAGTGCAAATCTTCGCAAAGGAGACACTTTTCGGTACGAGCGTATAAATAATTATGATGTAGTAGTAAAGGATAGTAGAACCGAGGCGTGGTCACCGCTACAGCTATCTGTATTAATAATTTAAAAAATCGTGACTTTACTGGTTTCGTACTGCCTCCGGGCATTGCCTCCAGTATTGTTCCCACCATATTTGTATTTACAAATGTCCCATATGTGTCTGATTCAGACCAAGAGGATGTAAAACTCCATTTTCTCTCTCTCTCACTTTACTGGTGTTGCACTGCCTCTGGGCATTGCCTCCAGTATCGTTCCCACCATATTTGTATTTACAAATGTCCCATATGTGTCTGATTCAGATCAAGAGGACGTAAAACACCATTTTCGCTTCGTAAAGGATAGTAGCTCATGGACTGGGTAGTAGCTCACGGGCTGGACAAACTGGGTAGCGCTTTCTTCCCTTGGACTGTTGACTATATAAACCTGACTGAATGAGAGAGGGAGAGAGGGAGACTGACTGAATGAGAGGGAGAGAGGGAGACAAAAAGTTATATAATTATGTTAAAAATTCGGGACTTTACTTGTGTTGCACTGCCTCCTGGCATTGCCTCCAGGATCGTTGCCACCATCTTTATAATTATGATCTACTGTATAATGTCCCGGACCGCAGGACGTTAAACAGATTTTCATTCAGGGAGAGAAGGATAGAGAGGGAGAGTGTGTCTGTGTGTGTGTGCTGGAAGAAGCGCAGCGAGCGAGTTTGCTAGTGAAATATAAAACTTGTAGGCCCGAAGAATGAAACATGGCGTTTTACGTCCTCTCGGTCTGGAACATATGGGACATTTGTAAATACAAAGATGGTGGGAACGATACTGGAGGCAATGCCCAGAGGCAGTGCAACACCAGTAAAGTGAGAGAGAGAGAGAAAATGGAGTTTTACATCCTCTTGGTCTGAATCAGACACATATGGGACATTTGTAAATACAAATATGGTGGGAACAATACTGGAGGCAATGCCCGGAGGCAGTACGAAACCAGTAAAGTCCCGATTTTTTAAATTAATACAGATAGCTGTAGCGGTGACCACGCCTCGGTTAAACCTCATCGGCTATGGTACCGCCACAAGTATGTTATTAACACCAGTAAAGTCCCGAATTTTTAACAATACAGATAAGTGTAGAAGTAACCACGCCTCGGTTAACCCCCCCCCCCCCCTACATTTCTCGGTTAATTCCATTTTCCCGTTTTTGCCTTTCTTACCAAACATGAAGCTGTATTTTATGAACATTTTTAGCTAATTATCTTTGTTCAATAATTAATTGCAGTCATGATAAAGGCCATTATCTAATAGGACCCCACTCCCCCCACCCTTATGTACTGCAGTACATAAAAGGGAGAAAATCGGCATCTTTGGTAGCTTCAGAGTCCCGCCGCTTAAGGACTCTGCTCGTGACGCCCTGCCTCTGTTTTGATTCAGAGAGGAGGGGTCCCTCTCCCTCCCTCCCTCCGATCAAACAAGCAGGAATCTTTTAATTATCTTTTTTTGTATAAATGTAAGTCTCCCTCCCTCCCTCCGATCAAACAAGCAGGAATCTAAGCAAAATTTTAATTATCTTTTTTTGTATAAATGTAAGTCTCCCTCCCTCCCTCCGATCAAACAAGCAGGAATCTAAGCAAAATTTTAATTATCTTTTTTTGTATAAATGTAAGTAATAAACATTATTACACATTTAATCCCTACCGGACTATTGAAACAGGTGGGGGGGGGGGGGGGTAGACAGGTCTCCTTTTTGTTCCTCCCCTCCTGATTGATCTGCTTTCCCCTTGTATAAATTCCCCATCTTTTAACTTGAAAGTCTACCGGCAACTCGGCCTCATCTGTTTCTGCCTTTTGGAGTTAAAGGGGACAAAATAGACTTAAAATTTTAACTAGTGCGAGCGAAAATGGTGTTTTACGTCCTCTTGGTCTGAATAAGACACATATGGGACATTTGTAAATACAAATATGGTGGGAACAATACTGGAGGCAATGCCCGGAGGCAGTACGAAACCAGTAAAGTCCCGATTTGTTATTAATACAGATAGGTGTAGCGGTAATCACGCCTCGGTTAAACCTCATCGGCTATGGCACCGCTACAAGTATTTAATAATGATAGTAATTATCTGCAATTTTAACTAGTCCGACAGGGACCCACTTGTATTTTAAAACCCTTAGACAATAGTATCGGTTCCCTTGGGAAACCGATGCGACAGGTTTGGTGAATTTTGTTTACAAAGTTATCATTGGACAACGGCACTTGTTGACAATGGTTACAGTTTATTAAAAAAAATATCGAAAATAAAGTTTATTCTGTAAATAGACCGTGCCCCATGTTTATGGGGAAGTCCTTCAACGATTTTTATATAATTATTTGTTTGATTCTTTTTAAATGGTGGTCCTGGAAATTGTAATCAAAGATGCTCAGTAGAAAAAAATTTTTTATCATAATTTTTATAAGCATTGAGGGAAAGAAAATGGAGTTTTACGTCCTCTTGGTCTGAATCAGACACATATGGGACATTTGTAAATACAAATGGTGGGAACAATACTGGAGGCAATGCCCGGAGGCAGTACGAAACCAGTAAAGTCCCGATTTTAAAAAAATAATACAGATAGCTGTAGCGGTGACCACGCCTCGGTTAAACCTCATCGGCTATGGCACCGCCACAAGTGAACTACTGAGAGTAAAAATAAATACTATCATTTAAACTAGTTAGTTCAAATCTCGGGTCAAGCAGTCGAGCCATGGCACAAAAAAACAAAAACAAATTCTTTCTTTAATAATATATAACTTTACTAAAATAAAACAAACTTTTTCCCCGTAACTTTATAAAAAGAAATGTCCCATATGGCTTAGGCCGGGAGGACGTAAAACAAAACTTCTCAGTTTCTCATCTTTGGTTCAGTTTTGATTGGAGGTTTTTTCAGTTGCTGTTCGTGCCAAAATAGAGCTCCCACTGACCTCGTTTTATGCTGCCAAATGGGCGCCATATTGTTAGTATTATGCCACTCCCACCCCAGCAGCAACAGCAACACATGTACAATAGGCGGTCAGTGTGTTAGGACTAACACATGAAGGCATTTCTCCTCGCATTGCAGCCACGTGCTTCAGAAAACACGCTTGTGAGTATAATTATTATTTTTTTTTTAAATCTTTTAAGTTTGTTAGCCATTCCATTTAATGATTGTTCTTTACTTTATGATGCTACAGTTTTTTTCCTTGTTTTCTTTTCTGTCTTTCTGTTTTTCGCTTTCTCACACTCACCCCATCCTCTCATTCTTATTTTCTTAGTACGGCGCTGTGTTTGTTTGTGTGTGTGTGTGTGTGTGTGTGTGTGTGTGTGTGTGTGTGTGTGTGTGTGTGTGTGTGTGTGTGTGTGTGTGTGTGTGTGTGTGTGTGTGTGTGTGTGTGCGTGTGCGTGTGCACCTACATCCATGTGTGTCTGCTTCTGTTTGTCTGTCTCTGTGTCAAGTATTTCTCTGAATGCATGCACACATCGCAGGAGAGAGAGAGGGGGGGGGGGGGGGGGGGGGGGCGAGGCAAATGAGGAAGACAGAAAAAGAAAGAAAGAGAGAGAGAGAAGGGGTGAGGAAGAAAGAGATAGAGATAGAGAGAGAGACACACAGAGAGAGAGAGAGAGAGAGAGAGAGAGAGAGAGAGAGAGAGAGAGAGAGAGAGAGAGAGAGAGAGAGAGAGATAAAGATACAGAGATAGAGAGAGAGAACGAGGGTGGGTTTGATGGTGAATGCTGGAGAGAGAGAGAGAGAGAGAGAGAGAGAGAGAGAGAGAGAGAGAGAGAGACAGACAGACAGACAGACAGACAGACAGACAGAGAGTTCCTTTTTTATCATTAAGGAGGCAACGTGTAATTTGTTTCCGTTTACCAAAATAATTATTATGTATTGTTTCATAGGTTGAACTGACAGCATACAGTAGCCTTTTCAGTTGTGATACGAAATGTTGTTTGTGAATAATGAAACACTGCCTGAAGAATGCATAATTATGTTTACAACATTTTACTGTCAAGCTATTCCTTTCTCTGTTCTCACTCTTGTTCGTTCATATATGACCCAAGGCTACCAGTATGTGTATGCGTGTGGTATATTTCACACTCTTATTGATCTTTTCTTTCTAAGCTCTTTTGTGGGGGTGGGAGTGGGCTAGGCCCACCTCTATTGTTTCTTTATTGGAGTCAATAAAAGCAGGCGGGGTTTTGGTATTCAGTTTTGAAACATATCAACATGATATCATCGGGCCCATATCATCAGCCAGCAAAATATATTCGGAATATTTCACTTCAACCTTGTGATCGCACTGCTCTAGGAAAATTAATCTCTCGTCATACAATTAATTTGGGTTGAATGAGCGTGTTGTTCTTATTTGAATATCAAACATGTTGATATCAATTAATGTTTTACCTTTTATTTGTTGCATGCTTACACCACACTCATCTTCGCCATGCACCATCATCATAACCATTATCATAACAATGATCATCATCGTCATCATCATTGCAAGGCCTGCTATCATTATCTTTGTCAATGTGAATGAAATTGAAAAGACTCTCAAGTTTATTGCTTTGTCTTGGCTTACTATTAAATTTACAAGCATTTTGAAAGTAGATCATGTGATGTTTCGGTAAACTAACTATCTCTCTCTCTCAATCTCTCTCTCTCTCACACACACACACAAAACACATACACGCGCGTGCGCACGCATGAAAAAAAACCAACACACACACACACACAGGAGCGTGCACGTGCAAACTGTTAGTTTGATTGTCTCTATCTATCTATCACACACACACACACTCACACATACACACACGCGCGTACACATGCACACACACTCACACACACACACTCACACACACACACACATACACACACACATACACACACACATACATACACACACACATAGAGGCACGCGCGTATGGATTTCAGCCCAAACAATTTGTTTTTCTCTGCAGTTTCTCTCTTTCTTTCTTTCTCTCTCTCTCTCTCTGTCTCACCCTTTCTCTCTCATCTCACACACACACGAGCGCGCACACGCACATTTTAACAAAAGTACTAGTTCGATTGTCTCTCTCTCTCATATGTCTGTCTGTCTCTCTCTCTCTCTAGCTCTCACACACACACACACACACACAAACCGATATAAATTGTTAAAACGCGTGCATAACGAACGCACACACTCTCTTTCTTTTACTATCAACAGGAGTATAAACAGCACCCAGTTAGCGGCGCCTTCATCCTAACTGACTGCTATGGCATCAGTTTTACTGTGTAGTTTACTGCTGGCTCGCTCAGTGTCTTCTCTATGTCAGTGGTTCGTGCCCATCTCCGATAGAAACCACAATGACATAGAAACAGGGAAGTATTTCGCTTTTCGTCATAATCGGAAAAACCGGTTGCTATTTTTAGAACAATTCGCGCCTTGATGGTGACTGGCAAGTTTTGGGATGAAAGGAAAAAAAACCTAAGCTGACAGCAAATCTAACTTTTTATTAAAAAATGTAAGATAAAATATTTACAAAACTTACCCAAAAAATCCTCTGTTATCAGTTTGAAGAAAAGTATGATGTAGCACGTGACTGAACACTAAAAGATGATTGGTCCTTTGAGGCAGAACCGAAAGTAATCGTACTCCGGGAAGTTACAGTTTAGGTGGAAAGGTATCACTCTCTCTTTTTTCAGAAAATCGGCCTTTGAGACCTCTCACCGTAGTGATAGTGTGAAAGGCAAATTGCACGGTAACCTACAATGAGTCTTCCTCCAGATCTAGTAAATCTTTGTCTGGTAGTAAGAGGTTTATCGCCTCAAATCCATCCTGCTAAAGTTGCTGGTCAAGTTTCGATAGCCACTGGAGTTCCAATCCAGGCGATAGCTTCTCTGGGTGCCTCGAATCGGCCTGACAGTGGAGAAGGCGCTGACAAGACTGAAGGGGGTGGATGGCTGATACGACTTCGTTGTCATGAAGGTAGAATTATAAAGGCCATAGCATAGCAATGGTAGCCATTTCTGATTTCATAACTCTTGAAAAGTTTTGTTTCGTCATGATTTTCACACACACACACACACCCACGCACGCGCGCGCGCGCACACACACACACACACACACACACACTCTCTCTCTCTCTCTCTCTCTCTCTCTCTCTCTCTCTCTCTCACACACACACACACACACACACAGAACCCCTCCCCCTCCCTCCCACCGCTTCTCTCTTTTTTTTTATTTTTAGATTTCTTCTTCTCGTGTGGAGGTCATGGTGTTCTCAGGTCAGGTCAGGTCAGGTCAGGGTAATGAGGGCAACTAGGCCTCGCGGCCTCTGAAGTGCCCTTGTTCTCGGACTAGCTGGGGGTGCCAAATGGCCCTACATGCTCTCTTATCTGTCTAGGCTCTTTTTTCTTATTTTCCCTATGCAGCGATTTTTCTTTGAACCCCAATATATGTCAGTTATTGCCGGTTACGGCAGGTAGACATCATTAGTACTTCATAGACCCCCAAATGGGGGTCCCTGGGAGCCCTGGTGCGTAATTAAGCACAATCTGTACGTTTTCAGAAGCCCTGCCACCCCCACCCTGACCCGGCATCGTTTCTCATGCTCTTCATACTAAAAAATCGGGCATGCGGCCTGGGACTTTTACCCACTGATTCTCAGATCTGAGGAACTAGGCACAGCAGTCAGTAATTTACCGTAATTTTCGGGTTATAAGGCGATATTTTTTTCTCCAATTTCGACCTATGCGCCTAATAAACGAGGGCGCCCTATTAGTGAACAAAATCGTGAAAACAGAGGCAATGATTGCCATGTTCAGTACAGTCTATTGTGAGTCTAGACATCGAAAGTGGTACCGAGTCGCCGATACGACGAATACTCACATTAACCCTTTCACCGCCAATATCGCATTTTAGCACCACAATGATTTAGCACCTATGTCACGAAAAGGCCTCAAACCAGGGTCTGTTATCCAAAGAGCCCATTTTCATAATTTTGGGAGGTTAAGGATAGGCCTTACTTTATGCATGCCATAGAGGAATCCCCAATATTGCAGACAATTTTTGTTTGTGGCACAAGCCACAAATCTATAACTCACTTTGTCGGTCTGTCGGTCGGTCCAAAATTGTTGCACGCCACAAACAATTGCGAATCCGCGCTTGTTTTTCTCTGCCCAGGTAAGTAATTAATGGACATTTTTTTCTGAAAAAATAGTGGGCGGCGAAAGGGTTGAAATGCTTCAAAATCCCTGTTGTCATCCGCGATACTGTCCAACAGATGCCATAACCCATCATTGGATGCAAAATGCAT
Organism: Phymorhynchus buccinoides; assembly: GCA_017654935.2. Lineage (NCBI taxonomy): Eukaryota > Metazoa > Mollusca > Gastropoda > Neogastropoda > Raphitomidae > Phymorhynchus > Phymorhynchus buccinoides. The sequence continues at coordinate 26,073,618 of CM065704.1, forward strand.
CATTGTAGAGCTTAAAATGCCATCATTCTGCCAGTTTTCATGAAGAAAAGTCCAAACACAACAACCGGAAGTTGCAAAAACGGAAGTTTGATTATTTGAGAAGGGAGCCAACTCTTGTTTATGACAGCAGCTATGGCGGTCGGTAAGCGTTTACAGGACGTGTACAGGCTTCAAACTTCGACTTTCTTTTGCGGGCGCCTTTTACTTTAATTTTTTCAGATTTTTCTTGAAAGTTCCCCTATTCGCCTAATGATCCGAAAAGTACGGTACTCATTCATTGTTCACTTATTGCTTTCTTCTTCTTTCAGATCAAAAGAAGTGCTTACAGACGTACAAGAGGTTTTCCATTGCTGACGGAAACCGTTATCTTCAAATCAAATTGGACTATCCCCATGTAAGCTATGCATCGAAAACTTTGCATTGGACTACTTTCATGGATGTGAGTACAAAACTACATTGATAAGTTGTCATTAATTTGACTTTTCTTTAAATTTTCCTTCTCTAGTTTTTGAATTCCCAAATCTAAATATGAACAAGAAAAAACACAAGTAGTGTGTGTGTGTGTGTGTGTGTGTGTGTGTGTGTGTGTCAAGTCAAGTCAAGTCAAAACTTTATTTAAAGATGGACATTGAATAAGCAAACATACATGCTTTTTTTCATCAAGCCATCTAACAAAGACAATATGCAAACACACACGCACAATACACAAACGATATTGCTTATTTACATACAAAAAAGGAACACGGAACAGATAAATATTTACAGTGTGTATGTGTGTCTGTGTGTGTGTGTGTGAAAACAGACTTGCATTCCAACGTCTACTGTAATTCTGTGTAATCTTAAAACTACTAAATTAACAAATACTGACTTCTTTTTTTTCTCGATAATTTTTTTTTCTCCATTTTTTGTAAAACCTGATATCTGAATTTACCATTGAAACACATGTATATATTTTTAACTTAACAGTTGAAGTTTCATTTGTATATGCTTCTTTTTTAAGCCACCATTCGTGAGTTACAAAACTTAAAAATGAATGAGGACACTGTAAAAAAAACATTGTCTGAAAAACTGCTTTTGTCTCTTCAGCCTTCTGAAGGAGTGCATCCACTAAGCCCTGATGTCAAGGACGGGAACGAGGACGAAAACACGGAGGTCCTGAAGCCAGTGAAGACTGAGTGGGATCCGACCCAGCCGCCCCCAAACCTTGCATTCTTTCCCCCTCAGTGGTCCCCGCCGGGCCAACAAGGCTCGCCGCAGCTAAGACGCCAGTCTGCGGAGCAGCACTTTGCGCCTCGCTACGAGTCCGACCCTTTCTATTCCGCAGGGGGTGGGCCGGGCCAGTCGCCGTTCCTCGAGCCGCGCAAGTCCAGCCCAAATTTGCCCACGGTGGATCCTCGAAGACCCGAAAGCTCTGATGGTGCCGGATTTGGCACAACTGCCGCGGCTGATCCTCATCCTCAGTACCCATCCGGATATTATCCCCCCCCTGGGTTTGGAGGGGGTATGATCCCGCCCGGCATGAGGTATCCCTATCCGTATTTTGTTCCCTACGCTGGCGCCAGCCCTTACGGCAACAGTCCTGGCTACGCCGCCGGAGAAAAGCGTAGTTCTCGTGGAGATGGGGATGCTGAGCGTCTTCCACAGGGAATGGCTGATGTGGGTTTTGGTCCTCCGCCGCCTTATCGAGAAGGAGGGTATCATACTCCGCCCGAATATGTTTGTGAGCCTGGAATGGAGCCGCAGGGTACAGGCCACCCAACAGGTGAGACAGACACTGAGACGGAGGGGTGGGGGTGATTTGTTCTTGTGTGATTTGTTTTGCAAACCTTGTTTTTTGTGTGTATTTTGTATCAATTAGTAACAGCGAAGTTAGTATAGTCACTGTCTTATCCACTGATATTGCTTCATTTCCATTCATAGTCAGGCTAAATTATTTTAAAAGTACTGGTTGTTTAAAGACCCACCACATCCATAAGTGAAAATCGCGGTTTTCACGTGTTTCCCTCTCTCACTGGTAAGAAATCTTATTCGGGCCAGGTGTGGCTCCCATACAAATGCCCCCAAATTCAAAACGAGACAGAAACATTGAAGAGCAGCCTCTATTTGAATTTGGGGGCATTTGTATGTGGGTCACACCTGGTCAGACAAAAATCAAGGGACTTAATTTTGCTGGGTCAGTGGGTCTTTAAGTTGCCCTCTTAGTCTTATGTTATAACAATAATTAACATTCTGTTGTTTTACTTCAGGTTTCCATTGCATTTAGCTTCTATTTTTTAAATTCAGTTTTCCATTGAATTTAGCTTTAATGTGAATTTATTCTTCAAATTCAGTTAAACAATATCAGATTTTCTTCCAAGTATTATTACTTGTCTGTTTTGTTTCATTCCGGAACAGCCGATAATTCAAGCAAAGTCAAACTGCCCCCTTTCTTTCTGATTTTGGAGTTGTCAAGTCGGTAGAACACCAGGCTTGCGGTATTTAGGGACAATGTAGTGAAATCACAGTCGACCAACCGTCGAAACAACAAACAACTACGGTGCTCAACCAAAACAATAGGGCATTTGCCACGTGTGAGCGACCTTGAATTTAAATGAAGGTCTTAAGCAAGAGAGGTCATGCAACCACGGGCAAAGCATACAGGAAAGGGTGTACAGCCTTATCAACGGCTCGAGCATATGTGGCAAATGCCCTATTGAAAAGGAAAACAATCAGAAGCTCTGCCTTTTTGCATACCTGCCAACCCTCCCGGTAAATCCGGGAGCTTCCTGGATTTTGTCACCTCTCCCGGTCTTCCCGGAATTCATATGAAGCTCCCGGATTTAGAAATTTCCAGCTTAGATGACCTCAGAAACGAGTGTTATGAAACCCGAAAACCGAAACTGGGTTTCAGGAAGCTTCGCGGAGCAGAGTTCGTACTGCGCATGTCGGAAGCGGGGGCTACTTCCTCCTGCAATCCTTTGTTTGGCGGTCTTTAGGCCTGTCTCACGCCGCCATTGACTGATTGAGACCTTTTTCTTTAGGCCTGTCTCACACCGCCATTGCATTTTTGCAAAGCGAGTTTAGAAGTGACCAAGGTATGGTGTGCACACAGATTTATTTCCTTGAAGCAAATGCATCAAATTGACGTCTATCTGCTAATTCTGGACACATAATGGACTTCAATGAGTTAAAACTGAAAATGTCCTGTGTTGTTCTCTCCTGCTAGGACAAAATGCCCTTTTGGAGTTTATTTAACATTAACAGAATTTGTCCCATTGAATTCTGTCAGAACTAGGACATTTTGTCCTATTGGTTTTCTTGTTTCAGGACAGTCTGTCCTATCACTTTTGCACACACGGTACATCACTGAGTTAATGCACGAGAATGAATGAAAATGTGAGAGAAAAACACGTGAGATTAATCATTCCCATGGACATGAATCTTACTGGAGTTCCAGAGCATATTCCCCAACAAAAACTAAAACTCCTTTGCCCTGTTTATTCACCATGTTCATTGAAAAGAAAAAATCTAAAAAATATGAATTAAAACAAAAACGATTGCTAAATTTATGCTGCATTCAATTTCTTGTTCTCTGTTCATCAGTAATTGTCGATAGACGGCAGGTGGACATTACTGGAAGAAGAAGAAGGGTGGTAAATTCAATTTTCGGTAAAGGTAAAGATGTGCCACCCCCCCTGCATTTCTCGGTTAATTCCATTTTTCCGTTTTTGCCTTTCTTACCAAACATAAAGCTGTATTTTATGAACCTTTTCAGCTAATTATCTTTTTGGAATACTAACCCTAACCCTAACCCTACCCCCCCCTATAAGACGGAAAAATGCAATGAACCACGACTGTGACAAATGCTGCGGTGTACTGCAGTACATGGGGGTCCTATTAGATAATGGCCTTTATCATGACTGCAATTAATTATTGAAACAAAGATAATTAGCTGAAAATGTTCATAAAATACAGCTTCATGTTTGGTAAGAAAGGCAAAAAAGGACAAATGGAATTAACCGAGAAATGTAGGATGGGGGTGGGGGGGTGGGGGGTGTCACATCTTGACCTATACCAAATAATGTATATCATATCGTCGGTGAAATTCAAAAACCTTGTATCTCGATTTTTTTATATTTTTAGTTAGATACATAGTCAGCTCTCTAATTTTTCCCCGCCACCTTCCACCAAAAGCTCGTATCTCTAACGACTTTCTATCTGGGGTAAATGAGGTTGTGAAAATAGAAGAAAAACTTGTAAGTCCCAAATTCAGATATAGTTAAGGACAAAAACCATAGCCCCCAAAGACTCACTCAATGCTACAGGTGTGGTTTCAATCACCACGGCAGAGATCAAAATTGCCCTGCCAGAGGGAAAACATGCAGGAAATGCGGAGGTGCAAACCATTTCCAGAAAATGTGCCGAACAAAGAACCCTGCAAGAAACAGAGAAGAAAGAGAAGAGGAAAAGTTCCAGAAGAAGCCCTACTTCCATGGAAAGAGAAGAAACAAAGTTCGCCAACTGAATGGTGTAGACAGCACAGAGAGTGAAGAAGAGGACACAAATATTTTCATGACAAAGAGCTCCAAAGAGGCAAATGTTGCTACTAAGAAAGAAGAAGCAAGTCAGTCAGAGAATGAAGAAAACACTTACGTGTTTGCAACAAGTTCAAGCGTCAAGAACAACAAGATCCCTGTGAAGATAGGAGGAATCCCACTCACCATGATTGTCGACTCAGGAAGTGACACGAACATCATTGATGAAAATCTGTGGAAGGAACTCAAGAAACAGAAGATTGAATGCACTTCAAGGCAGAGCGTCAAGAAGCTGTTCCCATACACGTCAGAAAAAACACTACACACCATTGGATGTTTCAACGCAGAAATCATAGCAGGAGAAACCAGCGTCAGAGCTGAATTCCACGTTATCAAAGAAAAAGGAGAACCACTGCTGAGCAGAAACACTGCCATGCAGCTCGGAGTACTTAAAATTGGCATTGACATCCAGAATGTGTCTTCAAGCAATGAAGAAACCGCTGACATTTTCAACGACTTTCAACCACTCTTCACCGGATTCGGGAAACTGAAAGATTGTCAAGTCAAGCTTACCGTTGATCCAAACGTCAAACCCGTCGCTCAGCCGGTGAGACGCACGCCATTTGGACTTCGTGCAAAAGTGGCAGAGAAAATTCAAGAACTCTTGGACAAAGATATCATTGAACAAGTTGAAAAGCCAATGCCTTGGGTCAGTCCGGTTGTGATCGTGCCGAAACCGAATGAAGACATTCGACTGTGTGTCAACATGCGAAGACTGAATGAAGCCGTCATGAGAGAATGACACCCAATTCCGACAATGGATGAAATCCTGCAAGACATGAGTGAAAGCAAGGTGTTCTCGAAGCTAGATCTCAAGCTAGGATACCACCAACTAGAACTAGATCCAGAGTCAAGAGACCTGACTACTTTCGTCACACACTCTGGTCTATTCAGGTACAAACGTCTTGTTATGGGAATTAGTGCTGCAAGTGAAATCTACCAGCATGAAATCCAGAAAGTCCTGCAAGGAATTCCGGGAGTGGCAAACATAACAGATGACATCGTAGTCCATGGTCCAAACAAAGGAGAGCATGATCGATGATTGCGTCAAGCCCTACATCGACTGCAAGATGCTGGCCTGACACTAAACAAAGAAAAATGCAAGTTCAGAAAATCTGAAATCACGTTCCTTGGACACAAACTGACATCTAACGGGATCCACCCCACAAAGGAAAAATTTGAGTCGATCCTGAACGCCAGAGAACCAGAAACAGCAAGCGGAGTCAGAAGCTTCTTGGGACTTGCAAACTACTCTGCACGATTCATCCCGAATTTCGCAACATTGGCTGAACCGCTTCGAAGACTGACAAGAAAGAACTTAAAGTTCACCTTCAGACCAGAGCAAAGAAGAGCTTTTGAGGCATTGAAGAAAGCCTTGGCCAGTGCCGAAGCGCTTGGATATTATGATCCGAAAGCCAAAACAAAGATCATCACGGACGCATCACCAGTGGGCATTGCCGGAATTCTCATCCAAGTCCATGAGAACACACCCAGAGTGATCAGCTACTCAAGCCGAAGCCTAACCGATGTTGAAAGAAGGTACTCCCAAACAGAGAAAGAGGCCCTTGCCATTGTCTGGGCATGTGAAAAGTTCCACCCATACATCTACGGACTTGAATTTGATCTTCTGACGGACCACAAGCCCTTGCAAGTCATTTATGGTCCCCGCTCAAAACCAAGTGCCCGAATAGAAAGATGGGTCCTTCGACTTCAAGCCTACAAATTCAAAGTCGTCTACATCCCAGGCAAAAGCAACATCGCTGACCCGATGTCACGCCTGCTCACGCTAACACCAACTGAGTCAAAACTGACTGAAGAAACAGAAAGCCACGTCCACTTCATAGCAGTGAACGCAACGCCAAACGCAGTGACCACAAGGGAGATAGAGAGAGCTTCAGGCGAAGACGAAGAACTGCAAGAAGTTCGAGAAAACCTCAAAACAGGAACATGGGACGATAATAGCTTGAAAATGTATGCAGCAGTCAGTCCAGAGCTGTGTACAATCGGCAAGCTATTGCTGAGAGGCTCAAGAATCGTCGTGCCTAAGAAACTGCGTCCACGCATCATCGCCCTTGCACACGAAGGACATCTGGGAATCGTGGGAACAAAACCAAACCTGCGAACCAAAGTTTGGTGGCCCGGAATGGAAAAAGAAGCAGACAAATACTGCAAAACTTGCCACGGCTGTCAACTCGTAAGCCGACCAAACCCACCAGAACCTATGAAGAACACCAAACTACCACCAGGACCATGGGAAGACATCGCACTTGATTTCCTAGGCCCATTTCCTATGGGCGAATCAGTCCTCGTGATCATAGACTACTACAGCAGATACTATGAAGTCGCTGTCATGAAGTCAACAACTGCTGAGAAAACGATCTCCGTCCTGAAAACAATTTTCGCCAGACATGGACTGCCACTGACGCCCACAGTTCATTTCTGAGATCTTCGCCAAGTTCCTGAGAGGAAACGGAATCAAACACATCAAAGTCACCCCAAAATGGCCACAAGCGAACGGAGAAGTCGAAAGACAAAACCAATCACTCTTGAAACGAATGAAAATCGCAAAAGCTGGGGGGAAGAACTGGAAAGACGAAATCCTGACCTACCTCGCTGCCTACCGAGCAACTCCTCACCCAACGACCGGAAAAAGTCCCGCAGAACTTCTGTTCGGACGCAAAATTCGAACGAAAATTCCCGAACTGACACCAGAAACAATCGACCAAGAAACTCAAGACCACGACGCAAAAAAGGACTTTCAAAACTGTACACTGACATGAAAAGATCAGCAACATCTTCAGACATTGACCTCGGAGACAGAGTTCTGATGAAGAACGAAAAGGCTGGAAAGCTGCAAACCCCATTCATCCCTGAACCCTTTGAAGTTGTTCAGAAGCACGGCAGCAAAATCACCGTGCAGTCATCAGATGGCGCCATGTACAGCCGCAACTCGTCCCACATGAAGAAATATCTTCATCATGAAGAAGGAGAGGATGCCGGAGCTGTCTCCAATGAAACCATGGCCGCCACACCAGACCGAGAGGAGCAGACAACGAAGGAAGAAACCTGTCCACCCAGTGTGCTTACACCACACTCTGCAAAGCCCAGAGACACTTCAAACCCCACAGCACACACTGAGAAAACCCGTGACACTGCAAAAACACCTACTGTGCCAGTGACACACAAAGCAAACAACGAGCAGAACACAACCCCCAAGCTCAGACCCACACGAACAAAGAAAACACCAAGCAAATTCGATGACTTTGTAATGACCTAACACAGACTAGCTCTACATGCACTAGAAGTCTAAAGTCCTAGACAAAAGTGAAACACATTCAATGTGAAGACTGTAAAGCAAAGCCACACAATTCATTATTTGTTTATTAACGCATAAGTTACTTGCAAGCAATTTTATTCATTTGAACATTTGTTTTACAATTTGTTGTACAAGTTCAATTTACTTCAATTTAATTTGTTAAATGTTAGGACATTTCTTTACAACAAGAAGTTGACATTTCACATCGCGGGAAGCATCAGTGAGAAAGTGACTATTAATCTGTGAAACACAGAGACTTTAAAGCTGTTATTTCATTTCATCAAGTAATAATTACTTTTGTGACAAACATATGTTACATGTGTTGAAATTAACGCTGACAAGAAGAAACATTAGAATAATATGTGACAGAATTAATAATGTCAGCTTTGATGGAAAAAGGAAACTTTTAAAGTAAATAAGTATGTATAGTCAGTTTAATTAACTTTGGTTTCTACAAAGAAAACGAGTAAGATGTATAGCAAGTTTTATTAATTTTGGTTATTGTAAATTGTAAAAGGAGGGATGTTGTGTTTGCATAGGTTTATGTAAGAAGACAATGTTGTTATGGAAACGGACAGTTGGATTCTGGGTATTAAATATGGAGCAACTCTAAAACCGTTGTCTGGACTGCTACAAGTGCGAATGAGCTTAGGGGTGCTTAGTAGAGTTAGACCGACCTAGAGTAGGGCCAGAACGAATACAAGAATACCACAATTGATTCTTGAGAGAATGTTTTGCGTTCACCCATGCTAATAATGTGTGTGTGTGTGTGTGTGTGTGTGTGTGTGTGTGTGTGTGGTGTGTGTGCGCGCACGTGTGTGTGTGTGTGCGTGTGTGTGTGTGTGCGCGCGCACGTGCGCGTGCGTGTGTGTGTGTGTGTTCATTTCAGTGGTGGAGAGAATCGTCGCGCGCACCCACACCGTAGGCGGGCGTCTGCTGGAGGTGGTCCCCGCGCTGAGAATGGAACCCCCGGCCCCTCCCTCCACCATCATTGTCACAGGGTGCAACCTGGCAACTCCCGACACTTACCGCTACTACTTTGAAAACTCCAAGAGGGGCGGTGGAGAGATCCAGGATTTGACGGTGGACGAAGCCAGGGGCGCCATTCTCATCACTTTCACAGACCCTGAAGGTAGAGAAAAATGCGGAGAGGTGTGGTGGAGGTGGTGGATTTTTACAGCTGTCTCGGGAGGAACATTTAGTTCATCTATGTTTTCAGAAGTTTTTTTCAAGCTAACTTTAGCTTACCATAAGTAAGTTTTCATAAATCGTCGCCCGCATGCAAAAGAGACTTAAGTCGAAAGACGTCACTTCACATAAGGGGGTATAGAAAACTCAACAGTTTGGTCACTTCAGGTCAAATTACGTCATTGTTTTGTTAGCTTAGAGTCACAGTCAGTGTTTTATCTGTGCAAATTATTGTTTCACAGCTTTGTTAGATGATGCAGCTTGTCTATATCATCTGGTAAGTTCAAAAAATTGAAGTTGACCAATTTTGCAACGTACACAATCAAGCATTGCTGACATTAAATCATGGATAACTAACAAGCTCCAACTGAACAATGGTAAAACAGAGGAAATCTGGTTTTGGAAGGAGAGAGTCTGATCAAGTGTGACGCCAAGATTGCGTACAGTGGTAGAAGTGTGAATAAGAGAGTTTTTTTAACTGGATGGAAGTAGGGACAGTTTCCTGACAAGACTTGCTTGGGTACAATGAAAATCATTTCTGTTTTACCATTGTTCAGTTGGAGCTTGTTAGTTATCCATGATTTAATGTCAGCAATGCTTGATTGTGTACGTTGGATAATGGATGGAAGCAGAGAGGGATCAGCAGATGAGTAAATCTGGTTGTCGTCAGAGAAGCAGTGATGGGAAATGCTATGATGAGAAACAATGTCGGAAATGGGTTGTGTATAAAGGACAAAGAGAATAGGTCCCAAGACAGAGCCCCAAGGAACACCATGCTCCAAAGCAGCTGAATGAGAAGAGTGCGCGCGCACGTGTGTGTGTGTGTGTGTGTCAAGTCAAGTCAAGTCAAAATGATCTTTATTGACGATAAAAGAATAAGCTTGATAAAGCTTTTTTACATCCTGTGTTTGTGTGTGTGTTTGACAGTTTTCTTCGTTTTCTATCTGTGGTTTGGCATCTGAGTGTGTTAAAATCAGAATTTTGCGTGATTGGGGAAAGGGGCGTGTGCTTTACAATAAATAAGATACGTCTTATACTCCGTAAAATACGGTAAGCTATTTTATGCCAGTGTGTTGTTTTTCTGATGACTGTCATTCAGATAGCTGTCGAGGCAGCTGCTGTTATGGAGAGCTAGGCTGGAATTCGTTTTTGCTAAAGATGCCTTTGCCTAGGGTACATTACCGCTCTCTCAGCTTAGAGAGCTTGAGGACAGCTGGCATGGGGGAAGGTTCCCAATAGTCGTATTATAAGGTGCAGGTATCTCAGTCTAAAAAGAAAAAGCACTGTCGTATATTCTGTAATATACAGTACTTACAGCTTAACCTGGGTGCCATAATAATAATATATATTGCCATATGTTTTGGACTATAAGGCTTACATGGATGCTCCTGCTTTCAGGATGTCCTGACATGCAGGATTTTGAGAATTTGAGAAGCATCGAATTTTCTATTTATAAACGTTTTGTCGGTTTATCGCATGTTTGTATAGAATGTAAAAACAAAAATGAATACAGATAAATGTTTACATGCCTTTACCAGGCACTTTATACTTTTTATAGATTCTATATGACTTAAATCAGGTTTTTTTTGTTCACTTCTTAATACAAACTTTATATTTTTAGGATTTTTTACGTCAAGTTGTTGTTAACTGGGCAGCCCCTGGGCTAACTGGGCAGCCTTGCAGGATCTTTGAAATTTCTCAGGAGCACCCATGACCTCAAAAAGTCTATAAAGCGCACCCCCCAAATTGTACACAAAATTGAGATTTTGTTATTATACAGTGCACGTACGTTTTCCTGAAAGTCGGTTAAGCGAAACTTCTGATACATGAAAGCAATTTTCATTTCCCGGCCAGAGCCCTTCTTTGGAAGACTAACTTTCCGACGGTAATAAGTGAAACGACGGATAATCAAAACGTTTGATACCTGAAAGTGTGTCTGACATCCCATACGCATCTCAAAAGACTATGACAAAGCAGTGAAGGCTCTGAAAGAACATTACAACGTAAAACCAAACAAAACGTTCTTACGTCATAAGTTCAGAAAATTAGAACAACTCCCTGACGAAACTGTGGCACAATTCGTCACACGCTTACGTCAGCAAGCTGATGGTTGTGATTTCGGAGTTGAAGGTCTAGCAAACCAGATCCATGATCAAGTCGTTGAGAAGTGCAAGTCAGACAGGCTCAGACGAAAGTACCTAGAAAGGGGAGACGACCTCGATCTCGCAAACGCCCTCAAGATAGCAACCATATTCGAAGCTGTACAAGAGCAAGCACATGAGATGAAGCCCGAATTCAACAGAGAAAGTGTGTCAAAGGTCAAAGTGCCAAGCACCATAGCCCCCAAAGACTCACTCAATGCTACAGGTGTGGTTTCAATCACCACGGCAGAGATCAAAATTGCCCTGCCAGAGGGAAAATATGCAGGAAATGCGGAGGTGCAAACCATTTCCAGAAAATGTGCCGAACAAAGAACCCTGCAAGAAACAGAGAAGAAAGAGAAGAGGAAAAGTTCCAGAAGAAGCCCTACTTCCATGGAAAGAGAAGAAACAAAGTTCGCCAACTGAATGGTGTAGACAGCACAGAGAGTGAAGAAGAGGACACAAATATTTTCATGACAAAGAGCTCCAAAGAGGCAAATGTTGCTACTAAGAAAGAAGAAGCAAGTCAGTCAGAGAATGAAGAAAACACTTACGTGTTTGCAACAAGTTCAAGCGTCAAGAACAACAAGATCCCTGTGAAGATAGGAGGAATCCCACTCACCATGATTGTCGACTCAGGAAGTGACACGAACATCATTGATGAAAATCTGTGGAAGGAACTCAAGAAACAGAAGATTGAATGCACTTCAAGGCAGAGCGTCAAGAAGCTGTTCCCATACACGTCAGAAAAAACACTACACACCATTGGATGTTTCAACGCAGAAATCATAGCAGGAGAAACCAGCGTCAGAGCTGAATTCCACGTTATCAAAGAAAAAGGAGAACCACTGCTGAGCAGAAACACTGCCATGCAGCTCGGAGTACTTAATATTGGCATTGACATCCAGAATGTGTCTTCAAGCAATGAAGAAACCGCTGACATTTTCAACGACTTTCAACCACTCTTCACCGGATTCGGGAAACTGAAAGATCGTCAAGTCAAGCTTACCGTTGGTCCAAACGTCAAACCCGTCGCTCAGCCGGTGAGACGCACACCATTTGGACTTCGTGCAAAAGTGGCAGAGAAAATTCAAGAACTCTTGGACAAAGATATCATTGAACAAGTTGAAAAGCCAATGCCTTGGGTCAGTCCGGTTGTGATCGTGCCGAAACCGAATGAAGACATTCGACTGTGTGTCGACATGCGAAGACTGAATGAAGCCGTCATGAGAGAATGACACCCAATTCCGACAATGGATGAAATCCTGCAAGACATGAGTGAAAGCAAGGTGTTCTCGAAGCTAGATCTCAAGCTAGGATACCACCAACTAGAACTAGATCCAGAGTCAAGAGACCTGACTACTTTCGTCACACACTCTGGTCTATTCAGGTACAAACGTCTTGTTATGGGAATTAGTGCTGCAAGTGAAATCTACCAGCATGAAATCCAGAAAGTCCTGCAAGGAATTCCGGGAGTGGCAAACATAACAGATGACATCATAGTCCATGGTCCAAACAAAGGAGAGCATGATCGATGATTGCGTCAAGCCCTACATCGACTGCAAGATGCTGGCCTGACACTAAACAAAGAAAAATGCAAGTTCAGAAAATCTGAAATCACGTTCCTTGGACACAAACTGACATCTAACGGGATCCACCCCACAAAGGAAAAATTTGAGTCGATCCTGAACGCCAGAGAACCAGAAACAGCAAGCGAAGTCAGAAGCTTCTTGGGACTTGCAAACTACTCTGCACGATTCATCCCGAATTTCGCAACATTGGCTGAACCGCTTCGAAGACTGACAAGAAAGAACTTAAAGTTCACCTTCAGACCAGAGCAAAGAAGAGCTTTTGAGGCATTGAAGAAAGCCTTGGCCAGTGCCGAAGCGCTTGGATATTATGATCCGAAAGCCAAAACAAAGATCATCACGGACGCATCACCAGTGGGCATTGCCGGAATTCTCATCCAAGTCCATGAGAACACACCCAGAGTGATCAGCTACTCAAGCCGAAGCCTAACCGATGTTGAAAGAAGGTACTCCCAAACAGAGAAAGAGGCCCTTGCCATTGTCTGGGCATGTGAAAAGTTCCACCCATACATCTACGGACTTGAATTTGATCTTCTGACGGACCACAAGCCCTTGCAAGTCATTTATGGTCCCCGCTCAAAACCAAGTGCCCGAATAGAAAGATGGGTCCTTCGACTTCAAGCCTACAAATTCAAAGTCGTCTACATCCCAGGCAAAAGCAACATCGCTGACCCGATGTCACGCCTGCTCACGCTAACACCAACTGAGTCAAAACTGACTGAAGAAACAGAAAGCCACGTCCACTTCATAGCAGTGAACGCAACGCCAAACGCAGTGACCACAAGGGAGATAGAGAGAGCTTCAGGCGAAGACGAAGAACTGCAAGAAGTTCGAGAAAACCTCAAAACAGGAACATGGGACGATAATAGCTTGAAAATGTATGCAGCAGTCAGTCCAGAGCTGTGTACAATCGGCAAGCTAGTGCTGAGAGGCTCAAGAATCGTCGTGCCTAAGAAACTGCGTCCACGCATCATCGCCCTTGCACACGAAGGACATCTGGGAATCGTGGGAACAAAACCAAACCTGCGAACCAAAGTTTGGTGGCCCGGAATGGAAAAAGAAGCAGACAAATACTGCAAAACTTGCCACGGCTGTCAACTCGTAAGCCGACCAAACCCACCGGGAACCTATGAAGAACACCAAACTACCACCAGGACCATGGGAAGACATCGCACTTGATTTCCTAGGCCCATTTCCTATGGGCGAATCAGTCCTCGTGATCATAGACTACTACAGCAGATACTATGAAGTCGCTGTCATGAAGTCAACAACTGCTGAGAAAACGATCTCCGTCCTGAAAACAATTTTCGCCAGACATGGACTGCCACTGACGCCCACAGTTCATTTCTGAGATCTTCGCCAAGTTCCTGAGAGGAAACGGAATCAAACACATCAAAGTCACCCCAAAATGGCCACAAGCGAACGGAGAAGTCGAAAGACAAAACCAATCACTCTTGAAACGAATGAAAATCGCAAAAGCTGGGGGGAAGAACTGGAAAGACGAAATCCTGACCTACCTCGCTGCCTACCGAGCAACTCCTCACCCAACGACCGGAAAAAGTCCCGCAGAACTTCTGTTCGGACGCAAAATTCGAACGAAAATTCCCGAACTGACACCAGAAACAATCGACCAAGAAACTCAAGACCACGACGCAAAAAAGGACTTTCAAAACTGTACACTGACATGAAAAGATCAGCAACATCTTCAGACATTGACCTCGGAGACAGAGTTCTGATGAAGAACGAAAAGGCTGGAAAGCTGCAAACCCCATTCATCCCTGAACCCTTTGAAGTTGTTCAGAAGCACGGCAGCAAAATCACCGTGCAGTCATCAGATGGCGCCATGTACAGCCGCAACTCGTCCCACATGAAGAAATATCTTCATCATGAAGAAGGAGAGGATGCCGGAGCTGTCTCCAATGAAACCATGGCCGCCACACCAGACCGAGAGGAGCAGACAACGAAGGAAGAAACCTGTCCACCCAGTGTGCTTACACCACACTCTGCAAAGCCCAGAGACACTTCAAACCCCACAGCACACACTGAGAAAACCCGTGACACTGCAAAAACACCTACTGTGCCAGTGACACACAAAGCAAACAACGAGCAGAACACAACCCCCAAGCTCAGACCCACACGAACAAAGAAAACACCAAGCAAATTCGATGACTTTGTAATGACCTAACACAGACTAGCTCTACATGCACTAGAAGTCTAAAGTCCTAGACAAAAGTGAAACACATTCAATGTGAAGACTGTAAAGCAAAGCCACACAATTCATTATTTGTTTATTAACGCATAAGTTACTTGCAAGCAATTTTATTCATTTGAACATTTGTTTTACAATTTGTTGTACAAGTTCAATTTACTTCAATTTAATTTGTTAAATGTTAGGACATTTCTTTACAACAAGAAGTTGACATTTCACATCGCGGGAAGCATCAGTGAGAAAGTGACTATTAATCTGTGAAACACAGAGACTTTAAAGCTGTTATTTCATTTCATCAAGTAATAATTACTTTTGTGACAAACATATGTTACATGTGTTGAAATTAACGCTGACAAGAAGAAACATTAGAATAATATGTGACAGAATTAATAATGTCAGCTTTGATGGAAAAAGGAAACTTTTAAAGTAAATAAGTATGTATAGTCAGTTTAATTAACTTTGGTTTCTACAAAGAAAACGAGTAAGATGTATAGCAAGTTTTATTAATTTTGGTTATTGTAAATTGTAAAAGGAGGGATGTTGTGTTTGCATAGGTTTATGTAAGAAGACAATGTTGTTATGGAAACGGACAGTTGGATTCTGGGTATTAAATATGGAGCAACTCTAAAACCGTTGTCTGGACTGCTACAAGTGCGAATGAGCTTAGGGGTGCTTAGTAGAGTTAGACCGACCTAGAGTAGGGCCAGAACGAATACAAGAATACCACCATTGATTCTTGAGAGAATGTTTTGCGTTCACCCATGCTAATAATGTGTGTGTGTGTGTGTGTGGTGTGTGTGTGTGTGTTGTGTGTGTGTGTGTGTGTGCGCGCACGTGTGTGTGTGTGTTGCGTGTGTTGTGTGTGTGCGCGCACGTGCGCGTGTGTGTGTGTGTGTGTGTGTTCATTTCAGTGGTGGAGAGAATCGTCGCGCGCACCCACACCGTAGGCGGGCGTCTGCTGGAGGTGGTCCCCGCGCTGAGAATGGAACCCCCGGCCCCTCCCTCCACCATCATTGTCACAGGGTGCAACCTGGCAACTCCCGACACTTACCGCTACTACTTTGAAAACTCCAAGAGGGGCGGTGGAGAGATCCAGGATTTGACGGTGGACGAAGCCAGGGGCGCCATTCTCATCACTTTCACAGACCCTGAAGGTAGAGAAAAATGCGGAGAGGTGTGGTGGAGGTGGTGGATTTTTACAGCTGTCTCGGGAGGAACATTTAGTTCATCTATGTTTTCAGAAGTTTTTTTCAAGCTAACTTTAGCTTACCATAAGTAAGTTTTCATAAATCGTCGCCCGCATGCAAAAGAGACTTAAGTCGAAAGACGTCACTTCACATGAAGGAATGGAAAACTCAATATTTTGGTCACTTCAGGTCAAATTACGTCATTGTTTTGTTAGCTTAGAGTCACAGTCAGTGTTTTATCTGTGCAAATTATTGTTTCACAGCTTTGTTAGATGATGCAGCTTGTCTATATCATCTGGTAAGTTCAAAAAATTGAAGTCGACCAATTTTGCAACGTACACAATCAAGCATTGCTGACATTAAATCATGGATAACTAACAAGCTCCAACTGAACAATGGTAAAACAGAGGAAATCTGGTTTTGGAAGGAGAGAGTCTGATCAAGTGTGACGCCAAGATTGCGTACATTGGTAGAAGTGTGAATAAGAGAGTTTTTTTAACTGGATGGAAGTAGGGACAGTTTCCTGACAAGAGTTTCTTGGGTACAATGAAAATCATTTCTGTTTTACCATTGTTCAGTTGGAGCTTGTTAGTTATCCATGATTTAATGTCAGCAATGCACGATTGTGTACGTTGGATAATGGATGGAAGCAGAGAGGGATCAGCAGACGAGTAAATCTGGTTGTCGTCAGAGAAGCAGTGATGGGAAATGCCATGATGAGAAACAATGTCGGAAATGGGTTGTGTATAAAGGACAAAGAGAATAGGTCCCAAGACAGAGCCCCAAGGAACACCATGCTCCAAAGCAGCTGAACGAGAAGAGAGGCCATTAACAGAGACAACTTGAGTGCGATCAGATATATAGGAATGAAACCACGAGAGTGCTGTGTCGGAGACGCCAAAGGTATGTTGAAGTCGAGATATAAGTGTTTGGTGATCGATAGTGTCAAAGGCAGAGGACAGGTCTAGTAGGGAGAGAAGAGATCGAGAGCACAGAGAAGATCATTGACTATTTTCAGAAGAGCTGTTTCGGTACTGTGACCAGAGCGATAGGCAGACTGCAAAGGATAGAGCAGATTATTGCGGTCAAGGTCATCCTGGAGTTGGAGAATAGCGATCTTTTCAATGATTTTAGACAAGAAGGAAAGGTTGGAAACAGGACGGTAGTTTTTCAGGTTTTCAGGGTCTAGAGAAGATTTCTTGAGCAGAGGTCGAACGATAGCAGTTTTTAGTGCAGAGGGAAAGCAGCCTGAAGTGAGGGATTCATTTACAATAGCGGTGATGCAAGGCTACAGATCATCCATGACTGCAGATAGCAAAGAGGAGGGAAGGGGATCAAGCACACATGTCTTAATAGCAGTTTTCTGGATAATATCTTTAACCAGAGTGTCAGTCACAGGTTCGAAGCCTGTAAAAGGATTGCCAGTAAAAGAGGCATAATGAGCATCAGGTACTGGCACAGACTGAGAGTCCAGGCTCTCTCGGAGAGTTCTGCCAGCATTTCGCCAGTAAAAAAGTTACAAAATGTTTCGGGCAGATCAGAAAGACAGACAGATGAAGGAAGTGGGGATGGTTTCAATCTCCCCATCAGTGCATCTGTGACATTGAACAGCTGCTTGGTGGTAGTGCATGCTGCCCAATTTTTGCATTGTAGCCACACTGACTTAGCCTGTTGTACAATTTCATTAACAGCATTGTTTGTAATTTGCAATATCTGTTTATGAATTTCCAGCTTAGTTTTGATTCATTGTCTTTCTGCCATACGCCTATCTCGTTTAGCGTCCAGCACTTGGGGGGCGGCAGCTGGGAACCAGGGCGAGGGTGGACGACTGGAGACTCTGCGTCGAAGCACAGGGGCGTGGCGGTCAAGGGCGCCCTGGAGAAGGCCGTGGAACAGCTCCGCAGACAGGGAAGGCACTGACTGGAGAGAGGACAGCAAGTCAGCTCTGAAGGTGTCGAGGTCGATGGAGGCGAAGTCTCTGCGTTACTCCACGTACCGGGGAGGCTTGGCAGCAATTGGAGATGTTGAGTTGTGTAGGACAGCGTAGTGGTCAGAGGTCAGAGTCATACTGGGGGTGGCTGATTCAACAGATCGCCATCAGGATGGACGACCCAACGAGGACAGGACCGATTTGTGAGTGGGGGAGGTGACGGACTGGTCAGACAAAAAGCACCTCAAAAAGGTTCTCAACTGAGTGTGTAGTGTTTGATGGATTGTCCCAGGGAAAGTTGAAAGTCCCACTAGTACTGAACGACCTTTCAAAGAGTTGTTTGCGATATACTAAGTGAATTATTATGAACATTTTCTTCTATGAATATGTTTGATGATACTGCTCAACACAAAAAAAAGGTTTTTACAAATTAAATCTGATGAAAGAAAATAGATTGAAATACTAGTAGAACATTACAGCCAAAACATATTTAAAGAAGGTTTGGTGCATTTTAAAAAAATCTGATATTTCCAGATTCAGCCTTTTACACTG
>CM065704.1:26092803-26113427 GCA_017654935.2 Phymorhynchus buccinoides
TGGTGTGTGTTGTGTGTTGTGTTTGGTGTGTGTGTGTGTGTTGTGTCTCTCTGGGTGTGTGTCCTGTCTTGTATCGTTATCTTAAAAACTACTGGTTTGGATTTTGATTAAAATGGGCAGAGGGTGACGGCCTTGAAAAGGAAGCTTCCTTCGTTAATCAAACCTGCCTGACCTGACCTTGAAGTTTGACCTTTGAAAACCAGGGGAATTTTCCCTTCTTTGGGCTATGTATTTTCCCCCCAGCTTTATTTCGGTGAACTAGTGAACAGAATGCTTCAATTTTGTGTGGTGTACCATGGTGCAAGGAGTTTGCATAAAAGTTCAGCTGTATCTCGTGAACTACTGAACAGAATCGCTTCAATATTTTGGGCTATGTATTTTATTTCGTTCTTAAGGGTGGAAATTGGTGTGTTTATTGGGTGGGTGGTGGGGGGGGGAGGGGGGGGAGAGGACATCACTCGTGCAAGGAGTTTGTGTAAAGTTGCACTGTATCTCGTGAACTACTGAACAGAATCGCTTCAATTTTGGGTCTATGTATTTTTGCGTCTGTAAGGGTGGAAAGTGGTGTTTATTGGGGGATGTGGGGTGGGTACAGGACATAACTCTGGCCGGGTTAGCATTGTCACAATCGTTGCTGGCTGCCGCTCGCGATGCCCGTCTGTTTTTCTTCTTTGTTGTTGTTTGTTGTTGTTTGCCATTGCTTGTTTGTTATATATGCGTGGTATAGCTGGTTTCTGTTTGTTCGTTTATCGTCTTTATGTTGTTGTTGGTTTTGTCTGTAAATCTCCATCTCTGACCAAAAAAACGACCCAAAGTTCATTATGGCTATTTTATTGCAAAGTGCTTCACCCTCTAAACAGCTGCTATCTCGCTCTCTCTCTCGTCTCTCCCTCTCTCTCTCTGTATATTATATATATAACTCTCCTTCTCCTTCTCTCTCTATCCTCTCTCCTCCACCTCTCTCTACTAATCCTTAGGGCGCCCTAACACAATTAAAATGGTTCCCTGACTCTGACTCTCTCTATCTCTATTCTCTCTTCCTCCTCTGGGTCGTCGTTCTCTCTCTCTCTCTCTCCTCTCTCCCCCTCCCTCTCTCCCCTCTCTGGCCCCCGCCCGTGTGCCCCTCTTCCGCTCTCTATCTCTCTCTCTCTCTCTCTCCTCTCTCCTCTCCTCTTTTTTGTTGTTGTTGCTGTCACACTCACTCCATCGGCATGGGCATGGCCTAACAATTTAAAATATTCCATGACTCGACCCTCTCTCTCTCTCTCTCTCTCTCTCTGTCTCCTGCTCTCTCTCTCTCTCTCTCTCTCTCTCTATTTTTGTTGGTGTTGCTGTTGATTTGTCACACCACTCCCTTGTATGGGCATGGCCCCTCCCTCCTTTCCTCCCTAACAATTAAAATGACTTCCGCCTGACTCCCTCTCTCTCTTCTCTCTGTCTGTCTCTCTGTCGCTCTGTCTCTGGTCTCTATCTCCTGTTCTGTATCTCTCCCAAAACTCCTCGTGGGGGAGCGGTCTCCCTCATCCTAGCATCTCTAACTCTATCCTCTCCCTCTCAAGTCCCCCTCTAGCCGTCTCTCGCAAAGTCCCTCCTTGTCTATATCGGTTAGTCTTCTTCTCGTAGCACCGTCAGACTCCTCCTTCGTAACATAGAGATTCTCTCAGCTCAGCCTCTTCATTCCTCCGATGTGTCTAAGTCTGTTGTCTTCTCTTTTTCCCCCCCTTCGGCTGCACACTCTCGATCTCACCTCATCGCTCTATTGTATTGTTGTTGTTGGCGCACTGACGTCCATTGTCTGGGCATTGGCCTAACAATTTAAAATGTTCCCTGACATCCTGACTCCTCTCTCTCTCTTCCCCTCTCCTTCTCCTCTCTCTTCTTCCCCCCCTCCCTCTCTCTTCTCTCTCGGATCTCTTCCCTCATCCTCATCGTCTTCAGATTCTCTCTCTCTCTCTCGTCATCTCTCTCTCGCTCTCTCCCTTCCTCTCTCTCTCTCTCAATCGCTCATCCCTCATATCTCTCATGTCGTTATTCCTGATTCTTGACGATACATGTCCCTGTTAGCCCAAAGCAGGTGTTTTCCAACGATCTCCACTAATGCTTGAAGGGCAGCGTTATCACTGCTTTCACCTGCCCGATCCTAGGGTGTGGAACGACACACACCTTCGCCTGTTTGCTATTAATGTTTATTGCAGAGTACCGAAAAATCACACCCCTCAACCTCAACTTTTTTAAGCCCCACCCCCACCCCCCACAACCCCCACAAAAAACCCGCACCCCCGCTTCCTAACAACGACAAATGGGGCATTACCGAACCTTGGAAAGAAAGAGATGTGGGTGTCTTCCGTACAAATAGTTGCCCCACACCTTCTCAGTAAGTTCTGTGCTTGTGACTTCCTCTAATCGCTCACTCTCTTTCACTCTGTGCCTTATCCCTTGGCTTACTGTCAATATGCGACCCGAGCACCACGAAAGGGACACCTTAAGGTGTCAAACAAACTAACCATTCTGAGAAAAGTATACAGTTGCAAAAACTTCAGACCATTCTTTTGCTAATGATACAAGAACCATTCCTGTATCTTCTTCCGTTCCAGAGTTATGAGACACTTAAAGTGGAAGTGTGCAAGGGTGAGCGTCAGCTATTTTGAGAAAACAGTCTAGCCGTATAGCTGATAAGACCATTTAGAGACCACATAAAGAGTGTCCTTTATAAATGTGAAAGATAACGATGTTAGAGAACAAACACAAAAATACCCATAGCTCAAAATTGACACCAAACAATGAGATTTTTGACTTTGTGCAAGCCTGTTGTGAGAAACTAGCCTAGTGACTTAATGTCCCTTTCGTGGTGCTGGGGTCACATATATTGCCTTTCTGCCTTACTGGTCCATTCTCCTGTCTTGTCTTTCCTAGAAATTCTTACAAAGATTTTCTCTCCAGTCAAAGACGGACACACGCTGGGGCCTAATTTTCTTAGTTTCTTAAGTTCGGCGCATTAACGGGTTCGGCAATGACGCATCTGCGCTCATGTGACAGGAAATTGTCTGAGCGATCGATAACGACGACGAAGCAGAATCTTTTATTTTTGAGCAGTTGTGCTTGCTTCAGAGATCGTTGTTATTTTACTATCCGAATGCGCACAAAGATAGCGGCATTGGAAAACAAAGTCGTCCAAAATAGTCTGGAATGGTTCGTTTAACCCTTTCACTGCCAGCCATATTTCAGCCAAAATGTTTCCATTAAATTTACCTGGGTAGAGAATAAAATCCATATGCAGTATTGGGGATTCTTCTGTGGCAACATATAAAATAAGGGGCCAGGGCTATCCTTACTTCCCAAACCTAAGACAATAGGGTATTTGGATAATAGGACCCCAATTTGATGCCTTTTAGTGACATAGGTGTTTAATCACTGTGGTGCTAAAAAATGCGACTTTGGCGGTGGACTAAGGGTGGTAAAAAGTTTTTAAAAGTTGCTTGATCTGTCATCTAATCATAGTTGTCTTGCGAAACACGCGATGGCGTTTGTCTGATAAGGTGATGAACGTTGGGCGCGCCGGTGTTGAAGAGAATATTCTACCTCATGAAATAAGTACCCATTCCTCATTCATCGAATTGTTTGCTGTTTGGGAAAGATTCGCCCCTAAATACATTCAGAGGCGTCTCTGTGGCATGCAGGAAGAACAGAGGTATCATCATTTAAATATTGAGAAGTCGGGGATATTTTTTCTAATATTTATTATTATTATTATTTTGTGTTTTTTATATCGTTCCGCCATTTTGAATTTTACGAAACTAAGTGGCATGGCTTTGTACATAGATTTATCGGCAAAGATGTAGATTTACACCCTCCTGCTCTATTTCTTGGTTCTTTCCGTGGTTAGGGTTAGGGTTAGGATGGTTATAGTTCGCATGCGAAGGGTACTTATTTCATGGGAGCTACTTATTTCTCATGACACCGGTAAAAACAATAATAATAATCATAAGCGCGACCCTCAATCTCATAGTCTGCTTCTTTCGGTTTTATGAAGAATCGTTAGGGGCAGTAGGTGGATGTCTCGTGCCTCCATACGGGGAGCTGGACGACCCTGCCCCCTCCACGAGTCTCTCTCCGTGGGGATACTGGGGGGTCTTTCGTAAAAAAAATAGTTCCCTCACCTTCTGGAAGTTCTGTGCTTGTAACTTCCTCTAATCTGCCACTCTCTTTGACTCTGCCTTTTCCCTTTGCTTTCTACTATATTTCTGACTTATTGACCCATTCTCCTGCCTTTAAAAAAAAAAATCCAAATAAATGTTCTCCTTTGAGCTCCTCAAAAATCGGAATGTGTCGGCTGTACGCAGCGGGGGGAGACCAATGAAAACTGAAAACCGGACACATATACGTACGTTATCCATTATGGCCATATGGCCTGTGAACGCCGAAGAAGAAGAAGAAGAAATGATGTGTTATTCTTCTTGTTGTTCGCCGGGCTTACACGACTAAACCAGCTCTTGACACAAATAGTGCCGTTTGTTCCAGCTCTTGGACGCTGCCATAGAGCTTAGTTCAAGTTCAAGTTCAAGTTCAAGTATACTTTAATATCTCCAAAAGAGATATTCAGGTTAGGTGCAACAACATGACAGAGATACAACATAACCTGAAAGAACATTAATCAAACGTGTGAAACAAAATTATACCAATCAAATAATTATTAAAATTCATTGCATGAACATTTAAAACAGAGTAACCATTATTAACTTATAACAGTCAATCAAATAACATTAGGAATACTTCTCGTCATCAACAATCAATGCATACACATCAATACACATGATAATAGTATCTCTACACATTAACATTTAACAATTACTGTAGTCAGCTAGCTGTTTCAATCAGAACAAGATGGAATAAGGACTGAGAGAGAGAGAGAGAGAAGAGAGAGAGAGAGAGAGAGAGAGAGAGAGAGAGGAGAGAGAGAGAGAGAGAAGATCGAGGAAGATGTGATTAGTAGTTTGATAGTTTTAGCGACGATGAGAGAGGAGTGAGAGACAGAGATATAACCAACTGGTAGGCGAAGTTTGCAATCACCGCCAGCCGTGATTTTAGTTTGATATGTTTATAGCTTACTGAGTCGTCAGAGGAGTTTCTGTTGGCCACACTTCTTTCCTGGTTTCCTGATGTAAGGGGCACCTTTGAAGCACACGCTCCGCTGTCTGTTCTTTGTGTCCACAAGGACAGGTTGGAGAAGGCACCACCTTCAGTCTGCGACTTTGATGACTGTTTAGTCTGCTGTGCCCAGTTCGGAGCCTCACCAGGACACTTTGCTGCTCTCTTGTCATCAAGTGGTAATCATCCTTGGACGTCTTTGGCGTTGTGAGGGTCCTGATGATGCTCCGCACCTCACCGTAAGTGATGCTGTTGTTCTGTTGCTCCCCCTCAGCGCCCCTCCTTTGCCAAGCGATCAGCTGAGTCGTTGTGCCTTGTATTCCACAGTGGGCTGGTGTCCACTGGAGCACCACTCTTCTGCTAGAGGCAACTTGTAGGAGTGCTTTGTTCAGCCTCAGCAGTCTGTCGTTCTGAAAGGCTTGCAGGACAGAGAGGGCGTCAGACTGGAAAACAACTTGGGTGGGACTGTTGTCTGAGTGAATGAAAATCCGTTTTAAACGTCCTCCTGTATGAAACAGACATTATGGGACATTAGTAGAAATAAAGATGCATGGGAAAGGATCCTGGAGGCAATGCCCGGAGGGCAGTCGCAACTCCAGGAAAGTCCCGACCAAATTGTTTTAACGATACCAGATGTATAATCTAGTAGAACGTAACTTTTTATTGTTGTCTGAGTCCCGAACGATGGAGGTTTTATGAGAATAATCCTAGGCTGGTCCTAGCCCCATATCCCTTCTCCACAACACTGACAGAATGTTGTTTGTCAGTGGATTTTATTTTTCATTGCGAACATGTTGATGGGGGTGGGGGTGGGGAGGTTCAGGACTCAAGTACCAAGATAGCCAACTTCATCAATGATAATGAAGAAAAAGGAAGAAGAAGAAGGAGAAGGAAAGTAGGCGAGAAGGGTATAGAGAAGGAGAATGAGGAAAGGAGAAGAAGAAGGAGAAGAAGTGAGGAGCAAGGTTGAATGAAGAAGAAGAATTGAGAAGGAGAAGAAGAAGAGAAGGGGAGAGAAGAAGGAGAAGAAGAAGAAGAAGAAGAGGAAGGAGGAAGAAGAAGAAGAAGGAAAGGAGAGAAGAATAAGGAGAAGAAGAAGGAGAAGCTGAAGGAGAAGAAGAAGAAGAAGAAGAAGAAGAAAGAAGAAGGAGAAGGAGAAGAAGAAGGAAGAAGAAGGAAGAAGAAGAAGACGAAGAAGAAGGAGAAGAAGAAGAAGATTAAAAGCAACGGAGGAGGGCCGCGCCGAGGAGGATAAAAGAAGAGGAAGCACTCTCTCTCTCATCTCAAACCCACCCCCACCCCCTCTCCCAACCCACCCACCCCCAAAAAAGGAAAAGAAAAAGAAAAGAAAAGAAAAAAAAAATTTGTTTTTTGCAAAGAATCAAATAATGTTAGAAAACTCTGTCTGGAAAATAACTATGAACAGGGGGTTGGGGTTTTCTAAAAATGAAAGTAAGTAAGTGTGTTTAGCGGAGGAATACTCTTCATCTTAGATAAAAAGTATTGACTGTACAGCTGAATCTCTAAACATATGATGCAAGGGATCAAACACCGAATGAACTCTGAATGCCAGGAAGTAGTAAGTCTCTAAAGCTCTTGGGGGATCAGTCGACCCTCTCGCTCTCTCTCGCTTACTTATGAGTCATAGATGCTCTTCAAAAACCGATGATCTGTAACAAGTGTGTAGTAAAGAGAGGTGTAGAGTGGATCAGAGGTAAACGCGTTCGCCTCGTGTCGAGTAAACCCCAGGTCTTGAACCTGGGTACAGGGGATTCTTTCCTCTCACTTTCCACCGCGCCTTACGGTCTGAATGTGGAGTCACTTCCACGGATGAGAATTCGATTTGAACCGAGTCCCCGTGTGCCCATGTACTTAGCATCCGTTAATCCCAGTGGCAACAAAAAAGTCTCTCATTCTGGTCTCTCTTTCTGGTCTCAAAAATTTACCTCCTACCCCTCCCACCCCCTGTCTTTCTCTTCCTCATCAGTCACACAAAAAATCGCATGCAGACAAAAAAGCATATTCATTGGGTGGCGCGCCTTTGGCTGCGACGCGCTCTCCCGGTGGGATCAACCCGAATTTTACAGAGATGCCTCTGGGACTACGTCACCTAACAGCTAATACCAACAAGACAGCTCAGCTATACTGTTAAAAGTAAGAAACTCAACAATGTTCTCAAGATGTTGATGTGATCATTGGACCCCGTTCTGATTCTGGTCGTGGCATACTAAACAGGTACGGTACAGTTTTAGCGCACCTTCGAAAGTGAATGAAATGTGGAACCCGGTGGAAACCTTTAAAGGGGGCATCAATCTGAACGGATATGTTTTCTTGTTTGTTTGCAAAAAACACGTCTCGAGATCACCAGGAAAACACCCTTTACAGAGATCGCAAAACTCACTTTGCTCAGGTTTTCTCTAGGAAGAAATCAAACCGTCAGATCTGCATATTCTCTCTCTAGGCGGAGCTCTCTGCTGCTAAGTGTGAATTGTCTTTCAGTGAATTCTAATGTCTGCCTGAGTTAGACCAAATCGTTTTCACTCAAAATGTCTCACAATACAATCCTTTTTATTTTTATTTGTTCTGTTTTGTGTGTAAATTTTATACGTCCCTTAGTCAAGGAGTTTCGCCCACAACAAAGGAAAAACAAGCCTCCATTTAAAAACAAACTGCTCTGTCAACGACAAAGAAAAAAAAAAAGCGTCACCCTCAATGAGTGGCTCTTCACTCACCCTATCCAAAATGGGCTTTCTCTCTTCCGGCATTGCTCCGCCTCAAGGAGGAATCGCCCCCCCTCTGACAGTTTGCTCTTTCTATGAAACTCAGAGCAAAGTGAGGGTTCGCCGATCCTTGAAAAGGCTGTCTTTCTCTCGATGATCTCGCACGTCTCTCGGGGTTCTTGCTCAAAAAAACCTCATCCTCTCAGGGTTGCACCTTTCTCTCTGTCTCTCTCTCAAGTGTGGGCATCTCTCGCTTTTTCTCATTAGTCTCCTTCAAAACTGTTCTCCCTATTAAAAAAATCGGTCTGCAAATGAAATACGATAAGCTCAAAGTAAAATATATTCTTTCTTCTCCTCTCTCTCTCTCCTCTCTCCCCCTCCCCCTCTCTCGCTCCTCATATCTGCTCTACTCTCGTCTATCTCTCTCTCTCTCTCATCTCTCTCTCTCTATCTCCACCTCTCTCCCTCAACCCCTCCAACAACTCTTACAATGAATCTGTCTATCTCTGTTTCGTTTTCTCTTTTATATGTTTATTTTAAGGTGCCCCCCCCCCCCACCCCCCGACCCCCATCACCCCCCACCCCCCTCCACCCCACCCCCACCCCCCCCACCCCCTACTATCTCAGTTAATTCTATTTTTCCGTCATTTAGCTTTCGTACCATACATAAAGCGGTATTTTAGGAACATTTTTTAGCTAATAAACCTTTTTGGAATACTAACCCTATCCCTAACCCTAGGCCCTAAGTCTAACCATAACCCTACCCACCCACTAATAAAACCGGAAACCCCACGGGAAAACGCAACGAACCACAACTGTGACAAATCGCGGTGTACTGCAGTACATAGTGGGGGGGTTAGGGTTAGGTTTAGGGTTAGGTTTAGGGCTAGGGTTTTAGTCCTGTTGTAACGGGGGCACCTTTTGAAGCACACGCTCCGCTGGCTGTTCTCCATGTCCACCCAGGCGCCTGTATTCACGTTGATATAGCATGATACTTAGCATCATGCTAACTTAGAAGCTCTTCCAAAAGTCCTATTAAATCCTATATGACATTGGAAGAGCTTCTAAGTTAGCATCATGCTATAAGTCTCATGCTATCTCAACGTGAATACAGGCCCAGGACAGGTTTGGAGAAGGCACCGACTCACCTACCACCCCTCCTACCCAACGTTAAGTCTGTCGTGCCCAGTGCGGAGCCTCACCAGGACACTTTGCCTCTCTCTTGTGGTAATCATCCTTGGACGTCTTTGGCGTCATGAGGGTCCTGATGATGCTCCGCACCTCACCTCGCTGTTGTTCTGTTGCTCCCCCTCAGCGCCCCTCCTTTGCCAAGCGATCAGCTGAGTCGTTGTGCCTTGTATTCCACAGTGGGCTGGTATCCACTGGAGCGCCACTCTTCTGCTAGAGGCAACTTGTAGGAGTGCTTTGTTCAGCCTCAGCAGTCTGTCGTTCTGAAAGGCTTGCAGGACAGAGAGGGCGTCCGACTGGAAAACAACTTGGGTGGGACTGTTGTCTGAGTGAATGAAATCCGTTTTACGTCCTCCGGTCTGGACAGACACATATGGACATTAGTAGATATAAAGATGGTGGAAGGATCCTGGAGGCAATGCCCGGAGGCAAATTCGGAAAGTCCCGAATTTTTAACAATACCGATGTTAATCTAGTAAACGTACTTTTTATTGTTGTCTGAGTCCCGAACGATGGAGGTTTTATGAGAATAATCCTAGGCTGGTCCTAGCCCCATATCCCTTCTCCACAACATTGACAGAATGTTGTTTGTCAGTGGATTTTATTTTTTATTGCGAACATTTTGATGGGGGTGGGGGTGGGGAGGTTAGGACTCAAGTACAAGATAGCCAACTTCATAAATAATAATGAAGAAAAGGAAGAAGAAGAAGGAGAAGAAAGAAAAAGAAGAAGTATAAGAAGGAGAATGAGAAGAAGAAGGAGAAGAGAAGAAGGAGAAGAAAGAAAAAAAAGAGGAGAAGAAGGAGAAGAAGAAAGAAGAAGGAGGAAGAAGAAGGAGGAGAGAAGAAGAAGGAGAAGAAGTAGGAGAGTGGTTAATAAGAAATGAGAAGGAGAAGAAGACGAAGGAGAAGAAGTAGGAGAAGGGGGTATAAAGGACGGAGAAGGAGAAGAAGAAGAAGTAAGAAGAAGTAAGAAGAGGAAGTAGAAGAGAGGAGTAGGAGAAGAGAAGGAGAAGAAGAAGAAGGAGAAGAAGAAGAATTAGGAGAAGAAGAAGGAGAAGGAGAAGAGGAAGAAGAAGAGAAGAAGAAGGAGAAGAAGAAGAGAAGGAGAAGAAAGAAGGAGAAGGAGAAAAAGAAGGGAGCAGAAGAAGAAATATAGGAAGGAGAAGAAGAAGGAGAAAAACAAGAAAGATTTAAGAGCAGAGGAGGAGGAGCCGAGGAGGATGAAAGAAGAAGCACCACCACAGCACCCCACCACCACCCCAAAAAAGGAAAAAGAAAAGAAAAGAATTTTGTGTTGCAAAGAATCAAATGATGTTAGAAAAGGGTCTGGAAAATAACTATGGACAGGGGTTGAGGTTTCTAAAAAAATGAAAGTAAGTGTGTTTAGCGGAGAATTACTTTCATCTTAGATAAAAGGTATTGACTGTACAGATGATCGCTAGAATAGATGCAAGGATCAAGCACCGAATTAAATCTGAATGCCAGTAATATAAAGCTAAGCTCTTGGGATCAGTCGACCCAGTTTACTTCAGTCTTACTTTTGAGTCATAGATGCTTTCAAAAACTGATGACTTGTAACAAAAAGACAGCTTAGCTACACAGTTAAAAGTAAGAAACTCGAAACTGTTCAAATAGGTAATGTAATAATCATACCCCTTTCTGATTCTGGTCGTAGCATACTAAACTGTTGAAAGTGACAACCTTTCAAGGTGCACCCTGATGGATGTTTTGTTGTTGCAAGAAACACGGTATAGATCACCAGGAAAACAACCCTTTACAGAGATCGCAACCTCACTTTGCTCTGGTTTCATAGCAATCAAACCGTCAGATCGGCGATTCATCCTTGGCGGAGGTACTGGAAGTCAAATTATTTCACTGTAATGGCGGCCGCTGAGTTTTAGACCAAATCGTTTGCACGAATGTTTCTACAATACAAACCTTTTTATTGATTTATTAATATATTTTTAAGTTTATATAGTTTGCCAAAAGGAGTTTCGCTCACAACAAAAGGAAATAGCTCCAATTTTTTTTGTTTTTTTACTGCACTACAAAGAAGAGAACGCTTCAACCACAATGAGTTACCTCGCACTCACCCCATCCAAAAATGGCTTCTCTTTCCGGCATCTCCGCCAAGGAGGAAAGTCGCCGTTTTGACGGTTTGATTTCTAGGAAACGAGAGCAAAGTAAGTGGTTCCTATCCTTGAAAAAGCTTTCTTTCTGGCGATCTCGACGTGTTTCTTGCAAAAAAATCATCCGTCAGGGTGCACCTTTAAGGTGTTTCAAGTGTGGGCATTCTCGCTTTTTTCATTAGTCTCCTTTTAAATTTGTTCGGTATGCAAATGAATAACGATAAGCTACAAAGTAATATATTCTCTCTCTCTCTCTCTCTCCCGCTCGCTATGCATATCCCAGTCTCTCTCTCTCTCGTCACCAGCTACTCAGTCTCTGCTCCTCTAGCAGGCTCTCTCTCCAGACCATTCTCTCTATCTCTCTCTCTCGCTTCTCCATCATCTATCTTCTCTCTCTCTCCTCTGTGTCTCTAGTCTTCGTCTCTCTGCTCTCTCCTCTCTCTCCTCCCTCTCTCTCTGAGATCTGTCTATCTCTGTTTTTTTTCTTTCTTTTCTTCATTTCTTATTTATTTTTTATTTTTTACCAATGTATACCATATTCATGATTTCACTAGGAAATTAATATCTGCGCTGTGAGAGCCGCGTGATAAAACCCGAGTCAATGTTTAGACTGAATGACAAAAGGAGACTGATCTTCCTATTATGGTCTAAGTAATATTATCTGGGATTAAAGGTTTGCTAGTATTATCCCAACGTTTGCGTCAAAGATAATGGGATTCTATTGCATTGTATGCAAGTTACATATCAAGCTTCGCATCAATGAAAATGGCCATATAGGGGAAGACGGGGTAAAAAAAACGCATGGATGTCTCAGGATAGGCCTTATGAGTTGGATAATTTGCTTATTTCGTGCACAGGAAGCCTCTGAAACATTGCAAAATATGCAGGAATAGTTATTCTATACATCCATGAATTTTTAGGCGAAAAAAACAAAGGATTTTGATAGAAAATGCTTTTTCTTTGCAAACATATTACAGGTGCGCTTTTTGCCCCGTAGTCGGGAATACGCGCACCCCAGGTCGGGTAAAAAGCGCACCCCCCCCCCCTTTCTAAGTTGAAAAGTCACCGTCACTCTCCCAACGCGCCATGCTAGGCCCTACCATCGACGCCATTTTGTCTCGACTGAAACAACGAAGTTCTACGCGTGTTGCCGTTTTGACACAGTGTGTATTCTTCAATCCCTACTAAGTTAAATAGTCTGCTTCAGTTCAAGATATTTAGAATACAAAAACTGGATCGGATTTGCAATTATTATACACTTATAAATGTCTCCATTACATTCAAAAAAAAAAAAAAAAAAAATGAAAAAGGAACGTACACTCACAAAACTTTAAAAAAATGTGGCCTTGCGCAGTATCGAACTCACAGATCCGACATGCTGCAACATTACGATGCACGCATTATACCATTGTACCAAGGAACCGTCATACAATGATGAAACATTTTATATATTTATACATTCGACAATGGAAGATTAAATCGGTTGTGAATGGATGAAGCAGTGCGCGGAATAAGATTTTCACTTAAATTCAAAGCTGAAACTGTCATATAATTGATCTTAATGAATAATGCTTGTGCTGATAGGCACCTTTGAACATTAGAGAACGTGTTCGCTAATCATTTAAAAACTTAAATACAACGTTTGTCAGGATATGTGGCAATAAAAAAGATGACCATCACCTACAATTATAGGCATGCAAAACGCGCATGTGCTTCTTTCCCGTGGGCGTTTTTCCCCGTCACAATCAGCTAATTCATTTCAGTCTGTGTAACTGACAATCACAGTGTTGTTAAAAAAGAAAAGTATCGTTCAAAACCCCATAGAATAAGCTTTGTATAAATATAAAAATATGGAGGTAGTTTGCTGTTTTTGGTTTTTTATTTAACTTTTCCAAGTACAGAAAATGAAAAAAAAAAAAAGAACGTCAACAAATATTAAAAAACTCATATTATTGAACACAACATCATGAAACTTAAATATGAGGTATTTAAAAAGACTTAGCAAATAAGGAACATGAGCAAAATGAGACTGAAATTTGCATTCATTTCATGAGATAATTGGGGCGGGCTTTCTTACCCACCCATGCGCTTTTTACCCCGGCTTAGGATGCGCTTTTTACCCCTCTTTCCCCTACTATAGTATCAACTCTGCAAACGTTCTGTAATGGAAGTCTTCAGAAGGCACTTGAAGGAGGGGAGAAAAAGGAAGAGACGGGTTCCATGGAATGGGTTTTTCCATACTCAAGTGGGCAAATTATGTATGTAGGGACGACTGGGTAAGCGCATGGGCGGGTAAGAATCCCACCCCTATTATCTCATGAAATGAAGAAAATTTCATTTTCATTTTGCCCATGAGACGAGCGTTTTTGTCTAGCATTCGTCTCATGGGCAAATAGTTTGACTGAAATTTTCTTTATTTCAATGAGATAATTGGGGTGGGCTTCTTACCCGCCCATGCGCTTTTTTTTACCCCGTCTTCACCTACACGTCACCCCATAAATCATAGTGTTGTTGATCTTTTTGCCCCTGTTCAGTTTTAAAATGTTCTTTAAAGGGACACTCTGACGGATGAGGTTTTGCAAGTAAACACGTCGAGATCACCAGAAAGACAGCCTTTTCAGGGATCGGAAACAACGCACTTTTGCTCTGGTTTCCTAGAAAACTAAAACCGTCAAAAATGGCGATTCCTCCTTGGCGGAGATGCCAGAGAGAGTAGCCATTTTGGATGGGGTGGTCACTCATTGTGGTTGAGGCGTTTTCTTTTTTATGTAGTGCAGTTAAAAAAACAAAAAGAGCTATTTCCTTTGTTGTGAGCGAAATTCCTTTAGATAAACTGCATGCAATTTAAAAAATTTTTTTTTTTTAAAAAAAATAAAAAAAGCTTGTATTGCGAAATTTCGTGCAAACGATTTTGGCGGCCATTAGAAAAGAGACGGCAAACGCCTTCTCTTTGGGTGAAATAAATATGACTTCCAGCACCTTCCGCCAAGGCGGAATCGCCATTTGGACGGTTTGATTTATAGGAAACCATGTAGAGCAAAGTGAGCGTTGCGATCTCTATAAAGTGTGTTTTCCTGGTGATCTTGACGTGTTTCTTACAAAAACACATCCGTCTGGGTGCCCCTTTAACCATCATCCCGGCCTAGTCGGATACATGGGGACAAAGGGTTTTGTAAACCAAAGACCCAAACCATGTCTAATTAAACGTTGTGTCGACTTATTTATAATAATAAATTATATGCATCGTTGTTTAACCCTTTCAACCGCCAGCCATAACTCAGCAAAACAATCTCCATTAAATTTCCTGGTGTAGCGAACAAAATCCATCTGCAGTATTGGGGATTCTTCTGTGACATATAAAAAATAAAGTCTATCCTTACTTCCCAAAACTA
The DNA here is from genome assembly GCA_017654935.2 of Phymorhynchus buccinoides. Lineage (NCBI taxonomy): Eukaryota > Metazoa > Mollusca > Gastropoda > Neogastropoda > Raphitomidae > Phymorhynchus > Phymorhynchus buccinoides. The sequence goes on from CM065704.1 coordinate 26,107,380, forward strand.
AGAACAATAGGGTCTTTGGATAATAGACCCCAATTCGACGCCTTTTAGTGACATAGGTGTTAAATCACTGTGGTGCTTAAAATGCGACTTTGGCGGTGAAAGGGTTAAACGTCAGCTGTCTACGCAAATAGCGTGTAATCACATTATATAGCTTCTCAGAAAACAGGACTAGCTGTATAAATGTATGCGCTGTGAGCCTACCGTAATGGTAGTGGTAGTGGTGGTATTGATGATGATGATGATGGGGAGGATGATGGTGATGGGTGATGATAGGAGAGGAGAGAGAGAGAGAGAGGACGAGAGAGAGAGAGAGAGAGAGAGAGAGAGAGAGAGTATTGCCCATGCTCAAGTACACACATACACACACAGAACACACACACATACACGCACACACACAGACACAACACACACACCCACACACACATCACACAACACACACACACACACACAACCACCCACCCTACACACGACACATACAGACCCCTACAGGATAACCATACAGACACAGACAGACAGACACACACACACCACACACACACACACACACACACACACAACCACACACACACACACACACACACACACGGGCGCGCGCGCACGCACACACCCACGCACACGCACAAAACTCAACACACCCATCACGCACACACGCACACCCGCACACGTACACACACACGCACACACGCACGCACACGCACACACACACACACACACACGCACATACGCACGCGCAGAGCACAAACACACACATGCAGCACACAAATACAGCACACACACACGCACGCACGCACGCCACGATTTAATGACCCACCAGATCACGTATCCAAATCACGGTTTTCACGTGTTTTCCCTCTTTAAAGCTGGTACGAAATCTTGTTTTGACAAGGCTTGACTCCCCATACAAATGCCCCCAAATTCAAAACTAAACATTTTAAAAAGCAGCTTCAGTTTGAAGCTGGGGAAACTTGTATGTGGGTCAGAGCTATACCCAGAAAAAACAACACACACAAGGGACTTAATCGTGTAAAATCGTGTGGGGATGCGATCCGACTGGGCCACGTGAGTCATGACTCACGTGAAATACTTCCGTCTACTAAAATAATTCTACTACTTTCGCTCAATACCCTACTGAAGTAGACCCAGTACATGGATTTCACGTGAATCATGAGGTCGCATCGTCACAATCGCATCGCATTAACAGCGATTCGCATCGCATGGACAGTGAAGCGTATGTAGTGTAGCAGGCCCTTGAGTCGCATCAAAGAAAGTGTGGAGAAGATTTTCAAAGAGATAATTATTTTGCAAACTATGCAAACGACCATTTTGAAGTTGAATAGAAACCGGAGCAAGATTAAACCAGAGACGGCTTGACACACGTAGTAGGTCATTATAAGGTCGTAAAGTTTGATCTTGGACGTTTGTTATAATAGTACATCATTATGATTCAACCGAAGCATGGTTTGCGTGTGCGTGTGGCGTGTGCGTGTGTGTGTGTGTGTGTGTGTGTGTGTGTGTGTGTGTGTGTGTGTTGTGTGTGTGTGTGTGTGCGTGTGTGTGCGTGCGTGTGTGTGTGCGTGGGTGTGTGTGTGTGTGTGTTGTGTGTGTCTGTGTGTGTGTCTTGTGCGTGTGTGTGTGTAGGCCTATGTGTTTGTGTGTCTGTTCTGTGTGTGTGTGAGTGTGACGGTGTGAGTGTGTGTACGTGCTTTGCGTATTGTGCGGAGTACGTGTAATGTATGCGCTGTGTGTGTGTGCGTGCGCTTGCGCGCGTGTGTGTGCCAATTCAAGGCGGCGCGTTCTAGACGTTTATGTCCTCAGGCTCAATTCAATTCATTGTTGTCGAAACTGGCTCGTAAATTGAAAATTAGCAATGATGGTGGACGGAATTCCACGTGAGCATGTAAAGGTTTTTAAAAGATGTGATATAGAAGCGACATGGGGCAGTGGTGGATGCCTCGTGCCTCCATACATACGGGGAGCTGGACGACCCCGCCCACTCGACGAGTCTCTCCCCGTGGGGATACCAGGGGAGGGTCTTTCGTAAAATAGTTCGCACAACACACTGGAAGTCTGGGCTTGTAACACACACACACACACACACACTTTGACACACACATTTTCACTTTGCACACACACACACACTATCACACACACACACAAACACATTCACCTGCCACACACACATAAAAAAATCTTCCACACCACACTTCACCGTTGACCATCACCGAAATCGGAAATCACCCCACCCAATGCACACAATACAAAATACAATCAGTTGAATACGGACACATACACACCACACACCATCTCTCTCTCTCTCTCTCTCTCTCTCTCTCTCTTCTCTTCTCTATCTCTGTCTCATTCCTTGAGAAGGGAAGGGAGGGGTCTATCTCTCTCTCTCTCAAAGCATGATGAATATGACTGTGACGTTAGAAATAATGCATCTTTGAACACAAAGTGCGTTTAAACGTAATTTGAATATGACGTTGGGTAGGGCGAGTGTGTGTGAGAATAGAGTCGAGAAGTAATGTGACCTAAAGGTTGTGATGTAGCTTGAATAGGTAGATCTTGAGAGCTGATTTGAAGCATTGCAAGGACTGGATATGGCGAATTTCGCGTGGTAAGAAGTTCCAAATAGATGTGGCCGAAAAGGAAAAGGGGCGCACAACAAACATGAATTTTTGGTCGTGTACTAGGAACATAGAGAATTTTGGAATCTGAAGATGACCGCAATTTCATTGATGGAATATAGACAGAAAGCATGTCAGAAATGTAGCTAGGAGCATTTCCAGAGAAATAAGAACGACATAGAGTGGAAATGTTGTAGTCAATACGTGCTTTTATGGGAAGCCAATGGAGGCATATCAGGAGTGGTTGAACATGGTGATGATACCTAGAGGCCTTCAGGACAAGTCTGGCAGCTGAGATAGCGCCACGCACCCTTTAAATCAACGTGGCAATAAACATTCATTTTCGTAATTAACGGTTTGTTACTTGTAGGCCTACTGTTAAAACTCTCATTTTTGTCAGTTTTTATCCTTTGAATATTCCGTTTTTATCCTTTGCATATTCCATCGTTGTGTACAAAAAGAAGAAGAAAAGAAAGAAAAAGAAGTACGCTAGTGCTACTATCGATACTATAGTACTACTATAGTACTAGTAGCTATTCCAAAACGGATGTTTGAAAGCTGACATCGCAACTAGCTTTTAGGCATAGTGTGATAGAACTTTTTATCTGATTACAAAGATACGAAAAGTTGTTTGTGCTATGTTGTTTTCGAGTTAAGATTTTGTTTGATATTTAAATTTTACGGGTAAATTTTACGACCCTTGAACTTGGGTGGGGTGCCATCTTTGCCGAGCAAAACAATTAATACATCACAAAAACCACTTTAAATGCATGGTACAGTTTCTTACCAACCGGCACAGGCATGAGATTTTTTCAGTCATAAATTATTTACGTTTCGTTAAAAATGGATGACACGAATACGGAAAATATCGATTTCAACTATACTTTTGCATAACGCAATTTGTGGAAATCCCAGCAAATATTCAAACTGCAATAAACATTGCTTCTAATTCGTGACAGAAAGCTATTTGAATCGATGAAGTGGCCAAAACGCGATTCTGGCTTACAGTGGACTTGTTAATTGCTCAGAATGTAGTGTGTTGTTCTGGTTGCAGCCTTTGGGCTAGTTTGGACTTTTTCAGCTATCTATAGTCCCGAAACGACTGTCTGCCTCTGATCAAGTGATTGGTGATATGAATGAAGAACTGGAAGAAAGGGCAATTTCCTAATTAATTTGAAACTCGACTGACTTTTTTTAAAGTGTGTGTGAGGGAGCTGCACAGCTCTGTGCTGGCAGCTTTGGGGCTAGTGGCCTTTGGTGACATCTGTGACTTCATCAATGCCTTTTATGGTAACACAAACGCTGGTGCTGGTTAAATGGATTTATCAAAATGAGATATGAGATTCTTGGGGTCTTTTAAAGTTGCCTTTGGACAATAATGCTGCCGAATCATCGAATGTCAAGCGCCCTTCTTCTAGGCTATGGACAGAGATGTACAAGTGATCAAAACATTTCGGGACACCTATGAAGGCAATGTTGACGCCAGTTTTGTCAAATTCCGCCGTTTTTCTGTCTATAGACAAAACCCGGCGGGGTACAACCGCCGTTTTGTCAAATTTCTATTATGTTGCGACAAAACGGCGTTCAACAATCCTCGTTTTGTCTATAGACAAAACGGCGGTTTGGACAAAACTGCGCCGTAATTTTGCACCGCCGTTTTTGTCAAATGAAAATTGGAGTTATAAAAACTCATCTTGACAAGTCTCATTAAAAAAAAAATTGGTAAATAATTACTAACAAGCTGACCACTGACATGGTCACTTTGGCCTCATTTTACTCGTTGATGCCTAATTAGTGTATTAGGAGTCATATGAACAATTGTGATGGGGAACCAGTTGGGTCAGTGTCACTGACCAGTCGGTCACTTGGCCTATTTTCACTGTTTGAATGCAAACTAGTGTATTTAGGAGTTCAAAGAACAATTGTGATAGTGGTTGACTAGTGGGTTCATGTCACTGACCCGTGGCACTTTTGCCTATTTGAAATGACTGCAAATTAGGGTATTAAGGAGTTCAAATGAAAACATTTTGATGTAGTTGACCAGTGGGTCAGTTCACCGATCAGTGGTCACTTTCGCCTATTTTTTGAATGTGGTTGACCATTGGTGTCATGACCACTGGTCAAACCACATCAAACTTTTCAGACTGCTGCAACTATAGAATATGGAAGTGCTATAGCCCTTTAAACGTATAATAGAGAGTATTCCGTCTTTTTAACAACCGCTAACTCTGTGTAACCGACCGTTACTCACTGTCGCGAAGATTATTGCAACTAAAGAATAGGACGTGCAAGCCATCAAAACGTTTTAATAGAGAGTATTCTCGTCTTGTAACAACCGTTACGTCTGTGTAACGACCGTACTACTGTGCAAAGCTGTTGCAACTATAGAATATGGCATGTGTAAGCTTTAAACTTTATAATAATAGTATTACGTCTTGTAACAACCGTTACACTCTGTGTAACGACCGTTACCACTGTGCGAAGATATCGCAAAACTATAGAATATGGATGGTAAGCCACGAAACGTTTAAATAGAGTCTTCTATCTTGTAACAACCGTTACGCTCTGCGTAACGACCGTTAATCAGTGCACAAAACTGTTGCAATAATAGAATATGCGTGCAAGCCATCGAAACGCTAAATAGAGAGTATTCTGTCTTGTAACAACCGTTACGCTCTGTCGGAAGACCGTTCCTCAGTGTGCAAAGACGGCTGCAAACTATAGAATAGATGTGTACGCCTCGAAACGTGTAAATAGAGGAGCATTCGTTTTGTAACAAGCGTTACGATCTGTGGGTAACGACCGTTACTCAAGGCAAGGACTTTGCTACTATAGAATGGATGTGTAAGCCATGCACCCGTTGTAATAGAGCGATTCCGCCTTGTAACAACCGTTACGCTCTGTGTTAACGACCGTTGCTCATGTGCAAAGACTTGCAACTATAAAATATAGATGTGTTAAAGCCATCGAAACGCTTAACCCTTTCACAGCAACGTCGCATTTGTAGCACACAGTGATTTAACACCTATGTCACCTAAAAGGAATCAAATTGGGGTCTATATCCAAAGACCCTAATTGTCTTAGTTTTGGGAAGGAAGTTAGAACTTAATTATATTATGTCACAGAAGAATCCCAATCTGCAGACGGCATTCGTTCTCTACCCAGGTAAATTCAATGGACATTTGTGCTAAACTATGGCTGGCGGTTTGTGAAAGGGTTAATAGAGAGTATTCAGCTCTTGTAACAACATTTGAAGACAACCCGGCACTTGTAAAAATCACGGTAGGAAATCTAAGAAATCTTCCTAGCATAAGGTAAATGTGACAACGTGACGTGTGTGTGTGTGTGTGTGTGTGTGTTTGTGGGGGGGGGGGGTGGGTGTCTTAAAGAAATATATTTACTTCTTTTTTTTCATTTTTTC
>CM065704.1:26113927-26173927 GCA_017654935.2 Phymorhynchus buccinoides
CTGTAGCTGCTGCTGTGTTGACCCGAGGTCAAGAAAAAAGGGATGAAAAAAACAAAGACAGATTGACAGTACCTATTTCAGATTTGACATTGTCGACTGATGAACTTATTTCTTTGCAGAGTTCAGATCCGAAGCTGCAGAAATATCATGACATGGCTTCATCAGGGGAGACATTTTCTTCTGCTGATTGTTCGTACTCATTTCATGAACAACAAGGAGTGTTGTACCGTGTTTTTTGTAAAAACGATGTTGAGGTTACACAGGTGGTTGTTCCTGAGGATGTAAAGAACAAAGTTCTTTTCACGGCACATGACGGACTTCTGGCAGGGCATTGTGGAGTCCGAAAGACACTTGGACGTGTACAGAATCGTTTCTGGTGGCCGGGTATTTCCCGAGATGTTCGTCTGTACTGTCGTTCATGTGCTGTGTGTCAGAAGTGTTGTGCGAAAGGACGTGTGCCTGATGTACCTTTGTCTAAAATGCCCCGCATTGAACAACCGTTTCAGAGAGTTGCGGTGGACATTGTTGGTCCGTTTTCTCCTCTTTCTGAGGACAAACACAGGTACGTTTTGACATTAGTGGATGTGGCGACAAGATATCCGGAAGCTGTGCCGCTAAAGTCCATTGACTCTGTGTCGGTGGCAGAAGCCCTCTTTTGTATATTTTGTCGTTTGGGATTTCCTTGTGAATTGTTGTCTGACAATGGGTCACAGTTCACCTCACACATGTTTCAGGAATTCCTCACGCTTTTGTCCATAAAAGGCGTACACTCGTCACCCTACCATGCACAGTCTAATGGGGTGGTGGAGAGATTTCATGGCACTATTAAACCCATGTTGCGCAAGCTGATGCAGAACAACCCTAAACAGTGGCATCGTTTGATACCAGCTTTGTTGTTTGCATGTCGTGAAATGCCAAATGCTTCCACAGGTTTTTCGCCGTTCGAGCTGATGTTTGGCAGGAGAGCCCGTGGTCCTGTTGATTTTCTCGCGGATGCATGGACTGGAAGTGAGAATGCGGATGAGGCAAAGCATGTTTGCGACTATGTATGTGATTTAAAAACCAACATAGCCGACATGTGTAAACTGGCTCAAGATTCTGCTGAGGACTCAGCAGCTGTACAAAAGAAGTACCGTGATCGAAAGACTCGAACTACCCCCCCCCCCCCACCCGTTCTTTCCAGGTTGGAGAGGAGGTGTTGGTGTTCTTGCCGACCACGAAGAATAAACTTCTATTGACGTGGAAAGGTCCATACAAAATAGTCGAGATTTTGGACTTTGACTACATTGTGGAAATCGCTGGCAAGAAAAAGATTTTTCATCCTAACATGCTTAAATCTTACTATCGTCGTGCTGTTGCCAGTACTGTTGTTGTGAATGGAGATGTCATTCCATTTGACTGCATTCTGTCTAACCAGTTTGATTTTCAGGATTTTGTTGAGTCTGACAGGAAAGCTCCAGTCTCTGTTCCGAGACCCATGTGTTCAGCGAATGCTTCCATAGCAGTCGTTGAATCTGTCATTCCTGAGGATTGTGTGGTGCTTCCTACAATGGACAGTGCGTCATCAGAGACGTACAAAGATGTAGTGTATTCTCATTCTTTGTCTTCTTCACAGCGGCGGGAAAGAAAATAGAGATATCTGATGTCTTTTCTAGGTTTGTACCGATTTTGACCTCTAACCCTGGTTGTTGTACATTACCCATTGAACATCAGATACCATTGACATCTGAAACTCCTGTTTTTCGAAAACAGTACCCATTGCCGTTTTCTTCGCAGGGAACCATCAAGGAGGAGGTGTGTTCAATGTTGAATATGAAAGTCATTGAGCCGTCACAGTCTCCATATTCTGCTCCAGTGGTCCTGGTTAAGAAACCAGATGGTTCCTACCCGTTTCTGTTGTGATTATCGTGAGCTTAACAAGGTTACTTGTGCAGACGCGGAGCCCATTCCTGATACAGATGATTTATTCATCAGATTGTCCAGGTCGAATTATTTCACCAAGATTGATTTGACAAAAGGATACTGGCAGATTCCAGTCTACGACGCGGACCGTCACAAAACCGCATTTCAGACTCCGCTGGGTCTCTTTCAGTGGGTCCGGATGCCGTTTGGACTCGTCACAGCTCCGGCAACATTTGCGCGGATGATGAGAGCGTTGCAGTTGGGACAGCATGCTGTGTCATTCTTTGATGACATCATGATTCATTCTTTTGGATGGCAGGATCATCTTTGTGATGTTTGTGATGTGTTGACCAAGTTACAATGTGCAGGTTTGACGGCCAGACCAACAAAGATTTTTGCCGGTTTTCGGGAACTTGTGTTCCTAGTACATAAAGTTGGAAGTGGAGTGTTTCGTCCTGAGGAGAAGAAGATTCATAAGATCTTGCGCATTCCCACTCCTTCAACTAAAAGACAAGTTAGAGCATTGTTGGGTGTGGTTGGATATTACAGACGTTATATCCGTGATTTTGCCACACTTACCGCACCTATCACCGACTTGTTGTCGGGAGCGAGTAAGAAGAAGTTTGTGTGGTCTGCTTTGTGTCAGACTGCCCTGGAAGAACTTCAGCGTCGGTTGTCCAGTAGTCCAATACTACTGATTGCGGATTTGGACAAACCATTTGTTGTTCGTTGTGACGCAAGTTCTGTTGGTGTGGGTGGTGTGTTGTTGCAGGATCATGATGATGTGTTACATCCTGTTACATTTGTTTCGAGAAAGTTGTTGCCTCGAGAGACCAGATACAGCACAATTGAGCGAGAGTGTTTGGCGATAGTTTGGGTGATTACCAAACTGGGTCGATATCTGTGGGGACGATCTTTTGTGTTGCAGACTGACCACAGACCTTTAGTGTATTTGTGCTCTTCGGCGTTCAAGAACTCCAGGATCATGAGGTGGTCCTTGGCGCTGCAAGAGTACAACTTCGTTGTGAAGTCAATCTCTGGCACAGAAAATGTTATCGCAGATTTTCTCAGTCGTTAACTAAGACTTGAGATGAAAGCTGATTTTGGGAGAATGTCACATTTTGATGATATTTTGTGTGTGGACTAAACTTAGTTGATGATTGAATCACCTAAAGTATTGCTGATATTATGGTTGTGCGTGTTCATATCACGTCGGATTAGTTGATTGAAAAAGTTAAGATGAACTTCTTGTGACGCATACGTTTTTCGATTTGTTATGTCCTTTGATATATGTCTATGTTGGGTATGACTGTGTTCATGACTTAAATTACTTCGTTAATTAGTTGGCTTGTGTGAATATTTCACATGTTTACATTGAATATTGGCATGGATAATTTAAATCAAAACGTTTGTATCATTATATGAATGATACTATGATGACTTTTTTTGTTTGTGCTGTATTAAGTCATACTAAATTGTTATTTAGTTGACTGAATATTTGAAAATATTGGGAAATTGGTTTTTTTTTTAGGCGTGCTTAGTTAAGAAATTGACATCTATGGATTTGCCTTTTATTGGTATGTTATTTTTTATGCCTTGCCTGACAGACCTTTCCTAATGTTCCCAGTTGCTATATTTAAAGATCGCAAGCGTTCTTTTTTTTTTTTTGGGGGGGGTACTGTCAGGAAAGGCATAATTCCGAAATTGACGATATAATATGTCACTATTTATTAATGTATAAAATTTGGTAAATCATATTATGTTGTAAAACTAAAATGCAAGTTCCCAAATTTTAAAAAGTAACTCCTTGTTCGGAGATATACTTTACCCTTGGTAAAACCAAGTTTTGTAGAGCTGTTTTCTTTATAACGAACGTGTAGCACGTGAATTTCGTAAACTTATTGGTTTTAGCAAACTCGGCTCGAACTGCTCCACACAGCCAGCGGCCCAAATAGGAACTGTCTGTTGTGGATAGGCACGAGCTGTGTCTGGCGATGCACAACTTAAGTTATCCAACAAAACGTTTAGGATCACTTGCAACTAATTCATAACTTTCCAAATAAGAAGCCAATGCGTTGAATTTTTGGCCAACATTTAATTCTATGCATTTAGTGATAACGATACACAATTGCCTTCAATTTTCGAGCAATCGTTTGGTCTGTACATTTGATCAAAGTGGGTACGTATCGAAGGATTTGATTTCCCAAAGTCATTGAAATCACAAGACAGGGGTCATTCTGATGCTCCCAAAAAGTTCAGTAATGCGTGTATCCGCCATGGCTGTTCTGGCACTCGACGCAGCGAGTCCTCATGGAGTTGACCAGGGTGGTGAAGATCCTCTGTGGAAGCGCCTGCCACTCAGCCTGCAGCATCCTGGTAGAGGTGCTGGGCATCCCTGGGAGGGGGGTGGTTGCTCCTCACTTTGCGATCCAGCTCATCCCAGAGGTTCTCAAATGGGTTGAGATCGGGACTGCATGCTGGCCCCACTCCATTCTGTTGACTCCAGACTGCTGCAGGAAGTCGTTGACCACCCTTGCCCTGTGGGTGGCGAGCACGTTGTCATCCTGGTAGACAGCCGGCGGTCCCATCTGCTGCAGTGTAGGCACAGCCAGCGGTCGAAGGATCTCATCCTGGTATGAGGAGGCCAGTCAGGTTACCCTGTACATGATACAAGGGTGTTCTGTGGTGAAGGCTGAAGGCCCCCCAGACCATTACAGAACCTCCACCAAAGGCCACCTTTTCTTGGACAGTGGCGTCAATAAAGCGTTCCCCTGGGCGCCTCCAGACCCTCAGTCGGCCGTCGTTGTGGTTCAGGGTGAAGCGTGATTCATCACTGAACAGGACCTGGGACCATTGCTGAGTTGTGTCCACCTCACGTGACGTCTGCAGAAGGCGCGTGCGTGCTGCCCCTATGGGCTGGAGTTAAGCGTGGCCGTACAGCTGACTGGGTCGACGAGAACGGTAGGTTAACAGTCCCATGAAGGCGTATTGTTCCGTATGGTCTGCTGGCTGATGTTGATGTTAGTAGCCACCCTTCAGCTGCCTTCGAATGATGCTGGAAGAGGCTGTTCTTGTCTGCAGGGCTTGTCGTTTCAATGAGACGATCTTCACGTGGAGTTGTCTTCTTCGGTTCGACCAGATCTGCGTCTTTCATGGACCCTCCCAGTGGCTGTGAAGCGTTGAATCACGTCTGACAATGACCGAGATGGACACCTGAAGTCGCCTGGTCCACTTCTCGCTTGGGAACACCATCTTGGAACCATGCAACAGCTCGATCCCCTATCCAACTCGCTCAATTTTCGTCGTGGAGGCATTGTCAAATCAGGCCTAATACTTGTGGTATGTCTTCTTATAAAGCCAAGCAAGAGACAGCATCTCACACATAAACAGCAGTGCTTGCACGTGCATAATGGTTTTTCCATCTGGCTTGTGCAATGTGTTCATGCAGAACGATCCAAAACAAGGTCCTTTTTCGCAAGTTTCCGCTTTTTCTTTTGCTGCCAAGCTCAGTAATAGAGAATCACGTGCAATGTTTCCACTAACACAACATCGCCCACTTACAGCTGAACAAGAATTCATAACAATTTGGCTTGACTGAGAAAAAAATAACAGGAGCGAACGGAGTTTATTGCGCACCTGTTTTATCACAGTGATCCTTCACTTTTTGTGAGGAGTTACATGCTTACTGCTCCCTTTTTGTGAGTAGTCGTTTTTTCAACCTGGGTTTTTTGGTCAATTCCGGGTAAAGTAAATTTTGGGTTGTTGTTTTCTAAATGCGCTAGGATTTAAAGAAGTTTACTTATTTCAAAGTTATATTTCATTCATAAAGTTTAAATTGCTGTTTCTAAATTTATAAGGGTTTTCAAAATTGTAGGTTTTTTTATTTACATTTGGGTAACTCATTATGGTGTCTTAAAAATTGTATAATCTTTTTGAGAGACACTGTCTCACAGTGCACGGCACTGTGTGCTGGTGTGTTTGTCTAAATTCTTCTTCTAAGTTTTGTAAAGGCCAGTACATGGTTAAACACACTCGCACCGAAACTAATCACGGCAAATTCTGTCCGCGAAGCTATTTCAAGTAGGGCTAGAATGTTGACAGCCTTTTCAGTTCCCTTGCAGGCTGTGTGGCCCAGTCCCCCCTGTAACCCCTTCCTGTTGGGTGGACCTTCGACCTGTGGAGCCGGAGAGAGGAAGGGAGACCAGCCTCGCGCTTCTGAGGGAGCCGCTGGTTGAGTGTTGGTGCCAAGGGCACCAACGGACTTGTAAACGTTTGGGTGGAGAACGTTTGGGGAGGAGGTGCAACCAAGTTTGTGACCTCGGTGGAGAAGACGGTGCTTCGCGGAGACAGATAAGTTTTTTAGTTGGTGTCACGAGGAACGGTGTGTTTGTAAAAATTATCCTGTCAGTGCCTGTCCCAAGACGAACATTTTTTTTACTCATACAAAGGGACCAAAGTTGTTCTTGTTTAGTTTAAGAATAAAGGGGTGATAATCGGAAATTTGTGTTAGTGTGTTAAAGTCCAAGTTAAACTCTGGTTAAGAACGCGCGTGGATGAGAGAGAGACAAAGTGTGTGAGAGTTTGTTGCCAGTTTCTTAAACCTAATAATGCGTTCGCATTTACACACGGGACCTCAGTTTTATAAGTCTCATCCGAAGGACTTTTTTCCCCAAACTGACGTCAGGTACCCATTTACACCTAGTACCTGGGTGGAGTGAGGAACATAGGAGTAAAGTGCCTTTCCCACGGACACACCACTGTGGCCCCAGCTGGATTCGAACCCACACTCACAAACTTGATGGATTACGAGCCAGCGACTCTTACCAACTGCGCCACAGCAGCTCCCAGTAATTGTGGTGAACGCTTTCAACGTAGGCCTACTGATGGCTTGGTTTTTGTCATGCTGTAGCACGAGCTCATCTTCAAAAACAACTTTTTAAGTCTTGTGAAGGTGTCTGAAGCTCACTACCCCCCCCCCCCCCCCCTAAGCCGTTTTTGTTTTTGTTCCCCCCCCCCCACCCACCTAGGTGTGCGACTGGGTACTTATCGGAATAGCCAGGGGAAAAAGTCCGTCGTGCAACATCCTCTATTTGTCTAGACATTATAATTAATTGTTGTTTTTTGTTTTTCCTGCGCTGCATAAAATGATTCCTTTGAATCCCAGTACATGTCAGGTCGTGTGTGCCAGTGGGATGGATGACACGAATTCACATAGCACGCATCCTGTGCCGTATTATTTAGTATTAATGGTCTGAATGAAGACCGGTGAGTGCGGGGCATGATAAACATCCCCCAACTTGAAGAAGAATAAAGATCGTTTTACTCACGCTAGATAGCACTGCGCGGGCGGTAGACGCCATTGTGATTCGAGGACAAGTGAATTTTCCCAAATAACACCAACCTTAATAATACAGGCCTACAGGACATCTACTCTAGTGGGGTGTTCTATGTTGCAGAATTAACCAGAATTATGCACTTCGTGCAAGAAGCACAATACTTTGGTATATTGTTCTTTACAATGTTATATAATTGATTTCAGATTTGAAGCCACTTCAAAATAGTTTTTTTATTTTGAGAAATAAATAAAAAAAGATGAGCCAAAACTGCAGACGATTTTCTAGCTCGAGGTGCCCGCAGTGAATATTATCAGCAAAATGAATGTAAGCTAAAATTATTTTATAATGCTAAAGCGTTGGACAATGATATATCGTGTATGAAAATACATATGTTGATCCAAAAATTTGCGGGCCTTATTTTGTTTCCTTAATTTTCCTTGATTTTGTAGACCCGCAGCGGGAAAATCAAAATGGCGGCTTCCAATCCCGTGTCTGTAATTTGCCAGTGAAAACTTCGTCTTTAGATGTGATTTATTAGCCTAGGAAGAAAGATAAAATAGAACAAACTAAACCTTTTGTGTTCGTTAATTAACCTGATCATTATGACTTCCTCTCAAGCGCCTACTTTGTTTGACAATGTGGCGTCGCCATCTTGTCGCGTGTACACACAAACACACTAGATTAAATTCTTTCCACTATTTAGGCCATGGGCCCACCAAGTTGTCAGTACCATCTGGGTGGCAAAGGATGAGTGGTGGCAATTAATTTGTCCCACCCCAGTAATGAAGAAAATAGGTGGTAAGCATTTCAGATGAGTAGCTTATTGTCTTTTTTTTTAGGGTACCCTATTTTGGCATGAATCGCTATATTGAAAGTACTGGAACCGGCCATTATCATACCATTTTATCTTTTATTTCTGAAAAAGTGTAACAAAATGCATGACATATTAATTCTATTAGTGCATTGAATCAGTAAATAAACTCTAATTGTAACAGTCAGCCAGGGAAAAGAACCATGTGTGGATTATGGCACGTGTGTCAGTTCAAGAAGACCAATTCGTTTGTGGCTGGACAGGCTTCAACATTCTGACCCGACTTGGCAGGACAGTGAGTGAAGACAACATTGGCTACCTGCCTACCATCAATGCTCCAGCAACTCAGTTGTCAATGGTACATGAAGTTCTCAACCAGTCACTCTCCATCATGCAGTCCTGGGGTCTGTCAACGATTGTCTGCGTATTGACCAGGCTTTGTACGCAAAAGTTGTAGAGATCACCTGGAAACACCCTGACAAATTTCAGAACACAATCATCCTGAGGCTTGGAGTGTTCCACACAATCTGCACACTGCTGTCCACCATTGGAAAACGCTTCCAAGATGCTGGACTGAGGGATCTCTGTGTTGAGTCTGGCCTGATAGCAGAAGGCTCTGTGGCGGGTGTGATGGATGGCAGAAGGTACAACCGCGCAGTGCGCCTTCACAAGCTGGTGTACGAGGCTCTCCTCCGACTGGCATGGAAAGGCTTCCTTACCTGGATGGAAACCACACACCCAAGTGACCTGGTATACCTGGATGAAACACATCAGATCACAAATGATCTCTGCAAAGATGAGGCTTCCCTGAACCAAGTGCTCAAGAACAAGGCTTGTGCTGGCATCATGGCCCTGTTTGACATCTACCTGCAGTTTCTCAGAAGTGGTAATGATGGTCTCTCAGCCTTCTGGATGTCCTATTTGGACATGGTGGAGATTCTCCTGGGCCTGATCCGGGCATCACGTGAGGGGGACTGGCACCTTCACCTGGCATCTGTTCGTGCAATGATGCCTTGGTGTTTCACGTATGACAGGCTCAATTATGCACGATACCTGCCGTACTACTATGCACAGATGTCACAGCTCCCCATCACACATCCAGATGTGTACAGTGAATTCATGCATGGTGGGTTCTCTGTTCAGCTTGGCCCGACAAACCCCTTTGGAAGAATCCCAGTTGATCAAGCCATCGAAGAAACTGTAAACAGAGACACACAGACACCTGGAGGAACAAAGGGATTCAGCTTGAAAGCAGGAGCCGTTGCCAAGTACTACCTCACCGCAGAGTATAGAGCTGAGTATCTCAGAGCATTGAGAGCCATGACAGACCAGGGCAGTTCAAAACTGTCCCACAGAGACACACACGTGCCTAGAATCAAGAAAGATGAGAGGGATGTTCTATCTGTTATGGACCTCCTTGAAAACAGCTGGGTCAACCCAATGTCTCCTGAGGAGCAGGACCTACTGGGCCTATCCACTGGCACCATTGCAACTCCTGATGTCACGAAATATCTTCTGGAGGCACATCAGTCAGGTGAAAGTCGGTACCAGAGTTTCAAGCAGACACGACTGGATGGAGACCCACCAACAGTTAAATTCCATGACACAATGAAGAAGATGAACCTGAAGACATTCTCAAGTGTTGGCGAAAAGAATGTTCATGGTAAGAAGGTGCAAGATGTTGTGAAGGCAGACCGAAAACTGTTTGGGCAAATGCTTTTGGTGTCTGAGAAAAGAAAACTACATGAGGGATGTTCTGAGTCACCCGTTGGGACCTCTTCCATGGTCCCTTGCCAACATCGACAGCTCCCTGCGCAAACCAACAAATCTGCCCTTGCCGTTGAGTTGGAAAAAAGTGTCTCCTGTGCTGAGGACATCCCAAGACCATCAGCCTGCCTCATTGACGGCATGAACCTGGTGCATAGAATGAACGGAAACAACAAGACTTTTGCACAGCTGGCCGAGTCTGCCCTTCACCAGGTACTGAATGAAAGTGCCCACAGCCAACGGATTGATGTGGTATTTGACGTCTATCATAAGACATCAATCAAAGATGCAGAGAGATACAAAAGGGGAGCTGCCACCAGCACAATACTGTACAAGAACCTTTCAGGAGACCACAACATCCAGCAGTGGAGAAAGTTCTTGTGCAGTCCAGGAAACAAAAGCAGCCTCATCAAATTCTTTGTGGAGCAATGGAAACAGCCAGATCACAGAAAGAAACTGAATGGAAAGACAATGTACGTCACATGCGAGGAAACCTGCTTCCGAATGACAGACGGTGCCTGTGTGGAGGTGTCAGAGCTGTTATGAACTCAAGAAGAAGCTGACACGCGCCTGCTGCTCCATGCCTTGCATGCTGCTAGGTCTGGCTCAAAAGCTGTAGTCATCACAGCTGAGGATACTGATGTCATGGTTCTCTACTTAGGCCTCCACAAGGACATTTCCTGCCACATTTATCAGAAGGGTGGCACACAGAACCGCACACGATTCGTGGACATCACCAAGCGAGGGAGGGCACTAGGAGACAGCATCTGCAACAGCTTGATAGGGCTGCATGCCTTTACAGGCTGTGACAGTGTCAGTGCCTTTGCTGGTCGTGGGAAGCTAGGCGCTCTGAAGCTGCTGAAGAAGGACACCTCCTTCCAGGAGACTTTCTGCCAACTAGGCCAGTCATGGGATGTTTCCGAGGAACTGTTTGAGAAGGTCCAGCAGTTCACCTGTCACATGTATACAGCAGGTAGCAGCACAACAGAAGTGAATGAACTGCGCTACCAGCTATTCTGTGCCAAACGTGGGGAAGTTGAGTCCAGTCAACTTCCTCCATGCACAGAATGCCTGTTCATGCACGTCCTTCGAGCCAACTACCAGGCTGCAATTTGGAGGTGCTCCCTGCAGAGTCAGCCTGCTGTACCAGATCCCACAGAGAGTGGATGGATCAATGATGGAGGTGGCCAGCTAGCCATACACTGGATGCGCACACAGCCTGCACCAGAGGTGGTCTTGGAACTTCTTGCCTGCAAGTGTACACGCTCTTGTGTGTTGCCCAACTGCTCCTGCTTTGCCATTGGGCTACACTGCACAGATCTCTGCAAACTTCAAACCTGCAGCAACCAGAAGCAAGATGATGATCCTCAGTTTCGGCTTGCAGACTCAGACAGTGACAGTGATAACATGTCTGACGATGAACTTTGAAAGTTGCTACTTGGCCCTGTCTGCTAATTGCGCTGTAGCAAGCATGCATAACTCTTTGATGAACTGAAATGTGTGAATTACACCTGTATTATTTTTGGACAATGTTCCAATGAATCCCTTCTATCATCAAAACAAAAACACTTGGATGCAAATGGAACATATCTGAAATAATATGTTTAAGATGGTCGCTAAAATGATTTGAACCTTTTAAATCTGGCAAGAATTGCCTTATGCAATGGTTTTTGTTCTATTTTATGGACACATGATAGTGTTGTTACAGCATTAATGTTCCTGGAACATGTTCTGATTGTTATTTACTTCTTATTCATCACTAGGAAACAACATCACCCTGTAATTATGTTAAAGATGTCATAACTCGTAATTGTGTTCGGCAAGTAAGGGGTAGGGTCATTAAGGGGGTGATAACCTCTACTAAGCTACCACTCTGCAGTGGTTATCACATCAAAACATAAACTACAGACATATAGCTAGTAGAAAATAGCAACCAGAACTTGCCCACCCAGATGGTACCGATATGTGAAATTTGGGGTCTGGGACCATGGCCTATATAACGTCAGATCTAAAATAAATATCCATTAAACTGTTTTTAAAAGATATTGTGATAACTATAATAACAACACAATTTTTAAAATAATTATACAAAAATACTTACTGGTTGAATTAATTAGATATGTTTTAGTTCACAAGCAACGCTTTGCAGCCTTGCTACAGTAGGCTAGGAATTAAACATAGGTGCCTGATGGCGTACGCTTTTTATGTACTATCTCAGTTTTAAAGTGAATTTGCCAGTATTTGCCATTTAAAATGTTAACACGTTTTAATCGCTAACATAAATTAACATTGTGTCAAGTCAAAGTCAAAACTACTTTAGGTGGAATTATAGTGTGGTCTCGTACAAGCACAATACAATCAAAGAAACACATTTGCATGCATGAAAAATGGAAACAAAACTAAGGAAAAATGAATGACAAATCATGCTCCGCAAAAAAACAAAAATTGAACACAGGGTCGATACAAGCGACTATCAAAACATCAAGAACTGCCCTCTTTCCCACCATTTCTATTATCGCATTCATTTGTTCACCCCCACCCTACCCCCAACCCCCACCCTCTCCAAGTCACCACGAGCTTTCACATATTTTGGGTCCCTCCCGTTCCCAACAGTTCATGCGCCTCCCTCTTCTCTCTCTCACGCGCAGGCACACACATAGAGATGCATGTATGTGCATGTGTGTGTGTGTGTGTGTGAGAGAGAGAGAGAGAGAGAGAGACAGAGAGAGAGAGAGAGAGAGAGACGAGAGAGTTTAAAAAGTTACAACATGTGCACACGTATATATATATATACATATATATATATAGAAGAAAGGCCGTGGATGGAAGAGAAATAGGGGGAAACAAAGAAAGAAGAACAATAACTAAAGAAGGGAGAGAGAGAGAGACAGAGACAGGGAGAGAAAGAGAGACAGAGAGAGAGAGAGACAGTGGGAGATTCTTAAAAGGTTAGTCAGTTTATTAATTACTAAATTATCAATACAAATTTACACATGTATGCATGCACATGCAAGTGTGTGTGTGTGTGTGTGTGTGTGTGTGTTGGGGGTGTAAGCTTTTATGTAAGTTAATATATCTGATCTCTCTCTCTCTCTCTCTCTCCACCACACACACACACACACACACACACACTCTCTCTCTCTCTCTCTCTTTCTCTCTCTCGCTCACTTGGGGGCAAAGGCCTATCTAAATAAATCATTCTATATCTCTGCGTCTCTCTCTTTGTCTGCATCTCTCTCTCTCTCTCTCTCTCACACACACACACACACACACCACACACACACACTCTCTGACTGTGGGGGGGGGGGGGGGGGGGAGAGGCCTACATAAATAAATCATTCTATATCTCTCCGTCTCTATCTTTGTCTGCATCTCTCTCTCTCTCTCTATCTCTCTCTCTCTCACCACACAACACACACACACACAGACATTGACACACACACACACGCATACACACACACACAAACACACTCACTGGGGGGCGAAGGCCTACATAAATAAATAATTCTATATATCTCCGTCTCTCTCTCCTCTCTCTCTCTCTGAGAGAGAGAGAGATAGTGTGTGTGTGTGCGTGTCGTGCGTGCGTGCGTGCGTGCGCGTGAGTGTGAGTGTGTGGTGTGGTGTGATGTGTGCGCGCGCGCGCGCGCATCGCTAGGCAAGCGCGTGCTGGCGTGTGTGTGTGTGTGGAAATCTACATGTTTTCTGGCAACAATTAATTCAGAGCATATCCGCGATATCTTTTGCATGGTCTGACAGCTCTTGGTGAGTTTGTCGTCTGCTAGATCTAGACTAATTTAAATTTAATTGATGTAAACCTTAGGCCTCAACTTATTTATCCAGAAATTTTTGCTACGCTTTGCGAAACATACACAGGATATAGCACTGTCCTTTTTTTTGCCAGATTTGGTGTTATGGGTGAAAATTAATGATTGTACAGCATACGATTCCCCTTTTTGCTGGCGGTCATCTTGGAAATTGCTCAAATACTCAAAGTTTCCAATTTTTTTAAATAGACCTGTATCAGATGAAATTGTCCTTCTCAGCCAGATTTGGTGTTTGTAGCATTAAATGAACAATTATGCAAAATATATTCCATTTGTTTGTGTCAGCCATTTTGAAAAATGCCCCAAAAACACGTTTTTACAAATTTTTCATGGTGGCTCTAAATCAGGAGGTCAAGCCCGGGCGAGTCACGCACGAGGCCTTGGCTCCTAAGCATCGCCGATCGGATTATGATCTGGTTTCTTACGTCGAAGGAGAGAACACTGGATTTTCCGTATATTTTTGTCAAGACTGAAATGAATGTGGGCTAAATGTCAGGTACGTAGTCTTCATTATGAAGACGTGATCTCTAGCCTAGACTTTGTGTGTGCAAATAAACGCCGGAAGTGCGGTAAAAGTATTTCAGCGCAGACACGATGCGCGAACGAACACGAACAACCGTTGCCACAGACGCTCCAAAACGAAACAAACGGGCCGTCAACGCGCCACACTCGGTACAAATAGATGTATCTATTTGTTACAGAAAATATGAGTTAACGACGTTAAAATGTACCTATTTGTACACACCTGAAGTCTTTGTTTCTTTTTAAAGAGCGTTTTTGCATATCTAATGGAGAGTCTTCTTTCTAGTGTCTACTCAGTAGGCCTACAGCACAAAAGTAATCTCTGCAACAAATGATTTTCTTTCTTTTGTTCCTTACCGATGTATCTGACTGCTTTGATCGCCATGACTTGAAGGCTCACGTCAAAATCAAGTATCCTGCTAACTTTAACCCTCTAACATGTTATGTTTTTTTGAGAAAATGACAACGTTAAAGTTTCAGTGGAGAGTGAGAGTCTTCTTTAGTTTGAAGAGTGTGACTGAGTCAAGGTTAAAGGTTGCACAACAGTAATCTCTGCAACAAATGATTATCTTTATTTTGTTCTTTATCAATGTATCTGACTGCTTTGATCGTCATGACTTGCAGACTCACGTCAAAATCAAGTATCCTGCTAACTTTAACCCTCTAACGCCTTTTATGTTTAGAGAAAATGACAACGTTAAGGTTTGAGTTAAGGTTAAAGGTCGGGGCCACGGACGCAACACACACACACACACACACAACCGAACATGTACGATACTATAGACTCACTTTGTTTTAAAAAACGACGTGAGCCAAAAACAGGTTCTTATCTCTGATAGGTCTGTATATCTCAACTCAAACCTGACATATTCAAAGTCAATGATGAAAATCCACAAGGATTCAGCCACGGTCATAGTATGCCTTGAGACTGATGAAGGAGAGCGAGTATTTATTGATTATGGTATGTTAAATAAAAGCTACCTTGCTGAGCAAGATCAGCCCATAGATTTGATTTGATTTGATCAGCCCATAGGTAGATGACAATGTAGCTATTCTGGTAATATCTGGCGATCGTAAGATATCCTAATTTTGCATGTTCTAGAATGTGGCTATAATATATGTACCAGTCACGCTGATCTTATGAAACCTATTGGGCCGGTGGCATGTGCCTTTCCTGATAGAGCCATTCTTTGCAAGGCATGGTCAGGGCGCACAAGGTACCATCCCGATACCAGGGGTCAGAGATCAGACCCCCGCATGATTGCGAAAGATGAAGTCATGTGTCAGAAGTGGGCGTCTCTGACCGGAAGGGGAGGCATCCCTGGCCCCAATAAAAACCCTAGTTATATTTCATTCAGAGACTTTAGACTAGAGACTAGAGATTGCACACTGCCGACCCTAGACTGCACTTGCATATCTCTCTAGAGGGAATAATCGTGCACACGACTTTTCTAACTGAAGGGTCGAGTCAGACTCTGACCGATTCAAAAGAAGCATGCAAACTAAAAACCAAGATGTCCCCATTTCAGGGTACTGGGTGTGAGTTTGACAATGAATGGATGATTTATAGTAATATAGGGTAGAGGGTGAGATTTCCGTCCAATTGACCGTAGGTCCTTATGGACGTTCTGCTTGAAGGCTGGATAGTCTTCTCGTTGGATGATGATGATGATGATGGGGGGCCGTACAATGTTGAAAGTGGAGTTCGTGACGTGGCATACGTCGTCTTTCGACGACTCGAACACGTTGCGCATCCTGGAATCGCCGATAACGCTGTTGGTTGCGGGAACATCTCGGACGGGATCCGAGTCTGGAACTGTTGCGTGATGCTGATGTTAGCATCGTTGAATTTTGGTGCATAGATGCGAGCATCTGATGAAGCTTGTCGCTGCCGTTGGCGTTGGCGTCAAAAAGTGCTCCTGCTGTAGATGGTCTTCTTCCTCCTAAGGCCGTCGTCAGGACCACCGGGCGACCTGCTCCGTACCGGGGAGTCGATGTCGTTGCGGGCGGGCTGGTAGACACGCAGCCAAGTCGAGCCCTCTCTGCAGGCGGATGTGAATACTCCCAGTAGACAGGCGGTAGCAGCCCAGAACTCCCGCCCGAAATGTCTACTGGGCATCGGCATACTGTAGAGACGGCCCAAGTTGCTGCTCGTCGATCCATCCAGTCCGCAAGTCGTTCAACTCCCATGCTGAGGGAGGAGATCCGGCGTCGCCCCTCTCGCTGGCTGCCACACAGCAAGACTTCGATGCAACTGCCACCATTGCATCGGTGTCATCGCGTAGCGAGAGAGAGACCCTCTCGCCACAGACCCCCGGTTGGGAATGTGAAGTAATATAACTATCTATTCTATCTATATACTTACCGTTCCACTACGAATGAGTTATCTCTTCCAATTTGGAGCAAATGCCAAAAGTCTTAGTCAAAATGACTAAATTACTTCCCTTGACACAGCAATACTGTGCGTGAGCCACCGCGGATCCACTCGTCCACGTCACTTCCGGAGAGGCTATTTCAAATCAGAATTTAAAAAATTCAAGTTTGGAGCAGCCATTGTGGTTTATTCTCTGCACGTTTTTCATCAATATCTGCGTAACCTGTTATCATCACGCCCTCTTTAGTGTTCCCATCCCTTTGTTGGGGGTCAGGTATTGTTGGCTAATAGTTTAGCCAAATTATTTTAGTGTTTTCGTTATAATTTTATTCAGTTTGAACGCTTTGTCCTATTAGCCAGTTTTGGCCCCCGGTCACCATGTCTTCTGTCGACCCAGTTGTGTCTTCGGTTTCATGGTCAGTCTCTGCTCCGGTAGTATCCAAGCAGGGTCGAGATGATAAAGGAAAGTTCCTTCCAGTAACTTCGGCTTCTACTTCTGTGTCTAGGAAAGATTCAGGTTCGAAGTCCAAGTCTTCGTCGTCTAGTTCTCGCAAGAGGCATAAGTCCCCCCCCCCTTCCCACACAGCCTAGTAGTCTCAATGACGAGTGCTAACCAGTGTAATTTAGTCATATAGACTAAGACTTTTGTCTTTTGGCAATTGCTCCAAATTGGAAGAGATAACTCATTCGTAGTGGAACGGTAAGATGATAGAATAGATTTATGAATTTGACTTGTAAAATGAAGAAACATTGTAATTGACAATGAGTTAAGATGTTAAGAAGAACGATTATGAAATTGATTCTTGAAATGAAGAAACTAAAATAAATGTAAGATGTAAAGATGATTTTGTTGTTTCCATAGTAACTATTTTTAGGCCGGCATGAGTGCGTGTGCATGTTGTGTGCATGCTGTGAGAAAGAACTTCGAAAAAAGCTAGACTATCATAGTATTACATATGACTTCATTGCTACCAGTCGGAGCTGGCATGTCAGTGACATGGCAGGGAATGAGGTGGGCATCCTGATGATGGTGGCCAGGTGATAATGCTTGCGGACCTACAGAACATTTCACTACATGAGGCACACCACTGAGGAGTCTCTCCAGATCTAGGAAACAAGAGTCTATGAAGAATATAATACTAAACTTTACAAGCGCTTCATTAGTTCTGCACAGAACACAGACATTGCTCAACTATTAGAAGAACTTCGAGCCATCACAGTCGCCAAACCCAGGTTAGCGAATTTTACAGGAGTACAAAGGTCCTGTACATCCCTGTCCCTCCATAACAGACTGTACAGATCTAAGAAGCAACAGAAGACTTTGGAGATGATATTTGACTTCATTGCTACCAGTCAGTGTCAGTGACATGGCAGGGAAGGCGGTGGACATCCTGATGATGGCTGGCCAGGTGATAATGCTTGAAAGAATTAAGTCGAGTCATGTTGCTTATAGCCCTGCCGACAACTGTGGTCATATCAGGGCTGGCACCGCATTAAAAACTGATAATGTTATGTTAAAACTAAATACATATAAGATAAAGCATGCCAATTATTTCACACCAAAGATTTCAATCCGTTGTTAAAACTGATCCAAGAGCAAATGTTGATCTCTTTCAAGTAGTAACAGTGATGCTACCATAAACAGTACATCTGTGAAGCCATCAGAGTTGGTCAGCCTGACCAATAAAAAAAATACTCCTGACAATCTGCGAGACCATCAAGCCTGTGTTGGTCAACCTGACCAATAGAAAAACTCCTCAGCAAATTGGTCAAGAACTCGGAATACACAACACATCTTTCCATGTGCAGTACTGTTCAAAACCAACTTGGTATAAAAAAAACAAAAGGACTGCACCTTGCTGTTGCAGATGCAACCATTCTCTACAATCGCTGAGAATATCTGGTAGATTGACATTTTTGATAGACTTGGCAAGATATTCCTGCAAAGCTTTCCTGCTAGACTTGGATTGAAAAAAGGTACACACACACCAACTCGACTTTCTTTTTTTTTAAATCAGGATTTTGGCAGACCATCAGCCCCCAACATCACAAAATGTGCAATACTATCAGCTGAGGATAACATCAGTGGGAAGGATTATTGCATGTCTGGAGCTCTTGAGTGTAACAGCGCAGATCAATCTGTTGTCTTAGGATGCATTTGGACTGATATCTAGAAGATTTTGCCACTCAAAGGAATCATAGCATGTTTATTAAATTACTTACTGAAATTTCAGTTTTATTTTTATCTTATGTTTCTAAGTACTTTCATTGACACAAAAATCAAATGTGTTTGTTGACCATCTCTGGATGTAGCCAAATCCAACAACGCAGAGTTAAATGGAACACTTAAATCGCTATCAAACTTAACATAAAAACAACAAACTTTAATCTAATGTTTAACTTTTCTATTTGACAACTTGAAACAATTAAAATTCAAACCATTAAAAAAACCATCTAAGTGCCGCTTCGGGCTTCAAACAACATGAGGCAGCAAAAACGTTAAACTGAACGCATTATTAAAGAAAGTAGAAACTTTATTCAAATCTTGACTTTCATACTTGATCATCTTTCAAACAATAAAAATTCAAACAAAAAACAATTAAATGCCCCATTGGGCTTTAAGACAAACATGAAACAGTAGAGAAATTTAAAAAAAAAAGTTAAACTGAACGCATTTTTTAAAAACCTTTGTTTTACTCAAACCTTTCCAACTAGAACACTTGAAACAATAAAAATGCAAACAATTAAAGAAAGAAACAATGTTCCACATCTGGTTTTAAGAAACAAGAAACAATTAAAAGAATTGTTTTAAAAAGTGATAACCTTGGCAAACTTTTAACTTTTTACCAATTTGTACAAACAAACAAAAAACTCTCCATCTGAGAATCTACCTCACGTTTTCATACCATTAAAATACTGTAACAGACCTGCCTACCCCTACGGATTTTCCGTAGTTGCTACGGAATTTGACTATAAACTACGGAACTACGGTTGATAACCAAATTCAACGATTTTCTGTTACCGCAAAGTACGTTTTCTAGCACGGTTCGTTTGAGGTCCGCTTGCCTCTATATAGGTTTGTCTGAAGTTCGTATAGGCGCACGGCAAATAGGGCTCTTGCGCATGCGCCGTCCGACATTAGCGTGACCAAAATGGCGGCGAGAGAAAGCCTTCAGTCGGGTGACAGTGATTCAGTTTGCGAAGTTATTTCATGGAAAAAAATATCAAGAAAGATCGAAGAAGAAGTGAATCAATATCTTCTCAAGCATACCGTGCACAATACACAGACAGTTTTCTGTAGTGCGGATAGGCAGAACGCGAGATCGCTTGCACTGTGTGCCGATGTGATTTCTCAAGTTGGGGGCCACGGGGGACTCGATGATTGACAGCGGCATGTTGAATCAAACAACATGCATCGCAATCGGTGTTAGCTGCACTGAAAAACACCCAGAACATAACAAATTTCTTTGCTACAAGCAATGAAACCGAGCTGGGTGTCAAAGATTTGACTCGGGCAGAGACGACGCTTGTTGGTGAAGTGTCGATCACTCGCATGGCCACAGTGTTCGGCCAGACACACAGAGGTATTCAAAGTGAAACTAAAGTAGGCCAGAAGTTTTCCCATTCTCTCTCTCTCGCTAAATCTCTCTCTCTCTCTCTCTATCTCTCACTCACTCTCTCTCTCAAGCTCTCTCTCTGTGATTTACTGTTGGTCTTTATCTTTGTTTTTCTTTTGTTTGTTGCTGTTGTATTATTTTTATATTCATGACTGTCTCTCCTATAGATCAAATATCATTTCTTGTTATACCCCCTCCCTACCTTCTCTCTCTGTGTTTCTCTTTCTCTTTGATCTCCATATCCCCCCCCCCCCCCCCCCCTTTCTTTTTTTTCTCTCTCCCACTCACTTACGTGTGTGATACTACTGATAGTCACATTTGTAAAACAAAAATAAATTAACAATGCATTCATACTGATGCATACTTTAAATATAAATATATTTTCTATTTTATTCTTGTTTCTCTGACTTCGGACCTGACAGAAATAGTGCCATAAAAATCAAATTGCTGATTGTGGGCACTTAACCGGAAGAAGGAGAACACACAGACAGGCACACACACACACAGTGACACATGCAATGAATGACATGCACACAGTGACATAAAGAGACACACAGACACAGTGATACACACAATAGCACACAAGCATTGGGTCATAAAAACTTCATATTCAGTTTCTTAATGCATGCAAAGCGAAATGTTATGGTCATGCTTTACATATGAAGTGATTTCGCGCCGCGCGACATGACTACTGAAAAACCTCTCAAAACTACTGAAAATTGAACACTTTCTGAGTTAAAACTACTGATAAGCATTTTAGGGGTAGGCAGCTCTGCTGTAACTGTAAAATTGTAACTTAAACATTAAAACAGAGCACTGCTCATCTTAAAACACTTTTTTTTAAAGGGCACTCTGAGCATGGCTAATGAATAAACAAATACTATTTACAACTGAGCCAATCTGACCAAAGTGTGTCAGTGTCCAATGAGGCGCTAGGCTGGTAGCCCCGCCCGACCTCATCAACAGCAAGTGATCGAAACTCAACTTTGGTGAAACAAAACCAGCAAAAACATCGCTAGTGAGATCAAACACAAAACTGACCATAAAAAGCCAGCATTTCGAACAATATGATCAACTCTAAAACAGGGAGCAGGGATGTTTTTGATTGTCTCAGAAGGCCAAGAGCTATATTGCAACAAATGTGGAAACAAGGGAGCTGAAAGAGAATTCTGAAAGAAAATAAACTTTAAAAAAAAAGAGTTTAATATGACTGCGTCAAGTTTGTCTATAGCACGAATCCTTTTAGCAACTGTGGAAATAAAACTTAAAAAGTGACAGACACAGAGGAAGGAACTCTGGGACTTCCTAAAAAATACAAAAAATACTTAAGCATCAGATTTGTTCAGTCCTTTTATTCAACAGAATAAATCAGTAACTGAAGCAGAAATGCATAAAAACTAATCAACATCAAAGGCAAAATGCTATAGACTGTAGTGCAGGTCTTAAAAAAAATAGAACAAAAAAGATAAAAAGATAACATTGCTCCTTGAACCCTTGCTTTCTTTCTCTCTCTCACTTTCTTACCCATACACTAAACAAAAAATGGAAATGCATCTCTCTTGCAAAATACATGTACACCAACCACACAACCATAAGCCCTCAAGAGCGACCTACTGGCTTGGTAAGGGTGGGGAGACGCTGCTGACAGTGGAACTGTCGTCTGCTTCCTTGGCTTTGGCTGCCTTCTGCAGTTCCAGTTCTGAGATCTGCTGCTGGAGCCTGTTTTAATAAAACACAATACAACATCCTTTCAAACTAAGAAACAATGATACCTTTCAAGTAAGACATCTAAAGAATAGGGTACTACTGTTATAAAACTTTGGCAGTTTGTATTAGACACTTCAAGTATCATTTTCTTTTCAAAGACTACACTTTTTGTTGTTCAAAAAGTGTTTGACTCACCCACTAGCATATTCATACAAACAAGCTTGAACTTCTAAAGAAAATTTTACATAAATCCAATTTTCTGACACAGCCAACATTTTTCTCTACATATAATAAAAACTACTGGATATGATAGGTCACCTATCTTATGAATATAAAGTACTAAAAATCGCTAAGATTATACAATTATCTGTCTTAGAAAATAATGTACTCTTTCTCTCTCTCACAAACACACACAACAACAACATACAGTATTTATACGGCGCTGAATCTTGATAGAAATCAAATCAAAGCGCACACACACGTTAGCATTCATAACGCATTCAAACAAAAACGCAATACAAAGCGAACACACACGGATGACATAAATGGTATACAGCAGAAACAGACCTAAAGGCAAGAGAGCGAAGAGAAAGAGAGTGGAGCCTCAATGGGTGGGTTTTGAGGTTAGATTAGATTTGAAAGCAGAGAGGGTCGGTCGCTGACGGAGGGAAAGAGGAAGTTTGTTCCAAGATGTCGGTCCTGAGACAGCAAAAAAGCGCCGACCAACAGTTGAAAGCTTACACACACACACTATAGATTTAGTTTTTAGTTTTTTTCTTCTTTCCCTTTTCAGTCTCATTAAACACGCTCTTACACGCTCTTTACTAAAAAAAAAAACCTTAAAAAAAATATATATATATTTTTTAATTTCTGTCACTTTGAACACAAAAAAACCATCATGTAGTTTGATCTTTTACTCTGAACACCCCCAAAAAAAACATGTAGTTTGATCTCTCCCTCTTTTACTTTGAATACAAAAAAACATCATGTAGTTTGATCTCTTTTACTTTGAACACACAAAAAAACCACCTCATGCACTTTGATCTCAAGGAGATCCTTGGTTGAATTTTGTTTTGTTTTTGTTTACCTGTTTATTATAACAGGCATAGATTTAGTTTTAATGAAATAAATAAATCACAGAATGTGCTTGTTGCCCACCACAGCTTACCTTTTGATTTCTGCTTCATATTTCTCTTTCACCTCATGTTTTGAGATCTGGGCAATAGTGTTGAGCGTGTACTGCAACAAAAAGGAACAACTCACACTAAAGATTAGACCATAACACTGTCATCAGTAAACATTAAAGGAAACGGAATTGAGACTACAGACCCCTGAAAACTACAAATCAAAGAATACCCAGAACATACAAAGAGAAATGAAACAGCAAATGAAACTGTGGCAAGGGAAGCAACTACATTCCTGACCAAAGCCTGTAGACAAAAGCAAATCCAAGTCCTTTACCTTATATGATAAGAAATGACCCTAAGCACAGCATCCATTAACAGGGTTCCCAGGGCTTTCAGCTATCCCCAAGTAAGGACCTGTAGGCCTAAGGATAATCTGCATCTTTTAGCCAACGATCTTGAAAGGAACACTTTCCCAGCATTGTGAACAATGTCTAAGCAGATACAAAAACTATGGCTGACACAGATATACAAGTTTTCTCGCAAAACGACACCAGGATAAAGAACGAGATTTCAGTCCAATTTCTCTTGACAACTCGCGGTGCATCGTTCGTCTGTTAAACGGTCAGTTGAAACGGGAAGGGGGGTAAGGTGAAGTAGGTGCTGAGCGATGTTTCTCAAGTGTAAAAGTGCTGCTTCTGCTATCTATTTTGAGTATGGTCTTGCTGCTCAGGGCAGTTTTGGGCAGCTGTCAGGACTTGTAAGGACCTTGAAGTGAATGTAAGCACTTGTAAGGCCTTACTTGGAGATTTCAATTGGTCAAGACTTATAAGGACTGGTAAGGCCCCTATGAACCCTGATTAACCCCTTGACTGCCAGAGAAAATTAAAGAAAAAATCATTGTACAAATTATGCCATGAAAAAGACAATTGATAGAGACAATCTGGTAAAGTGGTCCGGGGATATAACTCTCATGAATGTTAGAGCAAAAGCCAGCATATCAGAGTTACTCCTCTTCTTCCGATGACATCGTCATCAGGTCAGTACGTGATACGTTATATGGCAGTCAAGGGATTAAACCGTTGCGCTCTGAAAGCATTGTCTGAGAGACACTTTCCCTGCCAGGTATTCAGAAAAAAAGTGCTTCTTCTTTGACAATTTGTCGCTGGATGTGCTAGCAGCCGCACTGTTTTGCTCGACAAGTTGTTGGGCACAGGACGGAATGAGTTAAGCAATGCTCAATACGTTATGGTTCAAGAAAGTGTTTGAATATCCTACATTCATGATTATCAACAAAACATTCCTTCTTCACTGAATGCTCCGACGGGAACACCAGTCATGAACGAAGGCTGCTACACACCGAAAACTCTCCAAAGGTCTGAAGATCTTCTCATGACAGGAACAAAGCATTTTGCACCCAAGAAACATGTTTAATCTAGTAAAACATTATGACAAGAGTAGCCATCGTACCTGCACAACACTCACCTGCCTTCTGGAGAACACTTTGCTTTCCTGGAAGGTGTAGTATTTTTCAGACATTCAACATTTTTAACATGGTGTTACATTTCAAAAAGAGTCACTATCTTACCTGCACCACACTGGCCTGCCGTCTGAAGTACACCTTGCCGTCTTCGTCAGAGTAGTAGGGCTGGAAGGTGTGGTATCTCCCCAGCCCAATGCTGTAGTTGCACTCATCCTGGGGATCCCACGGGTGGATGGTCAGCTCCACCACGTACTCCTGAACTTCACAGTTCTGTGCGAACATTTAGATCAAAATGATATCAGCTTACTTACCATATTTTTCGGACTATAAGGTGCACCCGATTATAAGGCGCACCCCCCCAGATTTTATACCAAAATCAGATTTTGCTTTAATAGTTCCTTGCTAAATTACTAGTCATATTATAAGGCGCACCCCCCCAGGTTTTATACCAAATTCAGATTTTGCTTTAATAGTTCCTTACTAAATTACTAGTCACATTATAAGGCGCACGGGTCTCAGTTTGTGAAAAAAGTATCGCCTTATAGTCTGAAACATACGGTAACTTAAAGAGGCTAACACTGTTCTGGAAACACACACAACTGGCAAATAGTAAGCACTAACACACCACCAGTGATCTGGAAATATATACAGCCAGCATAAATTTGCATAAAAATTCAAACACAAAAAATAACCACAAACTCATGTGTTTGTTTCTTCTTCTTCCTTTTGGGGATGTTTATCCTGCCCCACGCCCAAAGTCTTCATTTAGACTACAACTGGCACACAGGATGCATGCTATGTGAGTTCGTGTCATCCATCCCACCGGCACAACGTGTGCGCAAGATCTTTGTGCATGCATTCGCACACGGGACCTCGGTTTTAAGTCTCATCCGAAGGACTTTTTCCCCAACTGACGTCAGGTACCCATTTTACACCTGGGTGGAGTGAGGAAAATAGGAGTAAAGTGCCTTTCCCAAGGACACACCACTGCGACCCCAGCTGGATTCGAACCCACACACTCGCAAACCTGACGGATTACGAGCCAGCGACTTTTACCAACTGCGCTACAGCGGCTCAGTTCAGATGTTAGCAACAGACATGTTATTTGTCTACGCTTCCCATCTCACAGTCATTCATTGGATTTAGAACATTCCTCTCTCCCATCACCCCTCCCCCCCACTCCTGCCCTTTTCACCATGCACAGCCGGGAGGTCTTACAGTACAAATAGTTCCTCCACCTTCTAGAAGTTTGGTGCTAGCAACTTCCTTTAATCTATCCAGGGCTGCCTACCCCCTGTTGCAGTTTCCAGGGACAAACTGCTTAAAAACCAGGGACAGAGACTTATTTCCAGGGACAAACATTTTGATATCAAGCATCATGAATATATTTTGTGATCTAGCAAAATTTCTGCAACTGGATATTTTGGGTAGTCTTTTTGTTGCTTTTCGGTGCCAACATGCTTCTATATTCAAGACCTTTAGGTGTTCAGTAACCTAACAGAAAGAAAATGTCAACAGTGCCTGTTGTTTTGGGTGTTCCTGCATTTAATAGTAAGGTTAGCTAACAAGACAAGCGACTGCTCTACAAACTTGATTCTACTCAATTTCCAGGGACACCAGACAGAAAAGAGGATTCCAGGGACAGGGTGCCCATTTTAAATGTTTCCATGGACAAATACCCCTTAGGGTAGGCAGCCCTATCACTTTCTTTGACTCTGTCTTTTCCTTTTTTATCATCTACTATTTTTCTGACTTACTGGCCCGTTCTCTGGCCTTTCCCCCCAAAAGTCTTCTAAATAATGTTCATCTTTGAGCTCCACTGAGAAAGGAATGTGTTGGCTGAATGCAGCAGTGAAAACTGAAAACCGGACACACATGTACTTTACATCATCACGCATCAGCTTACATATCTTTATCAATTAAAAATTCAAGACTTTCCTTTTTTTTTCTTTTTTTGTTGCTGTCCCATCTTCTGGGCTGTACAGTGGCGTTGCTCCCACGCCGCTCGTTCCGAATCCCAATTCGCAGCTACACCCGGGTTTGTTCAAGTCGCACAAACCGAGACCAGCAGTCCAAGGGGAGCGAATCTATGTTAGGCCGTCAGGAGGCAACCAACCGAGGAGACACTGCACTTCTGCTGAGTCACTTCGATGGAGTTCAGTGGAGCCTGTTCAGGACACCACCTACTAAGCCCCCTACTGACGACACTATTCTCTTAGTCGCGGAGCCAGCGTGAGTGAGGTCCTCCTCCGAGGGCGCCACCACGACCGTCCACCGACAGCTCCCCAGAACACACTGATCCCCATGACTTTGACCCGAACGCACCAAGGCATAGACACTGGATTGGAAACCGAAACTGAGGTCACCATGAGAGCAGGGCATG
Source organism: Phymorhynchus buccinoides (assembly GCA_017654935.2). Lineage (NCBI taxonomy): Eukaryota > Metazoa > Mollusca > Gastropoda > Neogastropoda > Raphitomidae > Phymorhynchus > Phymorhynchus buccinoides. The sequence goes on from CM065704.1 coordinate 26,140,781, forward strand.
CAAAGCCACAGAATTTGAGACATTTTTTAATTTTATGATTGATGGAAAATGAGGCCGATGATAACGATGATGATGATGCTATGGAGTTCCGTATCGGTCTGAGACTGCATGGCAGGGCTGTATTCTACGCTTCCTTTCATAATGATATCCCGGCGTTAACCAGGCCCGAGAACTACAGACACCTGCAGTGTTGGTCTTGCAATTAGAGCAACACTCTCAGAAACGCATCCGTTAAGCGGATGAAACTCGACTGTGTGGCTTCAGTCTTCCCATTAAGCCCATAGCCACTCACTCTGGGTAGGAGTCGGTCCATGACCGAAAAAACCCTCGCCTCTGATGGGATTCGAACCCAAGACCTCCCAGCCAGTAGTCCGCGACGCTAACCACTACACCACGGCGGCTGGACTTTCCTGGTATTGTAGTATCTCCAGGATTGCCCCACCATCTATTAATGTCCCATATGTGCCTGTTCCAGGCCGGAGGATGTTATTGTTAATCAAATTTTCTTCTTCATATGTACTTTACCCATTATGGCCATATGGCCTGGGAACAAAGAAGATAATAATCCACAAGGTATTGCACGCCAAATCTGACATATTCAAAGTCAAAGGTCACATCAACATCAGCAAGACAAAGGCATGGGTGAAAGTAAAGCATTATTACTGTTCTCTGAATCTTCCCAATCCTGATGAAGTGGCGACCGCATTAACAATAATTTCCAATTTGGTATTTGGTACTTTATAGTCACAGAGGCGTCTCTGTGAAATTTGGGTTGCTCCCACCTGGAGAGCGTGTCGCAGCCAGAGGCACGCCACCAATATTTTTGGGGGTTTTGCATGCGATTTTGTGTGACTGAGGAAGGAAAGGGCGGGTGGGGGGTACTTTTGACCAAATGACAACTTTTTTGTTGCCACTGGGTTTAACGTGTACTAAGTGTGCACTTCTACAATACTCCACGTTCAGACCGTAAGGCCTAGTGCAGAGTGAGAGGGAAAATCGTGTACTCAGGTTTGAACTTGGGTTTATTTGACACGAGGCAAACGCGTTACCTCTGTGCCACTCTACACAATGTGTGCATGTTTGTGTATACAGGATGGGTGGGGGTGGTGTTAGAATTGCATGTCTATCATCTTGTTTTACCATAATCTGCCATCAATATTGGCAGAAATGTTTGATTATATAAGACCGTGGTTCTGGATGACAAGATGGACAATCGTGAAGACTCTTTCTATCAGCTTGACCAATCCTGATTTCAGGAGCATGCCTGAACTACTTTCACCCATGCAAAGGGGACACATCACCTTTAGGCAATATAGGTTAGGTTAGGTTAGGTACATTATAGTCACAGAGGCATCTCTGTGAAATTTGGGTTGCTCCCACCTGGAGAGCGCGTCACAGCCAGAGGCGCACCACCCTTTTTTTTTTGGGGGGGGCATCCGATTTTTGTGTGACTGATGAGGAGGGGGGTAAATTTTGACCAAATGACAACTTTTTCGTTGCCACTGGGTTCAACGTGTGCTAAGTGCATGGGCACATGGGATCTCGGTTTATCGTCTTATCCGAAAGACTCCATGTTCAGACCACAAGGCCTAGAGCAAAGTGAGAGGAAAAATCCCCTGTACCCAGGTTCGAACTCGAGTTTACTTGACACCAAGCGAACGCACTACCACTGTGCCACTCTACACTCTATATATGATCACCGTACAAAGGTTGAAGAATAGCAATATAGCACCTAACAAAATGTGACGTATTTCTTGATACCGACCCTGACGTTCTGCCTGGCCATGGAGTCCATGTCACACCAGCAGTACTTGGAGTTGCGCAGAACGTGCTGCCTGTCTTTGTACACCTCTAGAACGGTCTCTCTGTAACAGGGAACAAAAAAAGGATTTCTGAATGCAAAAAAAATTCTATGATTAAAGGGAAGTGTCTCTATGCATCTATGCAGCTCAAATATTCGCTTCTGTTCTGTTTTGTTTTCGTTTGTATTATTACGTATGTATATGCGCACCCCCCACCCTCTTGCATTTATTCCGCCCAAAACTGCCCTTCCGGAAGTTACCTGTGTATTCAAGCCGCCCCAAAACGCCCTCGCCTTCAGCTTGCCCCTACTCCGCCCTCCGCCCTCAGCCCGCCCCCACCTTGCCCCCACTCTGAGACTCCCTCTGATGGCGTTTTCATGACGCATTAAGTTCTGGCTTGTTATACACACACTATGAAGAAGCTTCTCACTTGCAATGATGTGATAGTCACTATGTGGCGCTCTGTGTGCTTCAAAAGACAAGATTTTCCTGAAAATGTTTAAAAGAATCTGAACACCAGAAGTTTTTTTAGTAACAAATGCGAATGCAAGAGGTTAAAATAATAATAATGAACAGATATTTACATAGCGCTTTTTATCGAGCACAAAGCGCTTTACAATCAGTATTGAAACACTCACACACGCACAACAGACACACACGCAAAACAGACACACACGCACGTACGTGCACGCACGAGCGTGAACGCGTTCTTGCACACAGACATACACACACATTTCATCAAACACACAGAAAACACATTATCACTGAAACGCACAAACTTACTCAAGCATACACTTGTACAAACACGCGCACACACACACACGCACTCACATACACAAAGCACGCACGTGTACTCACACTCACGTACTCACACACTCTCCTCCCCCCCCCCCACTCTAGCGAACACAATCTCTCCTGCGCACGCATACACTCATACACATGCAAGCAGATATACCCACACAGAACACACACACCGCTCACAAATTACATACATACACATACATGCACACAAATTACATACATACAAACATACGGACATACATCGCACAATCACACACACGCACAATCACACACACCATTTTTGAGTTTGAGTTTATGAAGCTCAAAACCGCTGACACTGGGTTTCAGATCAGTGCAACACAAAACACAGCAGATTTTCACCTGGCACACAGTTTGTGTTAATTTGTTTAGTGTTGAAAACTTATAAAGAGAGACCCACTAAAACATCCAGATGACTCGCTCAAAATCTAGACATTTATTGTGCACTGATTCTAGTGACCCCCCGATTTCAATGGACCGATGACAGAGTAGAATTAACACCGAAGGGTATCAGAATATTCACGCCTGAACATGGAAGCCGAGATACACTGTTGTTGAGGCACATCTGCGTGACTTCCAAAATCATCACATTTTGCAACAAAATGCACATCTGCGTGACTTCCAAAATCATCACATTTTGCAACAAAATGCACATCTGCATGACTTCCAAAATCATCACATTTTGCAACATGCACATGTGTGTGATTTCCAAAATCATCACATTTTGCAACAAAATGCACATCTGTGTGACTTCCAAAATCATCACATTTTGCAACAAAATGCACATCTGTGTAACTTCCAAAAGCATCACATTTTGCAACAAAATGCACATCTGTGTAACTTCCAAAATCATCACATTTTGCAACAAAATACACATCTATGTGACTTCCAAAATCATCACATTTTGCAACAAAATGCACATCTGTCTGACTTCCAAAATTATCTCATTTTGCAACAATAAAAACCCACCAAATTCTTTCAAAAACTTATGTCTTTTATAACAGAATTATGCATATTTGTGAGCAATCCACTGAGCTCTTTCAATGGGACAGGTCGCAATTCAAAAGCGCTCCAGTTTTTGCACATTCCCTAACGCCGCGACGGGTCAGCTGCTTTGAACTGAACTCAAGCCAAGTCAAAACCGGCCTACCTGCCTACGCCGTTGATCAAAGATCAGCTGAATTTCGCAAGAGGGAAGGTGGAGGAGAAAGCCAAAGAAGAAAACTCCGAAAGTGATGTAGCTGCCTACAACGTATCGTCAAACACCCCCAACTTCACACGAGGGATTCAACACCCCCCCATCTACGCCTCCAACTACAACTGAGCTGCAGGGACAGCGTCTGTGGCGGTGGGACCCACCTTTTCCAACTGGTACCCCACCTGGGTGGGCTTTGCTCTTCCTGCTGTCTTGGTGCCTCCAGTCTGCTCTACATACTTCGGAGTGAGTTGTTACAACCCTCTCCTGTCTAGTATTGTAGGGAAATCAGAGAGACACTGCTGTCATCCAGGGGACACTGCCTAACCCCCCAAAGTAAAATTAAATTTTTTCCACTGCCCAGTTAGTCAGAAAATGTAGTCTTTCCTTTATTTGTGTCTTTTTTTTGGCTTTGATAATAAGATTTCCGGGCTCGCATTTTTGTAGCACATGTTAGATTAAACCTAGTCATTTTGTATTAGATTTATTTAGACTAGATTACCCGACATGTCTCACGCGTCTCCGGAGAAAGGGGTTGACCCGAGTCAGCCCACAGCCATTTTACTCTCGCGATCAGATTCCGAGTCCTCCGAGAGTCTCGAATCACCAGAGTCCCCCGTTTTCACCGAAAGCCCAACAGAAAACCAAACAAGAGAAGTAGGGAACTCCACTCTCTATTACTCCCCAGAAAATGAAAATCTCATCCTAACGCCCCATCGAAAAAGACCAAGAGCCCAACGAGGCTCCCAATCGACAGACGACGACGTCGTCCATCCTAGCGGAAAAAAACCCAAAGCCCCAATAGAGCTAGAAACAGATCTGTCCTCCAAGGAGGCCCCAAAACCCCAAAGAGATAGACCCAAAGCCAGAATAAGTCTGAACATGAACGCCCAAAACCCACCAAAATCCAAATCCCCCTCGTGATCTCCCAAAGGCTCCTCCGGCCCGAGTTCCGAAGTCCCCCCCCCTCTTGGTGGGGAGGAGGAGTCCGCCGCGATGGAAACTAACCAAAACGCCGAAGTTACCTCGATCTGGGGAGCCTCCCAGGCCTCCCCCCGACACATTGCTACAGATGAACCCCCCCCTCTCTCACAGAAAGTGGACCCCCGGCCCACTGTACAACAACAAACCAGACAAGACCGCCAAACTAGCAGAAAACGAAACAACACCCCCAACGATCTTCCGCCCGAATTTCTTAAACACCCCGTCAAAGTACAAGACCTGCGTTCCGGGCAAGCCACCCTCCGAGGCCTTGGCCCCACCACCTCTTACCAAATGTGGCAGAATACAATAGGGCCCATTCAGAGCTGTTGGTTGATCGGCTGCCAGTCAGCTAAACAGCAACAAAAATTGGCCGAGATGAAAACCGTCGCGGGCATCAACATCAGATGTACCATCCCCACCGCAACCACCGAGGGAGTCATTAAAGGGATTCCTCTAGCGGAGAGCGTGTCTGACATGCTCCCGCATATCCCAGAGGCCAAACATGCCATAAGACTTAAAAATCGCGACGGCACAGAATCAAGAGCGATCAAGATCACCTTCACATGCACATACCTTCCCGACTACGTCAAAATCAATGCCATGGAGTACAGGGTGCATACTTACGTAGCCCCTGTACGAAAATGCCAAAAGTGTGCCCGACTCGGACATACAGCCACTCAATGTCGCGCCGAAAAAAAGACCTGCGCCCGGTGCGCACAAACAGGACACCTCGCTGCCGAGTGCAAATCCGCCATACGCAAATGCATAAACTGCTCTGGAGATCACTCGGCAGCGTACGCTGGATGTCCCCAGTACAAACTCCGTCTCAGAGCCAATAAGTTCCGAGGTGAGACCTTCATCCCCTATTCCGAAGCAATAATACGAATACGAATACGAATGTTTTTTAATGAGGGTAAACAGATAAGCTTTCGCTTCTTTACACCATGCCCTCAAGGAGGAAAAAAACAAACCATGACTATCAAATAACAAGAAAACAAGAAACAATGCAAATAAGCAAAAATGGGGAAAAACATTAAATTTTCAAGATCAAGCAAAAATACAAACATCATTTAACAAATTTAAATATCATAGACCACATACACATACATACACACATACATACACACACACACACACACACACACACTAAGTACAGAAAAGAAAATACATCACAGAGTTACTTAATCCGCGGCGTACAGGAAGCAAAAACATTGTAGCAAGTATGCTCATAATTAATGCATACATGTACTAATTACTTGTTGTAATTGTTATGAGCACGAATATTTTAGTAAGTCGTTGTTTTGCAACACCAATAGATATGGAAGTGAAATAAATATGATCATTTAGAGCTTGTTTAAGAGGTGTTTATGGTATGTTCTCTTAAAAGATGAGACACTTGCTATATTTGTATTGATATTTTCCATATCATTCCACAGTTTGCTACCAGAGTAGGTAAGGGAGGTCATAAACAGGTTTGTTCTGGGGCGAGGAATATATATTTTACTTTTGTTTCGAATGTTAGTAATAGGAAATCGTTTGCATAAGTAGGTTGGTGTCAGTTTATGCATAATTTTGTACATGAAAACAGCTTTATTAAGGTTCAACTTAGAATCTATTGGAAGAATGCCTAGTTCCTTATAATCATTATTTTGTAGGGAAGAAGACTTAAGAAGAACAATTTTAAGAGCGCGCTTGTAGAGTCTTTTTAGCGGCTTTAAGCAGTTTTCGCTAGCAAGATCCCAACACGTAGAAGCATAATCTATTTCGGGCTGAATATATGCATTAAAAAAGAGTTTTCGTGTATGATCATCTAGGAAATGCTTTATTCTATCAAGTTGGAATACTTTCTTAGCTATTTTTTTTACAAATGACAGAGATGTGCTTAGACCATGATAAATTGTTATCAATAGTTACACTCAGTAATTTACATGAATCTACTTCTTCAAGAAGACTGTCATAAATTTTGAGTTTAGGCAGATTATCTTTTAAGTTTTGTCTTTTTTGTCGAGTAGTTATTAACATGAATTTAGATTTACTAGGATGAATTGCCATGTTATTCTTTTCTGTCCATGTTGTAAGGTTATCTATGTCCTTTTGGAGGAAGATGCATACATTGTTTGGATTTCCATCTTTTGCGTGAAGGGTTGTATCGTCAGCAAAGAGTTCGCATTGGGATTTTAGGTGGAGGGGTAAATCATTTATATAAATTGAGAATAAGATAGGCCCTAATACCGATCCTTGGGGTACTCCATATTTGATGGGCATAAGCGATGACATTACAAAATCTTGGGTCACTGTCTGAGTTCTATTGTTAAGGAAGTTTGCTATCAGGTTGACAGAGTTGGAATGTAAGCCATACAAAGAAAGTTTTGTTAAAAGAAGGGTGTGATCTATAGTGTCAAAGGCTTTTGCGAAATCTACAAAAAGTGAACCAGTGAATACGTTATTGTTAATATTAAGGTGCCATTCTTCTATAATGTTAGTGAGCATTGTGTGGCAAGAATGTTTTTTCCCTGAATCCATTTTGATTGCTGTAAAATAAGTCATATTTAATAAAATGAGATTGCATGTGAAGTTTGAGATGCCTTTCCAGGGGTTTTGACAGTATTGGTAGAATTGATATGGGCCGGTAATTTGAGGGATCAGAGGAATCTCCAGATTTGAAGATAGGAAGAACTTTGGCTTTTTTAACACTTTAACCTCCGATTTAATATGTGCTCCTTTTCCTTTAAGCCCCAAATTAATCTTGGAAAACAGAGCCCGAACAGGGGTGTTGTGTTTAAAAAAATATTTTTAAAAAAACTACTGGATGGATTCACTTCAAATTTTCAGATTTTATGTATGAAAGAATAAAATTCAATTTGCAATGACTATTTATTACATAAATGATATTTTTGATTTTTTGATATTGCGAATTTTACTCAAATATATATATATGTTAGTAAAATGGATGATAGACAGGGAGTACAACACCCATAATTATTATTCACTTACCTTTTTCATGCTAAGGGATCAGGCTCCCCATCTGCAATAAAAGTTATGGGTGTTGTGAGGTGTTAGTGGTCATATGCATGGATATAATTATACGCAAAAAAATTCTGATGCTGAAACGTCAAAAAATTTTGACGTAAAATTAAAAAATCATAAAAATAAAACTAATGGCCACATTCTTTTCATTTTTTGCATACATATTGATTAGTGCATGCTGTTTGTTGTGCATGGGCTAATTTGTGTATTTGAATAAACATTTTGCCTAAAAATGCCTACTCCCTGTGTTAGTGATGCGGAAGAGAGACAGAGACACAAAACAACACAACACTCAGCTATTACTTTGGAACTCACCAGGTTTCCATGACAGCATTGGTTTATAATCCAAGAACAAAACAGCATCACACACAGCAGTAATTTTGGCAGAACACCACACTATATTTTTTTTTCTCAGACAGGTACTCCACAGGGGCACGTATTTGACGTTCATCTTTTCCTTCTTGTCAGCCTCTAAGTTTCACTTATTCATTCAACTCAGTATGTATATACAAAGCAACGACAACAAGTTCAAAGTAGGAGTCCTGGGTGTCCAGTCTGGGGCATAGTCACCTAAGAAATGAGTGTGCCGGGACTTTACTGATGAAAAGAGAAGAAACAACCCCGATCCTTGCAGAGGCACACTCCACACTTGGCACACTCGTACATGCTCTCGATGACCTTGCCCGTGGCAGTTCTTCTGCCTTGCCTCTTGCACAGCACACACACCCTTTTGCCTCTGGCACAGTCAGTGATTTTGGAATGGGTGTGCCTTGACATATCACCACCATCTTGAGCTGCGGGCCTGCCCCTGCGTTTGCGACCCCTGTAGCCATTCACCATGCCCATGATGAGATCCATCTGAAACTCCACATGATTTTTCAGTGGGGCAGCTGCTGAATGCCTGTAGATGATGTATGCATTCACAGCAGCAGTGTCCAAGCAGAAGAAAAGGACATACTTCCACCACTTCTTGAACTTTTGTTTGGAGCCGTAGTAAGAGCGCATTTGGTCATGCTTGTCGACACCGTTGTAGTTCTTGGTGTACTCCGCAACAGCAACAGGCCTAGAATACCTGGCTCTTTCGACACCCCCTGGTCCTTTGCGAACAACAACATCATCCGAACCATCATGGGCAGACGTGAGGAGGGTGACTTTTCGACGGTCAAACCAGGCGACAGCCTGAAGCTGACCCTTCTCCCCATCAGCTTCCCCAGCATCCAACTGACTAAACCAGCGTTTGGTGTCCCCTGACTTTTTGACACACTTTGGTGGTTTCATGTCCTGTGGCAGGCCCTTTCTGTTGATACGAACAGTACCACAGGCTAAGGTCTTCTTCTGGTACAAGAACTGAATGAGAGGGACCGAAGTGAAGTAGTTGTCGAAGTAGACAGTATGCCACAGACGGAGATATGGTTGAGACAAGTGCTTGACCACTCGGTCCCCCAAAGCTTCACCTAAACCAGCGGGCACATCATTGGTCTTGCCAGTGTACACTGAATATTTCAGCATATAAAAAGAATCCGAATCACACAAAGCCCAAACTTTCAGCCCCCACTTTGTTGGCTTGGCAGGATTGTACTGAAGAAAGCCACAACGCCCCTTGAATTTCACCATAGCTTCATCAACCGTGATGTTCTGACCAGGTAGAAACTGCCTGGGAAAAGCCTCCTGAGTCACAGAAATGAGAGGCCTGACTTTGTACAGGGGGTCAAAATCAGCCTGGCCTCTGGGAACTGCTTTGGTGGAATCAGCAAGATGGAAAAACTGATTCAGCTGATTGAACCGGTTCCTAGACATGACTTTCGCCACCCAAGAATTGTAGAAAAAAGTCTTTTCACTCCAATAATAATCCCTGTGAGGAATGTGGGACATGTTCATGAACATAAGCAGACCAATGAATGCTCTGACTTCATCATCAGTGGTAGGCTCAAACTTATCCCCCACAGACTCTGCAGCAAACCCAGCAGCAATGAGCCTTTGTGACGCATACCGGTTTGTTTCCCTGGCAATAAGGTTGTAGGTGCTCAAGGGAAAAACAAGAGAAAAATAGTCAAAACATGACTGAAGATTGACCTGAGGCTTGGGGCCCCCTGCTTGTGTCAAAGATAGGAATTTCACGCTGAAATTCCTCACTAGACCACTGTGATGACTCTGCACATCGAGGGCCACGTGACACGCCCACTTCGTCATCGTCACTAACCTCACTGTCTTCGTCGTCACTTTCAATGTTTCATCCACCTCATAGTCATGGTCACTGTCTGGTGCATCGTCAGTTTCTTCCAGTTCAATGTCACTTTCGTCTTCGTCGTCTGCTTCACACAGTCGTGCAGCTCTTGCAATCATCTCGTCAATGTCAACGCTAATGTCACTGTCAGAGTTGTAGTCTGACATGGCGAGTTCAACAATCAGTCACCGAGTCGAAAAAAGCAAAAAAAACGGCACAAAAATCCCTTAGAAATCAAAGAAAATATGGCGCTGACTGGCTGAAAGCACGCGGCCGGAAGGGCGATTCAGCTTTCGTCTTTTTACTGCTACGCGACCACACAATAACGAACCAAACGTAGTAGGTGTTAGACAGTCGGAATCAGGCGGTTTGGAGGAAGACGGGAGGCGGCGCCATAGGCGGAATCAGCCTTTTCAATCCTGGTTTCAGGAGCGTGCCAGATCTACTTTCACCCATGCCACTACTCTGTCATTCCAGTTCTTTTTAACCCATTCATTCTCTACTATGCACACTTCACACTCTCTGTCATTCCAGTTCTTTTTAACCCATTCTCTACTATGCACACTTCACACTCTGTGTCATTCCAATTCTTTTTAACCCATTCTCTACTATGCACACTTCACACTCTCTGTCATTCCAGTTCTTTTTAACCCATTCTCTACTATGCACACTTCACACTCTGTGTCATTCCAGTTCTTTTTAACCCATTCTCTACTATGCACACTTCACATGTCCAATTCTTTTTAACCCATTCTCTACTATGCACACTTCACACTCTCTGTCATTCCAGTTCTTTTTAACCCATTCTCTACTATGCACACTTCACACTCTCTGTCATTCCAGTTCTTTTTAACCCATTCTCTCATGCACACTTCACACTCTGTGTCCTTCCAGTTCTTTTTAACCCATTCTCTACTATGCACACTTCACACTCTGTGTCATTCCAGTTCTTTTTAACCCATTCTCAACCATGCACACTTCACACTCTGTGTCATTCCAATTCTTTTTAACCCATTCTCTACTATGCACACTTCACACTCTGTGTCATTCCAGTTATTTTTAACCCATTCTCTACTATGCACACTTCACACTCTGTGTCATTCCAGTTATTTTTAACCCATTCTCTACTATGCACACTTCACACTCTGTGTCATTCCCAGTTCTTTTTTTTTTTTTAACCCATTCTCTACTATGCAACACTTCACACTCTGTGTCCTTTTCAGTTTCTTTTTATAACCCATTCTCCAACCATGCACCTTCACACTCTGTGTCATTCCAGTTTCTTTTTAACCCATTCCTCCTACTATGCACCTTCCACACTTCTGTGTACATTTTCAGTTCTTTTTAACGCCATTCTCTACTATGCACACTTCACACTCTCTGTCATTCCAGTTCTTTTTAACCCATTCATTCTCTACTATGCACACTTCACACTCTGTGTCATTCCAATTCTTTTTAACCCATTCTCTACTATGCACACTTCACACTCTCTGTCATTCCAATTCTTTTTAACCCATTCTCTACTATGCACACTTCACACTCTCTGTCATTCCAGTTCTTTTTAACCCATTCTCTACTATGCACACTTCACACTCTGTGTCATTCCAGTTCTTTTTAACCCATTCTCTACTATGCACACTTCACACTCTGTGTCATTTCAGTTCTTTTTAACCCATTCTCTACCATGCACACTTCACACTCTGTGTCATTACAGTTCTTTTTAACCCATTCTCTACTATGCACACTTCACACTCTCTGTCATTTCCAATTCTTTTTAACCCATTCTCTACTATGCACACTTCACACTCTCTGTCATTCCAATTCTTTTTAACCCATTCTCTACTATGCACACTTCACACTCTCTGTCATTCCAATTCTTTTTAACCCATTCATTCTCTACTATGCACACTTCACACTCTCTGTCATTCCAATTCTTTTTAACCCATTCTCTACTATGCACACTTCACACTCTCTGTCATTCCAATTCTTTTTAACCCATTCTCTACTATGCACACTTCACACTCTCTGTCATTCCAATTCTTTTTAACCCATTCTCTACTATGCACACTTCACACTCTCTGTCATTCCAATTCTTTTTAACCCATTCTCTACTATGCACACTTCACACTCTCTGTCATTCCAATTCTTTTTAACCCATTCTCTACTATGCACACTTCACACTCTCTGTCATTCCAATTCTTTTTAACCCATTCATTCTCTACTATGCACACTTCACACTCTCTGTCATTCCAATTCTTTTTAACCCATTCTCTACTATGCACACTTCATGCACTCTCTGTCATTCCAATTCTTTTTAACCCATTCTCTACCTATGCACACTTCACACTCTGTGTCATTCCAGTTCTTTTTAACCCATTCTCTACCATGCACACTTCACACTCTGTGTCATTACAGTTCTTTTTAACCCATTCTCTACTATGCACACTTCACACTCTCTGTCATTCCAATTCTTTTTAACCCATTCTCTACTATGCACACTTCACACTCTCTGTCATTCCAGTTCTTTTTAACCCATTCATTCTCTACTATGCACACTTCACACTCTCTGTCAATTTCAGTTCTTGTTTTACCCAATCTCTAACCATACACACTTACCACTCTGTGTGATTCCAGTTATTTCTAACCAGTTCTCTTTTAAGCCCACTTCACACTCTACCATTGCAGTACTGTTTAACACCCTTCTCTACAGATGCAGCTTTCACACTCTGTGTCATTCCAGTTCTGTTTAACCATATACAATACCATGCATACTTCACACTCTGTGGCATTCCAGTTATTTTCACTAACCCACTTCTCTACTATGGCACACTTCACACACTGTGTCAGTTCAGTTCTTTTTAACCCAGTCTCTACCATGCACACTTCACACTCTGTGTCATTTCAGTTCTTTTTAACCCATTCTCTACCTTGCACACTTCCCACTCTGTGTCATTCCTGTCTACATTTTTAACCCATTCATCCTACACTATGAACACTTCACAATCTCTGTCATTCCAGTTCTTTTTAACCCATTCTCTACTATGGCAACATCTTCACACTCTTGAATCATTCCACATTCTTTTTAACCCATTCTCTACTATGCACACTTGACACTCTGTGTCATTCCAGTTATTTTTAACCCATTCTCTACTATGAATGCTTCACGAATGTGTTAATGCCATACATACAAGATCCATGAACACACAATCTTATTATGGGTTATCATACACAACTTCCGCGTAAGTCACAGATTAAATTGTCTTTGTTTTGGTAATTGTTTCGCGTTGCTCGCATTTGTAGGTTTTTTTACCCGGAGCTTTTTTTTTTGGGGGGGGGGGCCCATAAGTAACAAATATTGGTTTAGAAACACGATTTCTTTCAATGCACAACTTCTGTTTCATTCTTATCTGTCACAGTTGCCCTAATAAAAGCCACCTAAACCCAGGGTTCATACAAGGGACACACTTGTGGCGGTGCCATAGCCGCATTGAGGTTTAACCGAGCAGTACTGTGGTCACCGCTACACCTATCTGTATTAATTTAAAAAATCGGGACTTTACTGGTTTCGTACTGCCTCCGGGCATTGCCTCCAGTATTGTTCCCACCATAGTTGTATTTACAAATGTCCCATATGTGTCTGATTCAGAACCAAGAGGACGTAAAACACCATTTTCGCTCAGTTCATACAAGGTCCATTGAAAAGTCCTGGGAAATTGACATGGCCTTTTCCAGGGCTTGGAAAAGTGCTTGAAAAACAGCAAAGGCCCCAAATCTCAATGGAAAAGTCCTGGAATTTAAAAAAATCGTCTGACCACGTCCTTAATCTCAATCCATCAAAGTCAAAATCTCTCCTCCACAAAAAATAATTGAAGGTTAAAACTAAATTCAAATGGAAAAAAACAAAAACTTTAATGGTCATACCGATATCGCGATCATAGCAGACGACATTTGCGCGTGTTGTCTGCCGCTGAAGTTACTTCCCTTTGCCGTACTTCCGTCTTCCGGTAAAATCGGGAAGAACGGTTCCGTGGCAAAATAATTAAAGAGATTGATTGTGGCCACGCACAGCGAAGAAGAAGAAGAATGGAGAAAAGTAGTCAACACATGGTTCAAAATTGAAAGCTAAGTAATTGCACAGTATGCAAAAAGAACTTTGACATCGCCAGCATGGAGACCCGATGATTTTTAGAAGAGTGCTTTAAAAAGCTATTGTCAAGGGCCAGAAGCACAAGCAACTCAGGCGGGAACGAACCACGAACCCGACATTGACCAAGTATGCCAGATTGAGTCCTTGAAATTTAGTAAACTCTTCCTGGAAAAGTCCTGGAATAATTTTTTACACAGATCTGTACGAACCCTGTTGTATAAAACTATTTCCTTGTATTTCACAATAATCTGTTATAGATCTACAGTCCGTCTCAAATCCTAATCTTTCTTTGTATGCTCGATCAGTGTAATATCATCATCAATGGTGAACAGACATTAACCCTTTGACTGCCGTATAACGTATAACATACTGGCTTGATGATGTCACTGATGATGTCATCACATGAAAGGGTTCCTTTCCAGCTCTTGCATCCTTACCAGTTCATATTCTCACCTAATATTTTAACTCAGTTAGTTTTGGTGTATCTCTGTTTTCATCTTGGCGTCATTTCATGTAATCCTAATGTCAATCATCGTGTCCTATTTCGTTTTATTGCGACGTGGGGTTGGAGTTCTGGTCTGCAGAGTGGTGTGAGGTGGAACTCTCTCTCTCTCTCTCTCTCTCTCTCTCTCTGTCTCTCTCTCTCTCTCTCTCTCTCTCTCTCTCTCTCTCTCCTTCTCTCCCTCTTTCTCTCTCTCTCTCTCTCTCTCTCTTCTCTCTCTCTCTCTCCCCTTCTCCCTCCTCTCTCGCTCTCTCCTCTCTCTCTCCTTCCCTCTGTCTCTCTTCTCTCCCTCTCTCTCTCTTATCATTGTTTGTCGATTTTATTTCTTTTGTCTATTGCTATGTCCATTGTTCATTTGGTTTGTTGTGACTTTCTTTTCAAAAATGTATTCCGCCAATGTTTATACTGTGTAATTCGTTTTGAACTGAGCACGCCATAAGCTCTGCTTGTTGTTGCTTCAGTTATGTCATAGTTGTTGTTCATGTTGATTTGGAAAATAAAACATTTAAACCAGATGAAAGGGAATAACTCTGGGATTTTTGTCTTTCTATTTTGCTTCTAAATAGTCAGGAGTGGTTCCAGACAGTTTTCCCAGATTGACTTCACAGTTCTCTTTTACGTTTGATGATTTTTCTCTCTTTTTGTTTTCTTAACCCCTGCCCCGCCCCGTCCCATGTTTACTACCCATGTGTGATGTCATTGATGATGTCCATAACTTTTGAGGGTCATAGCCCTGGTGGTATTGTTTTTGGTTTACCTCTAAAAACTGTACTATATAAGACGCACCTGTATGTAAGCCGCATCCCTTAAATTGATAGAACATTTGGTATTTATTCACATATATATAAGCCGCGTCAGTTTATAAGCCGCAGAGAAAATGTTATGTGCACAAAGCAACACAAATATATAAATTCTCGGCCAAATTCTCCTATCAGAAAATGAGTATTTAATGCTCTCAGATACTTTAAACATTAGATTTGAATCAATTGATTACCAAAACCAGTTTTGAGTCTAAAGAAACTCAATAATAGGCTGAAGAATGTGGCCAGAAAGTAGATTACCGTGTTTTTCGGACTATAAGGCGATATTTTTTTCTCCCAATTTCGACCTATGCGCTCCTACTAAACGAGGGCGCCCTATTAGTGAACTAAACTCGTGAGAAGAGAGGCAACGATTGCCGTACTTTTAGATACATCTCAGTACAGTCTACTGTGAGTCACAACATCGAAAGTGGTAACGAGTCGCCGATACGACGAATACTCACGTGAAAATGCTTCAAAATCCCTATTATCTATATCCGAGATACCGTACAACAGATGCTTTAACCCTTCATTGGGTGTAAAAAGTGTATCATTGTAGAGCTTAAAATGCCATAATTCGAACCAGTTTTCGCGAGAAAAAAAAGTCCAAAATCAACAACCGGAAGCAGCAAAAACAGAACTTTCGATTATTTGAGAAGGGAGCCAACACTCGTTTATGACAACAATAATGGCGGTCGGTAATCATTTACAGGACGTGTACGGGCTTCAAAATTCGACTTTCTGTTGCGAGGTGTGTATAGCCTTATAAACGAGGGCGCCTTTTACTTGGATTTTTGTCAGTTTTTTCTTGAAAATTGCCCTATTCGCCTTAACACAGCAGCGCCTAATGAGCCAAAAAGTACAGTAATCATACTGATAAATGTAGAATGGCAAAATCTGCAGATAAGCTGCATCAGTCTAGAAGCCGCATGGGTCAAAAGTTGAGGGGAAAAGTAGCGGCTTATTGTCCGCAATTTACGGTAGACAAGTCGGGAAAGATACATCTCTGGACCGTTTTCCCCCTCCTCACACAGGTCTCTCACACAGGTCTCTAACAGGGTCTCTTTTGAGAGAATTTTTATAATAAGAAAATCGATAATCTCCCTGTTTTACTCTGGCAATGAATGGGTTATTTTTTGTCCGAAAGTCAAAAAATTACGGGGCTAAATACATTTTTTTTATAAAATGAACCGATCTTAACGGAATCGATCGATCTTCCAGGTGACCCCGAAAGGCACGGAGGTGGTGGAGTACAAGCCCAAGGAGAACCAGATCATCGAGGTGGCCTACAAGAGCAAGGACAAGAAGAGCGTGGAGATCTCGGACGATGACGGCAACGTCTACGTCATCGACTTCGACTCCATGCTGGAGTACTCCAAGTCGGACCCCGGAGACACCATTGCTGTCCTGCGCCAGGACAAGCTGAAAGGTTGCACCCAGTCTCTCAAACTCACACGCACGTACGCACGCACACACAAACAAACACTCAAGACCTCAAAGACTACTTTTATTTTCTCAAAGTGAGAAATTGATTTGTGTGGCACGGCTTAACCTCTCTCTCTACTACAAATGCCGAAGCTGCCCCGATTTTTGTCAACCCATGCAGCATTTGTATGCGCCGATTGCGCCCGCTGAACGTCAGGTCTAGTACGTTCACTTTCACTTTCTCCCTACCCACAATGCAATATACTAAGTTAGTGCTTCCTGTTCCTGACTCTCAGTGGTCCGTTTTTGGTTCTTACAGCAAGGGAAAGCACCCACTAGTCTTTTTGAACGGATTTTTCAAAGTGACCCCAAATTTTTTCTTCTTTCCACGTGACGTGCATGCAGTATTGACTCGGCGCGATGCTCGAAAGCGCCATTACGGATTTTTTACTTCCAATTCATGGTTTGTTGTGTGACATTGTGTTAGCTTTCGAATGAAAATATCATCATTGCTATTCAATATGCATCTTTCAGAAATTAAATGTGAGTTCGACTTTATTCTGGGTGATTTTTTTAGATAAAAGATTTTATGTGACGTTCGGAGTTACTTCCCATCACTCGGAACTCAGGATCGATTCTCGGTTCGAATTGATCAAGCGTTAAAGGGTTAAACACATAATATACAATAAGAACATAATAAAATAATCCAACACATAAAGCTTTATAGGACATGTTAAAAAGAAACCACGATTATTCAATATGAGAATAAGAAGTGGAATGCAATAGTAACGAACATACTGGATATCCCACATAAGACTGTACAGGGGAAGATAGACATCCGGTCTCTTTTCCCTATCCGAAGTAGTGAAGACAGAAACACTGGTTGTGTCCTTCCCTTTGAGACGTGACACTAGAAAAACACATTGATAGGCCAGTTTGAATTCCTCTGTTCAAGTTCCACTCCGACATTTCTGGGATAGCCTCCACTTTTGAATAGTGTACCAGAGATGTCCGCACTACAGGACAAACTCTATCAGCCCGTTGTGTTCGCCGAGCTTTTAAGACATCCATCTCCATGAATCTTACCCTTTTTAGAATATCTAGAGATAGAAAGGCAAGGGGAACAGTTCTAAAACTGAGAGAAGTGGATGGCGTAAGCTCACATGCATGCACTCACAGACATAGAGAGATAGAGAGAGAGGAGAGAGATGAGAGATGAGATTCAACTAGGACTTTACGGAGGAGTCTAGATGGATAACCCCACGAGGAAAAGAGACGGAGATTGAGAGAGGAGTCTAGGTCTAGAGAGTACAGGGTAGGCAGGCGGATAGCAAGTAGAGATGAGATGGAGAGAGAGAGAGAGAGGAGAGAAGAGAGAGAGAGAGAGAAAGTAAGAGGAGAGTAGTTGAGAGACGAGAGGGAGAGAGAAGTCAGACAGTTGGCGAGAGAGAGCCCGACAAGACATATGGAAAGTCCACACCACAAGTAGAGGAGATGAGAACATTGGAGAGTAACATCAGACAAGAGATAGAGACAAGAGAGACTAGAGACATAGAGAGACAGATCGAGAGAATCTTGAGCTGCTCTACCATTGATCTTTCATTCCTACTGAGATGCGATGAGACAAGATAGAGATAGAGAGGTCTAGATTTAGATTAGACTCTCCTAGATCTAGAAGTTGAAACGTGAAGAAGAAAAGCAGTCGAGATAATATTGCGTTTTGGTTGTTCATCTTGAATAGATAATATTCTATCTTATACATTATGATGACTTATAATGCGTAAATACATAAAAACAGATAATTAAATAATGCATCCACATTAGGAACAATAGACAAGTAAGGACAGTAAAACATGCACATGGTACACACACAGTCGCTATAAAAATAAAGACAATTGCACACAAAGAGCCAGAGATAAAAGCGAGAAAGGGAGGACAGACAGCGACAGAGGTGCCCAACCTCTCCGTCTATTTGCTTTCTAGTTTTTTGCTGTGTTTCTGCTCTCTGTATTTGGTCAATCGCTCTTTTGTTCTCTCTCTATCTTTTCTCTCTCTCTCTATCTCTGTCTCCTCCCTGTCAATTTGTAATGCAGAAATAAAACTGATGACGGACAGAGACAATTTATCATTACAATTTGGGCGAACGATGCGATGATAGCGCGAGAGAGGAGAGTTCACACGACCGTGACGCAGATAAAAGCGCGTAATAAAGAAGTATCAATCGCAGAAATCATTGACAAAGCGGGGCTCTGCCTGACATCTGGACGCCCCATGGGCTCTGACGAAGAATGTCAGGGGCGTAGCCCTTCCCTCTTCAGACACGGAGTACAAAGATGTGGAGGCCAATTTCAGGAAAACTCTGGCCCACATCAAACAGGAACGTCACTGTTACTGCCGTGAGTGTGCAGTGACGAGCACGAGCTCTTAGTTTCCGGACTATAAGGCGCACCTTATTATAAGGTCACACCCCCAAATGTGCAAAAGACACCATAATTCATGCCAAATGTGTATATGAGTCGTGCGTGATATTATGTGCGGAACCCACAATGGGATATGGCAAATGGGTTTCCACAATGTATATATGCAGAAGCCCCGAATCATGCACGTCGTGGGAATGTGTGTTCGCGCGCATGTGTATGTGCGAATCCAAATGGGATATGCGAATGGGTTTCCGCATGTAATGTGCAAAGCCCTAATTCATGCACGGTGTGTGTGTGTATGCGCCGCGCGCAGTATGTATCGAACCACACACGTAAGCTATGCGAATGGGTTTCCGCATGTAATGTGCAAAGCCCTAATCCATGCAAGTGTGCGTGTGTGTATGCGCACATGCATGTATGTGCAAACCCAAATGGGATATGTGAATGGGTTTCTGCATGCAATGTGCAAAGCCCTAATTCATGCACGTGTGTGTGTGCGAACCTAAATGAGATATGTGAATGAGTTTCCGCATGTAATGTGCAAAGCCCTAATTCATGCAGTGTGTGTGTGTGTGAACCCAGGTGGACCGGGTGCAGAACCGAACCCTGTACCAGCAGTACAAGTCGAAGAAGTCCCACCTGGAGAAGCAGAACCCGGGCATAGAGAACGAGAAGACGCTGTGGCACGGCACCAGCCTGGACGCCATCAGCAGCATCAACAACTACGGCTTCAACCGCAGCTACTGCGGCAAAAATGGTAAGGGGGCGGAGAGAAAGTTGATTTGTGTGGGTGGTGTGGGTGAGAGAATTGATGTTCATGTCCATCTTCTTCTTCTTCTTCTTCATGGCACATTAAATGGGTAAGCAGTACGTATGTGTCTGGTTTTCACTGGTCTCCTCGCTACGTGCGAACAGCCAACGCGTCCCGATTTCGGAGGAGCTCAAATTTAGGAGAAAAATTATTTGGAAGATTTTACTGGGGGAAAAAAGGCAGGAGAAGAATGGGCCATAAGTCAGAAAGATAGTAGATGATAGGAAAGAAAAAGGGGAAAAGGGAAGAGTCAAAGAGAGTGGCAGATTAGAGGAAAGTACAAGCGCAGAACTTCCAGAAGGTGGGTGCACTATTTTTACGAAAGACCCCCCGGTATCCCCCATTGGGGAGAGACTCGTGGAGGGGGGGCGGAGCTGGACGCCCCAGCCCCCTCCACGAGTCTCTCCCCAGTAAAATCTTCCAAATAATTTTTCTCCTAAGATCGAGCTCCTCCGAAATCGGGACGCGTTGGCTGTTCGCACGTAGCGAGGAGACCAGTGAAAACCAGACACATACGTACCTTACCCATTATTGGCCTGGGAACGCAGAAGATGAAAGAATAAGAAGATGGACATGAACATCAATTCTCTCACCCACACCACCCACACAAATCAACTTTCTCTCCGCCCCCTTACCATTTTTGCCGCAGTAGCTGCGGTTGAAGCCGTAGTTGTTGATGCTGCTGATGGCGTCCAGGCTGGTGCCGTGCCACAGCGTCTTCTCGTTCTCTATGCCCGGGTTCTGCTTCTCCAGGTGGGACTTCTTCGACTTGTACTGCTGGTACAGGGTTCGGTTCTGCACCCGGTCCACCTGGGTTCACGCACACACACACGTGCATGAATTAGGGCTTTGCACATTACATGCGGAAACTCATTCACATATCTCATTTAGGTTCGCACACACACACGTGCATGAATTAGGGCTTTGCACATTGCATGCAGAAACCCATTCACATATCCCATTTGGGTTTGCACATACATGCATGTGCGCATACACACACGCACACTTGCATGGATTAGGGCTTTGCACATTACATGCGGAAACCCATTCGCATATCCTATTTGGGTTCGGACATACATGCGCGCGCGCATACACACACACACGTGCATGAATTAGGGCTTTGCACATTACATGCGGAAACCCATTCGCATATCCCATTTGGATTCGCACATACACATGCGCGCGCACACACACACGTGCATGAATTAGGGCTTTGCATATTACATGTGGAAACCCATTTGCATATCCCATTTGGGTTCGCACATACACGCACACGCATACACATTTGCATGAATTAGGGCTTTGCACATTTGGGGGTGTGACTTATAATCAGGTGCGCCTTATAGTCCGGAAAACAAGAGACCGCACATGCACACTCACGGCAGTAACAGTGACGTTCCTGTTGGGGCCAAGAGTTTTCCTGAAATTGGCCTCCACATCTTTGTACTCCTTGTCTGAAGAGGGAAGGGAGACCACCCTGACATGCTCGTCAGGCCCATGGGGCGTCCAGATGTCAGGCAGAGCCCCGCTGGCGATTTCTGCGATTGGAGGAGAACGTTGCTACACTGAAAAGGTCTTTGTAACAGGCCCAAATTGTAATGATAAATTGTCTCTGTCCGTCATCAGTTTTATTTCTGCATTACAAATTGACAGGGAGGAGACAGAGATAGAGAGAGAGAGAAAAGAGAGAGTGACAGACAAAGAGAGATATAGACAAAATACAGAGAGCAGAAAAACAGCAAAGAAAAACTAGAAATAGCAAATAGACGGGAGAGGTTGGGCACCTACTGTCTGTCTGTCTGTCTCCCTGTCTCGCTTTTTATCTCTGGCTCTTTGTGTGCATTGTCTTTATTTTTATAGCTGACTTTGTGTGTACATGTGCATGTTTTACTGTCTTATCTTGTCTATATGCTTCCTAATGTGATGCATTATTTAATTATCTATGTTTTTATGTATTAACGCATTATAATTCATAACATGTTCATCTTACTTATACCTAAGTTTTTTATGTGCCTTTCTTGTCCTTGTCTCTCTCTCCTCTCTCTCTCTGTCTCTCTCTCTCTCCCCCCTCTCTGTCTCTCTCTCTCTCTCTCTCTCTCTGTCTCTCTCTGTGTCTCTCTCTGGTCTCTCTCGCCTCTCATCTCTCTTTCTCTCTGTCTCTCTCTCTCTCTCGTCCCCCTCTCTCTACTCTCTCTGTCTCTGTCTCTCTCTCTCTCTCTCCCCCTCTCTCTACTTTCTCCTCTCCCCCTCTCTCTACTTTCTCTCTGTTTGTCTCTCTCTCTCTCACCCTCTCTCTTCCCCCTCTCTCTCTATCCCTCTCTCTATATCTTTCTCTCCGTCTCTCTCTCTCTCTCTCTCTCTCTCTCTCTCTCTCTCTCTCTCTCTCTCTCTCTCTCTCTCTATCTCTCTATGTCCTGTGAGTGCATGCATGTGAGCTTACGCATCCACTTCTCTGCAGTTTTAGAAACTGTTACTTGGTTATATCAAAGATATTCTAAAAGGGTAAGATGGATTACTTAAAAGCTCGGCGAACCGGGCTGATAGAGTTATCGTTAGAGCGGACATGTACACTATTCACAGTGGAGGCTATCCAAAAACTCGGACTGGAACTTGAACATAGAATTCAACTGGCCTATCGATGTGCAAAAAAATGTGTCCTGTTTAAAAGGGACATAACCAGTGTTTCTGTCCTCACTACTCGTATAGGGAAAAGAGACCGGATGTTTATCTTCCCCTGTACAGTCTTTGGTTATATCGAGCTATTGCATTCCACTTCTTACTTATCATATTGAATAATCGTGGTTTCGTTTTACATGTCATAAAGTTTTATGTGTTGGGTATTATGTTCTTATTGTATATTATGTGTTTAACCCTTTAACGCTTGATCAATCGAACCGAGAATCGATCCTGAGTACCGAGTGAAGGGGAGTAACTCCGAACGTCACACCAAATCTTTTATCTAAAAAAATCACCCAGAATAAAGTCGAACTCACTTTTAATTTCAGAAAGATGCATATTGAATAGCAATGATGATATTTTCATTCGAAAGCTAACACAATGTCACACAACAAACCATGAATTAGAAGAAAAAAATCCGTAATGGCGCTCCGAGTATCGCGCCGAGTCAATACTGCACACGTCACGTGGAAAAAAAAAATAAATTTGGGGTCACTTTGAAAAATCCGTTAAAAAAGACTAGTGGGTGCTTTCCCTTGCTGTAAGAACCAAAAACGGACCACTGAGAGTCAGGAAAAGGAAGCACTAACTTAGTATATTGCATTGTGGGTAGGGAGAAAGTGAAAGTGAACGTACTAGACCTGACGTTCAGCGGGCGCAATCGGCGCATACGGGCTGCATGGGTTGACAAAATTCGGGCAGCTTCGGCATTTGTAGTAGAGAGAGGGTTAAGCCGTGCCACAAATCAATTTCTCACTTTTGAGAAAATAAAGTAGTCTTGAGTCTTGAGTGTGTGTGTGTGTGCGTGCGTACGTGCGTGTGAGTTTGAGAGACTGGGTGCAACCTTTCAGCTTGTCCTGGCGCAGGACAGCAATGGTGTCTCCGGGGTCCGACTTGGAGTACTCCAGCATGGAGTCGAAGTCGATGACGTAGACGTTGCCGTCATCGTCCGAGATCTCCACGCTCTTCTTGTCCTTGCTCTTGTAGGCCACCTCGATGATCTGGTTCTCCTTGGGCTTGTACTCCACCACCTCCGTGCCTTTCGGGGTCACCTGGAAGATCGATCGATTCCGTTAAGATCGGTTCATTTTATAAAAAAAATGTATTTAGCCCCGTAATTTTTTGACTTTCGGACAAAAAATAACCCATTCATTGCCAGAGTAAAACAGGGAAATTATCGATTTTCTTATTATAAAATTCAAAAGAGACCTGTTAGAGACCTGTGTGAGAGACCTGTGTGAGAAAACGGTCCAGAGATGTATCTTTCCCGACTTGTCTACCGTAAATTGCGGACTATAAGCCGCTACTTTTCCCCTCAACTTTGGCCCATGCGGCTTATAGACTCATGCGGCTTATCTGCAGATTTTGTCCATTCTACATTTATCAGTATGATTACTGTACTTTTCGGCTCATTAGGCGCTGCTGTGTATAAGGCGAATAGGGCAATTTTCAAGAAAAATCTGAAAAAATTCAAGTAAAAGGCGCCCTCGTTTATAAGGCGATACACACCTCGCAACAGAAAGTCGAAGTTTTGAAGCCCGTACACGTCCTGTAAACAATTACCGACCGCCATTTTGTTGTCATAAACGAGAGTTGGCTCCCTTCTCAAATAATCGAAAGTTCTGTTTTTGCGACTTCCGGTTGAGTGTTTGGCCAATTCTTCGCGAAAACTGGTAGAATTATGGCATTTTAAGCTCTACAACGATGCTTTTTGCATCCAATGAAGGGTTATGGCATCTGTTGGACGGTATCTCGGACGATAACAGGGATTTCGAAGCATTTTAACGTGAGTATTCGTCGTATCGGCGACTCGTTACCACTTTCGATGTTGTGACTCACAGTAGACTGTACTGAGTACGGCAATCGTTGCCTCTCTTCTCATGATTTTGTTCACTTATAGGGCGCCCTCGTTTATTAGGCGCATAGGTCGAAATTGGAGAAAAAAATATCGCCTTATAGTCCGAAAAAAATACGGTAATCTAACTTTCTGGCCACATTCTTCAGCCTATTCTTGAGCTTCTTTAGACTCAAAACTGGTTTTGGTAATCAATTGATTCAAATCTTATGTTTAAAGTATCTGAGAGCATCAAATACTCATTTTCTGATAGGAGAATTTGGCCGAGAATTTATATATTTGTGTTGCTTTGTGCACATACAATTTTCTCTGCGGCTTATAAACTGGCGCGGCTTAAATGTGAATAAATACCTAATATTTTGTCAATTTAAGGGATGCGGCTTATATACAGGTGCGTCTTATAGTCCAGTTTTTACGGTAAACCCAAAACCATAATTCCAGGGCTATGGCATCAAAAGTTATGACATCATCAATGACAGCAAACATGGGTAAACATGGGACGGGGCGGGGCAGGGGTTAAGAAAACAAAAAGAGAGAAAAATCATCAAACGTAAAAGAGAACTGTGAAGTCAATCTGGGAAAACTGTCTGGAACCACTCCTGACTATTTAGAAGCAAAATAGAAAGACAAAAATCCCAGAGTTATTCCCTTTCATCTGGTTTAAATGTTTTATTTTCCAAATCAACATGAACAACAACTATGACATAACTGAAGCAACAACAAGCAGAGCTTATGGCGTGCTCAGTTCAAAACGAATTACACAGTATAAACATTGGCGGAATACATTTTTGAAAAGAAAGTCACAACAAACCAAATGAACAATGGACATAGCAATAGACAAAAGAAGTAAAATCGACAAAACAATGATATAGAGAGAGAGGGGGAGAGAGAGAGAAGGAGAGAGAGAGAGGGAGAGAGAGAGAGAGAGAGAGAGAGAGAGAGAGAGAGAGAGAGAGAGAGAGAGAGAGAGAGAGAGAGAGAGAGAAAGGAGAGAGAGAGAGAGAGAGAGAGAGAGAGAGAGAGAGAGAGAGAGAGAGAGAGAGAGAGAGAGAGAGAGAGAGAGAGAGAGAGAGAGAGAGAGTTCCACCTCACACCACTCTGCAGACCAGAACTCCAACCCCACGTCGCAATAAAACGAAATAGGACACGATGATGACATTAGGATTACATGAAATGACGCCAAGATGAAAACAGAGATACACCAAAACTAACTGAGTTAAAATATTAGGTGAGAACATGAACTGGTAAGGATGCAAGAGCTGGAAAGGAACCCTTTCATGTGATGACATCATCAGTGACATCATCAAGCCAGTATGTTATACGTTATACGGCAGTCAAAGGGTTAATGTCTGTTCACCATTGATGATGATATTACACTGATCGAGCATACAAAGAAAGATTAGGATTTGAGACGGACTGTAGATCTATAACAGATTATTGTGAAAACAAGGAAAGGTTTTATACAACAGGGTTCGTACAGATCTGTGTAAAAAAAAAATTCCAGGACTTTTCCAGGAACAGTTTACTAAATTTCAAGGACTCAATCTGGCATACTGGTCAATGTCGGTTTCGTTCCCGCCTGAGTTGCTTGTGCTTCTGGCCTTGACAATGGCTTTTTAAAGCACTCTCGCCCATGCTGGCGATGTCAAAGTTCTTTTTGCATACTGTGCACTTAGCTTTCAATTTTGAACCATGTGTTGACTACTTTCTCCATTCTTCTTCTTCTTCGCTGTGCGTGGCCACAATCAACTCTTTAATTATTTTGCCACGGAACCGTTCTTCCATTTTACCGGAAGACGGAAGTACGGCAAAGGGAAGTAACTTCAGCGGCAGACAACTCGCGCAAATGTCGTCTGCTATGATCGTGATATCGGTATGACCTTGAAATGTGGTTTTTTTCATTTGAATTTAGTTTTAACTTTCAATATTTTTTGTGGAGGACAGATTTTGACTTTGATGGATTGAGATTAAGGACATGGTCAGACAATTTTTAAAATTCCAGGACTTTTCCAGGAGATTTGGGGCCTTTGCTGTTTTTCAAGCACTTTTCAAGCCCTGGAAAAGGCCATGTCAATTTCCCAGGACTTTTCAAGGACCTTGTATGAACTGAGCGAAAATGGTGTTTTACGTCCTCTTGGTCTGAATCAGACACATACGGGACATTTGTAAATACAAATATGGTGGGAACAATACTGGAGGCAATGCCCGGAGGCAGTACGAAACCAGTAAAGTCCCGATTTTTTTATAATTAATACAGATAGGTGTAGCGGTGACCACGCCTCGGTTAAACCTCATCGGCTATGGCACCGCCACAAGTGTGTCCCTTGTATGAACCCTGGGTTTAGGTGGCTTTTATTAGGGCAACTGTGACAGATAAGAATGAAACAGAAGTTGTGCATTGAAAGAAATCGTGTTTCTAAACCAATATTTGTTACTTATGGGCCCCCCCCCCCAAAAAAAAAAGCTCCGGGTAAAAAAACCTACAAATGCGAGCAACGCGAAACAATTACCAAAACAAAGACAAATTAATCGACTGTCGCTGAAAATGAAAAACCATATAAGATTTGTTTTCATGGATCTTGTAATTATGGCATTAACACATTCGTGAAGCGTGCATAGTAGAGAATGGGTTAAAAAGAACTGGAATGACAGAGAGTGTGAAGTGTGCATAGTAGAGAATGGGTTAAAAAGAACTGGAATGACAGAGAGTGTGAAGTGTGCATAGTAGAGAATGGGTTAAAAAGAATTGGAATGACAGAGAGTGTGAAGTGTGCATAGTAGAGAATGGGTTAAAAAGAACTGGAATGACACAGAGTGTGAAGTGTGCATAGTAGAGAATGGGTTAAAAAGAACTGGAATGACACAGAGTGTGAAGTGTGCATGGTAGAGAATGGGTTAAAAAGAACTGAAATGACACAGAGTGTGAAGTGTGCATAGTAGAGAATGGGTTAAAAAGAACTGGAATGACACAGAGTGTGAAGTGTGCATAGTAGAGAATGGGTTAAAAAGAACTGGAATGACAGAGAGTGTGAAGTGTGCATAGTAGAGAATGGGTTAAAAAGAATTGGAATGACACAGAGTGTGAAGTGTGCATAGTAGAGAATGGGTTAAAAAGAACTGGAATGACACAGAGTGTGAAGTGTGCATGGTAGAGAATGGGTTAAAAAGAACTGGAATGACAGAGAGTGTGAAGTGTGCATAGTAGAGAATGGGTTAAAAAGAACTGGAATGACAGAGAGTGTGAAGTGTGCATAGTAGAGAATGGGTTAAAAAGAACTGGAATGACACAGAGTGTGAAGTGTGCATAGTAGAGAATGGGTTAAAAAGAACTGGAATGACACAGAGTGTGAAGTGTGCATAGTAGAGAATGGGTTAAAAAGAATTGGAATGACAGAGAGTGTGAAGTGTGCATAGTAGAGAATGGGTTAAAAAGAACTGGAATGACAGAGAGTGTGAAGTGTGCATAGTAGAGAATGGGTTAAAAAGAACTGTGAATGACAGAGAGTGTGAAGTGTGCATAGTAGAGAATGGGTTAAAAAGAACTGGAATGACAGAGAGTGTGAAGTGTGCATAGTAGAGAATGGGTTAAAAAGAACTGGAATGACAGAGAGTGTGAAGTGTGCATAGTAGAGAATGGGTTAAAAAGAACTGGAATGACACAGAGTGTGAAGTGTGCATAGTAGAGAATGGGTTAAAAAGAACTGGAATGACACAGAGTGTGAAGTGTGCATAGTAGAGAATGGGTTAAAAAGAACTGGAATGACAGAGAGTGTGAAGTGTGCATAGTAGAGAATGGGTTAAAAAGAATTGGAATGACAGAGAGTGTGAAGTGTGCATAGTAGAGAATGGGTTAAAAAGAATTGGAATGACACAGAGTGTGAAGTGTGCATAGTAGAGAATGGGTTAAAAAGAACTGAAATGACACAGAGTGTGAAGTGTGCATAGTAGAGAATGGGTTAAAAAGAACTGGAATGACACAGAGTGTGAAGTGTGCATAGTAGAGAATGGGTTAAAAAGAACTGGAATGACACAGAGTGTGAAGTGTGCATAGTAGAGAATGGGTTAAAAAGAACTGGAATGACACAGAGTGTGAAGTGTGCATAGTAGAGAATGGGTTAAAAAGAACTGGAATGACACAGAGTGTGAAGTGTGCATAGTAGAGAATGGGTTAAAAAGAACTGAAATGACACAGAGTGTGAAGTGTGCATAGTAGAGAATGGGTTAAAAAGAACTGGAATGACACAGAGTGTGAAGTGTGCATAGTAGAGAATGGGTTAAAAAGAACTGGAATGACAGAGAG
This sequence comes from Phymorhynchus buccinoides, assembly GCA_017654935.2. Classification (NCBI taxonomy): domain Eukaryota; kingdom Metazoa; phylum Mollusca; class Gastropoda; order Neogastropoda; family Raphitomidae; genus Phymorhynchus; species Phymorhynchus buccinoides. Next base: position 26,169,768 of record CM065704.1, read on the forward strand.
TGTGAAGTGTGCATAGTAGAGAATGGGTTAAAAAGAACTGAAATGACACAGAGTGTGAAGTGTGCATGGTAGAGAATGGGTTAAAAAGAACTGGAATGACACAGAGTGTGAAGTGTGCATGGTAGAGAATGGGTTAAAAAGAACTGGAATGACACAGTTCATGAAGTGTGCATAGTAGAGAATGGGTTAAAAAGAACTGGAATGACACAGAGTGTGAAGTGTGCATAGTAGAGAATGGGTTAAAAAGAACTGAAATGACACAGAGTGTGAAGTGTGCATGGTAGAGAATGGGTTAAAAAGAACTGAAATGACACAGTTCATGAAGTGTGCATAGTAGAGAATGGGTTAAAAAGAACTGAAATGACACAGAGTGTGAAGTGTGCATGGTAGAGAATGGGTTAAAAAGAACTGGAATGACACAGAGTGTGAAGTGTGCATGGTAGAGAATGGGTTAAAAAGAACTGAAAGGACACAGAGTGTGAAGTGTGCATGGTAGAGAATGGGTTAAAAAGAACTGGAATGACACAGAGTGTGAAGTGTGCATAGTAGAGAATGGGTTAAAAAGAACTGGAATGACACAGAGTGTGAAGTGTGCATAGTAGAGAATGGGTTAAAAAGAACTGGAATGACAGAGAGTGTGAAGTGTGCATAGTAGAGAATGGGTTAAAAAGAACTGAAATGACACAGAGTGTGAAGTGTGCATGGTAGAGAATGGGTTAAAAAGAACTGAAATGACACAGTGCATGAAGTGTGCATGGTAGAGAATGGGTTAAAAAGAACTGAAATGACACAGAGTGTGAAGTGTGCATAGTAGAGAATGGGTTAAAAAGAACTGAAAGGACACAGAGTGTGAAGTGTGCATGGTAGAGAATGGGTTAAAAAGAACTGGAATGACACAGAGTGTGAAGTGTGCATAGTAGAGAATGGGTTAAAAAGAACTGGAATGACACAGAGTGTGAAGTGTGCATAGTAGAGAATGGGTTAAAAAGAACTGGAATGACAGAGAGTGTGAAGTGTGCATAGTAGAGAATGGGTTAAAAAGAACTGGAATGACACAGAGTGTGAAGTGTGCATGGTAGAGAATGGGTTAAAAAGAACTGGAATGACACAGAGTGTGAAGTGTGCATAGTAGAGAATGGGTTAAAAAGAACTGGAATGACACAGAGTGTGAAGTGTGCATAGTAGAGAATGGGTTAAAAAGAATTGGAATGACACAGAGTGTGAAGTGTGCATAGTAGAGAATGGGTTAAAAAGAACTGAAAGGACACAGAGTGTGAAGTGTGCATAGTAGAGAATGGGTTAAAAAGAACTGGAATGACACAGAGTGTGAAGTGTGCAAGGTAGAGAATGGGTTAAAAAGAACTGGAATGACACAGTGCATGAAGTGTGCATAGTAGAGAATGGGTTAAAAAGAACTGAAATGACAGTTCATGAAGTGTGCATAGTAGAGAATGGGTTAAAAAGAACTGGAATGACAGTTCATGAAGTGTGCATAGTAGAGAATGGGTTAAAAAGAACTGGAATGACACAGAGTGTGAAGTGTGCATAGTAGAGAATGGGTTAAAAAGAACTGAAATGACACAGTGTGTGAAGTATGCATAGTAGAGAATGGGTTAAAAAGAACTGGAATGACAGAGAGTGTGAAGTGTGCATAGTAGAGAATGAATGGGTTAAAAAGAACTGGAATGACAGAGTAGTGGCATGGGTGAAAGTAGATCTGGCACGCTCCTGAAACCAGGATTGAAAAGGCTGATAGAAATCGTCTTCAGCATTGGCCATCTTGAAACCAGTCTTATGAAACCAAACATTTCTGCTAAAATTGATGGAAGAATTTAACTTTTTAAGCCCCGATGCGCCTAATTCCGCCTATGGCGCTGCCTCCCGTCTTCCTCCAAACCGCCTGATTCCGACTGTCTAACACCTACTACGTTTGGTTCGTTATTGTGTGGTCGCGTAGCAGTAAAAAGACGAAAGCTGAATCGCCCTTCCGGCCGCGTGCTTTCAGCCAGTCAGCGCCATATTTTCTTTGATTTCTAAGGGATTTTTGTGCCGTTTTTTTTGATTTTTTCGACTCGGTGACTGATTGTTGAACTCGCCATGTCAGACTACAACTCTGACAGTGACATTAGCGTTGACATTGACGAGATGATTGCAAGAGCTGCACGACTGTGTGAAGCAGACGACGAAGACGAAAGTGACATTGAACTGGAAGAAACTGACGATGCACCAGACAGTGACCATGACTATGAGGTGGATGAAAGTGACGACGAAGACAGTGAGGTTAGTGACGATGACGAAGTGGGCGTGTCACGTGGCCCTCGATGTGCAGAGTCATCACAGTGGTCTAGTGAGGAATTTCAGCGTGAAATTCCTATCTTTGACACAAGCAGGGGGCCCCCCAAGCCTCAGGTCAATCTTCAGTCATGTTTTGACTATTTTTCTCTTGTTTTTCCCTTGAGCACCTACAACCTTATTGCCAGGGAAACAAACCGGTATGCGTCACAAAGGCTCATTGCTGCTGGGTTTGCTGCAGAGTCTGTGGGGGATAAGTTTGAGCCTACCACTGATGATGAAGTCAGAGCATTCATTGGTCTGCTTATGTTCATGAACATGTCCCACATTCCTCACAGGGATTATTATTGGAGTGAAAAGACTTTTTTCTACAATTCTTGGGTGGCGAAAGTCATGTCTAGGAACCGGTTCAATCAGCTGAATCAGTTTTTCCATCTTGCTGATTCCACCAAAGCAGTTCCCAGAGGCCAGGCTGATTTTGACCCCCTGTACAAAGTCAGGCCTCTCATTTCTGTGACTCAGGAGGCTTTTTCCAGGCAGTTTCTACCTGGTCAGAACATCACGGTGGATGAAGCTATGGTGAAATTCAAGGGGCGTTGTGGCTTTCTTCAGTACAATCCTGCCAAGCCAACAAAGTGGGGGCTGAAAGTTTGGGCTTTGTGTGATTCGGATTCTTTTTATATGCTGAAATATTCAGTGTACACTGGCAAGACCAATGATGTGCCCGCTGGTTCAGGTGAAGCTTTGGGGGACCGAGTGGTCAAGCACTTGTCTCAACCATATCTCCGTCTGTGGCATACTGTCTACTTCGACAACTACTTCACTTCGGTCCCTCTCATTCAGTTCTTGTACCAGAAGAAGACCTTAGCCTGTGGTACTGTTCGTATCAACAGAAAGGGCCTGCCACATGACATGAAACCACCAAAGTGTGTCAAAAAGTCAGGGGACACCAAACGCTGGTTTAGTCAGTTGGATGCTGGGGAAGCTGGTGGGGAGAAGGGTCAGCTTCAGGCTGTCGCCTGGTTTGACCGTCGAAAAGTCACCCTCCTCACGTCTGCCCATGATGGTTCGGATGATGTTGTTGTTCGCAAAGGACCAGGGGGTGTCGAAAGAGCCAGGTATTCTAGGCCTGTTGCTGTTGCGGAGTACACCAAGAACTACAACGGTGTCGACAAGCATGACCAAATGCGCTCTTACTACGGCTCCAAACAAAAGTTCAAGAAGTGGTGGAAGTATGTCCTTTTCTTCTGCTTGGACACTGCTGCTGTGAATGCATACATCATCTACAGGCATTCAGCAGCTGCCCCACTGAAAAATCATGTGGAGTTTCAGATGGATCTCATCATGGGCATGGTGAATGGCTACAGGGGTCGCAAACGCAGGGGCAGGCCCGCAGCTCAAGATGGTGGTGATATGTCAAGGCACACCCATTCCAAAATCACTGACTGTGCCAGAGGCAAAAGGGTGTGTGTGCTGTGCAAGAGGCAAGGCAGAAGAACTGCCACGGGCAAGGTCATCGAGAGCATGTACGAGTGTGCCAAGTGTGGAGTGTGCCTCTGCAAGGATCGGGGTTGTTTCTTCTCTTTTCATCAGTAAAGTCCCGGCACACTCATTTCTTAGGTGACTATGCCCCAGACTGGACACCCAGGACTCCTACTTTGAACTTGTTGACTTTGTTGTCGTTGCTTTGTATATACATACTGAGTTGAATGAATAAGTGAAACTTAGAGGCTGACAAGAAGGAAAAGATGAACGTCAAATACGTGCCCCTGTGGAGTACCTGTCTGAAAAAAAAAATATAGTGTGGTGTTCTGCCAAAATTACTGCTGTGTGTGATGCTGTTTTGTTCTTGGATTATAAACCAATGC
>CM065704.1:26178927-26210314 GCA_017654935.2 Phymorhynchus buccinoides
CTCGATGGCGGTGACGAACTTAGGGATCATGGCTTGTTCGTACAACACCACCCGAAGCTCCAACAGGGACCCCGCCACAAAGTTGACCAGCGTGTCGAACAATGCCGATGCCGACTGAGAGGCCGACTGTCCGTAGGCTCCTGGTAGCAGAAAAATCATCGTTTGTAACGATGACGATTACGAATCATCATTATCGCCATCATCATCTGTCTATAATGCATAACATTGTCCCATCACAAAAACGCAAGCACACATACATGAAAGCCTGCATATCTTCTTCTTCTTCCAGTAAGGTCCACCTGCCGTTTATCGACAATTATTGACATATACAGGGGTTCAAAGACGAAGATGCGCAGCACGGGATGAGATAGGATTTGTATCCACATGTATGCAACCACGCACACACACACAAAACACACATGCAAACAAACACACACACACACAAAATACACATGCAAACAAACACACACACACACAAAACACACACATGCAAACAAAAGCAAACACACACAGAATCATCACCACCACCACAAAAAAAAAGTGCTGTATGATTTTCACATGCATGTTCTTCATAGTTGACATAATATTCATACACACATATTCATGGGAGTGCCTGTGCATATGGGAAACAAGTGCCTGCGCACCAGTGTTAAAGACCCCACACGTCACATGTCACATTCCCTCTTATGCTTGGAAGATTTCTTAAGATTTATCACCAGCTGTAAGAGGGAAAAACACGTGAAAACTGTGATTTTGACACATGACGTGGTGGGTCTTTAAGTTTCACCTAACAATATATACCGTAATTTTCTGACCATAAGGCGATCTTTTTTCGCCTCCAATTTCGACCTATGCGCCCAATAAACGAGGGTGCCCTATAAGTGAACAAAATCGTGAGAAGAGAGGCAACTCTTGCTGTGCTCAGTACAATCTACTGTGACATTGAAAGTGGTCAGGAGTCGACAATACGACCAACACTCACGTTAAAATGCTTCAAAATCCCTATTATCGTCCGAGATACCGTCCAACAGATGCCATAACCCTTCATTGGATGTAAAAAGCACCGTTGTAGAGCTTAATATGCCATAATTCTACCAGACTTAGTCGTTCGCACCACCACGCGCGCATAGCGTCAAAGTGAATGGTCAACAGCCATCAATTGATGCCTCAATCACGTTTTAAGCTCAACTTCAACAAATTGTCATGAAGAAAAAATGCAAACACAACAACAGGAAGTCACACAAACAGAACTTTGATGAATTGAAAGGGGAGCCAACTCTCGTTTATGACAGCAGTAATGGCGGTTGGCAAGCCTTTACCGGACGTATATGGGCTTTCGAAGTTTGACTTTCTTTTGCGAGGTGCATATCGAGGGGTGCCTGTCAGAACGGTCTATCTCAAAAGGAATAAAGAACACAGATGGGCAGTTCTGGCATTCACCCCTCGATTATTATCGCCTTATAAATTTTAATTGCCCTGTTCGCCTTATACACACAAGCGCCTAATGGTCCGATAAATACGGTACTGTTGCCAGAGGAAGAATCGATGTCTTGAAAAAAATTTCCAATCTATTAGATTATGTTATTATGGCACGCCAACTTCTAAAGCCATATAAGGGCTGTCACCGAATTAAAATCAGATCATGGAATTCTAAAAAACAAATATGTAAAACTAACAAAATAACGCTTCCCAATTAGAGCTGGCGGTACTAACTGGTAATACCAAAAATACCGGTATGGGTTAAAAAAAAAATGTTATGGTATACCGCTTCGGTTGTAGCGTACCTTCTCTATTCCTTTTTAACGTACCTTCTCTATTCCTTTTTAGTGAAATGTTTGTTCTTGTTCTACGATCACTCTGTTTCCTGTCATAATGAGCACAGATGCATCATGCTGCCGTTATGCACCAAACTAAGAAATCATTAAGCTCAGCATGCCCAGTCTTCCGCTGGCTTTCTGCGATAGAACCTTTTTTTCTTTTTTTTTGTACCTGTGCCGAGAGCAGGTAGAGCCAAGGTGCTGACTTGCAGCTGCTTGGCTTCCTGCAGACAGAGATGGAAAGCGTCGCTCCATTTGTCCTTGAACTTTTCCGAGTTGATGTGCAGGATCACTCTGCTGTTCATGTGGTACGCTTTGGTGTGGGTGATGTCCCTTGCCTTCATGTCGTCGACTGTATGGGGAGATCACAGCAATTTAAAAACTTTTTGTTGAGATTTTTGTTGTAGTGTGTCGTGAGAATAATAATATATAATAATTAGATATATACTAATATCTACTACTACATGCGATGTTCTTACAATCTGCGGGTAACCTATTTAAAGACCCAGTGACGCGCCTCGATTAAGTCCCTTGGTTCTTTTTCAGTGTAGCTGTGACCCACATCCAAATTTCCCCAACTTCGAAATTGAGGCTGCTCTTTAAACTGATGTGTCGGTTTGAATTTGGGGCCATTTATATGGGAGTCAGACCTGGTCAAAACAAGATTTCTTTCCAGTTATAAGAGGGAAAACACATGAAACCCGTGATTTTGACACGTGATCTGGTGGGTCTTTAACCCTTTCACCGCCAATGTCGCATTTTATGCACCACAGTGGTTTAACACCCATGTCACTAAAAGGCATCAAATCCAGGTCTGTTGTCCGAAGACCCTATTTCTTATGTTTGGGGAGTTAAGGATAGGCCTAGTGTTATACATGTCACAGTTCAGAATTCCTAATATTGCAGACAACATGTTTTTCTCTACCCAGCTAAGCTTAATGGGATTTTTTGGCTGAAAAATGGCTGGCAGTGAAAGGGTTAAGGATTTTTGTTGTTCAGAGACAGACAGGAAAACCAACATTGACAAAAACAAACTCTTTGGTGGTTTTAATCTCTTGATTTAGGTGTTCATCTTGTTGTTGTTGTCTGCTTGGGTCTTTTCTTTCTTGTGTTGTTGTTGATGTGTGTGTGTGTGTGTGTGTGTGTGTGTGTGTGTTGCGTGTGCGTGTGCGTGTGTGTGTGTGTGTGTACGTGTGTGTGTGCGTGTGCGTGTGTGTGTGTGTGTAGGTAGGACTTGTCATTGATTTCTAATTGAGCTATTAAGTTGAAACTTTGCAGGCATATAGCTATTGCTAAGATATGAAATCATGCAACATGTCAGGGCTGTATCTATAATAGTTTCTGAGTTATAGGCCTGTGATGTGTTGTTAAAATAACGTTTTTATGTGTGTGTGTGTGTGTGTGTGTTTTCTTGTCAAAGTCAAAATTTTTATTTTCAGATGGTACATTGAAAAAGCAATAATGTTTGCTTTTTTACATCAAGCCATCTATAACACAAATAAATAATTAAATGACGAAAAATGAGCATGCAATAAAAAAGTTTTTTTAAAAACAACAAAGCGTAAACACACTATATGCTTGCAAATATGCCCACTCACACAATATGTACAACACACACACACACCCTCTCTCTCCCTCTTTCACGCACACACGCACATATACATCCTAATTCATATACACATATATATACAATAGCATAAAAAATATAACAGGGCAATGTTTATGAAACATTATAAAAAATCAAATCAGTTAGAAGACATGAAATTCCACTTTTGGTTTCTTAGCATTATGAAGGAAATATAAGCAGGCAACAGATTAACAAAGTGGCAATGCCCCATGGCTTAGGCCGGGAGGACGTAAAACAAACAAGACAAAGTGGATAGCTGCAACGACTTACATTATTTTTATTTCATCATTGGTAGAGAAAAAACAACCATATATGGAATCAATAAAATATACAGTAAACTTTTGTCATTGGATTCTTCTTACAAAACGTTACTATTCATGAGGTGAGTATATCTCAGGACTGTATTTACAAATTAAGACAAAATATCACAGGACTGTATTTACAAATTTAGACAAAATATGTCAGGACTGTATTTACAAATTTAGACAAAATATCTCAGGACTGTATTTACAAATTTAGATAAAACATCACAGGACTGTATTTACAAATTAAGACATAATACCACAGGACTGTATTTACAAATTAAGACATAATACCACAGGACTGTATTTACAAATTTAGACAAAATATCTCAGGACTGTATTTACAAATTTAGATAAAACATCACAGGACTGTATTTACAAATTAAGACAAAATATCTCAGGACTGTATTTACAAATTTAGACAAAATATCACAGGACTGTATTTACAAATTTAGACAAAATATCTCAGGACTGTATTTACAAATTAAGACAAAATATCACAGGACTGTATTTACAAATTTAGACAAAATATCACAGGACTGTATTTACAAATTTAGACAAAATATCTCAGGACTGTATTTACAAATTTAGACAAAATATCTCAGGACTGTATTTACAAATTTAGACAAAATATGTCAGGACTGTATTTACAAATTTAGACAAAATATCTCAGGACTGTATTTACAAATTTAGACAAAATATGTCAGGACTGTATTTACAAATTTAGACAAAATATCACAGGACATTATTTACAAATTTCGACAAAATACCACAGGACTGTATTTACAAATTTAGACAAAATATCACAGGACTGTATTTACACGCTAAGGCTGTGCACACATTAGATGGGCAAACCTCATGCACTTATCCACAAATAAGTTTCTTTACACTTATCCACAAATAAGTTTCTTTACTTACTTTCTTTTACATAGAGTAGAAAGGGGGGTTGCGTACCCCTTAAGGCATTATCGCAATATAACGTCAATTTGTGGATCTCCAGTTCAATATTGGAAAAGATTCAGATCACCAGCATCTGTTAAAATGTTTCTGCTTCCACCGTATCAACGCTCTGCTTTGTAACTGAAAGCGTTTTCTAGAAGCAAGTGGATTTCTGAAGACTACGACACATTGGTCATTGCGTACCGGTACGGGTCAGTGCGCACCCTACATACACTTGTTACAAGCATCTATATATGCAGGCATGGGAATTAGAGAAGACAAAAAAGACTGAAAATTGGGGTCTGGAAGCAGGCATAGGAACAAGGAATAAAATTAAAAAAACTGAAAACCGTGTGTGTTGGGATACAGCCCCCAGAAAATGAAGCTTCTTCTGTTATCTAAGCCTTAAAAACAGTATTAGAGATAAGACTGACATATTTAGTTCATTTTGCATTCATTTATAACCAATAACTTAAGTTTTACTCATTGGGCTTCTTTTTTTTTTTATCTCATAAATGTCCTCTTGGACCATCAAAAAAGCTGAAACTTGCAAAAAAGGACTGAAGAGGACCATCAAAAAAGCTAAAATCAGCCAAAAGACTGACAATTCCCATGCCTGATATGTAGCCATAGCAACTTTCACCCCACACCAAGTGAGGAAGGAAACCTTAACGTAAAATGAGTAGATTCAGATTTTACCTTCTAACTCCATGAAAGTTGATCTCTTTTGGTTGAAAAATGGAAGCAAGAAAAAATAAACGTCATTGCAATAAATGACGCAAAGCATGACATGATTTTGTTACTATTTCTATGATTTCAAGGGGGGGGGGTACGCACGGACCCAACCAATTCACAGACCTGTTTCTACTCTATATTTTACTTACAGACAGGATACTGAAGGGGATAAAAGCCTAAGAGAAGTATCACTTCAGCCGTCATTATTTATTCTGCGATAGCACCTTTGTATTGTTTATAGAGAGACAGGTAAAAACAAACATCTGTTTAATCTCAAACGACTGATGAGCAACATACCTTTTGTGCGACATTCTTTGATCAGCTGCTCCCCACACTTAGTCCTCAAGGCGCTGGCAACCTTTCCTGAAGACGGACAAAAGAAATGCAATAACAGAAACAAATTGTTAAAGAACAGAAAAGAAAGAAAAAAGGAAAATAAATTAAAAGAAATACATTACCATATTTTACGAACTATCAGGCGATACTTTTGTCACAGCCTGAGACCCCTGTGCCTTATAATATGACTAACAATTTTTTTTTGGGGGGTAAGAAAATGCTACAGACAAACCCCTATTTTACGACCCTCTGTTAAGCGACCACCTCTCATTTGAGACCGGATTTGTTGGCACGGATGCATTTTACTATGTAAACGACCTCTCTTAAACGACTTCCTCTAAAACACGACTCGTAAAATAGGGGTTTGTCTGTGTTACGAAATCTGAATTTTGTGTAATGTTTCAGGGTTGTGCCCATATACAGTCTGAAAAATACGGTAGCCCCTTGAGGTTAACGCGTGCGTGTGTGTGTGTGTATGGGGTGGGGGTGGGGAGTAGGGGGGGGCAGGGGTGGGGGATGGGTGGGGGGGGATGGTTGGGGTGGTGGTGTTGAAGGGACGTGGGTGTTGGTGTGTTGTGTTATGATTATATGCAATGCATTCTCTTAATATGTATTCATTTTCATAGAGATGTATGGTGAGGATGCGTGGGCCAGTTTGTTAGAAATGTTTGTACGAATGGTGAGTGAAAAGCGCATTGAGTTGCTTTGCAAGATTATGCGCTATATAAGCATTATTAATTATTATTTTTATAATATATTGTCTATGTCCATGTTGCCTGTTTGCTAGGCCTTTTCTGGGTGCGGCAAAATTGTGAATGCGCACCGACATCTCTTTGCATTAGTAGCAAGCACTCAAGTTTTGTAGACGTAATAGGCACTGAAAAGGTTAAATAATAAAATAAAACAAAATAAAAATAAAATGAAATAACAAAACTGTACTATCAGTGAAACAAAATGGGCATTCATTACCATTCTGAAATCAAGCTTTTAATGCTAGATATAGAGCTTGTGGGGGTTTTCATGATCCAGACATGAAGCTTCAGGTTGGGACATATGGCGCTACACCGTCAAACATCAAAAGAGCCAGCAAAGTACAGGGAAACCCATTTAGTACGAGTACGGTTTAAACGAGAGCCCGTGTTTAACGAGTGGTTTCAAAATTCCCGACCACAAGCCTTCTTTTTCCTTGTTAAATAATTCTGCATACAACGAGCTCGCTACAACGAGCAACTTGCATATAACGTACAATTTATTGACTCCCAAAGTCAAGCTTTTATGCAAAAACTACACGGTTAGAACGAGAACGCACTTACAACCACACCGCCATCCCAAAGTCAAGCTTTCTTGCACAACTACCTGGCTAGAACGAGAACACACTGACAACAGCATCGCCATCTTGACTGACCCCTCGATATGTAAGCGGCATTCTGATTGGCCGATATAACAACTTGGGTGTCTGCAGCGCAAGCAGACGACACTGGACTCACTCTTTGCGCACTGATCTTGTGACTTCCGGGAAATTTTAACTTTCTCTTAAAGCGCGTGTGTGGATTTTATGTTTTTGATGTTATCGTGTGTTAATAAACTGTTTTAAAGTGTATGTAATCGGCATTAAAAACCCTATGGATACAGGATACTGGGCTTACAACCATGCTTTGTTGGGTAAGTGTGTTGTTTCCGTTTTTCTGTCTTTTTCACACTTTACCAGCACGCACATCACAGTAGATGTGAGGAGCGATTGATAGGTTCGTCAGGGTTGCCAAAATCGATAAAATGGTTTGAACGAGCAATGCTTACAACGAGTAAATTGGCCCTCTCCCCTGGAATTCGTACTAAACGGGTTTCACTGTACCATATTTTTCGGACCATTATGCGCTTGTGTGTCCATGGCGAATAGGGCAATTTTCAAGAAAAATTTGAAAAAATTAAAGAAAAAGGCGCCCTCATTTATAAGGTGATAACACCTCGCAAAAGAAAGTCAAACTTTGAATCCCGTACGCGTCCAGTAAACACTTGCTGCTGTCATAAACGAGAGTTGGCTCCCCTTTCAAATAATCAAACTTGTTTCTGCTACTTCCTGTTGTTGTGTTTGGACTTTTCTTCGCGAAAACTGGTAGAATTATGGCATTTTAAGCTCTACAACAATGCTTTTTACATCCAATGAAGGGTTATGGCATCTGTTGGATGGTATCTTGGATGATAATAGGGATTTTGAAGCATTTCAACGTGAGTATTCGTCGTATCGGCGACTTGTTACCACTTTCAATGTCTGACTCGCAGTAGACTGTACTGAGCACGGTAATCGTTGCTCTCTTCTCATGATTTTGTTCACTAATAGGGCGCCCTCGTTTATTAGGCGCATAGGTCGAAATTGGAGGAAACAAATATCGCCTTATAATCCAAGAATTACAGTATTTGAAAAAGAAATGAGTGACACTGCTAATATAAGAAGCATAATGAGATGAAAGGAAACAATCGAGAGTCCAGCTGCAGCGGCTCCATCTTCGTCTGCCCTGGCTGTAACAGGTAACAGAGCATCAGAGCTTAATCTAGGATTTCTGAAAAAGGGGGGCAGTCCCCCCCTCATATAAAAAAAAAGGGGGGCACTCCCCCCTATCCAACCCCACATCACATACACAAGAACCAGTACCTCCCCCACCCTCGTACACAGACCTCAGACTTCTTATTGTGCTTCAAACACAATGTACACTGCATCCCTGTCTCAATCTTCGTCAGCCTCAGCCACTTTTTCAACCAGTCATTTTGGAACCGATGTTCCTTTGCACTGCCACTGTTGTCATTCTTTTCCGATGTTTTAGATGTAGAAGCCTTTTCTTTGAGGTCTTCACACTCGCTTGGAACAGGATTTTTTTGTTTTCACTTTGCCTCCGCGAAAATCAAAATCAAACAGGGTCCCTGCCCGCTTCATTTTCAAGAACATTCAAGATGACGGCCGAAACTTTCGCAACTTCCTGTCGGTAGAACGAGAAGAACGCGATTGGTTGATTAACACTAACATTTTGTCAAGAACCAATGAAATGTCGAGAAATCCTTCACTCCTGCTCGATACTTTCAGTTTGTCCAGACGACGGGTTTAGCAGACGACGAAGGTCTTCCCGCATCGATCGGTAAAAACTGCAGGCCGTTCTGCAAATATGCGGGACTCGGGGGATTTTACCAATCCCGCGCTCTAGATTAAGCTCTGGAGCATGATCTTCCCGAATCAGCTTCTTCAACCACCAGAGGACCTGTAGGTGATGTGATTCAAACTTTCCCACAGATCCTTCGCATGCAAGGAAAATGCTGTCATCATCAATGCTCTATGTCTTGGTTTTTTTGAGTTCCTGAACTTCGAAGCGTCGGGAAACAGTGTTTTTGTTTTGTGCATGGGTGCGTGCATGCTTCCATATGTCTGGACACCAAACTCAGAGAAGCATATGAGGGAAGTTTTCACCCACTCGGGTTCAGCCACATACCGTATTTTTCGAACTACACGTGTATAAGGCGATACTTTTTCCCACAGACTGAGACCCCTGCGCCTCATAATATGACCAATAAAATAGTAAAAAATATATCACAAAATATGAATTTTGTGCACAATTTGGGGTGTGCGCCTTATAAGGCGAGCCTTGTAGTCCGAAACGTAGGGTACTTTTTGTTAACCCTTTCACCGCCAGCCATATTTCAGCCAAAAATGCTCCATTAAATTTACCTGGGTAGAGAACAAAATCCATCTGCAGTATTGAGGATTCTTCTGTGACATATGTAAAATAAGGTCTGTCCTTACTTCCCAAAACTAAGACAATAGGGTCTTTGGATAATAGACCCCAATTTGATGCCTTTTAGTGACATAGGTGTTAAATCACTGTGGTGCTAAAATGCGACTTTGGCGGTGAAAGGGTTAGGGTTGACCTACCTCGGCTTGAGGTCCAGCTTGGAGTTAGAACTGTTGACGATGGCGTCTACGGCCTCTTCGGCGATGTCCCCCTGTTTGATGATCAGCAGCAGGTTGCCGATCGTAAACTCTGCGCTGATGCCTACGGGAGAAGTGGGCGACTGTGCGTCTGAAATACAGTAATGTGATGAACAAAAAACCTGAACGCCCACGTTGTTGCTGGTAATATTTCGGAAATTTACTTCCCTTTATCAAACACAATCATGGACTAAATTAAAATAGGCTGTGTGTGCCAGAAAATGCATCAAATTGACAGCTATCTATTAATTCTACACATATATGACTGGAACGACTTCAATGAGCTAAGTATATATGATGCGCCTTATATACAGTGATGTACCGAGTATCGAAAAGTGACAGGACAAACTGTCCTGAGATAAGATAAATCAATAGGACAATGTCCTGGCTCTTGCAGAAATCAATAAGACAAAGCATGCCAGTGTTAAAAATTTAATCAGACATTTGTCCTGACAGGGGAGAACACAATAGGACATTTTCAATTTTAATAGGTCAGTGCGGCCTATGACCGGGGCCTCGGGACAACACTGCTTATAGTCCGTACTGGTAATAACTATGGGCAATTCAGATGCTAGCCTGTCATCAGTGTGGCTCACAAACTCTTTTATCCAAGGACACATGCAGTCTATAATACAAGGACACATGCAGTCTATAATACAAGGACACATGGAATCTATAATACAAGGACACATGCAGTCTATTATGCAAGGACACATGCAGTCTATAATACAAGGACACATGGCAGTCTATAATACAAGGACACATGCAGTCTATAATGCAAGGACACATGCAGTCTATAATGCAAGGACACATGCAGTCTATAATGCAAGGACACATGCAGTCTATAATGCAAGGACACATGCAGTCTATAATACAAGGACACATGCAGTCTATAATACAAGGACACATGCAGTCTATTATGCAAGGACACATGCAGTCTATTATGCAAGGACACATGCAGTCTATTATGCAAGGACACATGCAGTCTATTATGCAAGGACACATGCAGTCTATAATGCAAGGACACATGCAGTCTATAATACAAGGACACATGCAGTCTATAATGCAAGGACACATGCAGTCTATAATACAAGGACACATGCAATCTATAATGCAAGGACACATGCAGTCTATAATACAAGGACACATGCAGTCTATAATAATACAAGGACACATGCAGTCTATAATCCAAGGACACATGCAGTCTATAATGCAAGGACACATGGAATCTATAATACAAGGACACATGCAGTCTATAATGCAAGGACACATGGAGTCTATAATACAAGGACACATGCAATCTATAATGCAAGGACACATGCAGTCTATAATACAAGGACACATGCAGTCTATTATGCAAGGACACATGCAGTCTATTATGCAAGGACACATGCAGTCTATAATACAAGGACACATGCAGTCTATTATGCAAGGACACATGCAATCTTGGCCTCACTATTTCATTCTTTGATTAACCAAAAATTCTTTCGAGGCTTACCAGTTTGTTCTGTGTTGTATGTGTTGTTTATGTGTAACATATTCAAGGTTAGAAGGCTATGCCATTTTTCTTGGATAGATGTTGATTTGTTTGTATGTTGTCCTCTCCACCATTGTTGATGTGTACTGACTGTGTGGGTGGAGGGTCATAAAGGCGAACTTGGCACGTTCTTTTTTGAGAATTATGCTTTGTTTGTCTCACTTTGGTTCTGACCCACGCACTACTAGATGGTTTGGTATTGTAATCAACTATGGTGGAGGGGAGTTAATTAGAAAGAGAGTATTCACCCTTTGTTCAGTTTTGCAGTCTACAGAGCTTAATCTAGGATTTCTGAAAAAGGGGGGGCAGTCCCCCCCCTCATATAAAAAAAAAAGGGGGGCACTCCCCCCTATCCAACCCCAACTCACATACATAAGTTCTTATTGTGCTTCAAACACAATGTACATTGCATCCCTGTCTCAATCTTCATCAGCCACGGCCACTTTTTCAACCAGTCATTTTGGAACTGATGTTCCTTTGCACTGCCACTGATGTCATTCTTTTCCGACGTTTTAGATGTAGAAGCCTTTTCTTCGAGGTCTTCACAATCGCTTGGAACAGGATTTTTTTGTTTCACTTTGCCTACGCGAAAATCAAAATCAAACAGGGTTAACATTTAAGATGGCGGCCGAAACTCTCGCAACTTCTTGTCGGTAGAACGAGAAGAACGCGATTGGTTGATTAACACTAACATTTTGTCAAGAACCAATGAAATGTCGAGAAATCCTTCACTCCTGCTCGATACTTTCAGGTTGTCCAGACGGGTTTAGCAGACGACGAACGTCTTACTGCATCGATCGGTAAAAACTGCGGGCCTTTCTGCAAATGTGCGGGACTCTGCCCGCTCACCGTGCCGATTATCGTGGGAAGGAACAAAATTTTGGGGGATTTTACTAATCCCGCGCTCTAGATTAAGCTCTGAGTCTATAGGTTTGGCTGCGTGTGAATGTCAGTTTAAATTATTATGCTCAGTCCAAAACGAAGTGGTAAGTCGCTGTTACAGAACCTTGTTCAGCCAGACTTAATTTGATGTGCTTTGTATGCCCAGTTCCCAGTGGGGATACTGGAGGGGGCGGTCTTTCGTAAAAATAGTTCCCCCACCTTCTGGAACTTCTGTGCTTGTAACTTCCTCTAATCTGTCACTCTCTTTGACTCTTGCCTTTTTCCATTTGCTTTCTATCATCTACTATCATTCTGACTTATTGGCCCATTCTCCTGCCTTTAAAAAAAAAAAATCTTCTAAATAATTGTTCTTCTTTGAGCTCCTCCAAAATCAGAATGTCGGCTGTACGCAGCGGGGAGACCAGTGAAAACTGAAAACCCGGACACATACGTACCTTAACCATTATGGCCATGTGGCCTGGGAACGCAGAAGAAGAAGTATGCCCAGTCAATGTGCATATAATTCCATAGCAACATTATCTAGGCAAATCACACCTTAAAAACAAAAAAGTCAAACCACATCCTTAAAATAAATCAACAAAAAACAAACAAATAAAACAGTTAAGCATCATTTTTTTCATTTTGTATTGCTTTGCATAGACACTGTTCTAACTGCCTCAATCACGATTTATTACAAAATGTCAATGTGCTAACTAAACCACAACCTGTCATGACAGGCCCATACTCACTTGGCTTGCCCGGGCTCTCTCCCTGCTCTGCAAACTTCCTGTCCTTTCGGGTCCCTGCCTTCTTGGGGGTCGCCTTGGGCACGGGCTGGGGAAACTTCAGCCCGACGTCCATCTTCTTTTGCGTGTCTCGGAACACCTAGTTGGCATTAGGTATTAGGTATTAGGTACTTTACAGTCATAGACGCTTCTCTGTGAAATTCGGGTTGCTCACATCTGGAGTAGAGGCGTCGACAGCCAGAGGCTTTTTTAAAAAAAATGTTGCATGCGAGTTTTGTGTGACTGATGAGGAAGGACAACTTTTTCGTTGCCACTGGGTTGAACGTGTGCTAAGTGCATGGTCACACTGGACCTCGGTTTATCGTCTCATCCGAAAGACTCCACGGTTCAGACTGTAAGGCCTAGTGAGAGGAAAAATCCCCTGCACCCAGGTTCAAACTCGGGTTTACTTGACACAAAGCGAATGCGTTACCACTGTGCCACTCTACACTAGTTGTCGGAACATTCAACGACAATTTACTGCATGCATGAAGTACATTTAATGGAACAGCAGCAAGAACAGTTCAGTGAAGGAGACTTCACTTTTACCAAGTCACATCAAAAAAGAAAAGTGTCAAGACTTGCAATTAAAAGACAAACAAACAAAACCCATCAATTATTTGATTTGATTGTACTGAGTCTTGTGTGTATACAGACAAACCCCTATTTTACGACCCTCTGTTAAGCGACCACCTCTCATTTGAGACCGGATTTGTTGGCACAGATGCATTTTACTATGTAAACGACCTCTCTTAAACGACTTCCTCTAAAACGCGACTTACGACCGCCATTTTGTTGGTTTTTTACGACCGTTGCTGTCGTCTGCATAGACTTCGAGCAAAGGGAAACAACCACGGTCAAGGGCCTGAAAGCGGAGTCGCTTCCCTTGTTGTAGAAAAGAAAAGATGGCGGAGAGCGTAGGAAAAGCACGAAAACCACTGACTTTGAAAAAAGAAAACCACTGACTTTGGACGAGAGTGGAGGTGATTAAAAGAAGTCGGCAAAGTGAAACTGTAATATCGATTGCACAATCCTATGGAGTTGGAAAGACCCAAATCCAGTTTTAATATGTTCACTAGCGCAATGCCTAGTACTTGCAATGCACCGTACTGGTAACGCCTAGTAACGGTAACGCCTAGTAACGGTAACGCCAAGTACTGGTAACGCTGAGTACAGCAAATTTGAAGCGATTCGGTTAAGAAACGGCGGAGTTATAAGGCCTCGTTTCCCGTTGGCGCTGCTCTGAGAGTGACGCGCTCTCCCGATTCTCTTCAAATTTGCTGCCATGCTTTGCCCTTGGTCATAGCAAGCAAGCCTGACAGCAAATTTGAGGCGATTCGGTTAAGAAACGGCGGAGTTATTCGTGAAAAGGTAAAGCGGCGTATAGCACACGCGTTTCTGAACCGATTCGCTTGGCACACTAATAGTCACCGTCACCGGTCATCTACCTGCCAAATTTGAAGGCAATCGGTCCAGAAATGCAGGAGACGACACGGGCACCGAGAGTCCGGGCGGATACGCGTTTCATTGCATTTGCGAAACCGCGCAAATGACATGGCCGCCCCGGTTGCCGTTGCCATCGCCCCGTTAGGGCTCACAGCAAATTTGAAGCGATTCGGTCAAAAAATGGCGGAGTTATAAGGCCCGTTTTGTGTTTCAGACAGACACACACACACACACACACACGGACACTTGGTTTTTTACTATATGATTGTATGTGTGCATGAAGAAGAGAGTATGAAAACTGTGAATGAACTTTTCCTTTCTACGGCTGCCAGTGAAAAACCTCCGTCATACGATCCCTCCAATTTACGACCGATTTTTCCGGACATTTTGGAAGTCTTAAAATAGAGGTTTGTCTGTAATGTTAAATTATTTGTGTTTTAATGTCCATGTAAAGCGCTTTGAGCTCCCTGCAAAGGGAGTAAAGCGCTATATAAATGTTCAGTATTATTATTATATTTTGAAATTCAAAGTCAAAACATATTGAAGATATCCGTCAAAACATCTCAAAACAACTAGCCAGGATAAGCCAACAACAACAACATCTGTACCTGCAGGTTCTTCTTGTCGCCGTGGTACACCACGATGGAGACGCTCCTAAGCGAGGTGAACTGCGCGCTCATCTGGAAGTGGGGTGATACCTGGAATCTCTTAGCCAGAATAAGCCAACAGCAACAACAACAACATCATTTGTACCTGCAGGTTCTTCTTGTCGCCGTGGTACACCACGATGGAGACGCTCCTAAGCGAGGTGAACTGCGCGCTCAGCTGGAAGTGGGGTGATCCCTGGAGTCTCTTAGCTAGGATAAGCCACCAACATCTCTACCTGCAGGTTCTTCTTGTCGCCGTGGTGAGCGAGGTGAACTGCATGCTCAGCTGGAAGTGGGATGATCCCTGGAGTATCTTAGCTAGGATAAGCCACCACCAACAACATCTCTACCTGCAGGTTCTTCTTGTCGCTGTGGTGAGCGTTGTTAACTGCGTGCTCAGCTGGAAGATCAACCCAAGGATCACCCCACTCTCCAGCTGAGCACGCAGTTAACCTCGCTCACCACAGCGACAAGAAGAACCTGCAGGTAGAGATGTTGTTGGTGGTGGCTTATCCTAGCTAAGATACTCCAGGGATCATCCCACTTCCAGCTGAGCATGCAGTTCACCTCGCTCACCACGGCGACAAGAAGAACCTGCAGGTAGAGATGTTGGTGGCTTATCCTAGCTAAGAGACTCCAGGGATCACCCCACTTCCAGCTGAGCGCGCAGTTCACCTCGCTTAGGAGCGTCTCCATCGTGGTGTACCACGGCGACAAGAAGAACCTGCAGGTACAAATGATGTTGTTGTTGTTGCTGTTGGCTTATTCTGGCTAAGAGATTCCAGGTATCACCCCACTCTCCAGATGAGCGCGCAGTTCACCTCGCTTAGGAGCGTCTCCATCGTGGTGTACCACGGCGACAAGAAGAACCTGCAGGTACAGATGTTGTTGTTGTTGGCTTATCCTGGCTAGTTGTTTTGAGATGTTTTGACGGATATCTTCAATATGTTTTGACTTTGAATTTCAAAATATAATAATAATACTGAACATTTATATAGCGCTTTACTCCCTTTGCAGGGAGCTCAAAGCGCTTTACATGGACATTCAAACACAAATAATTTAACACTACAGACAAACCTCTATTTTAAGACTTCCAAAATGTCCGGAAAAATCGGTCGTAAATTGGAGGGGTCGTATGACGGAGGTTTTCACTGGCAGCCGTAGAAAGAAAAAGTTCATCACAGTTCATACTCTCTTCTTCATGCACACATAAATCATATAGTAAAAAACCAAGTGTCCGTTGTGTGTGTGTGTGTGGTGTCTGTGTCTGAACACACAAAACGGGCCTTATAACTCCGCCGTTTTTCGACCGAATCGCTTCAAATTTGCTGTGAGCCCTAACGGGGCGATGGCAACGGCAACCGAGGCGGCCGTGTCATTTGCGCGGTTTCGCAAATGCATGAAACGCGTATCCGCCGGACTCTCGGTGCCCGTATCTCCGGCATTTCTGGACCGATTGCCTTCAAATTTGGCAGGTAGATGACCGGGGACGGTGACTATGAGTGCCAAACCGGAAGCGAATCGGTTCAGAAACGCGTGTGCTATACGCCGCTTCACCTTTTCACGAATAACTCCGCCGTTTCTTAACCGAAATGCCATCAAATTTGCTGTCAGGCTTGCTATGGCCCGGGCAAAGCCTGTCAGCAAATTGGAAGAGAATCGGGAGAGCGCGTCACTCTCAGAGCAGCGCCAACGGGAAACGGGGCCTTATAACTCCGCCGTTTCTTAACCGAATCGCTTCAAATTTGCTGTACTCAGCGTTACCAGTGGCTTGGCGTTACCGTTACTAGGCGTTACCGTTACTAGGCGTTACAGTACGGTGCATTGCCAGTACTAGGCATTGCGCTAGTGACATATTAAAACTGGATTTGGGTCTTTCCAACTCCATAGGATTGTGCAATCGATATTACAGTTTCACTTTGCCGACTTCTTTTAATCACCTCCACTCTCGTCCAAAGTCAGTGGTTTTCTTTTTCAAAGTCAGTGGTTTTCGTGCTTTTCCTACGCTCTCCGCATCATCTTTTCTACAACAAGGGAAGCGACTCCGCTTTCAGGCCCTTGACCGTGGTTGTTTCCCTTTGCTCGAAGTCTATGCAGACGACAGCAACGGTCGTAAAAACCAACAAAATGGCGGTCGTAAGTCGCGTTTTAGAGGAAGTCGTTTAAGAGAGGTCGTTTACATAGTAAAATGCATCTGTGCCAACAAATCCGGTCTCAAATGAGAGGTGGTCGCTTAACAGAGGGTCGTAAAATAGGGTTTGTCTGTATACACACAAGACTCAGTACAATCAAATCAAATAATTGATGGGTTTTGTTTGTTTGTCTTTTAATTGCAAGTCTTGACACTTTTCTTTTTTGATGTGACTTGGTAAAAGTGAAGTCTCCTTCACTGAACTGTTCTTGCTGCTGTTCCATTAAATGTACTTCATGCATGCAGTAAATTGTCGTTGAATGTTCCGACAACTAGTGTAGAGTGGCACAGTGGTAACGCATTCGCTTCGTGTCGAGTAAACCCGAGTTTGAACCTGGGTGCAGGGGATTTTTCCTCTCACTCTGCACTAGGCCTTACAGGTCTGAACGTGGAGTCTTTCAGATGAAACGATAAACCGAGGTCCAGTGTGCCCATGCACTTAGCACACGTTCAACCCAGTGGCAACGAAAAAGTTGTCCTTCCTCATCAGTCACACAAAACTCGCATGCAACATTTTTTTTAAAAAGCCTCTGGCTGCAACGCGCTCTCCAGATGTGAGCAACCCGAATTTCACAGAGAAGCGTCTATGACTGTAAAGTACCTAATACCTAATACCTAATGCCAACTAGGTGTGTTCCGAGACACGCAAAAGAAGATGGACGTCGGGCTGAAGTTTCCCCAGCCCGTGCCCAAGGCGACCCCCAAGAAGGCAGGGACCCGAAAGGACAGGAAGTTTGCAGAGCAGGGAGAGAGCCCGGGCAAGCCAAGTGAGTATGGGCCTGTCATGACAGGTTGTGGTTTAGTTAGCACATTGACATTTTGTAATAAATCGTGATTGAGGCAGTTAGAACAGTGTCTATGCAAAGCAATACAAAATGAAAAAAATGATGCTTAACTGTTTTATTTGTTTGTTTTTTGTTGATTTATTTTAAGGATGTGGTTTGACTTTTTTGTTTTTAAGGTGTGATTTGCCTAGATAATGTTACTATGGAATTATATGCACATTGACTGGGCATACTTCTTCTTCTGCGTTCCCAGGCCACACTGGCCATAATGGTTAATGTACGTATGTGTCCGGTTTTCAGTTTTCACTGGTCGTCCCCGCTGCGTACAGCCGACACATTCTGATTTTGGAGGAGCTCAAAGAAGAACAATTATTTTAGAAGATTTTTTTTTTTTAAAGGCAGGAGAATGGGCCAATAAGTCAGAATGATAGTAGATGACAGAAAGCAAATGGAAAAAAGGCAAAGTCAAAGAGAGTGACAGATTAGAGGAAGCTACAAGCACAGAACGTCCAGAAGGTGAGGGAACTATTTTTACGAAAGACCCGCCCCCTCCAGTATCCCCACTGGGAACTGGGCATACAAAGCACATCAAATTAAGTCTGGCTGAACAAGGTTCTGTAACAGCGACTTACCACTTCGTTTTGGACTGAGCATAATAATTTAAACTGACATTCACACGCAGCCAAACCTATAGACTCAGAGCTTAATCTAGAGCGCGGGATTGGTAAAATCCCCCGAAATGTTGTTCCTTCCCGCGATAATCGGCGCGGGGAGCTGGCAGAGAGTCCCGCACATTTGCAGAACGGCCCGCAGTTTTTACCGATCGATGCGGGAAGACCTTCGTCGTCTGCTAAACCCGTCTGGACAACCTGAAAGTATCGAGCAGGAGTGAAGGATTTCTCGACATTTCATTGGTTCTTGACAAAATGTTAGTGTTAATCAACCAATCGCGTTCTTCTCGTTCTACCGACAAGAAGTTGCGAGAGTTTCGGCCGCCATCTTAAATGTTAACCCTGTTTGATTTTGATTTTCGCGGAGGCAAAGTGAAAAAAAAAATCCTGTTCCAAGCGAGTGTGAAAACCTCGAAGAAAAGGCTTCTACATCTAAAACGTCGGAAAAGAATGACAACAGTGGCAGTGCAAAGGAACATCGGTTCCAAAATGACTGGTTGAAAAAGTGGCCGTGGCTGACGAAGATTGAGACAGGGATGCAATGTACATTGTGTTTGAAGCACAATAAGAACTTATGTATGTGATGTGGGGTTGGATAGGGGGGAGTGCCCCCCTGTTTTTTTATATGAGGGGGGGGGACTGCCCCCCTTTTTCAGAAATACTAGATTAAGCTCTGTAGACTGCAAAACTGAACAAAGGGTGAATACTCTCTTTTCTAATTAACTCCCCTCCACCAGTTGAGTTGATTACAATACCAAACCATCTAGTAGTGCGTGGGTCAGAACCAAAGTGAGACAAACAAAGCATAATTCTCAAAAAAGAACGTGCCAAGTTCGCCTTTATGACCCTCCACCCACACAGTCAGTACACATCAACAATGGTGGAGAGGACGAACAACATACAAACAAATCAACATCTATCCAAAGAGTGGCATAGCCTTCTAACCTTGAAATATGTTACACATAAACAACACACAACACAGAACAAACTGTGGTAAGCCTCGAAAGGAATTTTGGTTAATGTGTCCTTCAAAGAATGAAATAGTGAGGCCAAGATTGCATGTGTCCTTGCATAATAGACTGCATGTGTCCTTGTATTATAGACTGCATGTGTCCTTGCATAATAGACTGCATGTGTCCTTGCATAATAGACTGCATGTGTCCTTGCATTATAGACTGCATGTGTCCTTGTATTATAGACTGCATGTGTCCTTGCATTATAGACTGCATGTGTCCTTGTATTATAGACTGCATGTGTCCTTGCATTATAGACTGCATGTGTCCTTGTATTATAGACTGCATGTGTCCTTGGATTATAGACTGCATGTGTCCTTGTATTATAGACTGCATGTGTCCTTGCATTATAGACTGCATGTGTCCTTGTATTATAGACTGCATGTGTCCTTGCATTATAGATTGCATGTGTCCTTGTATTATAGACTGCATGTGTCCTTGCATTATAGACTGCATGTGTCCTTGCATTATAGACTGCATGTGTCCTTGCATTATAGACTGCATGTGTCCTTGCATTATAGACTGCATGTGTCCTTGTATTATAGACTGCATGTGTCCTTGCATTATAGACTGCATGTGTCCTTGTATTATAGACTGCATGTGTCCTTGCATAATAGACTGCATGTGTCCTTGTATTATAGACTGCATGTGTCCTTGGATTATAGACTGCATGTGTCCTTGCATTATAGACTGCATGTGTCCTTGCATTATAGACTGCATGTGTCCTTGCATTATAGACTGCATGTGTCCTTGCATAATAGACTGCATGTGTCCTTGTATTATAGACTGCATGTGTCCTTGCATTATAGACTGCATGTGTCCTTGTATTATAGATTCCATGTGTCCTTGTATTATAGACTGCATGTGTCCTTGCATTATAGACTGCATGTGTCCTTGGATAAAAGAGTTTGTGAGCCACACTGATGACAGGCTAGC
The DNA here is from genome assembly GCA_017654935.2 of Phymorhynchus buccinoides. NCBI lineage: Eukaryota > Metazoa > Mollusca > Gastropoda > Neogastropoda > Raphitomidae > Phymorhynchus > Phymorhynchus buccinoides. Next base: position 26,199,550 of record CM065704.1, read on the forward strand.
ATCTGAATTGCCCATAGTTATTACCAGTACGGACTATAAGCAGTGTTGTCCCGAGGCCCCGGTCATAGGCCGCACTGACCTATTAAAATTGAAAATGTCCTATTGTGTTCTCCCCTGTCAGGACAAAATGTCTGATTAAATTTTTAACACTGGCATGCTTTGTCTTATTGATTTCTGCAAGAGCCAGGACATTGTTCTGTTGATTTTCTTATCTCAGGACAGTTTGTCCTGTCATTTTTCGATACTCGGTACATCACTGTATATAAGGCGCATCATATATACTTAGCTCATTGAAGTCGTTCCAGTCATATATGTGCGGAATTAAATAGATAGCTGTCAATTTGATGCATTTTCTGGCACACACAGCCTATTTTAATTTAGTCCATGATTGTGTTTGATAAAGGGAAGTCAATAATTTCCGAAATATTACCAGCAACAACGTGGGCGTTCAGGTTTTTTGTTCATCACATTACTGTATTTCAGACGCACAGTCGCCCACTTCTCCCGTAGGCATCAGCGCAGAGTTTACGATCGGCAACCTGCTGCTGATCATCAAACAGGGGGACATCGCCGAAGAGGCCGTAGACGCCATCGTCAACAGTTCTAACTCCAAGCTGGACCTCAGCCGAGGTAGGTCAACCCTAACCCTTTCACCGCCAAAGTCGCATTTTTAGCACCACAGTGATTTAACACCTATGTCACTAAAAGGCATCAAATTGGGGTATATTATCCAAAGAACCTATTGTCTTAGTTTTGGGAAGTAAGGATAGACCTTATTTTACATACGTCACAGAAGAATCCTACAATACTGCAGATGGATTTTGTTCTCTACCAGGTAAATTTAATGGAGCATTTTTTGGCTGAAATATGGCTGGCGGTGAAAGGGTTAACAAAAAGTACCCTACGTTTCGGACTACAAGGCTCGCCTTATAAGGCGCACACCCCAAATTGTGCACAAAATTCATATTTTTTGTTATATTTTTTTTTACTATTTTATTGGTCATATTATGAGGCGCAGGAATCTTGGTCTGTGGGAAAAAGTATCGCCTTATACGTGTAGTTCACACCCGAGTGGGTGAAAACTTCCCTCATATGCTTCTCTGAGTTTGGTGTCCAGACATATGGAAGCATGCACGCACCCATGCACAAAACAAAAACACTGTTTCCCGCCGCTTCGAAGTTCAGGAACTCAAAAAAACCAAGACATAGAGCATTGATGATGACAGCATTTTCCTTGCATGCCAAGGATCTGTGGGAAAGTTTGAATCACATCACCTACAGGTCCTCTGGTGGTTGAAGAAGCTGATTCGGGAAGATCATGCTCCAGAGCTTAATCTAGAGCGCGGGATTGGTAAAATCCCCCGAGTCCCGCATATTTGCAGAACGGCCCGCAGTTTTTACCGATCGCTGCGGGAATTCCTTCGTCGTCTGCTAAATCCGTCGTCTGGACAAACTGAAAGTATCAAGCAGGACTGAAGGATTTCTCGACATTTCATTGGTTCTTGACAAAAAATGTTAGTGTTAATCAACCAATCGCGTTCTTCTCGTTCTACCGACAGGAAGTTGCGAGAGTTTCGGCCGCCATCTTGAATGTTCTTCAAAATGAAGCGGGCAGGGACCCTGTTTGATTTTGATTTTCGCGGAGGCAAAGTGAAACAAAAAAATCCTGTTCCAAGCGAGTGTGAAGACCTCGAAGAAAAGGCTTCTACATCTAAAACATCGGAAAAGAATGACAACAGTGGCAGTGCAAAGGAACATCGGTTCCAAAATGACTGGTTGAAAAAGTGGCCGAGGCTGACGAAGATTGAGACAGGGATGCAATGTACATTGTGTTTGAAGCACAATAAGAAGTCTGAGGTCTGTGTACGAGGGTGGGGGAGGTACTGGTTCTTGTGTATGTGATGTGGGGTTGGATAGGGGGGAGTGCCCCCTTTTTTTTTTATGAGGGTAGGGGGACTGCCCCCCTTTTTCAGAAATCCTAGATTAAGCTCTGATGCTCTGTTACCTGTTACAGCCAGGGCAGACGAAGATGGAGCCGCTGCAGCTGGACTCTTGATTTTGTCCTTTCATCTCATTATGCTTCTTATATTAGCAGTGTCACTCATTTCTTTTTCAAATACTGTAATTCTTGGATTATAAGGCGATATTTGTTTCCTCCAATTTCGAACCTATGCGCCTAATAAACGAGGGCGCCCTATTAGTGAACAAAATCATAAGAGAAGAGGCAACGATTACCGTGCTCAGTACAGTCTACTGCGAGTCAGACATTGAAAGTGGTAACGAGTCGCCGATACGACGAATACTCACGTTAAAATGCTTCAAAATCCCTATTATCGTCCAAGATACCATCCAACAGATGCCATAACCCTTCATTGGATGTAAAAAGCATTGTTGTAGAGCTTCAAAAATGGCATAATTCTATCAGTTTTCGCCAAGAAAATTCCAAACACAACAACAGGAAGTAGCAGAAACAAGTTTGATTATTTGAAAGGGGAGCCAACTCTCGTTTATGACAGTCGCAAGTGTTTTACTGGACGCAGTACAGGGGGCTTCGAAGTTTGACTTTCTTTTGCGAGGTGTTATCACCTCATAAGCGAGGGCGCCTTTTTCTTTAATTTTTTCAAATTTTTGTTGAAAATTGCCCTATTCGCCATGGACACACAAGCGCATAATGGTCCGAAAAATATGGTACAGTGAAACCCGTTTAGTACGAATTCCAGGGGAGAGGGCCAATTTACTCGTTGTAAGCATTGCTCGTTCAAACAATTTAATCGATTTTGGCAACCCTGACGAACCTATCAATCGCTCCTCACATCTACTGTGATGTGCATGCTGGTAAAGTGTGAAAAAGACAGAAAAACGGAAACAACACACTTACCCAACAAAGCATGGTTGTAAGTCCAGTATCCTGTATCCATAGGGTTTTTTAATGCCGATTACAAACACTTTAAAACAGTTTATTAACACACGATAACATCAAAAACAATAAAATCCACACACGCGCTTTAAGAGAAAGTTAAAATTTCCCGGAAGTCACAAGATCAGTGCGCAAAGAGTGATATCCAGTGTCGTCTGCTTGCGCTGCAGACACCCAAGTTGTTATATCGGCCAATCAGAATGCCGCTTACATATCGAGGGGTCAGTCAAGATGGCGATGCTGTTGTCAGTGTGTTCTCGTTCTAGCCAGGTAGTTGTGCAAGAAAGCTTGACTTTGGGATGACGGTGTGGTTGTAAGTGCGTTCTCGTTATAACCGCGTAGTTTTTGCATAAAAGCTTGACTTTGGGAGTCAATAAATTGTACGTTATATGCAAGTTGCTCGTTGTAGCGAGCTCGTTGTATGCAGAATTATTTAACAAGGAAAAAGAAGGCTTGTGGTCGGGATTTTTGAAACCACTCGTTAAACACGGGCTCTCGTTTAAACCGTACTCGTACTAAATGGGTTTCCCTGTACTTTGCTGGCTCTTTTGATGTTTGACGGTGTAGCGCCATATGTCCCAACCTGAAGCTTCATGTCTGGATCATGAAAACCCCCACAAGCTCTATATCTAGCATTAAAAGCTTGATTTCAGAATGGTAATGAATGCCCATTTTGTTTCACTGATAGTACAGTTTTGTTATTTCATTTTATTTTTATTTTGTTTTATTTTATTATTTAACCTTTTCAGTGCCTATTACGTCTACAAAACTTGAGTGCTTGCTACTAATGCAAAGAGATGTCGGTGCGCATTCACAATTTTGCCGCACCCAGAAAAGGCCTAGCAAACAGGCAACATGGAACATAGACAATATATTATAGAATAATAATTAATAATGCTTATATAGCGCAGTAATCTTGCAAAGCAACTCAATGCGCTTTTCACTCACCATTCGTACAAACATTTCTAACAAACATGGCCCACGCATCCTCACCATACATCTCTATGAAAATGAATACATATTCCGAGAGAATGCATTGCATATAATCATAACACAACACACCAACACCCACGTCCCTTCAACACCACCACCCAAACCATCCCCCCCCACCCATCCCCACCCCTGCCGCCCCCTACTCCCCACCCCCACCCCATACACACACACACATTTACACGCGTTAACCTCAAGGGGCTACCGTATTTTTCAGACTGTATATGGGCACAACCCTGAAACATTACACAAAATTCAGATTTCGTAACACAGACAAACCCCTATTTTACGAGTCGTGTTTTAGAGGAAGTCGTTTAAGAGAGGTCGTTTACATAGTAAAATGCATCCGTGCCAACAAATCCGGTCTCAAATGAGAGGTGGTCGCTTAACAGAGGGTCGTAAAATAGGGGTTTGTCTGTAGCATTTTCTTACCCCCCAAAAAAAAAATTGTTAGTCATATTATAAGGCACAGGGGTCTCAGGCTGTGACAAAAGTATCGCCTGATAGTTCGTAAAATATGGTAATGTATTTCTTTTAATTTATTTTCCTTTTTTCTTTCTTTTCTGTTCTTTAACAATTTGTTTCTGTTATTGCATTTCTTTTGTCCGTCTTCAGGAAAGGTTGCCAGCGCCTTGAGGACTAAGTGTGGGGAGCAGCTGATCAAAGAATGTCGCACAAAAGGTATGTTGCTCAGCCAGTCGTTTGAGATTAAACAGATGTTTGTTTTCACCTGTCTCTCTATAAACAGTACAAAGGTGCTATCGCAGAATAAATAATGACGGCTGAAGTGATACTTCTCTTAGGCTTTTATCCCCTTCAGTATCCTGTCTGTAAGTAAAATATAGAGTAGAAACAGGTCTGTGCGTTGGTTGGGTCGTGCGTGCCCCCCCCCCCCCCTTGAAATCGTAGAAATAGTAACAAAATCATGTCATGCTTTGCGTCATTTATTGCAATGACGTTTATTTTTTCTTGCTTCCATTTTTCAACCAAAAGAGATCAACTTTCATGGAGTTAAAAGGTAAAATCTGAATCTACTCATTTTACGTTAAGGTTTCCTTCCTCACTTGATGTGGGGTGAAAGTTGCTATGGCTACATATCAGGCATGGGAATTGTCAGTCTTTTGGCTGATTTTAGCTTTTTTGATGGTCCTCTTCAGTCTTTTTTTTTGCAAGTTTCAGCTTTTTTGATGGTCCAAGAGGACATTTATGAGATAATAAAAAAAAGAAGCCCAATGAGTAAAACTTTAAGTTATTGGTTATAAATGCATGCAAAATGAACTAAATATGTCAGTCTTATCTCTAATACTGTTTTTAAGGCTTAGATAACAGAAGAAGCTTCATTTTCTGGGGGCTGTATCCCAACACACACGGTTTTCAGTTTTTTTAATTTTTTATTCCTTGTTCCTATGCCTGCTTCCAGACCCCAATTTTCAGTCTTTTTTGTCTTCTCTAATTCCCATGCCTGGCATATATAGATGCTTGTAACAAGTGTATGTAGTGTGCGCACTGACCCGTACCGGTACGCAATGACCAATTTGTCGTAGTCTTCAGAAATCCGTTTGCTTCTAGAAAACGCTTTCAGTTACAAAGCAGAGCGTTGATACAGTGGAAGCAGAAACATTTTAAACAGATGCTGGTGATCTGAATCTTTTCCAATATCGAACTGGAGATCCACAAATTGACGTCATATTGCGATAATGCCTTAAGGGGTACGCAACCCCCCTTTCTACTCTATGTAAAAGAAAGTAAGTAAAGAAACTTATTTGTGGATAAGTGTAAAGAAACTTACTTGTGGATAAGTGCATGAGGTTTGCCCATCTAATGTGTGCACAGCCTTAGCGTGTAAATACAGTCCTGTGATATTTTGTCTAAATTTGTAAATACAGTCCTGTGGTATTTTGTCTTAATTTGTAAATACAGTCCTGTGGTATTTTGTCTAAATTTGTAAATACAGTCCTGTGGTATTTTGTTGAAATTTGTAAATACAGTCCTGAGATATTTTGTCTAAATTTGTAAATACAGTCCTGAGATATTTTGTCTAAATTTGTAAATACAGTCCTGAGATATTTTGTCTAAATTTGTAAATACAGTCCTGAGATATTTTGTCTAAATTTGTAAATAATGACCTGTGGTTTTTGTCCAAATTTGCAAATACAGTCCTGTGATATTTTGTCTTAATTTGTAAATACAGTCCTGAGATATTTTGTCTAAATTTGTAAATACAGTCCTGTGATATTTTGTCTAAATTTGTAAATACAGTCCTGTGATATTTTGTCTTAATTTGTAAATACAGTCCTGTGATGTTTTATCTAAATTTGTAAATACAGTCCTGAGATATTTTGTCTAAATTTGTAAATACAGTCCTGTGGTATTATGTCTTAATTTGTAAATACAGTCCTGTGGTATTATGTCTTAATTTGTAAATACAGTCCTGTGATGTTTTATCTAAATTTGTAAATACAGTCCTGAGATATTTTGTCTAAATTTGTAAATACAGTCCTGACATATTTTGTCTAAAATTGTAAATACAGTCCTGTGATATTTTGTCTTAGTTTGTCAGTACATCGTCCTGAGATATATCTACCATCATGAATCGTAATCGTTTTGTAAGAAGCATCCATCACTACAAAAAGTTTACTGTATATCTTCTATTTATTCCCATACTATTGTTGTAGTTTTTCTCTACCAATGTATGAATAAAAAATAATGTAAGTCGTTGCAGCTATCCACTTTGTCTTGTTTGTTTTACGTCCTCCCGGCCAAAGCCATGGGGCATTGCCACTTTGTTAATCTGTTGCCTGCTTATATTTCCTTCATAATGCTAAGAAACCAAAAGTGGAATTTCATGTCTTCTAACTGATTTGATTTTTTATAATGTTTTCATAAACATTGCCCTGTTATATTTTTTATGCTATTGTACGTATATAGGATGTGTACGTGTGTATGAATTAGGATGTATATGTGTAGCGAGTGTGTGCGTGAAAGAGGGAGAGAAGAGGGTGTGTGTGTGTGTGTACATATTGTGTGAGTGGGCATATTTGCAAGCATATAGTGTGTTTACGCTTTGTTGTTTTTAAAAAAAACTTTTTTTATTGCATGCTCATTTTTTCGTCATTTAATTATTTATTTGTGTTATAGATGGCTTGATGTATGGAAAAAGCAAACATTATTGCTTATTCAATGTACCATCTGAAAATAAAATTTTGACTTTGACACACACACACACACACACACACAACAAACGTTAATTTAACAACACAGACACATGGCGCTATAACTCAGAGACAAACTATTATAGATACAGCCCTGACAATGTTGCATCTGATTTCATATCTTAGCCAAAGCTATATGCCTGCAAAGTTTCAACTTAATAGCTCAATTAGAAATCAATGACAAGGTCCTACCTACACACACACACACACACACACAACGCACACACACGTACACACACTACACGCACACTCACACCACACACACACATCATCAGAGCACACACACACAATAAATGATAAAGACCCAACTACAAGAGTCAAGACAGACTTACAACAACAAGATGAACACCTAAATCGAAGAGATTAAAACCACCAAAGATTTTGTTTTTGTCAATGTTGGTTTTCCTGTCAAATGTCTCTGAACAACAAAAATCCTTAACCCTTTCATCACTGCCAGCCATTTTTCAGCCAAAAAATCCCATTTAAGCTTAGCTGGGTAGAGAAAAACATGCCTGTCTGCAATATTAGGAATTCTGAGCACTGTGACATGTATAAAACTAGAGACCTATCCTTAAACTCCCCAAATATAAGAAATAGGGTATTTGGATAACAGACCTATGATTTGATGCCTTTTAGTGACAAGAGTGTTAAACCACTGTGGTGCATCAAATACGACATTGGCGGTGAAAGGGTTAAAGACCCACCAGATCACGTGTCAAAATCACGGGTTTCATGTTGTTTTCCCCTCTTATAGCTGGAAAGATAATCATTGTTTTGACCAGGTCTGACTCCCATATAAATGGCCCCAAATTCAAACCTACACAACATCAGTTTAAAGAGCAGCCTCAATTTCTAGTCAGGGCAAATTTGGATGATGGGTCACAGCTACCTAGAAAAAAACCGAGGGACTTAATCGTAGGCGCGTCACTGGGTCTTTAAATAGGTTACCCGCAGATTGTAAGAACATCGCATGTAGTAGTAGATATTAGTATATATCTAATTATTATATATTATTATTCTCACGACACACTACAACAAAAATCTCAACAAAAAGTTTTTAAATTGCTGTGATCTCCCCATACAGTCGACGACATGAAGGCAAGGGACATCACCCACACCAAAGCGTACCACATGAACAGCAGAGTGATCCTGCACATCAACTCGGAAAAGTTCAAGGACAAATGGAGCGACGCTTTCCATCTCTGTCTGCAGGAAGCCAAGCAGCTGCAAGTCCGACACCTTGGCGTCTACCTGCTCTCGGCCCAGGTACAGAAGCAAAAAGAAAAAAAGGTTCTAATCGGCGCAGAAGCCGTCGGAAAGACTTAGGCATAGCTGAGCTTAATGATTTCCTTATGTTTGTGTGCATAACGGGCAGCACGATTCACTATCATGTATGCTCATTATGACAGGAAACAGAGTGATCGTAGAACAAGAACAAACATTTCACTAAAAAGGAATAGAGAAGGTACGTTAAAAAGGAATAGAGAAGGTAGAAGGTACGCTAGTGACCGTAAATGAGCTGTATAAGAGCATAATGCTCATCTAATTGAGAACATTACTTTTTGTTTTTTGAACCACATACTAGGTCTTTTCTGGTAGGAGATTGGTACCAGTTAGATACCAAGTTCAGTAGGGAGATAGGAAAGTAGCACGCTGCTAATTGTTGGGTCCAAGCTAACTCATTTGATGTTAGGTTTTACATATTATTGGTTTTTGTTAAGACATGTCCATGATCTGATTTTAAGATTCAGGTGGTCACAGAAAGAACACTGGTGGAGTGGAATTGCTTACTAATGGTTGGCGTGCCATAATAACATAATCTAATAGATTGGAAATTTTTTTCAAGACATCGATTCTTCCTCTGGCAACAGTACCGTATTTATCGGACCCTTAGGCGCTTGTGTGTAATAAGCGAACAGGGCATTAAAATTTATAAGGCGATAGAATCGAGGGGTGAATGCCAGAACTGCCCATCCGTGCTCTTTATTCCTTTTGAGATAGACCGTTCTGACAGGCACCCCTCGATATGCACCTCGCAAAAGAAAGTCAAACTTCGAAAGCCCATATACGTCCGGTAAAGGCTTGCCAACCGCCATTACTGCTGTCATAAACTAGAGTTGGCTCCCCTTTCAATTCATCAAAGTTCTGTTTGTGTGACTTCCTGTTGTTGTGTTTGCATTTTTTTCTTCATGACAATTTGTTGAAGTTGAGCTTAAAACGTGATTGAGGCATCAATTGATGGCTGTTGACCATTCACTTTGACGCTATGCGCGCGTGGTGGTGCGAACGACTAAGTCTGGTAGAATTATGGCATATTAAGCTCTACAACGGTGCTTTTTACATCCAATGAAGGTTTATGGCATCTGTTGGAAAATATCTCGGACGATAATAGGGATTTTGAAGCATTTTAACGTGAGTGTTGGTCGTATTGTCGACTCCTGACCACTTTCAATGTCACAGTAGATTGTACTGAGCACAGCAAGAGTTGCCTCTCTTCTCACGATTTTGTTCACTTATAGGGCGCCCTCGTTTATTGGGCGCATAGGTCGAAATTGGAGGCGAAAAAAGATCGCCTTATGGTCAGAAAATTACGGTATATATTGTTAGGTGAAACTTAAAGACCCACCACGTCATGTGTCAAAATCACAGTTTTTCACGTGTTTTTCCCTCTTACAGCTGGTGATAAATCTTAAGAAATCTTCCAAGCATAAGAGGGAATGTGACAGTTGTGACGTGTGGGGTCTTTAACACTGGTGCGCAGGCACTTGTTTCCCATATGCACAGGCACTCCCATGAATATGTGTGTATGAATATTATGTCAACTATGAAGAACATGCATGTGAAAATCATACAGCACTTTTTTTTTGTGGTGGTGGTGATGATTCTGTGTGTGTTTGCTTTTGTTTGCATGTGTGTGTTTTGTGTGTGTGTGTGGTTGTTTGCATGTGTAATTTTGTGTGTGTGTGTGTTTGTTTGCATGTGTGTTTTGTGTGTGTGTGCGTTTTTTGGTTGCATACATGTGGATACAAATCCTATCTCATCCCGTGCTGCGCATCTTCGTCTTTGAACCCCTGTATATGTCAATAATTGTCGATAAACGGCAGGTGGACCTTACTGGAAGAAGAAGAAGATATGCAGGCTTTCATGTATGTGTGCTTGCGTTTTTGTGATGGGACAATGTTATGCATTATAGACAGATGATGATGGCGATAATGATGATTCGTAATCGTCATCGTTACAAACGATGATTTTTCTGCTACCAGGAGCCTACGGACAGTCGGCCTCTCAGTCGGCATCGGCATTGTTCGACACGCTGGTCAACTTTGTGGCGGGGTCCCTGTTGGAGCTTCGGGTGGTGTTGTACGAACAAGCCATGATCCCTAAGTTCGTCACCGCCATCGAGGAGTTGGGGAAGAGGCACACGGCCAACAACTCGGGCCTCCTGAACTGGTTCAAGTCAGGTAGGATATGTATGTATGCCAGTCAGTTGTTTCCAACCATGACTGCCAGATACGTGATTTTTTTTTTTAATTTTTTTAATTGGAAGTAAGAAATATGAAGATGTGTACACTTATATGTGGAAATCCATCTACATATTCCACTGCTTATTTTTTTTACTTTCTTTTCGTTATTTGTGGATAGAATA
>CM065704.1:26210814-26260606 GCA_017654935.2 Phymorhynchus buccinoides
CCTATTTTTCAGTTAGTTTCATAAAGGCAGCATGACGCATCTGCCGCTAATAACTTGACTAGAACTAAGCGATGATTATAGGAGGAAACAAAGAACCCTATAACCACCCCACCCCCTTCCCCGACCTAATTACCCCGTCATAACTATGTATAGTCTGGATAGCTGAGAATGAGTAGTCCTGGCGTAAATGTGCATCCTAACCCTATGCATCAAAAGGCCTTCAAGGACTATCAAGAATGTGTTGAAATTGGAAATGCATAATTAGCATTTTGAAGCGTACAAGTTACACGGCTCAGAATTGGGTCAGAGGATCAGAGGATTTCAGATTTCTGACGAGGATTGGCGCTCTTGTCAGAGGTTTTGCCTTTTTCTTGATTGTTCTCCTGGTGTTTCAAGCCCCTTTTATGATTTATCACTATGTTAAGGTTTTTTATGGTGTTAGGAAACTCTTTTCCATGTTGTCCCTCTTCAGGCTAGGCCCTTTTACCGCAGTTTTAAGAGGATGGACTTCAGAAACTATTCTATGCCTAAAGGTAGAAATTTGTGCAGCAGCGCTCATGCTACCATATTTTTCGGACTATCAAATTTTACACATAATTCAGATGTTGTTATACTTTTTTTTACTATTTTGTTCATCATATTATAAGGTGCATGAGTCTCAGTCTGGGAAAAGGTATCGCCTTATAAAATAAAATAAATATGGTACTTATAATGAGTAGAGCAAATAGGCCTGCCTTTTCATCTTCTTACCTCCCTTTTTTGTTTCTTATCATCTTCTTACCTCCCTTTTTGTTTCCTTTCTCTCATCTTCTTACCTCCCTTTTTGTTTCTTCTCTCATCTTCTTACCTCCCTTTTTTGTTTCCTTTCTGTCATCTTCTTACCTCCTTTTTTGTTTCTTCTCTCATCTTCTTACCTCCCTTTTTTCAACCTCCCTCTACGGCCTTGCCTCCCTTTGGGAAATTGTTTGGGTCCACTTCTTACCTCCCTTTTTTTGTTTCCTTTCTGTCATCTTCTTAACTGCTTTCTGGGAAGATGTCTGTCACCCCCTTACCTTTCCTTTTTGTTTGTTGTCATCTTCTTACCAAACTTCTACTTTGCTTTCTCTCATCTTCTTACCTGGGAATTTGTTCCCTGTCCCCCTGTTAACCTCCCTTTTTTGTTTCCTTTCTCTCATCTTCTTACCTCCCTTTTTTGTTTCCTTTCTCTCATCTTCTTACCTCCCTTTTTTGTTTCTTCTCTCATCTTCTTACCTCCCTTTTTTGTTTCCTTTCTCTCATCTTCTTACCTCCCTTTTTTGTTTCTTATCATCTTCTTACCTCCCTTTTTGTTTCCTTTCTCTCATCTTCTTACCTCCTTTTTTTGTTTTTTGTTTCCTCTAACCTAAGTTTTTGTTGTTGTTTTTTTGTCTTTCCTCCTCATTATAGCAGCTGTATGACGGTTGTCATTATTGCAAATCATAATATGCATTTTAAGTCAGGGCTTTGAATGTATGCTAAACTGTCTAGATTAACATTTTCCTTGTTGCGTTGATTGGAAGTTCTCGTTTAGTTTTCAATTCCCCTTATTTTATAAAAGGCCTCAATCAAATGCATAAGGACTGTGCGTGAGGTGTACAACCCATTAAATAGTTAAAGGCAATGGATTCCCGATCCCCCATCATAGGCCATTGAAGCTATTACATGAAAATGTACCATGGTGTTTTTTCTCCATAAGGACAAATGTCTGATTATGTTTTTTGACACTGGCACGCTTTGTCCCTGTTTGACTAACTGTCGCTATCACTTTTCGATCCTCTGGGCATCACTTTGTATAAAGCACCATCATAGTCTACACCATTATTTTATGCAAAGTAAAAAACAAACCAAAAAGCAGCACATTTTAGAATCCAAAGAACGATTCCAGACAAACCTCTATTTTGACTTTTCCAATAATTCCGGAAAAATCGGATCGTAAATTGGAGGGGGTACGTAGGACGGAGGTTTTATCACTGGCAGGCCGTACAAAATGGCAGTCGTAAGTCACGTTTTAGAGGAAGTCGTTTAAGAGAGGTCGTTTACATAGTAAAATGCATCCGTGCCAACAAATCCGGTCTCAAATGAGAGGTGGTTGCTTAACAGAGGGTTGTAAAATAGGGGTTTGTCTGTATCATACTCACCAATTGTCCAGCGTAAAGCCAAGCGGTGGAGTTAGAGTTGAGACAAATGATGTGCTCTCCGGCGCTGTGGGACGTGAAAGTGAAACGACCTTCCGCCGCGTACGTCTGTTCAACACCATTTTTATTACATAAATAAACATGATTCAATCGACCAGCAACCTAAACAACTAATTCAGTCTTTAAAAAAAACCAAAAAAAACCCCAATGCACACAAACTATGTACAATCACAGTTAACCTTTCACCACCAATGTCGCATTTTTGCACCACAGTGGTTTAACACCTATGTCACTAAAAAGCATCAAATCAGGGCCTGTTATCCGAAAACCCTATTTTCATAATTTTGGGAGGTAAGGATAGGCCTAATGTTATACATGTCACAGAGGAATTCGCAACGTTGCATTTTTTGTTCTGTACCCAGGTTAAGTTTAACCCTTTCACCGCCGATGTCGCATTTTATGCACCACACTGAGTTAACACCCATGCTACTAAAAGGCATAAAAGTTGGATCAGTTATCATAATCCAATATCCTTATGTTGTTAATTTTGAGAGATAAGGAAATGATTTACTTGATGCATGTCATTGGGGGATCTACAGTACTGCAGATGCCAACTTTTCGTCACCTAGGTAAATTTGACATACATTTTTGGCTGAAACATGGCTGGCGGCGAAAGGGTTAATACTAATAATAGTATTGTTTGGCTAAAGGGCGGCGAAAGGATTCAAGAAATAATTCCACTATTGATTGTTACTATGAGGCTTTGTCTTCATTCACTTTTTACAGTTTTCCATAATACAATAATTTAGGACAATCTTTTAAATCTAACAAAATATTGCCACTCTTCAAAATAATCTCCATACATTTCATTACATTTCTTACCAAAGTGAGCTGACAAGTTGACAATGAAGGCTACAAAGAGAAGATAAACAAGCACTGCAATAAGTACCCTGCGGTCAACTAAAGAATGAAGGGAGATCACCACTGATTGCCCTTTCTTTAAGAAAAAAGAAAGAAAAAAACGGCCATAACTTGTTGCCTTGCAATAAGTACCCTGCGGTCAACTAAAGAATGAAGGGAGATCACCACTGATTGCCCTTTCTTTAAGAAAAAAGAAAGAAAAAAACGGCCATAACTTGTTGCCTTGCAATAAGTACCCTGCGGTCAACTAAAGAATGAAGGGAGATCACCACTGATTGCCCTTTCTTTAAGAAAAAAGAAAGAAAAAAACGGCCATAACTTGTTGCCTTGCAATAAGTACCCTGCGGTCAACTAAAGAATGAAGGGAGATCACCACTGATTGCCCTTTCTTTAAGAAAAAAGAAAGAAAAAAACGGCCATAACTTGTTGCCTTGCAATAAGTACCCTGCGGTCAACTAAAGAATGAAGGGAGATCACCACTGATTGCCCTTTCTTTAAGAAAAAAGAAAGAAAAAAACGGCCATAACTTGTTGCCTTGCAATAAGTACCCTGCGGTCAACTAAAGAATGAAGGGAGATCACCACTGATTGCCCTTTCTTTAAGAAAAAAGAAAGAAAAAAACGGCCATAACTTGTTGCCTTGCAATAAGTACCCTGCGGTCAACTAAAGAATGAAGGGAGATCACCACTGATTGCCCTTTCTTTAAGAAAAAAGAAAGAAAAAAACGGCCATAACTTGTTGCCTTGCAATAAGTACCCTGCGGTCAACTAAAGAATGAAGGGAGATCACCACTGATTGCCCTTTCTTTAAGAAAAAAGAAAGAAAAAAACGGCCATAACTTGTTGCCTTGCAATAAGTACCCTGCGGTCAACTAAAGAATGAAGGGAGATCACCACTGATTGCCCTTTCTTTAAGAAAAAAGAAAGAAAAAAACGGCCATAACTTGTTGCCTTGCAATAAGTACCCTGCGGTCAACTAAAGAATGAAGGGAGATCACCACTGATTGCCCTTTCTTTAAGAAAAAAGAAAGAAAAAAACGGCCATAACTTGTTGCCTTGCAATAAGTACCCTGCGGTCAACTAAAGAATGAAGGGAGATCACCACTGATTGCCCTTTCTTTAAGAAAAAAGAAAGAAAAAAACGGCCATAACTTGTTGCCTTGCAATAAGTACCCTGCGGTCAACTAAAGAATGAAGGGAGATCACCACTGATTGCCCTTTCTTTAAGAAAAAAGAAAGAAAAAAACGGCCATAACTTGTTGCCTTGCAATAAGTACCCTGCGGTCAACTAAAGAATGAAGGGAGATCACCACTGATTGCCCTTTCTTTAAGAAAAAAGAAAGAAAAAAACGGCCATAACTTGTTGCCTTGCAATAAGTACCCTGCGGTCAACTAAAGAATGAAGGGAGATCACCACTGATTGCCCTTTCTTTAAGAAAAAAGAAAGAAAAAAACGGCCATAACTTGTTGCCTTGCAATAAGTACCCTGCGGTCAACTAAAGAATGAAGGGAGATCACCACTGATTGCCCTTTCTTTAAGAAAAAAGAAAGAAAAAAACGGCCATAACTTGTTGCCTTGCAATAAGTACCCTGCGGTCAACTAAAGAATGAAGGGAGATCACCACTGATTGCCCTTTCTTTAAGAAAAAAGAAAGAAAAAAACGGCCATAACTTGTTGCCTTGCAATAAGTACCCTGCGGTCAACTAAAGAATGAAGGGAGATCACCACTGATTGCCCTTTCTTTAAGAAAAAAGAAAGAAAAAAACGGCCATAACTTGTTGCCTTGCAATAAGTACCCTGCGGTCAACTAAAGAATGAAGGGAGATCACCACTGATTGCCCTTTCTTTAAGAAAAAAGAAAGAAAAAAACGGCCATAACTTGTTGCCTTGCAATAAGTACCCTGCGGTCAACTAAAGAATGAAGGGAGATCACCACTGATTGCCCTTTCTTTAAGAAAAAAGAAAGAAAAAAACGGCCATAACTTGTTGCCTTGCAATAAGTACCCTGCGGTCAACTAAAGAATGAAGGGAGATCACCACTGATTGCCCTTTCTTTAAGAAAAAAGAAAGAAAAAAACGGCCATAACTTGTTGCCTTGCAATAAGTACCCTGCGGTCAACTAAAGAATGAAGGGAGATCACCACTGATTGCCCTTTCTTTAAGAAAAAAGAAAGAAAAAAACGGCCATAACTTGTTGCCTTGCAATAAGTACCCTGCAGTCAACTAAAGAATGAAGGGAGATCACCACTGATTGCCCTTTCTTTAAGAAAAAAGAAAGAAAAAAACGGCCATAACTTGTTGCCTTGCAATAAGTACCCTGCGGTCAACTAAAGAATGAAGGGAGATCACCACTGATTGCCCTTTCTTTAAGAAAAAAGAAAGAAAAAAACGGCCATAACTTGTTGCCTTGCAATAAGTACCCTGCGGTCAACTAAAGAATGAAGGGAGATCACCACTGATTGCCCTTTCTTTAAGAAAAAAGAAAGAAAAAAACGGCCATAACTTGTTGCCTTGCAATAAGTACCCTGCAGTCAACTAAAGAATGAAGGGAGATCACCACTGATTGCCCTTTCTTTAAGAAAAAAGAAAGAAAAAAACGGCCATAACTTGTTGCCTTGCAATAAGTACCCTGCGGTCAACTAAAGAATGAAGGGAGATCACCACTGATTGCCCTTTCTTTAATACAATTTTTTTTTTAAAAGGGCCATAACTTGTATAGTTCCAAAGGGACTCTGGTGTGAGAGTACCCTCCCTTACTGGAGGATATAAAGCACTGCCTATGACCTTTGAGATTCAGTTTTGTCGGCTAATCTGACTAAAATACAAACATTACTTTAAAAACAAAATTTTGGGTGGTTTTGCCCTATTCCTTCAATCACTGAGTTACTTTCTCTTGTGTGAAAAATATTTTAGAATCATATTTTAATCACAGTGAGTTTTTGTCTATTTCCACATAATTTGTTTGATACTATGACCGTTTCCATACTCTTCATCATTAATAATAAATATTATAAGAATAATAGAAAAGATAGCTTTTGATTTATATCCTCTTCAACTCAGTTCGATTATCCTTTAGAAGCATTATCTCCATCTTACTCTTACCACAATTTGATGAAGAATATTCCTTTCTTGTTCTTTCATACTTCAATAAGTATTTAGACATTATTTTCATAACTGAAATCAAACCATTTCATCTGAAAATAATGTGATTTTGCAGCATTTAACTCCTTGACTGCCACATAACGTATCAAGCATGGGCTTGATAACATCACCAAGTCATCAGATGAAGGGAAATATTTCTGAGGTGCAGTTTTCTGCTTTAGAAGAATAAAGTGGCATGTGCGCATCAAGCTGCTACAATACTCTCTGTCTGTGTGTGCATTTGTGTGTGTGTGCACTTGCATATGTGTGTGTGTGTGTGCGCATGCATAACACTGTCAACAGTGTCCATGGTTGAGCATGTGAATTTCACACAGCACCGCTAGAAAATAAATAACGCTATTTTGAGAAGACAAAAGTTTATAAGTTAACCCCCAAATTATAAATCAGCAAACACCACATCACAACTAAACCTCATTTTTTCCTTAAAAAGGTTTGTTTTCTTTCTCTCTTTTAGCTTTACGCTCTACAATAGAGGTTTACAGAAGAATATGTACATGCATTCCAATTAAACATGAATCTAAAATCAATTCTAAATTAAACTAAACTATGTACATCTATCTGGATACTTAACATCAAATTTAAAGCAAACACATTATTGTTATATCATGCACATTACGTGCACATGGTACAGATTGAATTGCAAAGAAAAGACGACCTCATGCAATCAAATAAATAACAATTATTATGATACACAACTTCCATTCCAAAGTGCAAACACGCATGCAAAAAAGGGGTGATAAAACTCTGATCCAACAAACCATTCCTGAACCATTCAAATCCAATATTAGTACACTGGAACCTCCCTACTAAGACCTTCCCTATTAAACTCCCTCTAAAATGTGACCCTCTAAAATGTTCTACCCACCCACCCCACCTCATATCCCGACTAATGAGTACCCACCTACCTATAATATATTTTATAGTATAAGACCTCATCACTATTAAAAAGCGTCGAGATCACCAGAAGACAGCCTTTACAAGGATCGGAAACACTCACCCTGGTTTCTTAGAAATCAAACTGTCAAATTGGCGATTCCTCCTTGGCGAAGGTGCCGGGTAGAGAAGCCATTTTGGATGGGGTGGGTGGAGGACACTCATTGTGGTTGAAGCGTTTTCTTTTTTTTTATTTCAGTAAAAAAAAAAAAAAAAAAAAAAATTGGAGCTATTTCCTTTGTTTGTGAGCGAAACTCATTTTGGTAAACTATATAAAATTTAAAATAAATAAATAAACATATAAAGGCTTGTATTGCGAACATTTTCGTTGCCACCGATTTTGGGTCTTAAACGCATGGTCATTGGGGGTCCTTTAGAAAGAAAAGAGACGACACACGCCTTCTCTTTGGGTGATAAGAATTTGACTTCCAGCACCTCCGCAAGGAGGAATCGCCGATTTGACGGTTTGAATTTTGGGAAACCACAGCAAAGTGAGTGTTGTGCAATCTCTGTTAACCCCATCCCCACCCTTCATATCCGACTAATGAGTACCCACGCTCCCTATTTAGTATCTTTATAGTATTTAAGACTCCTCCCTATTAAAACCGTCGAGGTCACCAGAAAGACAGCCTTTACAAGGAGCGGAACACTCACTTTGCTCTGTTTCCTTTATTCAATGGTGCATCCCTGTATGGAGGCTTTCAGTGGGACAGTCCTACAAGAAGTAATGACGGAAATATCCTTCATGGGGCAGTGAAGGGGTTAAAGATATGAACTCAATGGTACATCCCTGTATGGAGGCTTTCAGTGGGACAACCCTACAAGAAATAATGACGGAAATATCCGTCATGGGGCAGTGAAGGGGTTAAAGATATGAATTCAGTGGTACATCTCTGTATGGAGGCTTTCAGTGGGACAGTCCTACAAGAAGTAATGACAGAAATATCCGTCATGGGGCAGTGAAGGGGTTAATAAGAGTAAAAATAAAATAAATCAGCCCCAAAATGTCTTAGAGGGCCACCCTGACGGATGAGTTTCTGTAAACTGTGTAAGAAACACATCAAGATCACCAGGAAAACACCCTTTACAGAGATCACAACACTCACTTTGCTCTGGTTTCCCTATAAATCAAACCGTCAAATCGACGATTTCTCCTTGGCGGAGGTGCTGGAATTTAAATTCTTTCTCTGAAAGAGAAGGCGTATGCTGTCTCCTTTTTAATGTCCACCTGAGTTTAGACCAAACTGTTTGCACAAAATGTTCGCAATACACGCCTTTTTATTTATTTATTTTGAATTTTGTACAGTTTTTAGAGTTTTAGATATCTAAAAGAGTTTCGCTCACATCAAAAGGAAATCAGCTCTTTTTTTTTTTTTTTACTGCACTACAAAAAAATAAAAGCTTCAACCACAATGGGATTGGTATCCACCCACCACATCCAAAATAGCTACTATCTCCGCCAAGGAGGATGGCCGCCGTTTTGACGGTTTAATTTAAAGGAAACCAGAGCAAAGTGAGTGTTCCGATCCTTGTAAAGGCTGTCTTTCTGGTGATCTCGACGTGTTTTAATAGGGAGGAGTCTTAATACTATAAATATATATAATAGGGAGGTGGGTACTCATTAGTCTGGATATGAAGGGTGGGGTGGGGTGGGTAGAACATTTTGGGGTCACATTTTAGAGGGTTTTTTTTACAAGTTAATTGGGAAGGTCTTAATAGGGAGGTTCCAGTGTACTAATATTGGATTTGAATGGTTCAGGAATGGTTTGTTGGATCAGAGTTTTATCACCCCTTTTTTGCATGCGTGTTTGCACTTTGGAATGGAAGTTGTGTATCATAATAATTGTTATTTATTTGATTGCATGAGGTCGTCTTTTCTTTGCAATTCAATCTGTACCATGTGCACGTAATGTGCATGATATAACAATAATGTGTTTGCTTTAAATTTGATGTTAAGTATCCAGATAGATGTACATAGTTTAGTTTAATTTAGAATTGATTTTAGATTCATGTTTAATTGGAATGCATGTACATATTCTTCTGTAAACCTCTATTGTAGAGCGTAAAGCTAAAAGAGAGAAAGAAAACAAACCTTTTTAAGGAAAAAATGAGGTTTAGTTGTGATGTGGTGTTTGCTGATTTATAATTTGGGGGTTAACTTATAAACTTTTGTCTTCTCAAAATAGCGTTATTTATTTTCTAGCGGTGCTGTGTGAAATTCACATGCTCAACCATGGACACTGTTGACAGTGTTATGCATGCGCACACACACACACACATATGCAAGTGCACACACACACATATGCACAAATGCACACACAGACATAGAGTATTGTAGCAGCTTGATGCGCACATGCCACTTTATTCTTCTAAAGCAGAAAACTGCACCTCAGAAATATTTCCCTTCATCTGATGACTTGGTGATGTTATCAAGCCCATGCTTGATACATTATGTGGCAGTCAATGAGTTAAATGCTGCAAAATCACATTATTTTCAGATGAAATGGTTTGATTTCAGTTATGAAAATAATGTCTAAATACTTATTGAAGTATGAAAGAACAAGAAAGGAATATTCTTCATCAAATTGTGGTAAGAATAAGATGGAGATAATGCTTCTAAAGGATAATCGAACTGAGTTGAAGAGGATATAAATCAAAAGCTATCTTTTCTATTATTCTTATAATATTTATTATTAATGATGAAGAGTATGGAAACGGTCATAGTATCAAACAAATTATGTGGAAATAGACAAAAACTCATTGTGATTAAAATATGATTATGAAATATTTTTCACACAAGAGAAAGTAATTCAGTGATTGAAGGAATAGGGCAAAACCACCCAAAATTTTGTTTTTAAAGTAATGTTTGTATTTTAGTCAGATTAGCCGACAAAACTGAATCTCAAAGGTCATAGGCAGTGCTTTATATCCTCCAGTAAGGGAGGGTACTCTCACACCAGAGTCCCTTTGGAACTATGCAAGTTATGGCCCTTTTAAAAAAAAAATTTTTTATTAAAGAAAGGGCAATCAGTGGTGATCTCCCTTCATTCTTTAGTTGACCGCAGGGTACTTATTGCAATCAATTCAAGTTATGGCCGTTTTTTTCTTTCTTTTTTCTTAAAGAAAGGGCAAATCTCCCTTCATTCTTTAGTTGACTGAAATACATTTTTTCCAGTGCTTGTTTATCTTCTCTTTGTAGCCTTCATTGTCAACTTCCAGTGCTTGTTTATCTCCCTTCATTCTTTAGTTGACCGCAGGGTACTTATTCAAGTTATGGCCGTTTTTTTCTTTCTTTTTTCTTAAAGAAAGGGCAATCAGTGGTGATCTCCCTTCATTCTTTAGTTGACCGCAGGGTACTTATTGCAAGGCAACAAGTTATGGCCGTTTTTTTCTTTCTTTTTTCTTAAAGAAAGGGCAATCAGTGGTGATCTCCCTTCATTCTTTAGTTGACCGCAGGGTACTTATTGCAAGGCAACAAGTTATGGCCGTTTTTTTCTTTCTTTTTTCTTAAAGAAAGGGCAATCAGTGGTGATCTCCCTTCCAGTGCTTGTTTATCTTCTCTTTGTAGCCTTCATTGTCAACTTCCAGTGCTTGTTTATCTTCTCTTTAGTTGACCGCAGGGTACTTATTGCAAGGCAACAAGTTATGGCCGTTTTTTTCTTTCTTTTTTCTTAAAGAAAGGGCAATCTTGATCTCCCTTCATTCACCGCAGGGTACTTATTGCAAGGCAACAAGTTTGGCCGTTTTTTTCTTTCTTTTTTCTTAAAGAAAGGGCAATCAGTGGTGATCTCCCTTCATTCTTTAGTTGACCGCAGGGTACTTATTGCAAGGCAACAAGTTATGGCCGTTTTTTTCTTTCTTTTTTCTTAAAGAAAGGGCAATCAGATCTCCCTTCATTCTTTAGTTGACCGCAGGGTATTATTGCAAGGCAACAAGTTATGGCCGTAAAGAAAGGGCAGTGGTGATCTCCCTTATTCTTTTTGTACTTATTGCAAGGCAACAAGTTATGGCCGTTTTTTTCTTTCTTTTTTCTTAAAGAAAGGGCAATCAGTGGTGTCATTCTTTAGTTGAAATTATTGCAAGGCAACAAGTTATTATGGTGAACCGCAGGGTACTTATTGCAAGGCAACAAGTTATGGCCGTTTTTTTCTTTCTTTTTTCTTAAAGAAAGGGCAATCAATCTCCCTTCATTCTTTAGTTGACCGCAGGGTACTTATTGCAAGGCAACAAGTTATGGCCGTTTTTTTCTTTCTTTTTTCTTAAAGAAAGGGCAATCAGTGGTGATCTCCCTTCATTCTTTAGTTGACCGCAGGGTACTTATTGCAAGGCAACAAGTTATGGCCGTTTTTTTCTTTCTTTTTTCTTAAAGAAAGGGCAATCAGTGGTGATCTCCCTTCATTCTTTAGTTGACCGCAGGGTACTTATTGCAAGGCAACAAGTTATGGCCGTTTTTTTCTTTCTTTTTTCTTAAAGAAAGGGCAATCAGTGGTGATCTCCCTTCATTCTTTAGTTGACCGCAGGGTACTTATTGCAAGGCAACAAGTTATGGCCGTTTTTTTCTTTCTTTTTTCTTAAAGAAAGGGCAATCAGTGGTGATCTCCCTTCATTCTTTAGTTGACCGCAGGGTACTTATTGCAAGGCAACAAGTTATGCGTTTTTTTATTTATTTTTTATTAAAGAAAGGCACCCTTTCGCCGCCGTTTTTTTCTTTCTTTTTTCTTAAAGAAAGGGCAATCAGTGGTGATCTCCCTTCATTCTTTAGTTGACCGCAGGGTACTTATTGCAAGGCAACAAGTTATGGCCGTTTTTTTCTTTCTTTTTTCTTAAAGAAAGGGCAATCAGTGGTGATCTCCCTTCATTCTTTAGTTGACCGCAGGGTACTTATTGCAAGGCAACAAGTTATGGCCGTTTTTTTCTTTCTTTTTTCTTAAAGAAAGGGCAATCAGTGGTGATCTCCCTTCATTCTTTAGTTGACCGCAGGGTACTTATTGCAGTGCTTGTTTATCTTCTCTTTGTAGCCTTCATTGTCAACTTGTCAGCTCACTTTGGTAAGAAATGTAATGAAATGTATGGAGATTATTTTGAAGAGTGGCAATATTTTGTTAGATTTAAAAGATTGTCCTAAATTATTGTATTATGGAAAACTGTAAAAAGTGAATGAAGACAAAGCCTCATAGTAACAATCAATAGTGGAATTATTTCTTGAATCCTTTCGCCGCCCTTTAGCCAAACAATACTATTATTAGTATTAACCCTTTCGCCGCCAGCCATGTTTCAGCCAAAAATGTATGTCAAATTTACCTAGGTGACGAAAAGTGGCATCTGCAGTACTGTAGATCCCCCAATGACATACATCAAGTAAATCATTTCCTTATCTCCCAAAATTAACAACATAAGGATATTGGATTATGGATAACTGATCCAACTTTTATGCCTTTTAGTAGCATGGGTGTTAAATCAGTGTGGTGCTAAAATGCGACATCGGCGGTGAAAGGATTAAACTTAACCTGGGTACAGAACAAAAAAATGCAACGTTGCGAATTCCTCTGTGACACGTATAACATTAGGCCTATCCTTACCTCCCAAAATTATGAAAATAGGGTCTTCGGATAACAGGCCCTGATTTGATGCTTTTTAGTGACATGGGTGTTAAACCATTGTGGTGCAAAAATGCGACATTGGTGGTGAAAGGTTAACTGTGATTGTACATAGTTTGTGTGCATTGGGGTTTTTTTTGGTTTTTTTTAAAGACTGAATTAGTTGTTTAGGTTGCTGGTCGATTGAATCATGTTTATTTATGTAATAAAAATGGTGTTGAACAGACGTACGCGGCGGAAGGTCGTTTCACTTTCACGTCCCACAGCGCCGGAGAGCACATCATTTGTCTCAACTCTAACTCCACCGCTTGGCTTTACGCTGGACAATTGGTGAGTATGATACAGACAAACCCCTATTTTACAACCCTCTGTTAAGCGACCACCTCTCATTTGAGACCGGATTTGTTGGCACGGATGCATTTTACTATGTAAACGACCTCTCTTAAACGACTTCCTCTAAAACATGACTTACGACTGCCATTTTGTTGGTTTTTACGACCGTTGTTGTCGTCTGCATAGACTTCGAGCAAAGGGAAACAACCACGGTCAAGGGCCTGAAAGCGGAGTCGCTTCCCTTGTTGTAGAAAAGATGGCGGAAAGCGTAGGAAAAGCACGGAAACCACTGACTTTGAAAAAGAAAGCCACTGACTTTGGACGAGAGTGGAGGTGATTAACAGAAGTCGGCGAAGTAAAACTGTAATACATCGATTGCACAATCCTATGGAGTTGGAAAGACCCAAATCCAGTTTTAATATGTCATTGTATGTGTGCATGAAGAAGAGAGTATGACCTGTGCTGAACTTTTTCTTTCTACGGCTGCCAGTGAAAACCTCCGTCATACGACCCCTCCAATTTACGACCGATTTTTCCGGACATTTTGGAAGTCTTAAAATAGAGGTTTGTCTGTACATCGTTCTTTTTGGATTCTAAAATCGTGCTGCTTTTTTGTTGTTTTTACTTTGCATAAAATTAATGGTGTAGCTTATGATGGTGCTTTATACAGTGATGCCCAGAGGATCGAAAAGTGATAGGACAGTTAGCAAACAGGACAAAGCGTGCCAGTGTCAAAAACATTAATCAGACATTTGTCCTTATGGAGAACACAATGGTACATTTTCAATTTTAATAGCTCAATGGCCTATGATTGGGGCCTCGGGACATCATTGCTTTAAATATTTAACTGGGTGTACACCTCACGCACATGCCTTATGTATTTGATTGAGTGCCTTTTATAAATAAGGGGAATGAAAAAAACGAGAACTTTCCAATCAACGCAACAAGGAAAATGTTATTTAAACTAGTTTAGCATACATTCAAAGCACTGACTTAAAATGCATATTATGATTTGCAATAATGACAACCGTCATACAGCTGCTATAATGAGGAAAGGACAAAAAAACAACCACAAAAACTTAGGTTAGAGGAAACAAAAAACAAAAAAAGGAGGTAAGAAGATGAGAGAAAGGAAACAAAAAAGGGAGGTAAGAAGATGAGAGAAAGGAAACAAAAAAGGGAGGTAAGAAGATGAGAGAAAGGAAACAAAAAAGGGAGGTAAGAAGATGAGAGAAGAAACAAAAAAGGGAGGTAAGAAGATGAGAGAAAGGAAACAAAAAAGGGAGGTAAGAAGATGAGAGAAAGAAACAAAAAAGGGAGGTAAGAAGATGATAAGAAACAAAAAAGGGAGGTAAGAAGATGAGAGAAAGAAACAAAAAAGGGAGGTAAGAAGATGAGAAGAAACAAAAAAGGGAGGTAAGAAGATGAGAGAAGAAACAAAAAAGGGAGGTAAGAAGATGAAACAGAAAGGAAACAAAAAAGGGAGGTAAGAAGATGAGAGAAGAAACAAAAAAGGGAGGTAAGAAGATGAGAGAAAGAAACAAAAAAGGGAGGTAAGAAGATGAGAGAAAGGAAACAAAAAAGGGAGGTAAGAAGATGATAAGAAACAAAAAAGGGAGGTAAGAAGATGAGAGAAAGGAAACAAAAAAGGGAGGTAAGAAGATGAGAGAGAAGAAACAAAAAAGGGAGGTAAGAAGATGAGAAAGGAAACAAAAAAGGGAGGTAAGAAGATGAAAAGGCAGGCCTATTTGCTCTACTCATTATAAGTACCATATTTATTTGATTTTATAAGGCAATGCTTTTCTTTCAGACTGAGGCCCATGCACCTTATAATATGATGAACAAAATAGTAAAAAAAAGTATAACAACATCTGAATTATGTGTAAAATTTGATAGTCCGAAAAATATGGTAGCATTTGAGCTGCTGCTGCACAATTTCTACCTTTAGGCATCAGAATAGTCTGACGTCCAATCCTCTGAAAACTGCGGTAAA
Organism: Phymorhynchus buccinoides; assembly: GCA_017654935.2. Taxonomy (NCBI): domain Eukaryota; kingdom Metazoa; phylum Mollusca; class Gastropoda; order Neogastropoda; family Raphitomidae; genus Phymorhynchus; species Phymorhynchus buccinoides. The sequence continues at coordinate 26,225,907 of CM065704.1, forward strand.
AGGGCCTAGCCTGAAGAGGGACAACATGGAAATGAGTTCCTAACACCATAAAAAAAGCTTAACATAGTGATAAATCACTTTAAAATGCTATTTAACACAAAGGATAACACTCAATAAAAAGGCAAAACCTCTGACAAGAGAAGCCAATCCTCTGTCAGAAATTCTGAATCCTCTGAAATCCTCTGACAATTCTGATGCCTGTGTAACCTTTGATACGCTTCAAAATTGATAATTATGCATTTCCAATTCTCAACACATTTTCCTTGAATAGTCCTTGAAGGCTTGTGATGAATAGGAGTTAGGACTGCACATTTTACGCCAGGACTACGCATCTCAGCTATCCAGACTATACATAGTTTATGTACGGGGTAATTAGGTCGGGGAAGGGGGTGGGGTGGTTAGGGTTCTTTGTTTTTCTTCTTCTTCATCAATCGCTTAGTTTCCTGTCAGTTATTAGCGCAGATGCGTCATGCTGCCTTTATGCACCTAACTGAAAAATAGGCCCAGCATGTCCATCTACGGCTGGAGAAATTCTTTGTAAGCGTTTCTTTATGAAAAAAGGCAGGAGAATGGACCGGTAAGGTAGAAAGATAGTAGATGACAGTAAGCAAAGGGAAAAGGCAGAGACAAAGAGAGTCACAGATTAGAGGAAGTTACAAGCACAGAACTTCCAGAAGGTGTGGGAACTATGTGTACATAAGACACCCCAGGTATCCCCACTGGGGGAGGGGTCTTAGTTCTTGGTTTATTCATCCTTAACCCTTTCACCGCCAGCCATTTTTCAGCAAAAAAAATTCCATTAAAGCTTACCTGGGTAGAGACAAAAATCTGTCTGTAATATTGGGGATTCCTCTGTGACATATTTAAAGTAAGGCCTATCCTTACCTCCCAAAATGAAGAGAATAGGATCTTGTCTCATGATAAGAAAACGAAAGGAAACAGCTTGCTCACAAACACACTGCGACTAGTGTGAGATCACAGAGACAGCTCAGTTGCACCGATCATGTAGCATTGGACAGTATGTTTTAAGCAGTACAATTCAGCATGCACTACCTGAGACTTATAGATAACCTAAACAACATTTTCAGGTAAAATACAAGGGTTCCGTGACTCTTTGGATAACAGACCCTGATTTGATGCCTTTTAGTGACATGGGTGCTAAATCATTGTGGTGCAAAAATGCGACGTTGGCATTGAAATGGTTAACCCTGTGCTTGGTGTGTTTGCTGCACAGCGCGTTCACCTGGACATCTCCGTGGGGGAGCATGCGGTGGACTACCAGCAGGTGCAGGCCAAGGACAAGCTGAGCGAGCTCCAGCTGAGGATCAGGCAGCTGCTGGACCAGGTGGAGCAGATCACCAAGGAGCAGAACTACCAGAGGGTGAGTACCATTGGGGTGGTACTTTTTGCAAGCGTTAGGGCTGCTGCTTAGGGGATTGGTTGGACTTGATTCAGGTGGAGCAGATCACCAAGGAGCAGAACTACCAGAGGGTGGGTACCATTGGGGGGGGGGGGGAGGGGGGGGTACTTTTTGCAAGTGTTAGGGCTGCTGCTTAGGGGATTGGTTGGACTTGATTCAGGTGGAGCAGATCACCAAGGAGCAGAACTACCAGAGGGTGGGTATCATTGGGGGTGGGGTAAGTGTTAGGGCTGCTGCTTAGGGGATTGGTTGGACTTGATTCAGGTGGAGCAGATCACCAAGGAGCAGAACTACCAGAGGGTGGGTATCATTGGGGGTGGGGTAAGTGTTAGGGCTGCTGCTTAGGGGATTGGTTGGACTTGATTCAGGTGGAGCAGATCACCAAGGAGCAGAACTACCAGAGGGTGGGTACCACTGGGTGTGTGGGGGGGGGGGGGGGGGTGTATTTGCAAGTGTTAGGGCTGCTGCTTAGGGGGGTTAACTTGATTCAGGTGGAGCAGATCACCAAAGATCAGAACTACCAGAGGGTGGGTATCATTGGGGGTGGGGGTGTTAGGGCTGCTGCTTAGGGGATTGGTTGGACTTGATTCAGGTGGAGCAGATCACCAAGGAGCAGAACTACCAGAGGGTGGGTATCATTGGGGGAACTTTTGCAAGTGTTAGGGCTGCTGCTTAGGGGATTGGTTGGACTTGATTCAGGTGGAGCAGATCACCAAAGATCAGAACTACCAGAGGGTGGGTATCATTGGGGGTGGGGTAAGTGTTAGGGCTGCTGCTTAGGGGATTGGTTGGACTTGATTCAGGTGGAGCAGATCACCAAGGAGCAGAACTACCAGAGGGTGGGTACCATTGGGGGGGGGTTACTTTTTGCAAGTGTTAAGGGCTAGCCACACGCATACAATTTGGATCTGAATGCGATGCGATTTTGACGATGTGAGTCATGATTCACGTGAAATTCATGTATTGGGTCTACTTGAGTATAGTGAGCAAATATCGCAGAATTACTTTTAGACGGAAGTGTTCCACATGAATCATGACTCGCATGACCCAAACGATTGTACACATGTGTGCTGCCGGCTGCTGCTTAGGGGATTGGTTGGACTTGATTCAGGTGGAGCAGATCACCGAAGATCAGAACTACCAGAGGGTGGGGTACTTTTTGCAAGTGTTAGGGCTGCTGCTTAGGGGGATTGGTTGGGTGGAGCAGATCACCGAAGATCAGAACTACCAGAGGGTGGGTATCATTGGGGGTGGGGTAAGTGTTAGGGCTGCTGCTTAGGGGATTGGTTGGACTTGATTCAGGTGGAGCAGATCACCGAAGATCAGAATTACCAGAGGGTGGGTACCATTGGGGGTGGGGTAAGTGTTAGGGCTGCTGCTTAGGGGATTGGTTGGACTTGATTCAGGTGGAGCAGATCAGAACTACCAGAGGGCGGGTAGTACATGGGTGCTTCTCTTCAGGTTATGTGCCTGAATTCTGGTGCTTTTTGGTGGTTGTTTTTTTCCAGAGTAAAGTTGAGGTGTTTCTTTTTTTAAAAATAAATTTGAAGAGCAATCTCCCCTTTCTCATCTTCCCGTATTTTGTCCCTGCCACCACTTTGCCCTAGTCATGCCTTAGCTATGTACTTCAAGTAAATCAGTAAATAGATGAATCGGTAATGTTAAACAACGTAATTTACATATATTAAAAAACATCCGTCACACATAAGTCGCCTTAGCGCATGCGTGCGCGCACACACACACATACATACACACATACATTACCTCACCACACAAAAAGTGCTACAAAACATAAATCACATATAATTAAGATGTATGCACGCGCTCACATGCACACACACTCGCAGTCACACATACAGGTACCAGACCTGCCTACTGCTACGATTTGGCCGTAGCAGCTACGAAAAATAAAGCTTTGCTACGGAGCTACGGCAACCTTAACGTTGCTACGGAAAAAACAAATTGCCGCCGCATTTTATTTTTGCTTATGTCGTTCCCGGTTTTGTCGGTTTCTAAGAGCAGACGCCGTGTCACGCGCGATAACCTAGTCACTTCCGTTTTTATCAAAGTGACTGCGCATGCGTTCTTATTATTTTCTCTGAAAAAAATGGCGGACTCCAGCAGCAGTAGCAATTCGGGAGATGTTTCAAACGAAGAAAAACGAACGCAAACCAGAAAACGAAAATCATCTGGCACACCATCTTGTTCTAAGAAAAAACATCGGCCTGCCGCACAAGTTTTTAAAATAGCTTACACGGAGGAGTGGCCTTGCATCGTCAGAAGTTGACTCGGTGCGAACCATGCTCGCTGCAGTGCAACCTCTGCCATGCGGACTTCTCTGTGAATCATGGCGGTAGAGACGATTGCCGTCAACACGTTCAATCGGCGAAACATATTAAGCAGTGCGTTTCGGCTCAGGAAGAGAACAAATCGATTGCCGTTGTTTGTGGATGCTACGGAAAAATTTGCCATGCTACTGAAAATTGATGGCTGGGCTACTGATTGAGAAAATTCCAAGTAGGCAGGTCTGAGGTACACACACATGCGCATAAAACGGGAACAAAAAAGTCAGTAGAAATGAAAAGAATGAAGCAGATTAGGATTTAAATAGAGTGGTTTTGAGAGAAGATTTGAAAGGGGACAGAGAGTTTGAGCTATGGAGCGGAAGAGGCAATTTTTTCTAAGACAAGAGGTAGGGGCCCGGAAAGAGAAAAGAACGCTCACCAAGTGTCCTGGAGCTGAAACGAGGGATCTGGAGGATATGAGAGTCAAAGGAGGAGCGTAGCTGTCTAGATGGAGCATAGACGTTCAAGGCTGGTAATGTTGGCAATGCGTGCATTGTCTTGCAGTCCTCTTCGCTGAGAGAGTGGGGACGTATCTTTGACCATGCCGCTTGGCTGAGAGAGTGGGGGGTGTATTTAAGGTCAAACTTTCTCCAATATAGATAAATTACAGTCCACTTTTCTGGAGTAGTGCTGTCAGAAGGTCATAGTCTGACACAAGTGTAGTGTCAATTATCTTTCTGTTGAGATCAGGTCTCGAATGGCAGGACTCGGTTCTCTGATTATTTTTTTATATTATTATTTTAATTTTTTAATTGGAGAGTAACCAGATGCTGCATTTCAGAGGGAAAGACATGCACTACACCTTAGAGAAACCCAATGTCTGGCCATCCTATCTCGCACCCTTCTTTCCCTCACCCATTGTATCCACTCCTGTTTGAGTATTTTGTGAACATGTATTTTGTGGCAAGTAATCCGCAATATAAGTTTGTGCCAATTGATGCTGTATTCTACTATTTTTGATTGCTTGACAGAATGCCTGTATCATTGCATATCGTCAATGTCCGATGCTGACAGTGTATCTGCAAAATCAGTGATTTTACAACAGTCGAAATTTTTAACGACACACAAAAATAAAGGAATAAGCATGGCTGCCTACCATCCCCCCTAAGGGGTATGTGTCCCTGGAAACAGTTAAAAATGGCACCTTGTCCCTGGAATCCACTTTTCTGTCTGGTGTCCCTGGAAACTGAGAAGAATCAGAATTTTGTAGAGCAGTCACTTGTCTTGTTTGCTGATCTTACTGTTGAACACAGGAACACCCAAAACAACGGATACTGTTGAGATTTTCTTAACTGACATGTTACACAAAGGTTACTGAACACCAAAGGATCTTGAATATTGAGGCATAATGAATGATACCAAAAAGCATCAGGAAGATTACCAAAACATCCAGTTGCAGAAATGTGCTAGATCACGAAGTAATCAGAAGTTAATGTTCGTTTTGACCCTGATACATGACATTGCGATGTTTTTGTTCCTGGAAATAAGTTTCTGTCCCTGCTTTTTATGTAGTTTGTCCCTGGAAGTTGCAACATAGGGTAGGCAGCCCTGAATAAGGTGTAATCAGCTTAGACTTAACCCTTTCAACGCCAGCCATTTTTCAGCCAAAACTTTCCACTAATCTTATCTCGGTATAGAAAAGATTTTATCTGCAATATTGGGGATTCCTCTGTGACATGCATAAAATAGGGCCTATCCTTACCTCCCAAAATTAAAAGCATCAGGCCATTGGTTAACAGACCCTCATTTGATGCCTTGCAGTGAGATGGGTGTTAAATCTATGCGGTGCCAAGGAGAGGCGACAGTGGCGATGAAAGGGTTAAGCAATGAGGCTAGGGAGAGAGAGGGCAATGAAATAACCAAAGGTGGATGACAACTATTCATTCTAAAGGGGAACACAACTCTGATCCACCCTACTGCTACCTTATGTAGGTCATAAGTTAACGATGCTGTTTCAGTACCGAGAGGAGCGTTTCCGGCAGACGAGCGAAAGCACCAACCAGCGTGTGCTGTGGTGGTCCATTGCACAAACCCTCATCCTCCTGCTCACCGGCTTCTGGCAAATGCAGCACCTCAAGAGCTTTTTCCAGGCCAAGAAGCTGGTCTGATCCCCCCACGGCAGCACCCTGTGTTCCCCGTTTTGCATCCTTGAACCTTTCGATCATCACCCTCTTCTTCTTCTCTCTTGTCCCTCTGTCCCTATTTTTATACTTCCCTGTGGCAGGAGATCGGACGCGTATGGATCTCGAAGCCCTGTTGCTAAGTTGTCTGTTCCAGCATTGAAATTTGCTTGGAAGGTTTGATGAGAAAGCACTGCTAAGTTTGTTTGTTCCAGCATTGAAATTTGCTTGGAAGAGTTAATGACAGGGCATTGCTAAGTTGTCTGTTCCAGCATTGAAATTTGCTTGGAAGGGTTAATGACAGGGCATTGCTAAGTTGTCTGTTCCAACATTGAAATTTGCTTGGAAGGGTTAATGACAGGGCATTGCTAAGTTGTCTGTTCCAGCATTGAAAATTGCGTGGAAGGGACGATGACAGGGCATTGCTAAGTTGTCTGTTCCAACATTGAAAATTGCGTGGAAGGGACGATGACAGGGCATTGCTAAGTTGTCTGTTCCAACATTGAAAATTGCGTGGAAGGGACGATGACAGGGCATTGCTAAGTTGTCTGTTCCAACATTGAAAATTGCGTGGAAGGGACGATGACAGGGCATTGCTAAGTTGTCTGTTCCAACATTGAAATTTGCGTGGAAGGGACGATGACAGGGCATTGCTAAGTTGTCTGTTCCAGCATTGGAATTTGCGTGGAAGGAACGATGAGAAAGCATTGCTAAGTTGTCTGTTCCAGCATTGAAATTTGCGTGGAAGGGACGATGACAGGGCATTGCTAAGTTGTCTGTTCCAACATTGAAATTTTCGTGGAAGGGACGATGACAGGGCATTGCTAAGTTGTCTGTTCCAGCATTGAAAATTGCGTGGAAGGGACGATGACAGGGCATTGCTAAGTTGTCTGTTCCAACATTGAAATTTGCGTGGAAGGGACGATGACAGGGCATTGCTAAGTTGTCTGTTCCAGCATTGGAATTTGCGTGGAAGGAACGATGAGAAAGCATTGCTAAGTTGTCTGTTCCAGCATTGAAATTTGCGTGGAAGGGACGATGACAGGGCATTGCTAAGTTGTCTGTTCCAGCATTGGAATTTGCGTGGAAGGAACGATGAGAAAGCATTGCTAAGTTGTCTGTTCCAGCATTGAAAATTGCTTGGAAGGGACAAACTACTTTGTCATCACCACTACTAACCAAATAGAGTGTGACCAAGGTTATTGCCACACCCTACTGACTTAACGAAGTTTTACTCCTGAAAGAGACAACCCAGCAACAGAGTCTCGAGGTTCGTACGCATGTGGGCTCCGGCCATGAACCATCAGTCACAATCTCCTCTCCTCCTTCTCAGTCCTTATGTCCCCCTTTTAATTTTATGTTGCCTTTTAACCATGTCATCATTCTCGTGTTCCTTCTCTCCTCCCTTCCTTCTCCTCATGTTTTGTCTTAAGCGCTGTGCGAGTTTTGAGAATGCGTGCACATGCATTCAGTATTTGGCATGTGATAAGTTGTCTATTGTATAGGCTACTTTTTTTTTCAATTTCAAACATTTTCTGATTATCGGATGGAAGAGGGTTGAAAAAGCAGAGGAAAAAAACACAAAAACAGTATGGTGGTGTCTTGTTCCTGGTCAGGGTTTTTTGTTATCAGAATTTTCAGACAAAGACATGAGTGAACATTAAAAAAAAAAAAAAGATGGTTGCTGATCAGTTGGAATCCAATCGGCACTAAAAAAAAGCACCGATCAGTTTACGGATTTCTGTAAGATTCAGTTGAAAAAGACCTTTAATTTTTACCTACAAGATTTTGTACAGAGGAGAAAACTGAAACAGAATGCTATCAATAATTATTATTTCTACATGATTTTAAGGAAACAGTCATCTTGGTAAATTAATGATGCATACAAGAAAGACACATTTAGTGTGTTATGCCGTTTTTGACAATCAGGTCCTGTTCAAGAAATGTCACAAATCGTATTGGTGATGCTTAAAAGCTCATCAAACTAAAGCTGGGCATTAAGATTGTCATGTTTCAACATATGGAAGGAGAAAGAGAGTGCCTGAGGATCAGTCGCAAAATCACAGGCCTAGTTTTTCTTCAAAGGCTCTTTCGTTTGTTTTGTTATCCCCTTTAGTGGCTTTACACCCCCCTCTCCCTTTATAATCTCTCTGCACATACCCCCTTTCTCCCACTCACCACCCCACCCCCATCCCCTTCCCTGTCAAGATTGATAGTTATGTCGGTGGTATTGGTTACACAGTGTATGTTCTGTTATTGTCATTGTACTCTAGAGATTTAGAAATGGTGTGTCAGTTGGTGTGTGAAGAATGTGGAACTTTGTGGGTCGCGTGTTGATGCTCGTTTGATCAGTTGGCCATAAGGTGCTGTAGAGAATGATCTGTCATTTGCGCGTTAATTAACCCCTTGACTGCCACCAACGTATTACGTACTGACCTGATTACATCACTGATAACGTCATCAGATGAAGAGGAATAACCCTGATATGTTGGCTTTTGCTCTAACAGTCTAGAGTTATATCCCAGAGTTATAGCATGAGACTTAGCATGATGCTAACTTAGAAGCTCTTCCAATGTCCAGATTGGCTCTATCACTTTGTCTTTTTTCGTCTCATGGCATGATTTGCCCAATGATTTTTCTTCTTTAATTTTCTCTGGCAGTCAAGGGGTTAATACTGTTATTGGTATGATTTTCATCTCTACTACAGTACTAGTGTTTTGTGTGGGGAGTGTGGAAGCATTGTTGAATTGACTTAAGGCTTTGATATTCTGTCATGAGTATAACCGGTAACCGGAAAATATACAAGGCTGGAAAAAGATCAATATCTTGTGATGGTTAGGTCATTTAATAGGTGTTGGATTATTTTTTTAACTTTTTTAAAAACTTTTGTGTTTGAATGGAAGTGCAACTTCTGACTGAGTGTGTGTTCTAGTATGTGGCTTGGAAACACTCTGACTCTCTATAGTATGATGGTTTCTGCAATACTAAGGATAGGAATTAGGATAGAACAGAAGGAAGAAAAAAACGCTTTTGAGTCCTGAGTTTCACAGCGTAGGAAGTGGCGGTTATTCAATGCGAAAGCTTAGCTTGAAATCGAGTAATCATTCTGACTCTTCAGTTTCACTTTCAGCATAGAAACTGGTGGTTTTCAAACGCAAAAGTAGCTGGAAATAGAGTTGACTTCATCATTCTGAATTGTAGGTTTCAGCATAGAAACTGGCGTTTTTCAAACACAAAAGCCTAGCTTGAGATAGTCATGCTGAGCCTTAGGTTTTTCAGCGCAGAAAGTGACAGTATTCAGATGCCATAAAACGCAGTTTGAAAGTGGCCCCTTTTTTCAGGTGCGAGAACAGCGCTTTCGCTACACCAGCGAGAGCACAAACCAGCGTGTGTTCTGGTGGGCCGTGATCCAGGTGTCGGTCCTGATGGCCATAGGCCTGTGGCAGAGCGTGCACATGAAGCGATTCTTTATCGCCAAGAAACTCGTGTGATTGTCCCACTTGTTTGTGCATAACATGACATGACATGACATGACATGTCTGTGTGTGTGTGATTGTGAAGTACCGTTTTTTACATACAGCGATACTTTTTTCCCCAGACTGAGACCTTGGTGCGCCTTATGACTAATAATATAGTAAGAAAATATCGAAACAATATCTGAATTTTTTTGAATTTGTGGGGGTGAGCCTGATTATCAGATGCGTCTTATAGTCTGAAAAAAACCCCTTGTTTTTTTATTTTTTTAATGTTTTGCTTGGTTGAGTGTCTTTAGCGAATGTGTGGTTTTGTTTGGCGTATCAACTAATTGTGGATGAGATGTCTATTTCAAATGTGTGTGTGTTCAGTGAAGTTCAAGAATGTGTGGTTTTGTCTTTCAGCGTTTGGCTTGGTTGAGCGTCTTTTAAGAAAAGGTGTGTTTTTGTTTGGTATGTCAACAAATTGTAGATGAGATGTCTTATGTCAAATGTGTATGTGTTCAGTGAACATACTTCAAGGAGTGGTGTGGTTTTGCTTGGATTGTCAAGAAATTGTGCATCCATGCATGTTGTATGTGATGAGCTGGCTGCTTTGACCGCCAGGTGGCATAATGCTCGAGTGGGGTTAATCCTCTCTCTATTCTTAGTTGGGAATAAAGAGAGAGGGGAGAGGAGTCCCTCCCTCTCTCTCTCTTTCTCTACCCCCAACTAAAGATATCACGAGATAAGCCCCTATTGAGTTGGTTGCCACCTGGCGGTCAAATTGGTGAGCTAGGTTGACCATTCAATGATGTTTGCTCTTGTATTCTCTTGTTTTCAAGAAAGTTTTGATCTTGTTTTTCAATGTTTGGTCTTTGTTAGAAAGATGAGTATTAGACCCTTTTTTTCTCTCGCGCGAACTGAAATTAGTTTTAGTGCTTTGTGTGCGATTGGTTGCAGTGATGGCTGGATTTGGGTGATATAAACTTGTATGCGTTACCATGTAAAAAGTGTAAAAGTGGATACTCGACTTTCATTGATGTGTTGATTTTCTGTCTTTACCTCTGTAGTACATATAGATTCAGAATCATTCTGTCCTGTTTCAGTCATTCTTTGTCGACCCTTTGGATTTTCCATATCTTACAAGGTTTAAAATTTCGATGTAGATTTTAAAGTCTCGTTCTGAATGCTTTGCTAATTACGTTGATTCTTTTCCCTGTTGTCGTGAATGAAGAAACAAACTCGTGAACATGTCAAGTTTTTGTTGTGGTAGAACTGGTGTGTGGAGTGAATAACATCATATTCAGGGTGTAGTTTACAAGTGGTTTGATTGGCCTAGATGAATAATTGTAAACTTGTCGTATTTATAATTTATCGTTTTTTCTGGTGATAGTGCTTTTTCTTTTTCTGAAATTAAGCAGCTTTTGAAACAAACAAAATATTGGGTAAAGGTCAAGATGTGCCACCCCCCCCCCCCCCCCCCCCCCCCCCCCCCCCCTGCATTTCTCAGTTAATTGTATTTTTCCGTGTTTGTCTTTCTTACCATACATAAAGCTGTATTTTAGGAACATTTTGAGGTAATTACCTTTTTGGAATACTAACCCTAACCCTAACCCTAACCCCCACTATGTACTGCAGTGCACCGCGATTTGTCACAGTTGTGGTTCGTTGCGTTTTTCCGTCTTATAGGGTGGGGGGGGGTAGGGTTAGGGCTAGGGTTAGTATTCGAAAAAGGTTATTAGCTAAAAATGTTCCTAAAAATAAAATACAGCTTTATGTATGGTAAGAAAGGCAATCACGGAAAAATACAATTAACCGAGAAATGTAGGGGGGGTGGCACATCTTTACCGTGACCAAATATTGATATGTATACTTGTATTACTCTGCTTTTAATCCCCTTTCTTTTCACCCCTTTTCTTTGTGTTTTTTCTCTTGACTTCTTCAAAGTCCAAGACAGACTGCAGTTGTCCGTTTGTTACAACTCAAGGTTTTGAACGTTCTTCACAAAACTGTATTGTATACATTACTTTAAAAAAGTATTGATAGTGTAAATAATTTACTTCTTTCACCTCAAACGAGTCACAGGTATGTGTGGAAGGCATGTGTGAATAAGTATGCGGAAGTTGAGCTTACAACCAAAGTTAGTCAAACAACTTTCCCCCCTTTCGTTCTGTGACAAGTCTCATGTAATTTGAACTAGAAAATGAGATTATTTAAACTTTGGAGTTATGGAATAGAAAGGCTAATAAGTCATCATTTAGTTTATTGAAATATGCCAGTGTGCAATAATTCTTGCAAAACTTGTAGGCCAGCTCAGAAACAAGAACAGACACTACTAAATTTGTCGTAGAAATTTTAGTGAAAGGTGGAGGGGGGCATCAAAATGCCTGAAATCAGCCTAAAGGATCTCCCCGTGGGGATACCGGGGGGTCTTTTGTATTAATAGTTCCCCCTCCCTCTGGAAGTTCTGTGTCCCATATGCGCCTAGTTCAGGTCAAGAGGATGTAAAATCCTAAATTTTCTCCTCGGAAGTTCTGCGCTTGTAACTCCTAATCTGTCTCTCTCTTTGACTCTGCCTTTTCCCTTTGCTTACTGTCATCTACTATCTTTCTGCCTTACCGGTCCATTCTCCTGACATTTTTTCAAGAAACACTTTCAAAAAGATTTCCTTCAGCCGAAGTCGGACTTGCTGGGCCTAACTATTTCTTAGCTAGGCGCATAACGGCAGCATGACGCATCCGTGCTCATAATTGACAGGAAACTGTCTGAGCGATCGCAGAAGAAGAAAATCTCATGCCTGTAAAATAAGACGACTTCAGTACAAATCAGTTGACGTGGTTGGTAGAGGAACGGAACTAGCGATTCCTGTATCACTATCAGCATTATTGAGTGACTGTTCTCTATCTTTGCCTTGAGTAGATGCATTCATTGCCGCTTCCATGTCCCAACAGCGTCTATGTTAGGTAATTGTCTTTTCAGAATTCATAAAGATCAGGGGTGTCATTAACCCTTTCACCGCCAATGTCGCATTCTAGCACCACAATGATTTAACCCTTTTCGCCGCCAGCCATTTTTCAGCCAAAAAAATACCATTAAACTTAACTGGTTGTGCAATATTGAGGAATTTTTGCGAGCCAAAAATTAGACATTAAAGGGTCTATCAAGAAAATTGGGAATTCTTCTGCGACATGTATAACATTAGTTCTACCTTACCTCCCAAAATTGAGACAATAGGGTATTTGGATAACAGGCCCTGATTTGATGCCTTTTAGTGACATGGGTGTTAAACCATTGTGGTGCATAAATACGACATTGGCGGTGAAAGGGTTAACACCCATGTCACTAAAAGGCCTCAAACCAGGGTCTGTTATCCAAAGAGCCAATTTTCATAATTTTGGAAGGTAAGGATAGGCCTTACTTTATACATGTCACAGAGGAATCCCCACTATTGCAGACGGTTTGTTTTCTGTACCCAGGTAAGTTCAATGGACATTGTTTGCTGAAAAATGGCTGGCGGCGAAAGGGTTAAAGTCTGTATTTGTCATTACGTGCTGTGCTCATTTTTTTCCTTTCATTTCTCTCTCATCATCGTCGAGCATGATGTGTATGAACAGTTGTATACTCGCTTTTTTCCTGTAATGTTTAATTTTGAGGTTTGGGTCAGGATTATTTGTTAGGATTTTGGTTTGGTTTGTTATTGTTACGGTAGTGATGCCTTTTGTTTTGTGACAGTAAAGTGAATTAATAAAAAATATTTAAAAAAACACCCCCAAAACCTGGTCGTTTACTGTGCTAGCAGCATTGGACTAATCACTTCTTAGTCAGAGTGACTTGTCTAGAGCTGTGAAATTCGGGCTGCTACCAACTGGAGAGAACATCGCCACAAGGGCAGTGCCACCCCCTTTTTTTTGTGGGGGGGGGGGGGGGGAGCGGACTTGGGGAAACTTAGCTATCAATTTGGTCATACCAGGCAGCGAGATTTCTCCCTACTCTTACCGAGATTTGACTGCTGTGGGATGCTTTACGTGCGTAAAGCGCATGGGTCAGACTAGCTTTAAGTCCCCATCCGAAGGACACGACGTTCAGTTCAGATTTTCCAACAAACTAGAAAGAAAGGGCGAGACTGGGATTCGAACCCGGGTCACTCACACATTGAAATTGGCAGGTGAACGTCTTAACCACTCTGCCACCTTCCTATGCAAGACTAGGTACAGACACTTACTCTTTCAGACCTGCCTACCCATACGATTTTTCCGTATTTTGTACATGATCAGGGCTCCCAGGGACCCATTTGGGGGTCTATGAAGCACTAAAATTCTAAAGGACCCTCTAAAAGAATGTGCAGAGGGTCCCAGGGATGCACTTGAAAAATTCTTTTTAGCATTCGCAATGCCACTGGGACCCTCTATCCCACCTCTAGAACCCTCTATACTGTAAGTGAAGGTGTCCCTGGGACCCCTTGTTTTGCAGGACGATTGGGAGCCCTGACGATTTTTAGCCCCAGTATTGCAGTACGGTAAATGGAAAATTAATACAGCAAAAATTTGAACTTAAGGTCTTCTAAGAACGGTCAAAATCAAGTGTTTTTCGTCATTTCGCATGGCGGTTTAATGTTCTGTAATGTTCCGTTTTGGGGTCTCCTTGCAAAATACGGAATTTTATTTCGTGGAGTACCTAAAAAAGAATTTGGGGGTAGGCAGGTCTGCTCTTTCATTCATGAATTGTTCTACACCCATACTAACACATGCACGCACACACAAAATCTGCACAACAAACTACCCACCACCTGTAGCTCACTCTTTATTAATGTACAAAAACGAAAAACAAGCAATAACATCACACACTTTAACCCTTTCGCCGCCAGCCATTTTTCAGCCCCAAAATACCATTAAACTTAACTGGGTAGAGAAAAAAAAAATTCTGCAATATTGCAAATTCCTCTGTGACACGTATAACATTAGGCCTATCCTTACCTCCCAAAATCAAGAAAATGGGGTCTTTGGATAACAGGCCCTGAATTGATGCTTTTTAGTGACATGGGTGTTGAACCATTGTGGTGCATAAATGCGACATTGGCGGTGAAAGGGTTAAAACAACAAAAAGTTCTTGTATTGACAATGCAAAAGTAATGTAGTAGGTACTTGCTTTTTTTTTCTCTTTTTTTTTTTACTAGCTTATAAATGTGAGAAAGTATTGTGCCATGGTTTCCTTACCAACATCCATAACAGTGGCACAGTGGTATCGCGTTCGCTTCGTGTCAAGTAAACCGAGTTCGAACCTTCGGGTACAGGGGATTTTTTCCTCTCATTCTGCACTAGGCCTTAACGGTCTGAACGTGGAGTCTTTCGGATGAGACGATAAACCGAGGTCCTGTGTGCCCATGCACTTAGCATACGTTAAACCCAGTGGCAACGAAAAAGTTGTCATTTGGTCAAAATTTACCCCCCCCCCCCCCCCCCCCCCTCATCAGTGACAAAAATCGCATGCAAAAAAAAAAAAAAAATCGGGTGGCGCGCCTCTGGCTGCGACGTGCTCTCCAGGTGGGAGCAACCCGAATTTGACAGAGACGCCTCTGTGACTATAAAGTACCTAATACTAATAATACAGTATTTATACATCTGCTAGAGCAAAACATGCGCAAACAGCTGTCAAGGATCTCCCCAAAATTTTCACATGCAACACAAAAACCTAACTGAATTTCTTTCTTTCCTGATTGAACTTGCTCAAGCCGCACAAAATCTCTACTGAATTTCTAATGGAACTTTCCCATGCAGCAAATACTATCTCTGAATCTCTGCTTTTCTAATTGAACTGTTACAACAATCCTAGTGAATTTCTTTTTTCTAATGAGACTTTTACAAACAGCACGAAAATCCAAGTGAATTTCTCAGCTTTTCTAATGAGACTAACAATGTTCACGAAAATCCTACTGAATTTCTCTGCTTTTCTAATGAAACTTTACAAATAGCACGATAATCCTACTGAATTTCTCTGCTTTTCAAATTAGACTTTTACAAACAATGTTCACAAAAATCATACTGAATTTCGCTGCTTTTCAAATGAAACTTTTACAAACAATGTTCACGAAAATCCTAGTGAAATTCTCTGCTTTTCTAATGAGACTTTTACAAACAGCATGAAAATGCTACTGAATTTCTCTGCTTTTCTAATGAAACTTTTACAAACAGTGAATTTCTCTGCTTTTCTAATCAGATCAGCAAAATGGCTGTTATATGGAAACTGCCTTTTTATTGCTGGGAGGATAGTCAAAGACTGTGCCCAGTTACACTACAAACCACACATTTGGGGAAAAATGATTATTACTTTCTTCAATCTTTTAATTATGTGCCTAGTATGATAGAATATCAATATGTCCTGCTTCAAACAGGTTTGATTCAAAGATCTTTAGAACACTTCAATAGCAGAAGTATATTGTTAAATCACCAAGGAAGATCAAACTAACATTATTGCTCCTGGTGTGAATAAAGTGTTTGAAAAAAAAGGAACCAAGCGCTGATTTAAAAAGAAAACAAGCAGAGATAATTAAGAAAATGAAAATAATTACACTCTTTTTCTGCTTCAGTAATAAACAGTTACACAGATTTACAGTTTGTAATGCAAAACAGTATTTCAACAAAACCGGCTATACAGGTTATGCCCCCTTTTTTCTGTTATTAAAGAAAGGGCTATCATTAGAGGTGATCTCCCTTCGCCCTTAAGCTGACCGCAGGAGACTTATTGCAATCAGTCAAGTGCAGTCAGGCATGAAAGTGTATGAAGATCAAAAAAGAGATTTTTTCGGCCGAGAAATCCTTCCACCCGGATTTTCACCTAACGTTGGAAGTTTTGTTGAGGGGGGGAGGGAGAGGCACAAAACGTTCCCCCAAATTTTTTTTCCACCACAAATATCCTTCAGGCATCAGAGAATCAGATTTGTTTTTCAGCCAAGAAAAATCCTTCCACCCGGATTTTCACCTAACGTCCGATGTTTTGTTGATGGGGGGGGGGGGGGGGGGGTGGGGTGCACAACGTTCCAAAAATTTTTTGTCCAACCACCTTTTCACCTACCTCACGTCACAAGTTTTGTTCAGCGAGGAGGGGGAATAATCTATTCTGAAAATTTGGTCGCCACAAATAGCCTTTCCACCCACATTTTCAGCTAACATCGCTACTTTGGTTGAGCGGGAGCTACTCATTTCGCCTTCCTTCGCACAATTGAAGCGAGTGAGCTAAAGCGACTTCCGGTTAACCAGTTTGAGAATCGCCAAATAGAGACTTGTAGATATAAGAATACGGCAAGATCGGTCCTTTTTCGCGGATTTTTTTTTTTCCACGGAAGTTTTGCTAAATTTCCGCGAAACGCGGAATTCTTTCATGCCTGAGTGCTAATCATGACTAAAATACAGTATTTCAACAAAACCGGCTTACAAACCTTGTTCAAACTTAAAAGCACTGGTATCCTTATTTCAGACGCACAACTACATTGAAAGCGAAAAAGCTGTGGTAAATAAGGGTAAAGGTTTATAAATGGGTACATGGCTAGGGGAAAACATATAGTACATCTGTATTGTTAAAAAATTGAGACTTTCCTGGTGTTGCACTGCCTCCAGGATCGTTCCCACCATCTTTATATCTATTAATGTCCCATACGCGTCTGTTCGAGACCGGAAGGTTATTGGCGAGAGTTATTCACTCGTTTGGTCAGTACTCAAGCAGCTACCAAGGGCATTCACTCTAGCAAAACATGGTTTTTGCAGTGGCCAATAAAATCCAAAACCACATGAACTATAAAAATTTAAAAAAAAAGAAAGAAAAGAATGAAAATCCTTGCGTACATAAGCAAACTAAAGCAAGTAGAAAACAAAAAAACAGGCAAAGCCGCCAAATCTAAAAAAAGAGCAGATTACGAAAAGACAAACACCCAACAAAGCTTCGCGTCCTGGGCTGGGATTCATGGCGCACGTTACCCAAGGGTTAAGTCACCATACAGTGGGTAAAGTACCCACAGTAGGTAAACTACCCACAGGGAGCACTACCTAAGTATTCATGAACAACGTACCCCTTCCCAGGTCCCTCAACTCTGTGGGTAAATTTACCTCTCCTAGCTAGGGTACAGGCGTGGGTAACTAACGTGTAAGTAGGTGTGAAACCTTTGTTGGCTGCCCTACACTCACAAACTTGAATGACCAGCTCGGCCTATTACACCTAGCCTAGGGCAGTAGAGAGAGACACAGAGATAGAGAGGGAAGTTTGGGGTGGGGTGGGGGTAGAGACAATGGAAGAAAGGTAGAAAAGGGTTGTGGTCCTTGGAAGGAAACCACTGAAACTAGGGAAAGCGCATGCACATGAGGGAATCCCCAGGGTATCTAAAAATAGACATTGGGTAGCTACCCTTTGCTTGCCGAGTGTGTTGTGAATACAGAGGTAACTTTACCCACTGGCCTGTCGTGTACCCATGGGTAAACTCAAACGTTTCATGAATCCCAGCCCTGGTGGTAATAATAATAATAATAATAACTCTTATATAGCGCCGTTCTCCTGGCGCAGCAGGACTCACAGCGCTTTACAAAAAACATACATACAATAATCATGAAGAAAAACAACATAATTATACAAAAGTGGAAACACAACCATACAAAAATCCATGAAAAAAACAATTAGCCCATTATCGCACTGCACTCACACATAGTCCAACTCAGCAAAAACTCACAGAGGGTGAACTGAAGGGGAGAAGACACAGGAGATCAACAGAGGTATTTTTTGAAGAGAACAGTTTTCAGGCCAGTTTTGAAAGAAGACAAAGATGGAGAGCTGCGGAGAGAGGAAGGGAGGTTGTTCCAGATGTGTGGTGCTTGGAAACGGAAAGCTCTGTTTCCAACTGTTTTGTATTTGGTGACAGGTGTGCAAAGAAGTTTGAGGCTACTGGTAGAGCTTGTGGGCCCCTACATGAGGGTAAGGCAGCATCTGGGGTACCTCAGGTACATTCTGGCTAACTTTAATAAGCAATCTGCTGCTACGAAATACACACACACACACTCTGATGTCAATTGACAAATACATGGGTGCAACTACACAAAATGAAAAAACCCTGAAAGGCCGGGGTCCAGGGGTAATGTCCCCCTGCAGCTGAAGCAAAAATTGATTTATTAAGGTATTTTAGTTTGTTTTTTCCACAATTTATACTATACAAACATTTAAAATGTTAAAAAAAAATACAGTAGACACAAAGATCTTGTTTGAGAAATTTAAAAAAAAAGGAACTTCCTTTTCTGGTGAAATTCAAAAACAGGAAATCCTTGTATACCAGGAAAAGTTGCACCTATGCAAATGTCAAAGGCCACGGCACCCAGTTTCAGCTCCTTTTAGTTCATGCCTTTTGTTAACACTCATCACCAGGATAAACCATTAAAAGCATAAAACTTGTGGCGGTACCATAGCCAATGAGGTTTAACCGAGGCGTGGTTACCGCTACACCTATCTGTATTGCTTAAAAAAATCAGGACTTTACTGGAGTTGCACTGCCTCCGGGTATTGCCTCCAGTATTGTTCCCACCATCTTTGTATCTACAAATGTCCCATATGTGTCTGTTCCAGACCGAGAGGACGTAAAACACAATTTTTCATTCATTCTTTCAGCATAAACCAATTTAAAGTGTTTTATCCATCAGGCTTACATTGTTTCATAGTGGTGTACCACCTGTTAGGTCCTTTTCTGTCTCTATAACCACAATCAAAAGAATATTTACCTCTGTGAAAGGAAATAACTTGAAAGGAATAGCTTTCTGAGGAAAACTAAAAGGAGTCAGAATGGGTGGAATAGGGCATTTGCCACGTGAGGACGGCCTTGAAATTGAACTGAGTTGAATTAGAAAGGTCAGCGTAACTCGGGCAGAACGAGTGCGGGCAAATTAGTAGTCTAGTACAGGGAAACCCGTTTAGTACGAATTCCAGGGGAGAGGGCCAATTTACTCGTTGTAAGCATTGCTCGTTCAAACCATTTTATCGATTTTGGCAACCCTGACGAACCTATCAATCGCTCCTCACATCTACTCAGTAGACTACTATGATGTGCGTGCTGTGTAAGCCCAGTATCCTGTATCCATAGGGTTTTTAATGCCGATTACAAACACTTTAAAACAGTTTATTAACACACGATAACATCAAAAACATAAAATCCACACACGCGCTTTAAGAGAAAGTTAAAATTTCCCCGAAGTCACAAGATCAGTGCGCAAAGAGTGAGTCCAGTGTCGTCTGCTTGCGCTGCAGACACCCAAGTTGTTATATCGGCCAATCAGAATGCCGCTTACGTATCGAGGGGTTAGTCAAGATGGCGATGTTGTTGTCAGTGTGTTCTCGTTCTAGCCAGGTAGTTGTGCAAGAAAGCTTGACTTTGGGATGGCGGTGTGGTTGTAAGTGCGTTCTCGTTCTAACCGTGTAGTTTTTGCATAAAAGCTTGACTTTGGGAGTCAATAAATTGTACGTTATATGCAAGTTGCTCGTTGTAGCGAGCTCGTTGTATGCAGAATTATTTAACAAGGAAAAAGAAGGCTTGTGGTCGGGAATTTTGAAACCACTCGTTACACACGGGCTCTCGTTTAAACCGTACTCGTACTAAATGGGTTTCCCTGTATAGAGAACGGACACTTGTGGCAAATGCCCTACTCATGTACTGTGTGCTAGCTTGATGATTGGAATGGTCGGGTTCTTGAAACAAACAAACAAAGCAAACTCAACAAAAGAAAGGTTCGTTTCATTGGCTATTTATCAGGAATGGAATGTAATTAAAGTCTGGCAATAGAAGAAATAATGTTTTACGCCCTCTTTGGCCTTTCGGCCATGTGGGGCAGTCTGGCAATATCTACCACCCCTACACACGTTTTTATCCACAAGTCCTTGCTTCTGGGTGCAGAGGTCAAAACTAGACAACCCCCCACCAAAAAAAAAAAAAAAAAAAAAGCCTTATGCTGAAAATTGTACGTGATTCTTCAAAATAATCATGCAAATTTTGTTAATAAAATTAATAATCATGCATAAAATTTTCTTAATCATGTGCAATGTTTCTATTTAAAAAAATCAGTCATGTACATTATCTCTTTGTAGCCAATCATTTCAAAGAGATTTGTTTTTTAATCATCACGTGAGACAATATTTTCCCAGTCAATCATACCTGCAACAAAATTTTCCAAAAGGACTATTATCATCTACAATAAGATTTTCTTAAATAAGTCAGCCATAATGCAAAACAATTTTCCCAAATTGTATATCTAGTGAACTTTGCTCCATTTAAAATCTCCTCAACAAATTCAATGACAATTTGAAGTCTGCACACAAGCGCAAAATATTAACAAGCCCCTTAGCCGATCAACATAGGTTTTGCAAGCCAGTCCCTGAACCTCCTCTACTTTTTTTTTTTTATTTTTATTTTTTTTAAATTTTTTAAACCCTCCTTTGTTTCATTTTTTGATTCTTTCTTTCTTTTTCTTTTTTTTCGCGGCTCATTTTTTTTTTTCCAAACATGTTTTCCTTCTCTCACACTTACTCGCATTTACATGTGGGTTTGTATGAATTACTACAATGTAATTGTTACTAACGTTTAATGTTTTTCATGGTACACAAGTGTCTGGGTTTTTGTCGGACCTAGTGTGTAATGCATTATGACTCGTTCGTCCCATGCGTGCGACTGCGCGGAGTAGAATATTAAAAAAAAAGAAAAAAGTATGGGACACAAACTTATACATTCTTCCCAACGGTCACCACCCCGTTCGCTGTCCCCTGCTAAAAAAAACGAAAAATTAAAGCGAAAGGGAACAAGGGAAGCAGAGGGCGTGACGGAAAGGGAGACAATCATGTTGCATTGAGAATGCGCTTGTATGTTTGTGTGTGTCTGCGTGTTAGAACCTTTATGTGTGCGTGCCTGTCCGTGTAGGTGCTTGTGTGTGTATATGTGTACATGTCTGAGTGCTAGAATAGTTTTGTCGTCTGTGCATTTGACATGATAATCTTATACTACTTTGGACATTTAACAATTATACAAAGATCTTATTCCAATATTGTTATCAAATATTTCCCTTATAGGCAGCTTCGAATTAGTCTTTTTAATATGCTTATACTCATTTTACCGATAAGCAGAATATGATTAACCTGTTTAACTTTAGTTTGCTTTACACTGGGGTTAGTAACCCCAAACAAAACAATCTTTGTATCTAGTTTTATGCGAAAGTCCAAATATGTAAAAATATAACTTTCAATATACTTCCAAAACCCAGTAACTTTTGGGCACTCGTAAAAGAAATGCTCAATAACATCCAGTACATCTGTACAGTAACTACAGTTACTGTCATACCTAATTTTCATTTTGTGTAACAAAATATTAATGGCATATATGTTATGCATGATCTTCAAATGTAAGACTTGAAGTCGGATCTCCTTAGTTGAAAATTTAGCTAACGACCAAACGTCTGAGGTTATATCAATATTAAACTTATGTTTCCAGAAAGCAACACAACATGGCTGCACACATTTCTTTTCCATTAGCTGCTTTCTAAATTCCTTAACTGTGCTTACTCTTTTACCACAAAACCAAGGTGTATCCATGCTATAACCTCCTCTACCTTCTCCAATCTCTGTCCTCCTTCTACTAAAAAAGATTCCCCAAGTAGCGTATTTCACGGAATAAAAGGTGCTTTAACTCATTCAAGTCGTTCCAGCCATATATGTGCAGAATTAACCCTTTCACTGCCAAAGTCGCATTTTAGCACCACATTGATTTTAACACCTATGTCACTAAAAGGCATAAAATTGGGGTCTATTATACAAAGACCCTATTGTCTTAGTTTTGGGAAGTAAGGATAGAACTTATTTTATATATGTCACAGGAGAATCCCCAGTACTGCAGGTAAATGTAATGGAAATGTTTTGGTTGAAGTATGGCTGGCGGTGAAAAGGTTAATAGATAGCTGTCAATCTGATGCATTTGCTTCAAGGAAAGTAAATCTGTGTGCACAGTTTAGAAGATCTTGGTCACTTCTAAACTCGCTTCCAAACCCTTAGACCACAATTTTGCCTCTGACTTTGTTTTTTGTAGTGGTTTGTTGCGGGGAAGCCAATCGGTGTAGAGTTTTTATATATAAATATATATATATAAAAAAGTCTGATCTACCACTTCCCTATGTCTAAACCTGAAGTAAAAACCTTCTGTAATCTTCTTTCATTTCTCCTCTTGTTTATGTATGTTTTGTTTGTATGTATGGCTTTTGTGAGTTTTTTTAATCATTCAAAAATCATTGCGATGCGAATGAGTTAACCCTTTCACTGCCAGCCGTTTTTCAGCCCAAAAATATCATTAAACTTAACTGGGTAGAACAAAATTTAATCTGCAATATTGTGAGTTCCTCTGTGAACATGTATAACATTAGATCTATCCTTTCTTCACAAAGTTAAGAAAATAGGGTCCTTCGGGTAACAGGTCCTGGTTTGATGCCTTTTCTTGACATGAGGGTTAAATCATTGTGGTTACATAAATGCGACATTGGCGGTGAAAGGTTAGAAGGAGCACACCTCACCTAAAACTTAGTAAAAATCTGATTATGTAACAAGATTGACCTACTACGTTATTTGTCATAATCATAGGACACAATAGTTTCACTCAGGAAGATAAGGTATCAACCTACATGGGCACCCTGACGGATGGGGATTTAGCAACAAACACTGTCGAGATCACCAGGGAAAACACCATTTACAGAGAGTGCAACACTCACTTTGATCTGGTTTCCAAAAAGTCAAAACATCGGCGATTCCCCCCTGGCGGAGGTGCTGGAAGTCAAAAGGTATTTCAGTGAAATGGCCGCATAAGTTTAGACCAAATTGTTTGCACAAAATTCTCCACAATAAAAGCCTTTTTATTTAATTTTAATTTTTTTAAATTTATACAGTTTACCTAAAAGAGTTTTCGCTCCACAACAAAGGAAATCAGCTCCATTTGTTTTACTACAAAGAAGAAAAAGCTTCAACCAAAAGGAGTGACCTCCACCCACCCCAATCCAAAATGGCTTCTCTCTCCGACATTCTCCGGTTTGATTTCTAGGAAACCAGAGCAAAAATGAGTGTTCCGATCCTTGAAAAGGCTGTCTTATTGGTGATCTCGACGTTTTTCTTGCCAGGGTCTACCTTTAAAGTTCATAAAACATGATAGTTAGCCAATCAACTGCACTACACTGAGCTCATAATAATGAGGAGGGGGAATATTTATACAGCGCCCATTCTACTCTGTAGGCTACTGGGCACTTTGCGCTTTTAAATATTAAAAAAGAAAACAGAAACCAATAGAGCGCACGACCTTGAATTTCAATGAGTTGAAATTAGAGAGTTGAATTAGAAAAGTCACCGCAAATACGAACAAAGCATGCCAGTCAATTTTGTCTACAGCACGAACGCCAATGTCAAATGCCTGATTGCACGAGCAGCAAGTGGAGGTAACCCACTCCAGTCCCCTTATTTCCCAGTGAAAGTGACCAAATATTCGGGGTAGGCCTGCGTGTTGTTGAAAATGACATACATCCCGCACTTGCTGACGTTATCAGTGGTAAATGCCTTATTGCATGAACAACAAGACTAGTGCAGGTAATATAACCCACTCCAGTCCCCTTAGTTTCCAGTGAAGGTGACCAAATACTCGGGGTAGGCCTGGGTGTCGTTGAAAATTATGTACCATCCTGCAACTTGCTTGACGTTATCGGCAGTGGTTAAATGCCTATTGTCATGAACAACAGACTAGTGCAATGTATATTATAACCCGTCAGTCCCCTTATAATTCCAGTGAAGGTGACCAAATACTCGGGGTATGGCCTGGATGTCGTTGAAATTATGTACATCCTACACTTACTGACGATTATCCGTGGTTAAATCCCTTATTGCATGAACAACAACAAGACTAGTGCAGGTATTATTAAACCCCACTCCATCCCCTTAGATTCCATTGAGTGACCAATATTCGGGTAGGCCTGGTGTCGTTGGAAAATGACGTACATCCCGCACTTGCTGCTGTTATCAGTGGTAAAATGCCTTATTGCATGAACAACAAGACTAGTGCAGGTAATTACCCAACTCCATTCCCCTTTATTTCCGCAGTGAAGGTGACCAACTACTCGGGATAGGCCTGGTGTCTTGAAAATGACATACATCCCACAGTTTGCTGATGTTGTCAGCGGCTGAAGTCGTAAGGATGTTGCCTTGACGGGGGGGGCAGCACCCTCATCTTGTCGTTGCCGTTGGGTCGGGGTGCCCAACCAGCACTTTGCACTGTAAGACGTAGCTCTTGCTGGTGCTGTCGCGGGGAGAGTACGTCAAGCGCGTGTAGTAGTTGGACCCCACCGCAAAGTACACACCTGGACATACACCACAGCTGAAAAACACAGAGCCATGCTTTCTTACTGACAAAGGTACAACCAACATTAACTCGTTCGCATCGCAACGATTTTGATTTTAACCTCTTCGCTGCCTACGACGTATATATACATCCTCTATAGCGATTCAGTACTTGCCACCGACGTCTATATACTCGCGCAAGTAGCGATATTGACCGCTTAAAAAACCGCGCAGCAGAACCGGCGGCGCATGCACCAGCAGTAGGTGGGCAGTGAAGGGTTAAAAAACCTCACAAATCACGTCCATCCATGTACACAAAAACAAAACGTACATAACAAAATGAAAAAATGAAGAGATACGAGGTTTTCACTTCAGTTTATCATAGGGAATGGTAGATCAGACTTTTTTTATATAAAGATTTATCTAGAAAAACTCTCTACAATACACCAATTGGTTCCCCTATACGAACCACTACAACAGCAAAGCCTAGGGCAAATTGTGGTCTAAATAGTAAGTGAAGCGAGTTTATATAACGTGACAAAGTATGTGTGCACACAGATTTCTCCCTTGTAGAGGCAAATGCAATAAAACTGACGAGAGCTATCTATATTAACGGACTCACTTGCCAAAACGACTTGAAAGAGTTAAAAACAGAAGAAGATATTTGGTAGAGAGATATACCTTTTATTGTTTCATGGATTGCAAGTAAGGCATGACATACTGGTATTCGTGGCAACAATATTAAAATGACTGACCTTTTAAACCTTCTTAACCATGCACAATTCATTTAAATTTAGAAATAGAATTGTGCATGGGTTAAGAAGTTAAAGGTTCGTCATTTTAATATTGTGGCTCACGAATCCAGTATGTCCATGTGCCTTACTTGCAAATCCTGGAACAAATACAGGTTATATATCTCTCGCCAAAATATCTCTCTGTTTTTAACTCTTTCAGTCGTTTTGGCCGATGTATGTCGTAATTAATAGATAGCTGTCATTTTTATGCTTTGCTTCAAGGGAAGTAAATCTGTGTGCACACCATACTTTGGTCACTTCTAAACGTCGCTTCACTCCTTTAACCACATTTTGCCCCTTGGCTTTGCTTTTGTAGTGGTTCGTTATAGGGTAACCAATTGTGTAGAGAGTTTTTCTTATAAATCTTTATATAAAAAAAGTCTGATCTACCTTTTCCCTATTCTAAACCTGAAGTAAACTGTAATCTTCTTTCATTTTTTTCATTTTTGTTTATGTACTTTTTGTTTTTTGTCTACATGCATGGAGTGATTTTGTGGAGGTTTTTTTTAACCCCTTCAACTGCCACCTACTGCTTGTGTCATGCGCCTCCGTTTGCTGACGCGGTTTTTAATGCTGCAATATCGCTACTTAGGCGCGATGTATATTACGTCTGTGGCAAGTCTGAATGCGCTATAGAGGATGTATATTATCGTCGGAGCAGCGAAGAGGTTATATTCAAATCGTGCGATTGCGAACGAGTTAATGTGGTTTACCTTTGTCCTTTTAATTAGCATTGCTCTGTGTTTTTTCAGCTGTGTGTAGGGCCAGGGTGTGTACTTTGCCGGTGGGGTTCCAACTACTCCACGCGCTTGACGTACTCTCCCCGGACAGCACCAGCAAGCGCTACGTCTACCAGTGCAAATGCTGGTTGGGCCACCCCACCACGCAACGACAAGAGAGGGTGCTGCCCCCCCGTCAAGCAACATCCCTACGACCAGCGCCGACAACTCAGCAACTAGTGGGATGTATGTCATTTTCAACGACCCCCAGCCTATCCGACTATTTGGTCACTTCACTGGGAAATAAAGGGACTGGCGTGGGTTATATTACCTGGCACTAGTCTTGTTTGTTCTGCAATAGGCATTTACCACTGGGAAAAAGAACGTCAGCCAGTGCGGGATGTACGTCATTTTCAACGAAACCCAGGCCTACCCTAATATTTGTCACTTCACTGGAATCTAAGGGGACTGGAGTGGTATGATACTACCTGCACTAGTCTTGTTTGTTTTGTTCATGCAATACGGCATTTACACTGGATAACGTCGTATTGCAGGATGTACATAATTTTTCACGACACTCAGGCCGACCCCGAGTATTTGGTCGACCTTCACTGAATCTAAGGGGACTGACTGGGTTATAATATTACATGCCTAGTCTTGTTTGTTCAATGCAATCAGGCATTTACCCCCTGATAACTCAGCAAGTGCAGGGGTACATAATTTTTCAACGACACCCAGGCTACCCCGAGATTTGGTCACCTTCACTGGAAACTAACGGGGACTGGGGTGGTTTATTTACCTGCACTATACTTGTTGTTCATGCAATAAGGCATTTACCTACTGATAACGTCAGCAAGTGCGGATGTATGTCATTTTTCACAACATCGCAGGCCTACCCGAATATTTGGTCACTTTCACTGTAATCAGGGGACTGGTGGGTTCCTCACTTGCTTGCTCGTGCAATCAGGCTTTGACATGGCGTTCGTGCTTTCAGACCAACTTGCCTGCATGCTTTGTTCTTAGTTGCGGTAACTTTCTAATTCACTCTCCAATTTCAATCCCGTGAAATTCAAGGTCGTGCGCTCTATTGTTTTCTGTTTTCCTTTTTATATTTCAACGGAGCGCAAAGTTGCCCCAGTAGCCTACCAGAGTAGAATGGGTGCTGTATAAATATTCCCCTCCTCATTATTATGAACTCAGTGTAACGTCAGTTGATTGGCTAACTATCATGTTTTATGAACTTAAAGTAGACACCTGCAAGAACACGTCAACCTCACCAGAAAACATCCTTTTCAAAGATCGGAACACTCATTTTTGCTCTGGTTTCCTATAAATCCAACCGGAGATTTCGGAGATGAAGCCATTTTGGATTGGGTGGGTGGAAGTCACTCATTGTGGTTGAGAGCTTTTTCTTCTTTTGTAGTGCAGTAAAACAAAGGAGCTATTTCCTTTGTTGAGAGCGAACTCCTTTTGGTAAACTGTATAATTAAAAATATAATAATTAAAAGGCTTTATTGTGGAAATTTTGTGCACACAATTTGTGCTAACTCAGGCGAGAATCACTGAAAGAATTTGACTTCCAGCACCTCCGCCAAGGGGGAATTGCCGATTTGGACTTTTAGGAACCAGATCAACGTGAGTGGTTTGCAATCTCTGTAAAGGGTTGTTTTCCTGGTGATCTCACCATGTTTCTTGCTAAATCATCCATCAGGTTCCCATGTAGGGGGGATACTTTATCTTCCTGAGTGAAACTATTCGTCCTATGCTTATGACAACATAAACGTAGTAGTGTCAATCTTGTTACATATCAATTTTACAAGTTTTAGGTGAGGTGTGATCCTTAACCCTTTCACCGCCATGTCGGCATTTATGCACCACAGTGGTTTAACACCCATGTTCCTACTAAAAGGCATCAAACATCGGGCTGTTATCTGAAGACCCTATTTATTACTTTGTGAGGCCAGGCTAGGCCTAATTTTCTGCATGTCACAGAGGAATTCCATATTGCAGATTAAATTTTGTTCTACCCAGTTAAGTTTAATGATATTTTTGGCTAAAAACTGTCTGGCAGGGAAAGGGTTAACTCATTCGCATCGCAATGATTTTGAATGATTAACAAAACTCACAAAGCCATACATACAAACAAACATACATAAACGAAAGGAGAATGAAAGGAGATTACGGGGTTTTACTCCAGGTTTAGACATAGGGAAGTGGTGAGATCAGACCTTTTTTATATAAGATTTTTATATATACAAAACTCTACACCGATTGACTTCTCTGGCACAAACACTAAAAAAACCACGTCTGAGGCAAAAGTGGTCTAAGGGATGAAGCGGTTTAGAATTGACTAAGGTCCTTCTAAACTGTGCACACAGATTTATCTTTCCTTGAAGCAAATGCCATCAGATTGACAGCTATCTATTAACCCTTATCACAGCCAGCCCTACTTTCACCAAGCATTTCCATTAAATTTACCTGGGTAGAGAACAAAATCCATCTGGCAGTATTGAGGATTCTTTCTGTGACTGTATAAAATAAGTTTCTCCTTACTTCCCAACCTAAGACAATATGGTCTTTGTATAATTACCCGCAATTTGATGCTTTTAGTAACATAGGTGTTAAAATTCAATGTGTGCTAATCGACTTTGCGGTGAAAGGGTTATCCTGCGATATATGGCTGGACGACTTGAATGATTAAAGCCCTCTTAGTCCGTGAAATACGCTACTTGGGAATCTTTTTTAGTATAAGGAGGACAGAGATTGGAGAAGGTAGAGAGGTTATAGCATGGTCACCTTGGTTTTGTGGTAAAGAGTAACCACAGTTGAATGAATTTAGAAAGCGGCTAATGGAGGGAAGTGCTGTGCCGCCCTGTTGTGTTGCTTTCTGGAAACATAAGTTTTAATATTGATACACCTCAGACTTTGGTCGTTATCTAAGCTTTCAACTAGGAATCCGACTTCAAGTCTACATTTGAAGATCTGCATAACATATATGCCACTATATTTGTTTACACAAAATGAAAATTAGGGATTGACAGTAACTGTAGTTACTGTTATCAGATGTACTGATGTTATTGAGCATTTCTTTTACGGTGCCCAAAGTTAAAAGGGGGGGGGGGGGGGGGGGGGGTTTGAAGTATATTGAAAGTTATATTTTACATATTTGGACTTTTCGCATAAAAAGAGATACAAAGATTTGTTTTGTGTGGGTTACTAACCCCAGTGTAAAAGCAAACTAAAGTTAACATGTTTAATCATATTCTGCTTATCGGTAAAATGGTATAAGCATATTTAAAAGACTACTTCGAAGCTGCCTATCGGGAAATTATTTTGATAACATATTGGAATAAGATCTTTGTATATTGTTAAATGTCCAAAGTAGTATAAGATTATCATGTCAAATGCACAGACGACCCCAAAAAACTATTCTAGCACTCAGACATGTACACATTAATCACACAAGCACCTACACGGACAGGCACGCACACATAAGGTTACTAACACGCAGACACAACACAACCTACAATCGCATTCTCAATGCAACATGATTGTCTCCCTTTCCCGTCACGCCCTCTGCTTCCCTTGTTCCCTTCGCTTTAATTTTCGGTTTTTTAGCAGGGACAGCGAACGGGGTTGGTGACCGTTGGGAGAATTATAATTTGTGTCCCCTACTTTTTTTCTTTTTTTTTATATTCCTTCTCCGCGCGTACGCACGCATGGGACACATGATTCCTAATGCTTACCACAGGTCCGACAAAACCAGACCTTGTGTACCAGGAAAACATTAAACGTTAGTAACTTACATGTAGTAATTCCCTACAAACCCACATGTAATGCGAGTAAGTGTGAGAGAAGTGAAACCTGTTTGGAAAAAAAAATGAGCCGCGAAAACAGAAAAAGAAGAAAAGAATCAAAAAATGAACAAATGGGGTTTAAAAAATTTAAAATAAAATAAAAATAAAAAAGTAGAGGAGGTTCAGGGACTGGCTGCAAACCTATGTTGATCGGCCTAAGGGGCTGTTTAATTTTTTGCGCTTGTTTTTTGGTGCAGACTTCAATTGTCATTGAAATTGTGAGGAATTTTAAATGGAGCAAAGTTCACTAGATATACAATTTGGGAAAATTGTTTTTGCATTATGGCTGACTTATTTAGAAATCTTATGTAGATTGTAATATCCTTTTGGAGAAATTTTTTGTTGCAGGTACTGATTGACTGGGAAATATTGTCTCACGGTGATGATTAAAAAACAATCTCTTTGAATGATTGGCTACAAAGAGATAATGTACCTGACTGATTTTTTGTAAATAGAAACCTTGCACATGATAAGAAAATTTTCTGCATGATTATTAATTTTATTAACAAATTGCATGATTATTTTGAAGAAGCACGTACAATTTTCAGCATAAGGCTTTTTTTTTTTTTTTTTTTTGGTGGGGGGTTGTCTATTTTTGACCTCCTGCACCAGAGCAAGGACTTGTGGATAAAAACGTGTGTAGGGGTGGTAGATATTGCCAGACTGCCCCAACATGGCCGAAAGGCCAAAGAGGGCTTAAAATCATTATTTCTTCTATTGCCAGACTTTAAAATTACATTCCCTCCTGATAAATAGCCAATGAAACGAACCTTTCTTTTGTTGAGTTTGCTTGGTGTTGTTTGTTTTCAAGAACCGACATTCCAATCATCAAGCTAGCACAAGTACTGAGTAGGGCATTTGCCACAAGTGGTCCGGTCTCTATACAGGGAAACCCATTAGTACGATAACGGTTTAAACGAGAGCCCTGTGTACGAGTGGTTTCAAATTCCCGACCACAAGCCTTCCTTTTTCCTTGTTAAATAATTCTGCATACAACGTTTCTCGCTACAACGAGCACTTGCATTAACGTACATTTATTGACTCCCAAAGTCAAGCTTTTTATGCAAAAATTCACGGTTAAACGAGAACGCATACAACCACACCGCCATCCCAAAGTCAGCTTCTTGCACACTACCTGGCTCGAACGAGAACACACTGACAACAACATCCCAGTCTTGACTAACCCCTCGATACGTAAGCGGCATTCTTATTGGCCGATATAACAACTTGGTGTCTTGCAGCGCAGCAGACGACTGACTCACTCTTTGCGCACTGATCTTGTGACTTCGGGGAAATTTTAACTTTCTGCTAAAGCGCTGTGTGGATTTTACTGTTTTTTGATGTTTATCGTGTTTAATAAAACTGTTTTTCAAGTGGTTGTAATCAGCTTAAAACCTATGATCAGATACTGGGCTTACACGCACGCACTCATAGTAGTCTACTGAGTAGATTGAGGAGCGATTGATAGGTTCGTCAGGGTTGCCAAAATCGCTAAAATGTTTGAACGAGCAATGCTTACAACGAGTAATTGGCCCTCTCTCCCTGAAATTCGTACTAGCGGGTTTTCCCTGTACTAGACTATATTTTGCCGCAGCCGTTCTGCCCGAGTTCGCTGACCTTTCGAATGCAACTCCGTGAATTTCAGGCCGTCCTCACGTGCACATGCCCTATTCCACCCTCATTCTGACTCCCTTTTAGTTTTTCCTCAGAAGCTATTCCTTTCAGTTATTATCCTCTCACAGAGGTAAATATTCCTTGATTGTGGTTATGAGACAGAAAAGACCTACACATGTGGTTACCACTATGAAACAATGTAAGCCCTGATGGATAAACAATTAAATTGTTTATGCTTGATAGAATAGAATGAAAAATTGTGTTTTACGTCCTCTCGTCTGGAACAGACACATATGGGACATTTGTAGATACAAAGTGGTGGACATACTGGCTGCAAATACCCAGAGGCAGTGCAACTCAGTAAAGTCCTGATTTTTTAGCATACAGATGGTGGTAGCGGTAACACGCCTCGGTTAAACCTCATGTCTATGGGTCCGCCAAAGTTTATGCTTTTAATGGTTTATCCTGTGATGAAGTGGTAACCAAAGGCATGAACTAAAAGGAGTCTGAAACTGTGCCGTGGCCTTTGACGCGATTTGCATAGGTGCAACTTTTCCTGGTATACAAGGAGTTCCTGTTTTTGAATTTCACCAGAAGAGGAGTTCCTTTTTTTAAATTTCTCAAACAAATCTTATGTGGTCCCTACGGATTTTTTTTTTTAACATTTTTAAACGTTTGTATAGTATAAACTGTGGAAAAAACAAACTAAAATACCTTAATCAATTCATTTTTTTCTGCAGCTGCAGGGTACATTACCCCTGAACCCCGGCCTTTCAGGTTTTTTCATTTTGTGTAGTTGCACCATGTATTTGTCAATTGACATCAGAGTGTGTGTGTGTGTATTTCGTAGCAGCAGATTGCTTATTAAATTATCCAGAATGTACCTGAGGTACCCTCAGATGCTGCCTTACCCTCATGTAGGGGGCCCACAAGCTTCTACCCGTACCTCAACCTTTCTTGTGCACCTGTCACCAATACAAAACATTTGGAACACAGAGCTTTCCGTTTCCAATCCCACACATCTGGAACAACCTCCCTTCCTCTCTCCGGAAGCCTCTCCTCTTTGGGGGTCCTTATTCAAACTGCCTGACAACTGTTCTCTCAAAATACCTCTGTTGATCTCCTGTGTCCTTCTCCCCTTCAGTTCAACCTCTGTTAGTTTTTTTGCTGAGTTGGACTATGTGTGAGTCAGTGCGATATGGGGCTAATGTTTTTTCCACTGGAATTTTGTATGGTTGTGTTTCCACTTTGTATAATTATGTTGTTTTTTCTGAATGATTTTGTATATGTTATTTTGTAAGCGCTGTAAGTCCTGCTGCGCCAGGAGAACGGGCTATATACAGAGTTATATTATTATCATTATTACCACCAGGGCTGGGATTCTGAAACGTTTGAGTTTTACCATGGGTACACGACAGGCCCATGTGGGTAAAGTTACCTCTGTATTCACCACACACTCGGCACGCACAGGGTAGCTACCCAATGTCTATTTTTATATACCCTGGGATTCCCTCATGGTGCAAATGCGCTTTCCCTATGTCAGTGGTTTTCCTTCCACGGACCACAACCCTTTTCTACCGTTTTCTTCCATTGTCTCTACCCCACCCCACCTCCAAAATTCCTCTCTACTCTGTGTCTCTCCTATGCCCTATCTAGGTGTACATAGGCCGAGCTGGTCATTCAGTTTGTGGTGTAGGCAGCCAGCAAGGTTTGTACACAACCTACTTACACGCTAGTTCCCACGCCTGTACCCTAAGCTAGGATAGGTAATTTACCCACGAGTTGAGGGACGGGAAGGGTGTAACGTTGTTCTGAATAATTAGGTAGTGCTCCCTGTGGGTAGTTTCACCTACTGTGGGTAACTTTACCCACTGTATGGTGCTTAACCCTTGTGGTAACGTGCGCCATGAATCCCAGCCCAGTACGCGACGCTTTGTTGGGTGTTTTGTCCTTTCGTAATCTGCTCTTTTTTTAGATTTGGCGGCTTTTGCCTGTTTTTTTTTGTTTTTCTACTTTGCTTTTAGTTTTGCTTTGTACGCAAGGTTTTTCATTCTTTTTCTTTTCTTTTTACATTTTTTATGTTCGATGTGGTTTTTGGATTTTATTGTTCCACTTGCAAAAACCTGTTTTGCTAGAGTGAATTCCTTGGTAGATGCTTGAGTACTGACCAACCTAGTGACTAACTCTCGCCA
This sequence comes from Phymorhynchus buccinoides, assembly GCA_017654935.2. NCBI lineage: Eukaryota > Metazoa > Mollusca > Gastropoda > Neogastropoda > Raphitomidae > Phymorhynchus > Phymorhynchus buccinoides. The sequence goes on from CM065704.1 coordinate 26,259,789, forward strand.
ATACCTTCGTTCTCGAACAGACGCGTATGGACATTAATAGATATAAAGATGGTGGAACGATCCTGGAGGCGAGTACCCACACCCCCCACCCGCACAAAAAACACCAGGAAATCTCAATTTTTTAACAATACAGATGTACTATATGTTTTTCCCCTAGCCATGTACCCATTTATAAACCTTGCCCTTATTCCACAGCTTTTCGCTTTCCAATGTAGTTGTGCGTCTGAACTACGTATACCAGTGCTTTTAGTTTGAACAAGTTTGGAAGCCGGTTTTTGTTGAAATCTGTATTTAGTCATGAATTAGCACCAGCATGAAAGAATTTCCGCGTTTTCGCGGAAATTTAGCAAAACTTCCGTGGAATGGAAAAATCCGCGAAAAGGACCGCGATGCTGCCGTATTCTTATAATCTGCAAGTCTCTATTTGGCGATCTCAAACTGGGTAACGAAGTCGCTTTAGCTCACTCGCTTCAATTGGTGCGAGGAAGGCGAAATGAGTAGCTCCCGCCCAACAAAATAGCGATGTTAGCTTAAAATGGTGGGTGGAAGGGCTATTTGATTTTGTGGCGACCAAAATTTTCGGAAATAGATTATCCCCCCCTCCTTGCTGAACAAAACTGTTGCATGATGTAGGTGAAAAGGTGGTTGTAAATAATTTTTGGGAACGTGTGCCTTCCCCCCCCCCCTCCCCCTCAACAAAAACATTGGACGTTTAGGTGAAAATTCGGCTGAAGGATTTTTTCTGGCTGAAAACAAAATCATTGATTCTCTGATCCTGAGGATGTTGTGGTGGCAAAAAATTTGGGGGAACTTTTTGT